>JAEQBH010005319.1:0-731572 GCA_016808115.1 Tetrastigma voinierianum | reverse complement strand
GTGATGCATGACATTCATATAAAATTACTTGTTCATTTCTGGCGCCTCTACGATTATCATGACAGCTCATCTTTTGAATAACAGTGGTCATCCATATATGGAATGCTGTAGATCTGACTTATTTCTGTGAAATTGGCCGGTCTGACCGGCATAACTCCGCGAAGCTAGAAAATTCAATATTAGCATACGGGTTGATTGGAATGACCGGAATAACTTTGCTAATACGTTTTAAATGATTCGAATCTTTGCTTACGGTGGTTTTCAATAACGGGTGATGCGCTATCACATTGTCACTACCTTTGCGACCAAGCAATGTCGGTCAATTCTGCGTGCTGCCATACGATCGATCTGCGTAGCTTTTTTTCTTTGTCATCAAATATTTAATTGCAACATGATCAATATGGATGATGACATGGGATCCTAATATGTATGGCTTGAATTTTTCACATGCAAATACCATGGCTAACATCTCTTTTTGTGATTGAGGCCAGATTCTCTTGAGCTTCATTGAAGGTTTTCTTAGCATGATATATGGCCTAAACATCTTGTCGGTTTTACATCCCAATACGACTCACTTCCATACAGATACTAGCATCACACATAAACTCATTCTTTACTCCGATTAATACGGTTTTAGCCATGATGGGAGCTTTAACTAATCTGGATCTGATCTTGATAAGAAGACAGCGGGGATTGCAAATTAAACTTGGTATCCTTTTTCCAAATAGTCACAACGGTCTTGCAATTTTGAGAAGTCTTTTGTTAGCCTTCTATAACGCTTGACCTTAATACAAGAAACTTCTTATTCCCTTATTTACATTTGTAAGAAGAAGCAAAAGAGTCTTTATAGTGAAACTTTGCTTGGTCATGACCTTAACTGCGAAGTGCCCAAGAATGATACCATACCGTACCATAAAATGGCATTTCCCCAATTCAAGGCTAAATTCTTGTCTTAGCACCTATAGTCATCCCCAAATTTCAGGTAATCATTCAAACTAGATCCATAAAGTAGTAGAATATCTATGAACTCTCTCATAACCTCCTCTGCCTTGTTGGAAGCATTAGACATCATGCATCTTTGAAATGGCGATCGGGATGAATCATGCGTGCATTTCGATTAAGTCTCGGTGTTTCTTTATAGCTAAAATCATGATTCATGATCTTTTTCCATTAATGATACGCTAATCCCTCATGTTAAATTATTCTATAGAATATTGCGATGTTGGAATAAAAGCGGTAGCTAAAGACGGAAAAGCCGAGCACTAAGCATAAATGATGACAACGACATCTGAGGTTACGTGTTCGCGGCTGCGAGAATGTCCCCTTCCCAGTAGCCAGCGAAGCCTAAAATCAAAGGCATGGGTTTCACGGCTTTGCTTTGACACACCAGCTGCGACGATGTTCCTTTCCATTACGGGAACTCGAAAAAACCTAGCTTTCTAGGCCATTGATGGGCCCATATCTCGAGGTATAAAAGGGGTACTTTAGAAGAAGGAATTGGATCGAAGGGAGGAGATACGAGGAGTGAAGAGATCAAGATAGGCGGTCGAGAACGGATAAGCGGACCTGGATTTTGCGTAGTCTTTCCTTGACCCACTTCATGATTGAATTCTTCAATGTAGTGAATAATATAGAATGTCAGAACCACTCTTTTCTCTAATTTTGCCAACCTAACTTCTGGTTTGATGGATTGATTTTCGGTTTTTGGCTTATTTGGTAAACAATATGAGTTCCTTATGTTTGCTTTAGTGCAGGTTTTTAATTATGTGCTCCCGGTAGCCGTGACATGCTAAAGTTGGGATTTTGAGATGAGAAGATAACTTCTAGGGACATTATTAAAGTAACACTTGGGCCAGTGAAGGAGAATAGAGATATTCCGGACGGTATGCCTTGGATTTGCACGTTTGGGCGTTTGGTCAGTTGAGGTACAGAGGATACAATGCATCATTAGCGACACTAGGCAAATATATCTGAGAGGATATCTTGTAGGAAGATCAACCCATAACATAACTCATATGTATACTTCAATAAGCCATAATTACGTTAACATCTATCAAGTGTGGTAAGAGACGATAAAACCCTAGGTTTCTCATCATCAATATAATTTCAACCACACTCGATTTTAAGTTTTCCATTCATTAAGTGATTTGATACATGGTCGCTTTAGGATTAGATCAAATATTGTCGGAAGTCGACCATCGATAGTCAACTGCAGCTTCTCTTGAGGGAACGACATGACTAACCGCTCACGGCTACGTCAACTCGGCTGGCGTGCACTTCGCTTTTATGGGTTTGCGTTCCCGATTAATTTTACACACTCACCATTGGCGTGAGTTTTGGTGGTGGGGAGAGTTTAGTGTTGATATTGACAACTTCATGCCATATATAATACCCCGGATCACGCTCTTCATTATTCTCACTTCTTGATAATTTATTTTTACTTTTATTCTTTGGTTTTAAAATGTTCTTCTTTCTTGCATTTATCTTTGTGATTTAATTTCGTTCTTGTCTTGTGATTTAAAAGAAAATATTTAGAGTGTATCTGAAAACGAGATCACGGGAACTACTTCCATTTAATCACGAACCAAAGCGAACCTTTGCATCCGATTAAATAGAAAGACCCATGTAACTTCGACTGAAATCATGCGACGTAGTGGGCACAAAAGACGCCTTCGCGTCGGGGATGGTCGCGGGTGAACATAATGGGCGAGCGCAGAAATTGGCCACCGCTGCCGCCCATTACAACTGATATCCGCGCTATGCTGCCAGGAGTTTGCCTTTGCCACCCTAAAATTGTTCCGTCGACTAACCGACAACCACCTATCTGGTGAACAACTTTGAGTTAAGGAGTGACCTTGTAGATGCTTCGGTAATATCGGCTCCATGGATTACCAGATTGAGAACCGAATACATTTGACCCGACTTTATTAGGGTATGGCATTGCAGTCAAATATAATGGGGGTAACTAGCGGCTCACCGGTACTGACTATTCCACATTATCACTTAGCGGCCAGGACTAAACAGCGGTTGGCGGAAAACGCCCCAACCTCGGACTCAACCACCTGTTGGAACCATTTTAGTACGAAATTTACGACCGATTGCTCCCTGCGAAGATGGCTGATTGGTGTAAGAAATTAATAGATTTAAGCGGTTTGAGGAGAACCTAGGCGGGAAGCGGGAGAAATTTATGAGCTATGAGGAGATGTCACATCATAGATTAACTAAGTGGATGCAGGTTCATACGTTCACCTAGCGGTTTGAGTGCCTCGGCCGAGCTGACCAATGTCTTATTGGCGGTTCTTTGATGAAGAAAACCACATACTCGAGCCTATGAGATCTTGGAATCTGACTTCTAATACTACTCAATAGGAAGATAGATGACACCTAGAAACCTGATAAGAACTGAGGAACCAGAAGTTAAGTAACTTAGTAAAATCATGTTGCACAATTAACTGCCGGTACCAAAAGCAGCGGGGCTGTGATAAATGTAACGGAATAGTCAGTGGGAAATTTGTGAATCTTGTGGTGGAATGACAAGTATGGATGTTGTCGAGGAGCGGATGTGATGAAGAGGCTAAATATGGCGATTCAGCAGAATCAGCCACAACAAGGGCGATCATAAGGGAAATGCATATCGAGAACAAATACCATAATGTCAATTGAATATAGGTCGGGGATGGAGAGGGTAACCAAGAGTGTCGGAAGCGATCAGGTATAGTTGGAGGAATAGTCAGAACAACACGCCACCACCTTGAGTGAATGAACCAACCACTGAGAAAAAATTAGACTTGGAGCAAGCACTTGCACAAATGCTCACCCCACACACCACCTTTATGAATGAGACAAAGGAAAATTTGCAAACGAGACCACCGTTGAGCGTCAGCGACCTGGCCCGAGAAACTTAGAGGTCTGGAAATAAATAAAATGGCGATTTGTTGTGAAACAGCGAGGCATTCTTGATGTTCGGTGAACGCGGCGGAAGATGCCAAAACGGTCATTTGTCACATTGAGGTGTGAAGAACTAGCGACACGAGCGATGATGATAGGAGGTAAGGCGAAGGAGTAATCCATCAGCGAGGCAAGCAAGGTAGCGAGAACGGCTCCATGTAAAGTTGTATTAAGATGAAACATAACAAGAATTAGGTAAAGCATGGCTGAACCTACTATCCCAGTCGTACCCTCGACACACACGAAAGAGCAGAATTGGATAAGCGATTTCTTGCAAATTTACGGAGGTCATTGAAAACTCTCATCAACATTCGTATTTTAGTCGTTAGAGCGGTACCCGGCTAAATTCATGAAAAGATCTTGTCAACAAAGAAGGCGCCGGATTTTGACGGGTGACCTCGCGAGAGTGTAGTGCCGCTCTTGCAGCCGAAAAGCGCCCTGGCGAAAGACTTTCAGCGGTTTACCATACCATGCACATTGAAATTCATCTTTGAGAAGGCCTTGTGCGACTTGGGAGCAAGTATTAACCTCATCACCCTCTATCCTGTTGACTAGTGGATTAGGTAGGCTTCGCCCAACCAGTCACACTCCGGTTACGCAGGAGGATAGGAGTCTTTGAAGCACCTCGGGAGTGGCGGGGGGAGGGGGGTGGGCGATATCATATTTTGTGAGATTTCATTGTTCAAGATGTGGAAGATAAAGAAATATCATGCTGGGTGAGCCCATTTCCCTGCGACTAGTGGGACGATTGATGTGCGAAGGGAGAGCAATTGAGAGCCATAGAAGACGGAAATCACCTTTCATGTGATCGGGACCATGGGCTCACCGACCCACCCCTAGCAGTTCCTGCTGGTCCTCCACCAAAAGGAATCTTTGCAAGGCGAAGTGGTAAACTCCGGGGTAAATCTCGTATTTTGTACTCAGTTACAGAAGATGAGCATGAGCGCTAAAATAGTCCATTGCCCTGGCAGGCGATTTTGAGCACCAGTGCGTGTAATGTCGTGTATTCCTGAATCCTGACATGGAATCTAGGAATGTTGAACTAGAATATTAAACAACACTTGCTTGGGGCAACCCAAAAGCATTGTGAGATTTCTTTTCCCCTAAACTTTGTATTACTTAAATTCTCTTGTCTATTTTACAGAAATGCTGTTTTAGGCATCTAACATGGTATTTTTAATAACATTGATGAATCTTAAGGTGGGGGCAAAAACATAATTATACTTCATTAAAGCCGTAATGAGCTTGTGCTTGGCTGAAAGAACTGTTACCATTCCTTTGGTGGATTGAGGCGTGACGAAGCTAGGACCAAACTACGGTCTCGTGGCTAAGTGCCTTTTCTACTCAGGCTAGTCCTTCGCGCTAATGATGGCGGCTCCGTATTCTGACCTCTGCCAAGTACCCTGCGGCAGACCTTTCCCTCAGCGTTTTTTAGTGCACCGCATATCTCCTTTTTTTCTTATGTGCATTTTTTTTGGCAGATTTAGTCGTGGTGACTCTTGCTGGTGCCAGAAAATGTCGGTGCGCGACATCACTCCGATTCAACATCACGGGTGGCACCTTCTCTCCCGGCCGATCCACGTCGTTTCATTTCTCGGGAAGCGAGCTACTCTACCGCCAGGTCACTTTACACATCCAGGCTCCGCCGTCCGGGCGGGATTTTAAAACCTCAGTGTTTCTTTCAATTTCACCGTCGAGACTCGAGGTTGCTTGAGACCATGTGTGCTCCGACCCCGAAGTGTTTATTTGATCGTCCATGAAGGATTCTACTCAGCTTTGCCATTAGGGTTTGCACCTATTATTTGTCAAGATGGAGTGGGTGACGCCGAACCTTTAGCCATGTCCAGTTCTATCAACTACGGAGGATGACGATTGAGGAATTACCAGCGCTATTTGTGACCATAGACTTAGGAGGCTTGATGTAGGAGCTCACACGGGGCTGGGCGTGTGGTGGCCTTGACCGTCGACAGGCGAGTTCTGAAATTAAAATAAACAACATTCATGCAGTGGAAAGGATTTGGTGCATAATTTTTATCTGTTAAGATTAAACCTCCACTACATCTTAGTATAGTGACCAAGGACAAGACGATCCTCACTATCGCCGCGGCGAGGACTCGATTCGACATCGGGGCGATGTGTTGGCGGGGTTGATTGAGATGACTCACGGACGCTGCATTGACGCCATGATCCATCCCTCCCTAATCGAGCTATGCCCCGTCGTTAGTTTCAGATGTTGGACTCGGGAGTAGGTGTAGCGGTAACGCCCATTCACGCCCGAGGTACGCAGTTAGAACTGGCGAGTTGATATGAGGTGACGATGGCGAGACGGCGGACCGACCCGGCCCATTACACCGGCGCGGCGACGCCTGGTGGGCGATCCACAAGGTCACTGGTTGGCCAGTCCGCATCCGACTAGATCTATTTGCCCGCGCTTCCTTTATTAGGACGGTCTGAAGCATCGGGTTTATACGAACCAAGACATGGATTCATCATTTGAGATAAATTTCTTATTGAACCAGCGGACCGGATCGCTATGACTTCCTTCACGAAACGCATCATTCCACATTTTCCTACCATGATGATATATTTTTTGGGACTTATTTCTTTACCACTCTTCTTTCTTTTCTTTTCACGCCATTGAGGACACTATCTTCAGTTAGGAATTGTGGGGTGCATGGGGTGTGACTTAGTTTATTTTGAATGTTAGTGTGACTTATTTTATTTTTAGTTGTTATGACTTAGTTTTTGTCGACTTGGGTTATTGTTCTTATTTTTATGTGGTCAATTTATTTTATCTTTGCCATTTTTCATATTCGATTCCCTTTTTGTTTTGTTTTTTCATGTTTTGCTAATTTTTGCATGTTAGGTCGTTTTATTTTTATTTTTAGCTTTGTGCTAGGTTGTTTTCCCATGCACCAATACCAGTGGTCTCCAAAGTTAGTACTGAGTACCCACACCTTAATTATAGGCATGATGGCAACAAAAGGAAGTTCTGTAATCGCAAAGAAAGCGGATGGGACTCAAAGGGTTGTTTTGAAAAGTGGGATTGCGTTGTGTAAGAGATGAGACTAACCATGTCTTGCCACCCTTTTAGATCTCGAACTCAATTCCACAGTGACTACTTTTTGCGTGGTCTTCGGGGTATGCTTTGACTTAGGACTCACCACACAAGGAATCCCTCTGAACCTTAGGTAATACCTATGTGATAGGACACCTTAGAAAGAGGATGGCCTTTGGGCCCCCGAATAAAATAAATAAAGAATAATAAAAACATTAGAGGATCATAGCCCAGTGGAATCTCCGGGCACGGTCAGGGAGCTTTCGAGCCTAATGCCTTGTTGCAGTAGGAGTAGTGTGAACTTCCTTACACTACATAGGACCAGGAGGGATGGATGATCTGCAATCTAGAACCTCGAGGTTTGAGTTGAGTGTTTAGGGTGAAGTTCTAGAGGCTAAGATGCTTGAGTTGATTCATGCCAGTAGGTGTCTTAGGAATCTAACAAAATTTATAACATAAATTCCTCTATTGCAGCGCATAACTACTGAGTATAATAAATTCTAGGGTGAGACTCCAAAGGATAGGTTTTCTTCGCACAAAATGACTTCGGAGTGATTCAAATAGGTAGACCCAGTTGGATTTGGAATGTTTTTAAATGATGGTTTAATGTTTGTAAGTAGAAAATAAATAAAGCTGAAAAGAACTCCTTGAAGCATTGAGACTCTTTGGGTTTGAGGTCTTCGATAAATGAAGCTCTCGGGTCCTTTTCCTCGCATTGGGGAGGATGGCCTATAGTCATTTCCAGACAGGATATTCATTGCTTTAAAAACTAAATACTGTAATTTTTCCCTTTTGGAAAAGCGGCATTTAATGAGCATAAATGCTCCCAAACGGTGAGAACAACGCCTCCTGACCTACCTCTGATGCTATTAGGCGACTAGCAGGATATGGTGGATACATGATGGCATCTGTACAGACCCAAAAAACTTGCCAAATACAGTTAATCAGGAGGCCTCTTTAAAAGATTTAAACCTATTGTGAGAAGAGACATAAATACCATAAATGCTTGCATTAAATACGAGAGAACAATCATTTCTCGCATTTTCTGGTAAGCCTCATATTTCCCAAAAGTTGAGGAGTTTTAGCCAACCATCCCTTGGGTTGAATATTCTAAGAGGTGATTGCTTTGTATAGAAAATGAGAGAAAATGAGAAAATGGGAGAGGAAGAAAAACTGAGAAAATTGGAGCTCTTCGCGCAGTTTATTCAGGACAAAGTCTCCTATTCCAGTCAACTGTACAATTGTATATAGCCACAAAGACAAGCAAAATTACCCAGAATAACGAAGAATTAGCTATTACAGAGCCAAAATGGGAAGAAATCTAAAGGAAGGCCGAGCAATGAAAACTTGAAGCGGCGGTAGAGCGGTGTTTGAAAGTGAGCGGTGTGCGAGGAGGCATGGATAGTGGCTTGGGAAACAAATTTACGCGCTAAAATTTTTATTAATGATCATTTTTCTCTTTGTTTACGGTTTACGTTTGTAATATTTGAGTTGTTTCAATTCTTGGTAGCGGATCAAGCCGATAATTTTGTCGCCAATAACATAAAACTAAAATTAACCCACAATCAAAATCCCGGTAGAATCGCGGGGATATTTTAATATTTGTCAGGTTAATTCGTTGATTGGTACTGTACTCAAAACTTCTGATAAACAGGATTCAAATAACGCTTTTTGAACCTAATCTGAGGTGCCACTAACAATGGTGGGAATGCGATGGACCCATCGGGGACCCTCACCTAAAATCTCCCGTTTTCATTGCCTCTTCCCCGATTTGGAATAACAACATGTGGAAAATGAGAGCACTTTAAATAGAGTAGGCTGAAATTGAATAAATTGGTGATTCTCATCATTCCTCATGCCAAATACGCGGTTTAATTAAAGTTTGAAGAATCACTGGGTCAAACTATAACATCCATCGAATCACATGTAGCATGGGCTCCTTGAGAAGGAGCAGTGAGGCATTAAAAATAGGGTTAGCCTACTTGATGAAGCCAGGACCGACCCGATTTGAGTTCAAGTTAAACAAATGGGTGATCACTGGATCTTTTGGCTTGGTTAATATGAATTTTCTTCTGCTGATGACATCTGTGTGGCAGCCATACGTCATATAGTTTCAAGTTATTCTTGTGTGCCAGGTGGAGTCTATTCTTGGCAGGAGACAAGCAAAAGCTATTGGGTATTGTTAGGGATGAATCGCCTGCATTCGTTCAAATTCTAAGTGTTCTTTATAACTAATTCATGATTCACAGTCTTTTCATTAATATTAAACTAATCCCTCATGTTAGAGTATTCTAGAATAACAAACGTCATTTGGAATAAAAGGGCAGTTAAAAGGCAAAACTAGAAAGCGAAATGGCGAAAGGAATAGTAAGTTCTGAGTTTCATTTGAAGAGCCCACTTTAAAGCAGTCACGGGAGACTATATTTGCGATGAACTAGAAAGCACGAAATCGAGGCCTCGGGTTGTGAAACTGTGATCTGCCTTTGCCAGCGGCGAAGCGAGGTTCCCTTTCCATTATGGTGCTTTCTTAAAACGCCCACTAATTTCAGGCCGTTGATGGGCTCAAATCTGCAGACATAAAAGTACACCGAGCAAATGGTGATTGGATTGGGAAGGAGGAGGAATCATAGTGGATATCAGAGAGATAGACATAATTCTGGGACCGGATCGAGTACGGTTTTTGTGATCTTTCATTCAACTTCCCACTTCATGATTGAACTATACTATTTGTAGTGAGCATCATGATGAACTAACTCTTTTCTCTACTGATTTTACTTGACCGCAACTCTGCGATTTTGATACATTGATTTTGAATTTGGGTTATGTTATTCTTGAGTTCATATGTTTTACGTACAATTAAGGTTTAATTACATGTTATTATGCGACCAGCAGGCTGAAATACTAAGTTGGGATTTTACGGTGAGAGAAGATAACTACGGGACATGGTTAAAAGCTGACACTTGGGTGGTCGAGAAGAATAGAGATATTCAGGCTGATGTGTACTCAAGTTTGACGCATTGGAAAAATTAGGATTGGTTGGCGGGGATGCAATCACCACTGAGATGGTGATATCTCGAAATATTTTATGGAAATATCAACTATAACCTCAAATTCATGTGTAACCTTGATAAGCGCTTTAATTGAATTGACATCTATCAAAATGCTTGTTGGAAGGCGGTAAAAACCTGGGTTTCTCATCATCAATATAATTCAATACCGCATGATATTAAGTTTTTATTCATTCAAATGATTTAGTCGCAATTAAACTTTATGATTGAATCCAAATGTTATTGAAGTCATTAAATCGATGATCTTAGCTTCTCTTGAGAGGCGACCTTGGCTGCCACTGCACCGTCGACTCATGGCGTGCACTTGCGCACGGGTTTGTGTTTCCGATTAATTTTACTCTGCGAAGCTAACGTCGATGGCAGAGCGTGCATAACCCAATGGCATTCTTCTAAAGAAAAGATACCGCAAGGAACATGTGATAGTTTTCTCACGGTCACCAGTGCAATAACCGTTGATTATATCACGAGAATATCATTAAGAAAGCATAAGTGAGGGTGTCTTGCCGACCACTCCAACATCGATTAATGAAGGTAGGGAAATGATCCTTCATAAATGAGTATTGTATGACAATTTAATCTATGCACACCTCATCCTATCATGATTCTTGCAGGAATTAGTTCATTCCTCTCATTCTAATCACGATGAATCCACCTTCTTGAGAATTACATGAAGCTAGGCTCATACGAGATTTGTACGATGTTACCTCATCATTACTGCATTTAACCATTTCAACGCACCTTATGTATCTTCATTGCACAGTTCAACTTTCAAAATTGTTTCAATTGAATTTCTTTGTTATCTTCTTAGAATTTTATTGCATGAATAAGGTGATACCTTTGAGGATCTTAGATTGACCAGCTGTTGCTTCATATATTCTTGAATCTTCTTGACTTTTTGTTCTTCCATTCTCTCCAAATTAATCATAATACAATGGTTTTTGGGTTCTAAAACGTATTAGATATTGAGTTCTTTAAAATATTAACATATGTTTGGTTTCTTGAGGTTATTTTCTTCGTGCCACTACCATACAACAATTCTCTTCATTAAACAGTTCAGCTGAGGCTGTTCATCATATTTCAGCTGAACAAATGATTCATAATCAACATCTTGAGATCGCGGACTCATCATGTTTCGTTGATGAGATGAATATTACAAATAGTTAGTTCAAGCGGTGGACTAAATATTGTCTTAGATCATCGATTTTCTTATTAAACATGGATTACTATGAAGTTTCATTGAGGTTGGGATGTATTGCCATTCACTCTGTTAAAGTTGTTTGCCTTCAGGACATGATGGGGTGGCTCAGATTACTGGAAGTTCTGGACCGAGAGGACTGTGTGTCTCTTTTCCATTTTCATGATAACCGTCATGGTGAAAATGAATTTCTGCGCCTGACAGTCATCCTGGGGACACTCACATCTGGTTGTGCCATTGGCCTATCGATGTTTGTAGATGTAATTGTTAGTAAGTTCTCGAGCTCGACTATGTATGCCGATGGGGCATCAGTTGATGACCATTACTAAGTCACCACAAGCTTTCTTGATTCATATTTTCCCAGATTATTGTGGGAATGGTAAGCTACCGGGAGTATTTCATCTTGGCCTGTGACTCTTTGAATATTGCACTACATGTTGCAATTAAGGCTCACCATCCTTCCTGATATTCTTCTTTTTACTCAGTATATCAACCAGAGAGATTTGGCATGAGTTGTACATTTGAGTTATAGCCTCAACAAAGGGAATATTATTTCTATCTTATGAAAATTTCAATTTAGAAAGTGTTCCTCTTTCCTTTTACCACGAGTCTTTGTAGAATGGACTTCTTGGTGTATGTTAAACCTTCTCTGCTACCTTTTAATTTCACATTTTCTTACTATTGAGTATGTTTTATTTCTGCGGTTTATGCTTCCTGAATTGTTCTTTTTATCTTAACTCTGGTTTTACTGACTGTATGCTTTCAAACACTTTTCCTTTTTCTACTCTGCATTTGCTCAGATTCTTGCCACTCTCGGCTGTTTGTATAGATCCTGGATTCTCAGATATCACTAGGAAAGCATCCTTGGTCTTATTCTGGTGGGGCCAGCTACAACTGTGTTCAGATTCTTAGTGAAGCATTGTATTTGCTTGAAAATTTACATGTTTGGTTAAAAGTTTTTCAACTCGGCAGGGTACATTCATAGAGAGTTTAGGCTTTGTTAAACCCCCATATGAGCGTAGCATTGCTCCTCAGAAGGAATTGGGTTCATGTGAGCCATGATATTGGTGCATGTTTTCTCTCCTTACATTATTGGCATTCAGCCAGGAACCTTGGTGGATTATATACTAGCGAAAATCTGTATGTCTTGGGCCACATGATAGTCTCCACCATATAGAGATTCTCATGGCCCCCTTGTGCTAGTGTGTGGTATGTAGGCAGTTAAGGTTAGGCTTGAAATGTTGCTTCTAATTCATTCAAATAGTGGCCTCCTTAGTTGATAGGGGATCCTCATCATTGAATCCATAATGACACCACCCAATTCATCTCTTTCCATGTTGAGCGGAGTCTGCATTCTTCTCTGAGTTCTAGCAGCATTATTGCATCAGGGTTTCCTTCCATAGGTCATTTTATTGAGCTCATGAGCCACCTCATTCTATTACATTGTTGTTCACTGAAGATTCTGATGGAGCCTTCATGTTGCATTTAACCCGGTGCTATCGCTGCTGCCCTCTGCATTTCTTAAACAAATATAGCAAGGCTGCATCATGACATCTTCGATATCTGTCATGGAGTGGTAGACAATATCCATTACCAGATCTTGATTATCATATGCATAGAGCACCCTCTTCAATAACCACTTTTATGCACTTTCCAGACATTCTAAGCTTTCATCTCTGTTTGAACACAATGATCTCACCCATTCTTTCAAATGTGGTTAGAGAAAAATGTAAGATTGGGGCTACAGGTTCTATCATTAAGCTGAACCATATGGCAATGATTCATACCATGGATCTGATATCTCTTCGAAAGGAAGAGATGTAGCTTGATCACCTCTGGTCTCACACCATTTAGTTTAACTTTGTTGGCCATCTTGAGGAATCTGCCCATATGCTCATTAGGATCTTGATCTTTGTAAATTGAATTTCTTACCTGTGGTGATGAGTCTTGGTTCGACTCAAAATTGTTAACCTCTATGGCTGGTTATCTAAGCGGGCGATCATTCTTCTTGGATGGCGGTCTCCGAGAAATCTCAATTATATCTTGCATCAGAGGCATTTCTGATGTTGTTTTTTATTCAAGCTATCGCCCATTCTTTCATCTACCATAATTGTTGTTTTACGCGCACTGACCTTCCTTAAGTTCCTCGATGTTCCTTTCGATTTAGTGTCCCAGGAAACAGATGATTACGGCTTCACAATGCATGAAATAACTACGAAATGACTCTCTTCAGGAATATTTAGAAACTATAATGGTATTAAAATCACTATATCCTTCGCTCTCAAAATCGGTATCTTATGCAGCCCTTCTTTGCAAAGTATTTTTTTGTAATTTGTTTTATAAAATAAAGAAAAATGTCTAAATTAACATTTGCAGCCAGAAATATATGAGTTTGATAATGTGGTGATCTTCAATCCCAGAAACAACGGCCTTTTAAAACTTGTTTATACATTAATGTATAGACCCTTCAATTTTATTCCTCCCTTTGAAACCTTACAATTCCCTTCTTTGAGTGGTACAAAATTAGACTAGTTGTTAAAATTGAAAGCGATCACGATCATTCTTGAAATTATAAAATGAGTTTAGTGAACAACGCAGGGTGCAGGTCATACGATAGTAAAAAACCAGGATGTAGTCAGGATATCGTTACTCCAGTTGACCGGAATTTACGAAATCAACTACCACAACTACTTTCAGAGTCCACATTATTTACACCTCCTTGTAAAGGTTTAAGCTAAATTTGAAAAAGAATGTCCCATATTATACTTCTATAGCTTAAGGATAAAATTCAAAATAAACTAGACTAAATTATTTCTCTATGAGAAGTGAACCTTGTCGAGCTTGTTGTGAAAGCGACCCGATTTATATACATTATAATCATTTAATTTTTCTCGATCTGATTTTGGATCTGTTTAGCTAGAATGCCTAATAATGCGGCTTTAGTTTCCTCGTAATTCACTAATTAGGGTCCACTATTTCAAAGGCATAGGATCTAATTTAGTTATATATTCAAAACTTCTTTTCTTTGTAGATTGTTATTTTCTTTTTCAATACTTCATACCCGTTCTTTACCGGCACAGTTTCTTGCTTCCCCCGAGATAGGGTCATTGCAAAACCTCTGCAATGATTGATGACTCACTGCTTTTAGATCTGATGGATTTTCGCGCTTTCATAATTAGATCTCAGCTAACACAAAGATGAATCTTTCATCATATTAAGGTGAAATCTCTTTATTATTTAAATTGATACGTGGCTCCTTGACTTCAGTGTGTTGAATTGAGAATTGCCGAAGTGAACACTGGAGCTCTTTAGTTCTTCAATAGTAGTCTAACATACCCACAAATTAAATGTTTCCAGCTCTGAGGAGTCTCCATCTACATGTCCTCGGAGGGCCTCCTAAACCCGAGTGGGATACGTCCTTGAAAGAGGTATTCGATACTACTATTTAGGAACAGTTCGGTTCAAAGAACAACATCAAATCAAAATAAATCTAAATCAGGAAATTCTTTTCTAATTTATCAAGAAAGAGCCCAACTTACTGCTCAAATCCATTCGATGGAAGTTGCGCTTCCTGAAAATCTTGAATCATGATGTGATGGGTTTATAAAGAACGTCCCTTTGCTAGCAGCTATAACTAAACTAAGGAAGCAGATTCATGAAATTGTCTGAACTTACATTAATTCGGTATTAATTGGAAAAGAGATAGAACTATTTGATCTAAGCTTCACAATTCCAAATTAGATTATTTGATTCGAGATCAAGCAAAAAAAAAAATATCAAAAAACGATTCTAACTAATCTAATCTAAAAATAAAAAGTGAGTCTTCTTCAATCCCCGGGTTTGGGTTCGAAAGAGATCGTTCTCTGTATAAGGTCAACTATTATACGATTAAAAAAGTGGAAGGCGATTAAGCAGTGAATTTTCTTAATTCCATGTGACCTCCTTTATTCGGTTTGCGACCTAAAGAAGCTTCATACGGCGATTGGAACCATGAACTTGCTAAGTCATCGTGACTTAATTACTATAGTACCCTTCTTTGTTTTGTTTGGCTGTAACGAAGTCGTGACTGTTGATAATACGTCACGACAACTGTTCTTTCGGTACTCTTTATTTTGAGCCAATTGCGACCCGGTTTCTTTAATAAAGCTTAAGTTTATTCTTATCCTTAAGATTCTTGTTGCGACTAAGTTTTCATTTGCGACATGAGTTTTCTATGAGTTCTTACTTTCTGAATCTTTTTGCAACATGAATTTCTTTGTCATGACCCAACTAACACAGCTTCACCTCTTTTATTTCTTCAGGTGTGTGTTGCAACTTGAAAATCCTTGTTATCTTCTTTTACTAAAGCGTTTTTCTTTTAGAATCATCTACTTTTGATAGCAACGAATTGTTGTGTTGATGAGTTGATTACCGGTAGTTATGATTCTTATTGCGAAAGAACTTTCCTTTTAATCTCTAAGTATTTGTGTGAGCTTTCGATTCAATATTGCATTCATTTGTCCTTCCCTTTACTAAGTTACGTATGCGGCGGCCTAGTTTCGTAATAACGACTGAACTCCTCTTGCAACCACTTTGGTTCTGGTCGCGACTTCCCTTTTATGTTGCGACATCATTTGTTTGTCTTACGCCTTCATTTTGGGATTTGTGACTCGAAAGCTGGCGTCTGTTGGATTCCCTTGTCGTGACATACAAACTAAGTCAGCGATCGAGGCCATTCCTTTTCTTGATACATTCACGTGCGACATAAAGATGAGTTGCGACCTAATTATATGTTCTTACTTCTCACTTTCGCCATACAGCCTCATTTTTCGATGTGCGGTTCATAATGACTAAACTACGTTTCTTGTGAACTACAAGAAGTATGTGCGGCCCGGTGGTACCCTTCACATAAAACTCTTGTAAAGTACAGTTGCTCAAACATAGTTGCAACATGTTTTAGGTACATTCAACTAGCATGTTGCAACATGAAATGATTATCGCGACCTCAAGTGACATACTAGGCATGGTTGTCTTAATAAATTCCCTTGTGGAACCTTGTCATTTCATTAATAACTTCATTCCTCGTCGGTAGCTGTCGATCATACATTTGCAACTAGGAGTTGTCTTCTTTGGTTCATGACATACAGGCGATTGTCAGCGACAAGATCTTTCTTTTGAAACTCTTTCTGTCGGCCAACTTTCTTATCGCAGCGACTTTGTTTGGCCTAGAATCGTTTCTTGTTGCGTACAGATTCTACATTGCGAGCACGGGGTGCTTTGTCTCCGGTTCTTTTAACATGTTCCGCACTCTGGTCGTGACTTAAAGCGCGATCAGGAATCCCTTATGAACCCTCTAAGTGCATCGGGCTTCAATTCTGCTGACCATATATATCTTTTACTTCTTTGGAATTTGATTCTTACGTAAATTTACCAAAACATAAATTTGGTAAGGTCTCCATATTTCTGCATAATAATAAGCAATTATATTGTAACACAGGTTAGAAAAATGGATTAAGAATCAATGAGTTTTTTACTCATCACCAACTCATATGAGACACAAAACAAACAAAAGAAAGAAAAGAAAAAACACATTTGACTTAACCTAAACAAATAGAGTAATAACTAAAATATGTAAGAGATCACAAAGTTGGATTTTTGAAAAAAATTGAATTTATTTTGGTTATGCCCCAAACTTGAAATGAGCGTTTTCCTCGTTACCAGAAACAAAGCAAGATTGGATAGCAGTACTCCATAGGGGGTGATCAAAGCCTCTGGAAGTTGCTACAATGAATATGACTTGCTTGTGAAGTCTGAGTTATTGCCTTTTCTCCATAAAAGCTTAGGAGTAATGCAATGGAATTTTTAACTTGACAAAAGTGAAGCACAGCAGCGAGCTCTTTATATAATGTTAACGCCCTTTCTTGATGATCTTAATTCTTCAACTAAATATCTTCAATGCTCTAAGAATATCATAACAATTAATCCTTAACAATTTCCATAGTTATATGGCTTTCAAATTGAAGATGAAGGGAATTAAAGGGGATGGAGAAAGGTTTGGAAATTTGGTTTCTAAGAGAGGCAAGGTGTTAAGAGAGGAGTTGAGCTTTTATTTTGACTGGGGAGGTTTGAAAATAGGAAGAATATATGGAACTTAAGCGCCAGCTCTCTTTTTCTTTGGCCTCAAGATCTTATAAACTTCCATTTTCACAGAATCTCTACACTCCAGCCTTAACTTTGAACTCAGGCCTTAAAACAAAACTTTAAGAACAGCCCGAGATCAAACGGCTTTATTCAAAAGGAAGTAGCCTCTAAACTAACTTAAAAAAGAAATGGAAAAAGGAAAAGAAACATTACTAAAGCAGGTTTACCTCCAGCTGATGCATTTTTAAGTTCAACTAGACTCTACCAACTACGAATATGTTGGTAATTGTTGCCCGTCATACCTAAGGCCATTATATGGTGTTATGACACATAATCTTGGAAGCTTGCATGCTCTCTAAGACTTGGAGCTATCTTCACCATGATACTTCAAATTCTTATTCAATTCGGATATGATCTCATCTAACTGCGAAATGGGGTCGTTCTGATTTTTCTAATTTTTCATACGCTACTCCTCAAAGGGATGTAGGAGTATCTTAACTTCTTTTCTTATCTCATTCGGTTTTGGAGAAGTTGATCCCTCTTCTTTTGCAACTAGCTCAACTAACTCAGCAGCCCACACTCACCTAACGCCAGGTTCGCCAGTGTAGGCAAACTTTGTTTGTTCTTACAAAAAGTATCTGTGCATTTACCCCATTTGATCCTCGATCTCAGGTGGGCAGTTGAATTGGAAAGTTGTCCTTGTCTGTTCGCATGGTGAGGCTTAAGCAAAGGTTGGCAAATTCAACGATGCTTAGCCCGATTGCGACAACTCTTTGCAGGTTCAACCTTTTCGCTTTATGAGATGTTGGGAATATCTTCATTTGTCTCTATGATGAATTGGGTGGTAAATATCAAATGAATTACAATTTTAATTCTCACTTCTCGGATCTCAAATCAAACCCTGAGCCATGCAAGCTTGTGGCCCGAATATCCTGAGCACTAAGAACGAGAATGAAATACTCGACTTAGAGATGAAGCCAAAACATTGCTGATAGAAATTACAAAAATCACGTATGTCTTTGGCTGCTACATCTAAACTTCAAGAAAGTAACTAACATTGGCGAAAGTAATTTATCTATCAAAGAAAAAAAAATAGAAAATGGAAGAGGTAAAATGGATTTGGCATTGATAACTCTCTTATCTTTTCGAACAAAGCTAAGTGAACACGAAAGAGGCGTTCACTTCATTGTCTCTATCTGATCACGCATTATGACTCACATAGCGTCATCCTCTTCTTTTCCTTTACCAGCTATCAAGTCTAGATAAAAAAAGGGTTATTTCCACTAATGAGCTCTGCACAGTGTGGCGTCTTCCGTCTTCAGGTTTGTCCGGCGAAGGGAGCTTATGCCTCTTAGCAAGGCCGTGCTCGTTACCAACATGGCTTGATGGAGCTACTTATCTTTGTATGAAATTTATGATTTTCTTCCTTTTTCCCTGTTTTACTTTCATTCAAAATGTTGTTCCCTAATCATAAAATATAAGAACATTTAGAGCATTGGGACACTTGTTAACATAAAAAAACTAAAAATACTAAACTAAACATAGAGGATAAATGATGTTTAAAACTCTCCTTCTGTGGAGCTGTGCCTAGAGAGTTACATCTTGAGCGGCTAATGTGAAGGTAACTAAAGGCGCATTTAACTCACCCTCTCCCTCATTGCTAGACTTTGTCAGTAACTAAAGGTGAAGATTTAGATGGGGAAAGTGTCCTTCCACTTGTGTAGCCTTCATTTGCCCGAGTTAAAAGAAGACTCCTTGTGGATTCTCAACACATTGCGATAGTGGAAATATGGGGAGAGTGAAGAAGAGGGTGAAAGTACGAGAATAGAGTTAAAGATAAAAGGGAGGAGGGTGAGTAAGCGGCTACATCGCGAATAGAGGCCCGAGGGTAATAGAGCTAAGACTATTGTCTAGGACACTCATGAGGAGTTCATCGATGAGTAGCCATGGAGTTCATGTAACGAGGCAAGGCTCATGATGGAAGCCAAGAGACACATATGTGCCCAGCTAATTGACCTCCATCAGCATCAGCCAAAGTACCTCTTAACCTCCCGTACGGCCACCACCTCTAGTCTTTCCCGTTTCTATCGACACCATCATCATCTTTACCACGGATGATGATCAATGCAGAAGCTTAGAGGAGGTTGCGTTCCCCACTTATTTTCGCCTGCCCGAGGACAAAGTTTATTTTAGGGTTTGGGGGGTTGTTTGTTGCACATTTTTACTGTACTTACTTTTTCTCTATCTTTATCTGTTCTTTCTTTTGGAATTATTGGAACTCATATTAATGTTTTTAGTGTGTTTAGTTTGCTTTGTTATTATAATTTCTTTACATTATGAAATGCAACTTTGGATTGGTTTGATTTACTTATGGTTAAGCGATACTTTGTTCATGAATGAATTACCAGGCTTTCATGTCTATCATTTTTGAGCTTGGATCTTTTTGGGAATGTTGAGCTACCATATGGTGTTTCATTGCTGATCTTTGGTGCATATGTCAAAGTATCATAAATTTTGAAAATTTTTTGAAAAATCAAAACAATTGTGAATAGTTGATGAGTATCTTAAATACTCATTTTATCTCATACTTTGATTTTAAGTATTTTTATTTTTAAATAAGTGTCTAATTCTCTAATTTTCATCTTTATGATTAGGTCGACCATTAGTGAAATTGTGCCAAAAATAGCAAAATATAAGAAAATCAACATTTCCCATACAGCATAAGCGAAACTCCACCAGGTTTGTTGTGACAAACATCACCCTCTCTTAGCGAAAGTGTTCATCTAGCAGATCTCCTTCGTCTTGACAAACCCTAAGGGTGATGTAGATGATGGCTACATGGTTAAAGTATGATGAGTCGGGGCACATTGATTCTGGGGATATATCTAAATACCAAATTTTGGCTCTTATTACGAGGACTACTTACATAAATCCCTAACACTTGATGCAGAAGCTAGTAGAATGACCCCAGTGTGGACTGATACGATCAATGTGTGATTATGCATACCAAACTCACATCCTTTGCTACAGAAATTTATCCTATCCTATGATATCTTTTAGAAACTTGATAAACTAGATAAATAAAATTAGATTAATACATTTTAAAATAATAATTTACTAATTAAATTGGTTTTGGGTAAAAATCTCTACAAAGTGCACAGTCATACAAGTAATAAAGTGGATATTTAAGTCTAGATATCAGTCTCTCACGAGGGTTAGATTAGAGAATTCAAATATTAACTTCTATAAACTAGAAAATCTCTACTATTTGAACTTAGATTCTTAGATATATTTTATTTTCTACAATAAAATGAATCCAAGCAATAATGGGGGTAAAACCATGATTAAGAGAATTCTTTGGATTGAAACTAACATTAGAATTGAAAACGATTGATGCATTGACCTCATTTTCAGGGTTCGAATAAAAGATAAAGTCTTGGAGGTATGAACATTGAATATCTGAAGTGAATAGTGTGATGGATTTCTCTATAACACTACATTTCACTCTCCAACTTTACCACACTTGCTCATCAAGACAATGAAGGTATGAAGAGCTACTAACAGGATTTATCCTCTTTAAGATCTGATTATTTTCCTTCTTAATTGCTTATGACCATCTATTAGAATTTGAAATTGCCTTGCCCCATTGAGGGATCATGAAACCTCTAAAATAAATGATATCTAATATAAATTAGAAATAATTCTTTCTATAGATTCAGAATCATAACATAGGGTTGGTATTCCTCTCAATTAGGTGAAACTTCCTTAGTCAAAATTTCTAGATCCAACTAAGTGGATCATATTCTCTGGGCACACACTCTTTATTGTCTTTCAGGAGAGGGGAACGGAAAGCTTTGAGTTGGATCTTCTCTAGTGATGCATCAAGTAATCATAAAAAAGTGTGTTAAGTTCAAATAATATCAGTGTAATTTACCCCAGATTAATCTCCATTTTACTCTCAAAATGAAGTCTCAACTGTATCATACAAAGGATTCTGGAAATCGAGCTTATAGGCTCTTTTCTGGGTGTAAATCTGATATTGAGCTGCTTCGATGTAAATTAATAATAAATCAAATCTTAATTTTTCACACCTAAACTCAACCATTATGACACTACAAACAATAATCCCGACGACTGATTCTTCTAAGGGAAGCAGAGCCTAAATCTGGATCACGATGACAATGAAACTAGTTGATCGAAACAAATTCATTGAAGTATCCTTAATTGAAAACGAAGTCGGAAAAATTCAAGATTCCATTTAAATTAAGATAGAATTTTAGTCTTCGATTTACATTCATCCAGCTCAATTCGGTTTGAATCTTCTTTAATTTAGAAAGAAAACTAAATCTAGAAAGCAGAACTAAAAATAATAGAAAAGAAGAAAAATGAAATATATATACAATGAGACTTCATCTCTCAAAAAGCACACCTTACTTGATGAAAATGCGTTGGAAGGCTAGTGTTCTTACTGGAGCTTCTATTTATGAGCTTCAGTCTTGGGCCTTAAAGCTTGAGGGTGAGAATCACGCAACCACAGAATGCCACTGGCATATAACACAATGTCGTGTTGATATGCGATATTGCGAACATGGAGTTGTCAATGTCGTGGGTTGCGTTGAGTTCTTAGCGACATTGACCTGACTTTCGCGGTCTCATTGCGGTGACGATCATCATCGAAGGCGATGTGCGACGACAAATCCCGATGTTCTGATTAATTTCAATGTTGTTGCCTTTCTTGTGTTACGACATTGAGTTGATATTCGACATTGAATTAATCTCCAGCGACGCAACTGTTGATGCCTTTGCTCTTACCTTCGCTGACTTAATGTCGCGACGCATCAGCCCCCGCAGTTCACTTTTTGATGTCGTGACCTTGCCTCTAAAGTTTTGATCTTTTTAGGCGATATCGCGACGTTTAATCTGGTGTACGTGACATTAAGTGGGTTAGAGAAGTTCATTTATGACCACTCTAGGCTAATGTCACGACATTGGCGAGTCTAATGTGCGACGCATTGGATATGACTGATGCGAAGCCACCTCACCAGTTTACCGTGGTAACTAATGTTGCGACATTTGCACCTGTTAATCTTTTTGTCGATGTCGACGCGTTCTGTAAACTTTAACTTCAGTCTTGCTGTTGAGTGTCTCGACATTGCTTTGATATCCGCGACGATGTTAGTTGATGTCTTCGTTGATTAGGGCTTGTTGATGTCACCATGATGTCATGATGAAATTAGCGACATTTAAACAATATCTGGTTCTTCCCCTATGATGTTTCGTAGCAATGTTCCGGCGATGTCGCGACGACGCCGGAACATTTATAGTTTATTTCTTTGGGGATTGCTACGATGTTTGCGACATTAGGTTATCTTTGTTCTTTGACGATAAAGTGTTGCCTCAATGTACGTAATGATGTGTGACATTGATCATCTTTGTCTTCCCTCTTGGTGATGTTCGCGACTTTGTCACGACATTGCAATAAAAATCAATACCTTCTCACATAATGTCAGCGACACGATCTAACGTTTGGTTTTTCACGATGTTGATTTACCATGCTTTATTACGGGTACTTCAACCTTTTAGTTTTTGCAAAACATAAACTACTAGTTGAAAGCTCCATAATTTTGCATTAAAATGAACACAAGCCTAAAATATAACCAGTAGGCCAAAAATATATGGGTTTTGAACTCCATCAAACTCTGAATGTATTTTGATTAAATCGGCATTTAGGAATTATTAGTATTTGATTATTGGCATCGAATTCTAATTAAGCTTCATTTTCATGGTCTAAATTTTAATTTGAGATAATTTAATATAGCATGCTAACTCACTTGATTTAATAAACATACCATTTCTTGACTCGGTGTGTGTTGGTGCTTCCCTTTATGACTAATTTTTGCGATTAGGTTTACCTTTTATGAAGTTACTTTGAAGGATGTTATTTTCTTTCAAAGTAAATTGAAGTCCTCGTAAACTTATTGGTCATATTATTCTCACTAATGTAGACATAACACAACCCTCACCCAACAAAATGATCTTTTGAGCTTGTAATGTATGGCTAGAGGTACTTGGGTAGATGATTGGACATTTTGAAATAATTTTAAGCCACCTATTTTCTCAACATTTTCCTTAAACATATCTTCTTTTTCTCTGCAATAACCTCTTAGCACCACAATTTATTTTTCGTGTTTTATTTCTCCTCTCGTTTTCTTTGTTTTTATTTTCCGTTACTCAGAAGCTCTTTTCTGCATTTTGATTCAGGTTTGGAGTAGTCTGATGTTTACCTTTTTAACTTTGTAACATCTTTTAACAGATTTAGGTCGATAACTCCCCTTTGATTGGCATTGGTGCAGATGCCAGGAACACTACCCTGGACAACAACTCAAGGTTAATAGGCTACAGGTAAAAACTGCCTGAAACTTTCATTCTTTTTCGAACTCTCGATTTTCCGTTTTACCTCATTTAGTACAATTTTTCTTAATTAGACACATTTCTCTCTCTTTATTCTCTTTATTGTTTCATTCAAATTTGTACTCCCCAAACTTATCTTTTGCTCATTATACGCCTTGCGTCTTACATTTGGGTAAATTAAGGTTTTTGCTGTCAGGTAAGACTCCGCAGTTTAAGGCTGCTTTTTAGCTCGATGATGGCGGCGTGGGTTTCAAAATAGGTACTAAGGGCTTTGAAAGTCAAACTATTCAAGGATAGCTGAGCTCATTTTTGTTGGTTGTGATGTCTACTAGATTTTGCCTTGAATAATAATGCAATAAGTTATGGGACTCTTTAGAGATTTTGACAATAGTCCCCTGCATTGTTACAACTAAAACAATGTTTTTTAAGGTACTTAAGCCTATAGCGCACCATTTTAGGTCAGACCAGTTAAGCGGATCAGGACGATTCAGGATCTTTCAGTTTTAATTCTTTTATTTGCTTTATTACTTTTACTGGCCCTGACTGGCACCTCACGAAGTGTGTGCGGCTGTCCCGGCCCGACCCGAATGGGGATCAGGCGGGTTCCGGTTTACTCAGCATTTTCGTTTATACCCATCAAACATTTTATTTATATCATTTCATTTTAGAGTTTTCAGACTGTCTTGATACATTTTAAATGGTAGGCCCATAAACATTTCACTTTTATACAATACGTTTTACAAAATGGCATGTACCTTTACAAATAAATATACATTCTTCCAGAGTGCTCTTGTTTCACAAAATACCTCCATCTTCAAATGATATGCATATGTAGGTATACATACACCGCAACTTTCTCTATGACTACGCTTCTTGATCTTGTTGTCTTTCTGTTCACCGAAACTGCCAGTAAAACTACACTAACGTTTTCTGGCGCTTCGCGGTTCCTCAGTTCTATTCAAATTTTAGTTGCTTCGACATGCATTATGGAAAACCATGCGCTTATATCAAACTATACTCATGCGTATTTCATTTCACATGCTTTCACTTTACAAATCATTGATCATCAAAATGTACATTTTCACGCGCTTTTTCAATTTCGCCAACAATCGTGAAGTTCAAACATATACTCCGGGATGTATTTGGTTTTGATCCCTATTTATGCCAAAGTTTGTTATTTCGCTGTCGCTACAATTCACATTCGCGAGTTTCGTTGGTGAATCCTCATCCTTTGTCATTTGGTAATGTGCTTACGTTAACGGTACACAGTCTCCCATCATGATGGATGTTTTGATTGGTGCACCCACCATGTGGTCGTTTAAAAATGACCATGCGCCATGCGCGTGGATGCGACTGATTGCATCCGCCGATGAACGTTTTCAACATTACCATACACCATCGCCGGCCGAATACGGAATTGGTACATCCACGATGTGGGACATTGAACAATTTGTTTTTGGCGGATGATTCGTTTGCATCCACCATGATGGTCGTTGATCTGGAGTTAATTGAGGAATGTCGAAAATTGCGACGAATCGTTTACAGTCGATTCAATACTCATACATTATTGTCAAAAATTTCAAATATCCATTTTCGATACTTTGACTTTCGCAATATCACTTCAAGGATATACTCATTCCATGTACTCATTTGAGATTATTTAGTAATTGCGACGCTTGAAATATGAACGAATATATTTCGATTGAATAAAAATTAACTACAAACATGAATTGGAATGAGGTCAGAGAAGAACTATGAAAATTGTAGGCTCTAGTTCTTCCTTCAATCTTGGTCTAGGTTAGGTGATCCTCACATCACAGTCAATAACAATTACACCCACATTTAGTAAACTAACTTTTCTCATATGATATCTTGAGGGCGAAGAAAGAGCTTTGTCGAGCGACAAGGGTTTCAGATACGTTTTCACTGGATTTAATTCTTATTTGAACCCCATTAGTCATTTATTAGGGTTTCTATACTATGATTAATATGAATCTCTGAGTTTCAAAACAAGAAATCAAAAAGTTTCTCACGTGAGCAGTAGCTTCTGTTGTGGCGTAATAACTGCACTTCTTTCTGGCGTAGTGCTACATCATAGTAGATCTCGGCCCGGGCCTTAGCTTTGTTGCACCTTGGTGTACCTTAGAGGTGCATTAACTCACCGGCCTCGCTGCGGTGAGGCATCCACGCCGAGCGTGGGTGCATGACATGGGACTACGTTGGGCGTAGGAGCAGATAATACCAGTTTTTCCATTTTTTTGCACTTTGCGTTTTCTTAAAAATCCTCAAAAACCCGAAAACAAAAACATGGAATCACTGATACATCTAATATCATCCTGAAGCAACGACAGGCAAAACTCATGGATGGATTGAGGTTTTCTAACCTAAACATCAAATACAACTTTCTAGGGTTTGGTTCTTACCTTGAAACCTCTTGTCCTTTCTAGGCTCTTCCATAATCTTGCAAAATCTTGCACAAACATGGAGAGATTCACATTAATCTCCAACTATTTCCAAAACCCTAACTTTTTCTCTCTCCCCTCTCTCAACGTTTTGCACAGTGGGAGATTCCTAAGCTCCCATTTGGTCTTATTTTCTTTTAAGTGTAAGGCCGTATTTGAGAACTCACCTTTTCATTCATTTTCCATTTTTCTCGCAAAAACACTAGTTTCCTTGTTGCACATTCATATCATTTATCGTTTAATTCACTTTTGCATTTAAGCTTATTCTATTCTCCCCAACCCTTATGGCCCTCATTTACAATTCAAATTTTACTTTTACACTTGGGTTTATTCGTTCAGTCAAATTTCTCATTTAATATAACATTCAATCTTTGCTCACATATTATTCACATTTCACAATTTATCAGTTTTCCCAAAAAAACCCAACTTTGGCTCAATTCATACGAATATATAATAAAATTATTATAAAAATTCTGATATTTTTGAAGCGTTCACAAACCAATATTTAGTTTAATCATTTTAAGTTATCTTTATTCAATTTGACTAAGTGTAGCCTTACTAGCTTTGATTTCACTATCAATTTTCATAATCTA
Organism: Tetrastigma voinierianum; assembly: GCA_016808115.1. NCBI lineage: Eukaryota > Viridiplantae > Streptophyta > Magnoliopsida > Vitales > Vitaceae > Tetrastigma > Tetrastigma voinierianum. Next base: position 704,717 of record JAEQBH010005319.1, on the reverse strand, counting down.
AAATTTTTAGCTTATTTATTCTTAAACATCACAACGCCCAAGCTTCAGTTTCAATTTTCAGCCCAATTGCATCTCAGATTTCAGCTTTGTTTGGTTTAAAACATTTTGTTGTGTCATTGTTCAACTTTACAGTTCATTCTGATCAAACAATTCAATTCACTTGGTCAACAACAATAACACCAACATTTTAACAAATTTCTAACATACCTCAAACAAGAAATTACAGCCTCTTCAATAAATATGCAATAACATCCAAAAATTTCAACTCTACATCATTTTTACATTTAACACACTTAATTCTCATTTATTCAAAACATATAAGTCTCATGTTTTTATTTTAGTTCTAGATTTTATTTAAAAAGAAAATAAAATAGAAGGCGTACATAAATTTTAGAAAGCTCCATTTTATTAATAAGATGGAAGGAATACATTTTATAGATTACAAAGAAAGAGAGATATGGAGAGATAGAGAAATTAAGGGATAGAGAGAGAGAGAAAATTTCCTCTTTATGTGATATTGGGATTTGTTGGAAGCAGTATTTCTTGGCTCATACACATGCGGCACATTAGAGGATGTGAACTCAGGTATGGAGGGTTCTAGTTTGCCAGTTGACCTACCTCCGTCTTTATTAAAAAAGTACCACTCCTGTGCTCTGATATGCTACTTGATGAGCTCATTTTTGCCTCACCCTTGATAGATTTGTGTTTGCTCAAAATCACCCTTTGGGCTTGATACATCTTTACCATATTAAAGTTCCACTAGATCAATACTCTCGGAGTCTAACTTATCCTTGTAGTTCGAGGAGTGGACTCCTAGCTCTTCATCCCTCTTTTGGATGACGGCGTTGATCTCCTTCTGGTATTCACCTTATAAATATGCCCAGGCTTGACCTTCGAGACCGAGGTTACATTCATTTGCTTTCCACGACCTGCCTTAGCTTGAGTCAACTCTTGATCTCTCTTGAGCTGATCATTCTGAAACTACTCTTTCCTATCTTTGACTCAACCCTCTGGAAGGCTGGCTCTTCTCTTCACTCACCTCCCTGCTAGAAGTGTTGATTTTCTTCTCTTATTTTTTTTTCTATAGCTAAGATTCTCATCTCCATCTCAACTCTTTGTGGCGAGTCATATCTTATCTTCATCCTCCTCTCTGTCTGGTAGCAAGAGAATAGCGAAGTCTTCACTCTTGCTCTTCTTTACTCTTCTCTTCCTCTTTGCGCTGTCATTACCGGCGAGGCGGGTGTTTCTTGTAGCGGGGAGAGTACTGGTGCTTTCAGGCGATCTTGACTTCCCAGCTCTTGTTGGGTTTCTTCTTCAACTTTGAGATTTGCCTCCATTTATAGTGATGTGGCGCTCTTTTTCTTTTTCTTGCTCTCTACCTCTTCCACCTGTGCAGATCTTGGGGACCTGTTGAGTGAGAGGAGAGGATCATGGGCACTTCCCCTCTGTTCGCGAATGTTACACCCGCAACTCATAGGAAGTGATCGAGCGGAATGGGGGATGCTTCTGGCTTATTCTCGGTGGTGAAAAATGGTATTCCACTAATTTCCACATTTTAGACTCCACCCCTTTACAGTATACAAGAGTATGGCACGATCTTATCCTTATATTGAGACATGCTTGAAGGGATGAGAACATAGTTTACAAAATCAAAGCTATACCTTGTTCACCTCATCCAATTCAAGCTCGGTCAATGTAGGCGTTGTGAATGGTTTGTTTCTCTACCATTGCCTTAGGCCTTTGTTAATTCTATGACTATTTCTTCAAACTTTGGGCTCTCTTAGAGTTGGTCGTATGCACACATTACCAGCTAGTCTCGGCTCCCAGGAGTTGGGAGATGGACCTACTCCCAAGAGGATCCTTCCACTTGACGCGCGCCCGAGGTTCTTGTTCACCCAGATTTGTGTAAAACTCTTTAACTATTGCCCTTACTCCTGGCTCGCGATGTTGGCTCAACTTCTCCAAGCCGAATCCTCAAATCTCTTCCTTAAATGTTGACACCAAGCGCTGAGCCTCTTTCTTCCACAGAAGCCCTTCTTGGTCGATTGTGGGCAACACACTCCTTGTTAGTGTAGAAGGCTACGGCTTCTTCACTTCACCACCACCACCTTTATATACCTCCTCGAACCTTTGGTCGAGGGTAAGTTTCTTAGCTTACTTCCTTTGCCACTTTTCCTCTTTGGGCTTCCTTAGCCTCTCTTTAAAATCTCCTCCACTGCATTTCCTATCATTTAAATGGGGTTTGAAGGTTGGGATTCAACATGGTTTGGCGTTTTGTAGGTACCAAAGGAGGCTAGGGTTTGAAAAGCGAAATTTGATGTGACAATGAAAATTTCCAGTGTTCCCTTTATAGATGGTTTGCCCTAACTTCGATATCGCCAACATTGAAGTTGATATGCGACATTGACTATCTTGACAACTAAGTGTGCCGATTACAATGTCGCTACATTGAGTACGACAACCATTGACATTTTATTTGATGTCGCAACTATTCGGTGATGTCGTGACCTTGTTCCAGTTTTTAAATGGCCTCACTGTTCAACCGTGACAATAAAATTTCTATATCGCGATATTAACCTAATGTCACGACATTGAGATTACTATGTCGAGACATTGCTTAGGTTTTCAAGTTAGCTTTTACGGATATCCTGACATTGATCAAACCAATGCTAGCACGACATTGCCTGATCTTTTTGCTATCTTTTAGAGTGATGCATCAACATTGGAATTTCAATGTTGCGACACTGCCATAATGTCGCGACATTGCTAGAAGTTTAAGCTTGATGTCTCTCTTTTATAAGCTGCGATCTGTGTAGCGTTAAATTGTCGATGTCGCGACATTGGGCGATATCCGCGACATTGGGGAACTTTCTGAAGAAGGTGTCGCGACATTGAGGAAGAGAATTCTTGTTTCAAGTATAAATTTTTTTACTTGTTTTCCCCATTTTATTTACGCAATTTCGATTCGGAAACATGAATAAAAGTCTATTACTATTGAAAAATTCTCAAATCAAGCATGAACTATAACACTCAGATTTCAATTCAATCAATTGACATAAAACACCAGTAACATAACTATAAAATCTTCACACACGACATTCAAGAAAGGTATAATAAAAAGCTACTAGTATACGATTTCTAAGTTAGATAAATTACATCACAAACTTGATTATGCATCATTTCTAAGAATAAGAGATAGAAGAAGACTCCCATTTTTTTAGTTAACTCTACATAACTCAATCTAGTTCGAGATGCTTCAATAATGACCTTCATATATCCTTGCAGCTTCACTATCCTGACAATCAGAAGATTGTAATTGTAATTAAATAAATTGTAAATAAATTCTAACAAAACTACACTACTTTTAAACTTTTTAAAACACTTTGAATTAAACAAAACCATACTAAATAAAATAGAAATTGCTTGGGTTTCCTCCCAAATAGATGCTTCTTTTTTAAAATTATAGCTAGACTTTGCTGCAATGTTTTATCTTTTAAACGATTTATTAAACTACTCTTCAAATCTTGGACTACTCTTCATTTAGATTCCTCCCGAATAGTGTTTGAGTCTTTGACCATTAACCTTAAACTCTTTCTGAATTTGACTTTGGTATAATTGCTCAAGAAAGGGTGTAACTTGATGATTACTAGGACACTCCATAATTTGATCTTCTAGGAAATAATCTGGCACTGAGTTGTAAAGAGAAATGATTCTCTATTTTGAATTCTTTCCCTCGATATCCTCTAGTCATGCCATTCTTAGTCTTATCACTATAAATCCTTGCATTGTCTTAGCTTCATTCTGACTCTTCTAATTCATTCAATTGGAGAGTCCTCACTCTTTCACATCTTGAAATCAAGTTCAACTTCTTTATTACTTACATTGCTATATAAGTTAAGAATTAAAATGACATTTGCACCATAGACCATTCTATATGAAACATTGATAAGGGACTTAAAAGCGAGATTCATTAGCCATGTGCATAGTACCATTCTTGACCAATATTTTAAACACATGTTGTTTTCTCAACAATATTCTTGATTTCTCTATTGGATATCTCCATTTGCCCATTCTGACTAAGGGTGACAGCTTCAAACCCATAACCTCTTTACTCCATATATACTCTTCAGGTTTGCAGCAGCTTGTTTCAAAGAAATGGCTTCCTAAATCACCTGTAGTTACTGGAAACAGTCTACTCAAGATATTCCCATTTGAATAAACCCCACCCTTATATTGGCATCATTTCTGAGACAGCTACTTTGAGGCTTCCACCCGTTTGGATACATAATCCATTCTAGAAGAATGTACAAGTTTTTCAAACGAAAGGTTGAGGAAAGGCCCATGAATCTATTCCCATACGTAATCACCTTGCACTACCATAATTCCTTGCGGAGTCAGAACTTCTCTCCTTTTACATATTGCCATTATCTGGCATTTTGTCATAATGTTTAACTGTTAAAATAGTCTCTAAATAAAGTTGGCCGTAAAACATTGGAAATTTTTGGGTTGCTCTGTCTTCACCTGATGTCCTCCATATGGTGATGAATGACATTTATCCACAATTCCTAGCTTGTTATACCTTTATTTATCTTTAATAATATGATTTTCTCCTTTTCTAAAAGAAATGGGTCATCCATATACCAAGCTAGCATCAATTCTTAACTCTTTGTTTAGTGGCTGAATCTGGTGTACCATTCCCTGGTAAAGTTCACATAATATAGCATACCATGGTGTTGGAGCGGTACTTAAAAAAATACGCTCATACGAGGAAATATTCTTTAATCTCTATTCCCTCTTTCATCTTCCATGAAGCTTTTGTTTTGATAAGTGATCGCTATCACATTATCACTACCCTTTATCCATAATTTTAAATCAAATTCTACTCTGTGATAACACCATCGATTAATTTAGCTTTGCATCTTTCTCTTTGTCCTTCAGGTATTTAATTTGCTGCATGATCCTTTGCTTTTAACTATCACATGAGACCTAATATATATGGCCTAGCTCTACAAAGAAAGAACCATTTCTAGCATTTCTTTTCAATTTGTTGGAGCTTAAGTTCTCTTGTGCTTCATTAAAGTCTTGCTAGCATAATATATGGCACAGATCTTGCATTAGCTCTTTGTCCTAATACAATTTGCCATGGAAAAATCATTGGCATTACACATGATCTCAAACTCTTTGTTCTAGTCTGGTGTTGCCATGTGGGAACTACGATCAATCATCCTTGATTTCTTCAAAAAGTTTTGCCATTTTCATCATATTCAATTTTGTTTCTTTTTTCCAACAATGCACGTGGCCTTGATACTTTTAAGAAGTCTTATGAATCTTCTATAGAATCAGCATGTGCTCTAAAAACTTCAATCCCACACTGTGGTTGGTGGCAAACGAGTTTCTTTGAGGGAAACTTTAGCTTAGTCAATTTCTAACCCAGCTGCATAAATTTTGTGACCTAAGACAATGCCTTTTGTTTCATGGAATAACATTTTTCCCAGTTAAGAACTAGATTTTGTCTTGGCATCTTTGAAGTATAGTTTCTAAATTATGTAAACAATGTTCAAAACTGGATTCATAAACTAAAAAGTCATCCATGAAGATTTCCATAGCCTCTTCCACCGAATCGGAAAATATAGACATCATACACCTTTGAAACGTGGCAGGAGCATTATAATCAAATAACATCCTTAGAAAACAAGATTTCACATAGGTTCAAAGTAAAGTAGTCTTCTCCCACAGTCCTCGTGGGCTATAAATTTGATTATACTTGGAGTATCCATGAAAACAAAAATAGAATCTGTAACTTGTCAACATTTGATCAATGAAAGGTAGAGGATAATGATCCTTTCTTGTACAGCAATATTAGGTTTTATGAGTGCCACCCTCTGCTTATGTCAGAGTTTTATTGGAATTAATCCATTCTTTTCATTTTGATGACGGTGAATTCACCACTGGGAACTCATCATTGGACTCTGAGGGCTATGCGGTATTGCATAAATGACACACATTAGTGTTTAAATACTTCTTTTAATTTTCTTTCATAGCGATTAGGTACTTCTGATGTTCCGTGAAGTTTTTGCATTTTTCCTCCAGAGGATTTTATGTATCTGAATGGAAGGACTGATTCCTTTTGAATCATCATTAACTTGTTCAATGGGTCCCTTATATTTTCATTTGAGAATGTCCAGAGGTTTTACATTCTGCATTATACGTCAAGTGATTGATATGATTCTTTGGTTTAGATTTCGAGCTTCAAGGAAGGCACCCTTTAAGTATTTGGAGGTCTTTCAGAATTAAACTCTCTAAGCTTATTTTTATTTAAGAACTTCAGCCTTCTCTTCATAAGCATTTAGGAGTTTTTAACCTTTGCATTCGTAAGGCGAGTCTTTAGCTTCTTTAAATGTGAAATTGGAATTCAAAATTTTAACATCAAGACACTTAATATACTAGAAATTCATCTCAGTTTCATTCATTGAATTCTGAATCTTACAATCATTTCTCAGTTCAAAACTAGCCCCAGTTCTTTGTTTGCGATCTTACAAATCAACATTATAATTAGGATGTTTCAAACTCTGAATTAGAATTAATTAATGCTTCATCTCACGATCTTGAGGTAAACTCTCACTCTTAACATCTATCAAGGCACATACTATAGCAAGAAAAGGCCCTAACGTAGTGGTACTTATTTGTCTTCTTCAATATCAATAACCCTGAAGTCTCTTGGAAAAATGAACTTTCCCACTTTGATAGCATGCCAGAGAGGATGCCTTCTAGTTAAGCAACAGGTTCATCTGTTCATCTTGATGATCTTAAACTATATCTATTTTTAATCCATTTTTGTGGCTTATTTTAGTATATTCATATATGTTTTAATGCTAAGTATAGATTAATTCCCACCAACTATGTTTACGGGTTTATTCAAAGAAGAAAATTCTAACAGAAAGAAGAAAAACGTATAGCAGTCTATGTCGCGACAGTTACGTGTGTCGCGACAAACGTCAAGAAATGGCTGAGAGTGTCACGACAATATTTCTTCTATACGCTAACCTGAATGGTAGATATAGAAGAAGGAATATGTAAGTGACAAAGGCAGTGTGTCAGCGACGAGAATATGGGAAGAATATAACAAGTCGGCTAAGAGCCGAGAGATAATGTTACTGAAACAGTTTTTATCTTTGGATGTCAATATCGGGAAGAACCTATCGCGATATAAAAGCTCCTATGAGCACTTAAAACAAAATAGCGAAATTATATATGAGTATCTTATGTATGACAAGAAATTAAGAAGCGACACGGGAAGAATGCGAGACAAATCGGTTTATGTTGTAGCGAAATTAAAATAGAAGAAGCGAGAATCTATGTCGTGATGAATCTTCTCATGTCGCGACAACGATTGTTGGCTTGAAGCTACATTTGAATCTGTATGAAGAGACCACATTAGCGGCAGTGTGATCTGTGACATTGAAAACCAGGTTTGAATGTAGTGAGCAAAACGCGACAGTGATCGACTTGGTGAAGATTGACCTTGTTGCAACAAAGAGTTTAATAAGTATGACATATACTTCAAAAGTGAAGAGGAGGTTTTCGATGTGGCGACAGAAATAAACGCCTGATAAACGAGTTCTGAAGCAGACACTTAAATGTCGCGAGCTATAAGATTCTAACACATGGAAGAGAGATCTTGTTTAGCATAAAGGCTGGGTGCATAACCTGAGATGTGAGAAGGGAAACAAATTCTTGTCGCGACATAAAAACTTGGTCGCAATAGAAAAAAAAGCTACAACACCAATAGTGTAAACCCGAAATCCAGGGAAGGGTGTACGGTATGTGTAGCAGTATGTGCACAGGAGCTTCTTAGTATTTAGACATAATAGAATTTTTGGAGTGTTTTTAGGGTGAAATTATAAAGTTTTCAAAGGGTGGCACTGTCAAGGAAAGTGGAGAGTGAAATTCCAATTATGGAATTTTAAAAGGATAATAATAATAATAAATTATCATAATGGTTCGAAGCCTGAAAATTCTCTAGATCTCGGGATGGCCAGAAAGCGGTCTACTTGACTGTAAAGTGTCTCGTGAAATCCCAGTGACCCCGAGAAGGATTTCGTCGGAATTAAAGGGCGATGAAATATTTTAAGAATTTACGATGTCAATCATCGGTGACCCGGGAATGAATTTTACAAAATCGAATTCGAAAATAAGCGAGTTAAAGTTCATTTAAAATAATTGAGCTGAAAAGAAATAAGAAATTTCGGGAGTAGAAATGGACCGATATTGATAGAAATCGTATGAAAAATAATAATAAAAATGATAAAATCAAATCGCGAGAGACCAATACGGACGGTGGCGTCGAAAGAAACGAGTTTTATTTTTATATTTTCTTTGTTTTCTTTCTCAAATTCTGAAGTGGACCATAAATTTTCGTGGAGGCGAAGAGCAAAGAAGTGGTATACGCGATAAGAGCTCATATGTACGATATCTTGATCTTTTGTCAACTTTAAAAGATAGGAAATTTTCCTATTTATTGTTATTCGAGCCTAAATATTGTAATGGCTTGAGAATTTTCTTAAGAGCCGTGAAAGGTCGTAAACTTTGAATCTAAAATTTTAGACTGAGTTTAGGAATTTTGGGGCAGTGTTCGGATAGTTCGGGCTGAACCAGAACCCATTTTCGTTTGATTAAGTTGGCCCCGAGTTATGGTCGGACCGTCGAACAAAATTTTCAGAAATATTTGGTGTTTTAGACTCTATGGAAGAGTCCACTTTAGTCAAAAGTTGCTAAAACATATAGTTTTTATGAACATTAATGTGTAGGGACATTTTGGTCAATTTCACATCATATTATCGTCTCATGCTCCGAATGGGACTAACCGTAAAGTTTTGTTAGAATCGAGTTAGATTCGATATAGATTTGCTTTTGAGCACATGTATGTTTTTTATAGTTAAACATTGAAGCCCGAGTCTTTTGTACTTTATATGGATTGTGTAGCGTTGAGCATCGACGAGAATCTAGTGCTTAATGAATTTGAAAGAAATTAGTCGAGAAAGGTACAGTACTCAAAATCGCTTTTCTAAAATGAAATATTTAAATTACAAGTTTGTAAAGTGCTTTGAAAATATAGTATAAAGCATTTTTTTACCTCCCACTTGTTATGCACTTAGCGAGAAAAGATTTGAATTTCGGAGTATTTGAAGCAGTTTAGCTGGTTTAGCAAAACCCAAGACCAGCACGGCTGATTTCTGTCGGATGTATTTCGGATTGTGCATGGAAAGATTGCAGGATAATATGACTAACTACCATATTGCAGTCGACAATTGGAAATTTAGATCTAGTATATATTTATATAGTGAGTCGCCCTACACATTCGGGTACTATAGTTAAGCGTACGACTTAGTACGGCTGCGATGAGGTGTTGATTCAGAAGGTTCCATCATGACATTTGGTTCCGAGTTCCATTATGTTTATAGAGATCCGAAAAGTATGGGGACCATATTAGATGGGCCAGTGTTAGGGTTTTCTGATGCGAACCAGGATTCGTGGCATCACGTCTAGGTATTTCGAAATGAGCCCGGTGGTTGGTACTTGATTTCTGGTATAGCACTTTTCCATAACAACTTCTACTTGGAAACAATTTTCCAGCCCATAAATAGTTTTGGAAATAGTTTCGTGAATAGTTTGAAACGATTTTCGGCATAATAGTTTTCACTCAGTTTCGAAATAGTTTCATAGCAAAGCTTCGGTTTCTCATAAGCAGTTTACAACCATTTATCTGATTTTCTATTGGGAGGTACACTCCCGTGAGACAACAACATTTAGAACTTATAGTACTCACTTGAAACACGTTTGACTCACGGTTTACATTTTTAAAATAATTTTGGGATGCGGTGTTGGCGAAAGACCTTTCGGGATCACCAGTCCTGAAACGCTGTTGCGTTCACCTATAGATAAGGTGTAAAGTAAAAGTAGTAAATGTTAAAATGATATTTTGTATACCGCAATCTCTTTTGTAAAATATGCATGCATGGTTTGAGAAAAGAAAACGGTTCTGCGACAAAATTATGTGGATTGATCACCTCATATTTTGATGAGGACGGAGGTCCTTTATTTGTAGTTGGACATTTGGAAAAATTGGGAGTGTATTTTTTTTATACGGTGATTTTGTATTTTGGAGAAGCTGACGTGCGGTCGTTATCTTTGCGGGATTTGATAATCTAAAGGTGTGATTTGATAGAAAAGTGAAAATTTTATAACCATTTTCCAAATGTCTGATTTCGTGGTTTTAACGACAGCTTCATGGTAACGTCGATTGAGCTTGGTTGGGAGGGTTCTTTGTGAAGATTTTTGGCCAATTTCTGTCACTAGGAGAGTGCAGTCGAATAGACTATGTCCTGACATCAAAATGAAGTACCCAACAAGAAGTGATCGGTTAAGTGGAACCAGACTTCTGTCGCGGCCAGAGACTCTGGTCGCCGCGGGGTGCGCCCGAAATACCTACAGTAGTTTTGGTTTTGACAGGGTATTTGTCGTCTAATTTGAATGTTGATGAGTTAAATCACGAAAACATGGGAGCGAGAGACCGGAAAGTTACAAAACTTTAGGGCAAAATTGTAATTTGTCAAAAATGGGCCTAAAGGTATGGATTAAGAAGATTTGAGGCGAAAAATGAAACAGAAGAATTGAATTACAAATGGCCAAGAGTTGGAGGACTTAAAAGCAAATAAAGCAAATAAACCAAAAATGGGTTTTGAAGATAAAACATGGCCTTAACAAAATCCATGATTTAAGATGTTGGTCTGCACCAAAGAATGGAATCGGATGGGAGAAGGAGAGAGAAGAGGGAAGAGGAAGGGAAGAGAAGAGAGAAGAGAAGAGGGAGGACGAAGCCAAAGGTATGGATCTAACCTTAGTATGGGACTATATATGGTTTTGTATGGATTTCTTGTCTGAATCCTGTTTGCATGGGTTGTGGGTTGTAGGAAACCCTAACCCTATAATGGTTATGTATGGAAATCATCACAAATCCCTTTTTTCTCAGTTTTGCTATGAGAGGACTAGAGTTCCATTACATGTGTTTTGGGTTCAGGGTTATAAAATATGAACATGATTGTTCCTTTATTAGGTTTTGTAGGGATCTGAATTTATTGAAGTTGGGTTGAGTAAAACCCTAAACTTTGTATAGAAGATGAATAGAAAACATGTTTAGTTGATTGAGTGCATGAATAAGTAAATGAAGAAGAATTTAGTAAAAATAGAGGATTAGTGCCCAGGAAGTACTATTTAGACCTATTTAAAATAGGTTTTAGATGCTTTGTATAATCATATGAATTGAGCCAATTTTCATGTTACATGTCACTTATTTCACTAATTGGTTCGAGATTGTTTTGGGTGATTTGCAGATCTTGGGAACTTAGGTGAATAAACACAGCGTGCGTATTGATCTTGAATGCGAAATTCGATGTTTCATCAGCGAAATGAGGAAATATCACAGTGGGGAAATGCGAAAATGAGAGGAATGTGATCAAGCGGAATTTTGGCTATGATTCGCGAAAATTTGGCTAAGATTGAAAAGTTGCTTGATGTAGCTGAAGACTAACTCACAATAAAATTAATGACTGTGATTCGCTAATAACAAAGCCCATTTACTTCATAAAAATTATCATTATTCCTCTCACAAATATTTCGACTAGACTAGCGAAATTTATTAACACTCTCATGAAAGTTTTATTCTATGCGAATTCTTACACTCATGAGAAATTGCTAATACTGTGTTTTGGTATTTTTGATCCTGACGATACGTTTGATTAATTACCATTTTGGCTCCTTATTATAATATTATATTTTAGGCATTTTGGTATTTCCACCGTGGGTTTGGCTCTGCTCAAGCCTGCCATAACACACGACCCTAACTTCATTTCAGTCGAAGCTTTAGTATGACTTTTTGCCTTTAGTTCTGGGTTCATCTCTTCTCTCTCTTCCTACCTGTTTCATTGCCAAACACATGAGGATGACAACTCAAGGGATGCCCAGCTCAGCCCCTTTCACATGAAGGGAGGTCAGCAGTGGAGGTTTGAAGGTAAAAGTTTTCATGCCTCTCATTTATCTGCCTTTTGCATTTATGAGCATTTAAAACCACATATCTTTAAGTTTAAGGCTCACTCCTAGATCCAGCACCAATAATGTATTTGTTGACTTTATTAGTTACGAGTGGATGTAAGCTTAGATCCTTGTCATCCCACTAGTTGTCTCCTAGTTGCAGTGAGTTTGCCTCTTTTGAGCCGTATACTGCTTGTAAGGGACTTGAATACCAATGAATGCATATCTATGAGAACATTGAGGTTCAGGTTTGTTGCCAAATCAAAGGTCAGGTTTGGGAAAGACTGTGAATAATATCTCGAGGCTTGAAGGCATGAATACACACTTAAGTCGATCAATTTGACCCCAGACTTGAGGAGTCATACTTTAGTACTACTTCTGTTTATTGCGATTTACAACATCGACTCTTGTTTGAACAGAGCCTTAAAATCCAAAGAGAAATACCATTTCAACTCATTGCACTTCTCATTTCACGAAAACCCATCCCAGTGTTAGACTAGAGCCCGCTATCTTTGGTAGCCTTCGCTCTGGCGGTGGGACCCCAGTCTAAGTGATTCTATTTTCTTGTTGTACCCAATTATGAAATGGCGTCGTTCTTAGGGGATGGTGCCCTATTGAATAAAGATTCATTGAACTTGTGATTCTTATCACAAGTTTTTGGTAAATCTCATTCCCTTTTACCGATTTGTCTGTTTTTTTTTCCAACTTGCGGTTCCGGCTGCAGGATTTAAGTACTAATTCAGTTTTCTTTGCTTTAATTTTAGCTAACAACCTTAACCCTTTTTGTTGATTTTGTTTTGGTTGGCACTCTGTTGATTGTGGGAGTATGGAGGCCGGTTTATGCGATGGGATAGGAGCTGCTTTGCGGGTAGGCTGAGGGTGGCTGCTGCAGGAGCGGGACTTAAATGATCTCAGCGGTCGCCGGTGGATCTACGGGAGGAGCAATAAAGCGATGAGATTCAGGAGCCAATGCATATAGATCCTGAGGGATGCATGCACCCACCCGGGGTGGTACCTCATGCATAATTACCTATTGGCGAGGAAGTGGGCGTGAGACCCTGTTGGTGCCCCTACTTCCCCATTCCACGTGGAGAGATGAAAACCCTTACAATCACATAAGGTTTGAGGAAGTATGCACCACCTTCAAAGAAGGTGAGTGGACAATAGAGCTCCTGGATTTGACTTCTTTCCTTGACCTAAGGACAGGCAAAATTTGGCTAAACTGAGTCTAAAGGCGAGCAGCGGAATTGGGAGGCTGTAGTGGGGCTCTAAAGTTCTTGAGTGCCTGAGACAAACAACTTGAAGAGCTTGTTTACATTTGCGACTCATGATGGTGAGGAGGGTTCTGAATCTTGGGAGAAGATTTATGGAGACTATCGATTGCATGCCCTGGGTTTGATGCATGGATACGTGAACCATTTTTATGATGGAATGTCCCCTTCATGAAACAATTGCTGGAAACCTCTGTAAGGAGATTTCTTGAGGCTAAAAATCGATGAGGCAATGGACTTCCTCAATTATGTGTTTGAGACCTCAAGAGAGGCTGGGATGAAGCTAAACCAGAGAAGTAGGCAATTCCAATGCAGGTGAACCAAGAGGGAGGCATGTATGCCTCTCAGAAGATATGGAACTGAAGCTAAGGTGTATCTGCCTTGGCTGAAGATTGGAGGGTAGAAAAAGAGTCAGCAGGGTGACGATGGCGAAACCATGCGGTCGTGTTTAACACCAGTCCTTGACCACCCGGAGAATATGGCCAAACCAGCACAGGGTTTTCAAATCATGGTGGGCCAACAGCTGAGCAATGCTCATATAATGGCGCTGACCCGTGGAGGTCTGCACTTTAACGCCGCCGACCTCGACCTCTACTCCTGTGCCCAGACGGCGATGACGTTCTACCACGGCTGACTTGACACCCACACCTCACTCTACGTTGGGCAAGCCATTGTGAATCAATAAATTCGTTGGGAAATTTCAATAGGAAGGAGCAAAGGCATCAATGCTCGTTAGACGCAAATTCAGAAAATGTAGAAAGCTCCTTGAAGGCAGAATAGATGGGGTGCAGGCTAGCCTTAGCGAAGGGTGACTGGGCATCACCAACAAGAATGGAAAATCATCAGCAGGGTGGGGAGGTTCCCTTATCAGCCCAGCGCCGAAATCAAGGGGAGTCCATGGGGCTGACTATTCGATGGACCTCCCAAAATGGATGAAGTGGTGTCATTACCTTAAAGTGAGAAAGGGTTGATCAGCGATGAAACTGATGATGAGGAAATCGAGAAAAAGAAGGAAGGTGGGCGAACATTTCTTGAAGAGGAGGACTCAATGAAACCTTTGCCACCTCTGTTCTAACCTTAAGCAAGAAGGCATCAGTGGGGGGCATCACAGAAGTCTGAAGCGGGTGAAGTCAACATACCCTGCGGACATCATCGAACAAATTTTACCTATGTAAAGTTTTTGAAGATCTCACGGCCTGGCAAAAAGAGAGTTTTGGCATTGCTGCAAAAGGCATTCTTAGCGAACAAGTTAGCTCAGTCATCGATACAAGACAATGGTGAAATCTGAGGATCCAGGGACCAAACCTCTCAGGTTAACATTGGAGGAGCACGCATTGACAAAGCAGCTTTGTTAGCGCCGGGTGCTAGTGTTAACCCTATTGGCCTCACTCAAGTGCTGTGGCGACTAGTTTGGGGCTGAAACAACGACATATATCTTTGTAGATGGATGGGTGAATGCGAGGGATAGTGGAGGATAATGTTGGTAAAGTGAATAAATTCTGTCAGGTGGATTTCGTGGTTCGACACGAGCCTGGGAGCGACACTAATCAAATTGCCCATTATATTGGGAAGGCCATTTCGGCCCATCAAATACCGTATCAATTCTGCGGGAATGGGGTCATGCGACATTTGGCAACGCGCTGACCGCTGGGCTGTTTTCCGCGAGCGGCAGCAAAGCCGGTGGGGATGAGGGAACCGTCACGGTGAAGTTTGCACAGGTGATGCTGCACGGGTAGGAAGGCATGATATTAACAAGCGACGGGAAAAATTGATGGGAGGCTCGTGAAGCGATTAATGTGAATCACCATTCGCCTCCTACAGCGGTGAAGCTGCGCCACCCGAGGAACTAGATTGCGAAACAATGGGCCGAGCATGAGGCACCTTAAATACCTGCTATGTGCGGAGGAACCTCGCTCCACGGGACCCTCCTTGAGATCCAGTAACCACACTGGCCCAGGGAGTGAGTTGTGCGGGGAACACAGAGACCATCAGAAGACTGTTAAATTTTACTATATTGTTTTAGAATCTTGATTTGGGGTTTAAAGCAATTTCTTTTACCTATACTCTTCAAATATTTTTAGCATTTAAGCTTATCTTTATCACAATTTTGTTTGAAATATTGCGGGAGTTGCGATGCGGGGAAAAATCATTTCCTCTACTGCATTGCCCGATCTCTAAGTGTCTGAATTACACTATTATGACCATGCCATTCCCTCCTGGTTCAACGATTGTTTCATCTTCTATTGGAGGTACCACAGTTTCTTTTGAGAAAAAGTGATAAATTTTGTGAAATATATTGTATAGGAAATATACAGTACATGTTTTTCACACTTTTGATCATTCTAAGTACCTATTTTGATATTTCTACTCTTGCCTTTAGTTGAAAAATTTGACTACTGTATGTTACATTAACTGATAGTTTCAATTCTGTAGCTGCATGATTTAGTTTTGGTCGATGGAAGTTCCAGCTTATTCAATAGAACATTCCCCGCTTTAGCTAATTACACACTGGATTACGATAGGTTGAGAAGCTTAGTACCTCTTTCCACTTTGCAAAGTTGGCCTTAAATTTGTTGACCATAATAGGTTTATTATTACCATGTATGAACCCGATGTAGTCTTCAATGAAAAGAAAAGAAAAGAGGAAGCCAAGCGTGACTCTTTGCCTTGAAACGCCAGACGCAGTCCGAGAGGGTATATAACAGCCTTTAAAGCAGATACCAAGCCTTAATTGGTTAGAGTCTTCAGGCTTAGTGTCGCTACCGCGGGTGGATGGGTAGAAGTTTAGCGTGTTGTAGGTGCTTGTTCTAAAAATCATTCGAGTCGGTGAAGGCACAGAGTTTGTGGTCGAGTTGATCCTTTTGGCTTGATCACCTCAAACCAATTGGTTGAAGGTCATCGGTGGACCCCGTTATCTCGGACTTTAGTGAAGTCGAGTTTTTAGCATTACACCTACATTTGCATCAAGGAAGAAATAAGAGTATAGCTAGTCCTATTTAAGTTGGTCGACAGTTTAAGGCCATAGCGATAGCTAGGTTAGAGGAGGAATAAGCTTTGCAATTTATTGGCTCAAGCGGATTACGCTAGAACAATTAGATGTTGGTGGAGATTCAGTTGACTTCTTTGGAGCCGATGTTGCCCCCTCAAACTTGTTCTTGCATGGTCTTTGTTCTTTCATGTTGGTTTTGACGAGGTGTAAATTATTCATATTGAAAGCTTACTATACACACACTTTTGAACAATATGCACTTTTGTAAAGCACATTTTATACCTTTATTGTTTTTAGCATTGCTAAGGGACCCCAGCAACGATATTAGGTTGAAATTGTGATTAGTGCCAAAAAGTGCTATTTTGAACCCTATTTAAAATGGGTTTGAGTGCTTTTGCGCGCTAATCACTTATGAATTGAGCGATTTTCATGTGCATATCCACTTAGTACTCTTAATTTTGGTTTGAGGATTGTTTTAGACTTGTTTGCGGGTCTTGCAGAACCCCGATCGGCAAACACGGCATCGTATTAGTCTTGAATCACGAGAATTCAGGGACGGACACTGAAACTCAACCATGAGATCTTACCTATTGTGGATGAAGATGACGACGATGAGATGACTCAGTGGAGGATGATTAATATGATTAAAGGCCCAGCTAAGATGCATTCGCAATCATAAAACCAAATATATGGCATTCACCAATCTAACAAAATTTAGCTGAAAGTTCGCTGAACTTCATGACATTAGCTAATGATGCCATTGCTAGCCAATTCTCAATTTACTATCTCCTGAATTTCGCTAAACTAGCGAGGCCCCATTATAAGCGAAATTTTCCTTCTCGCGAAAATTTTACTCATGAAATTACTTTCGACTGTGTTTTGGTATTTGCGATCCCCCAAGCGACCCGCGTTTTGATTAATACATTTGTCATATTAGCAATATTATATTTTGAAATATTTTTGGTATTTCACACATTTTGGGTTGGCTATATAAGCCACCTTATAACTTCATAACCTAACTTGTTTCGGTCAAGCTTTGTGCGTTTTAGCTAGGTTGGGTTGCTCTCTTCTCTCTCTTCTTTCTCTCATTTTCTCGGTTGCGAACACACCCTTGAGGATGACAACTCAGGGATGCTTGCTCTAACACTATGGGAGGGTCATTGTTGGAGTTTGGAGTAAGTTTTCTGTTGCCTCTATTATCACATATGCATTTATGAGCATTTTAAGCTCATCTCCCCTAAGTTTGAAACCTCCTGATCCGGCCTCGCGATGTGTATTTGGCAAGCTTTGTGAATTACGGTGAATTAGCAGCTTAGATCCTTGTCTGCATCCATAATTTGTCTCCTGAGTTGTGGGTTTGCCTCGCGATATATGCACCCTGCTATGGGGACTTGAGTACTCCAATGAATGCCATATCTCATGAGGGAGTGGTTTAGGTTTTGGTGCAAATCAAGGTCAGGTTTGAGGAGAGGAACTACAGGTCATTTCCTCAGCGAGGAAAAAAGCCACAGGGCATGAATACACCTTAAAAATCCCGATCAGAGTGAGGCTGAGGAGCTTCAAGGAATTCTTCTTCTAAATTTTCCTTTAATTTATTTGCGGTTTACAACCATCGACTCCTTTGTTTTGAGCAAGCACTTAAAATCCAGAAAATACCATTTTCAACTCAAGTTGCGCTTCTCATTTCACGAAGAAAACCATCCCGTGTTGACCTAGACATCTTGCGATAGCCTCGCTGACGATGAGACACCTAGGATACAAATTTGTTGAGTTCCTACCAGCCTCTTATGGCGCTTGAATCGGGGATCCTAGATTTATTAGAGACCAGGTTGGAGTAAAACCCTAGGCTTTGTATAAGAGATGAATAGAAAACATGTTTGAGTTCAATTGAGTGCATAAGATAAGTATTGAAAGAAGAATTGAGTAAAAATAGAGATTACAAGGTGAATTGGAAATGGTTTAGATGTGTGTTTGAAGTATAGAATTGATTTGAGTGTCAAAACTATGGAAAAATGGGAGAAAATGCACATTCTGGACGTTTTCGGGTCATGCCTCTTAAGTACACCTTGAAAGTCATACGGTACCTTCAACTAGATAATGTCACATTTTGAGAAGGTGTGCAGATACGCCTGACCCTTTCCTCTTCGACAGTTTTGTATTTTGGCGCAGCACTCATTTCTTACTCAGTTTGGGAAGTGATTCAAGTGGAAAATTAAATGAACTTCAAAGGAGGGCAAACATAAATAAATAGAGTCATCAATTATGACTCTAGATTGTGAAAAATCCTCAAAGTGAAATTTTATGTGCAAGCCAATTCTTTGCATCAGTCTTAAGACATGAATGAGGAAATGGGATTGTTTGAATAACTAAATTCGGTGCTCAGTGGGTGATTCAGGTGGATAGAGACATAACACCTTAAAATTTAAAGGTACAAAGAAACGTGTGAAATATGGATTACAAGGCACGGAAATAAATATTTCAAATATCTCGGTAAAGTCGACATGACCGTTGTAATATGCACAGCTTGGATGATCAGATTGGATCGTTCCAGATCCACAGGTAAAGTAGATTGTTGAAGAATAAACCATGAATAGATTGTGATTACATGCACATCTACTTTGCGATATATAAATACGATACATTATGAACACGTAAGCTGTGGCTAGAATGCCCTATTATAAATGTGAATTCAAACAGACTCATATGATTGTAAGACTGCCTAAGACCGATTGTGGATGACATAGCACCTCTATTCACGTGGCAGAATTGCGATATAATTCTTGATTTTCACAGATGAGTCTTGACGCGACACTCTCGGCGGTGCGGCACATTGGTACTGGTACTCTCTGTCAAGGCGAAGCAGCTCTCTGGATCGTGTCGGCATTAGCCTTCGGTATAGTGGTACTCACGAGTACTCTCGATTAATTTGTGGCACTCTCTGTGAGTCTTCCGAATACCTTTATCTTCTGACACCTCGATCTTTATCTTGTACCTTTAGATTACTTGTTGTCTTGTATGTCTACTCTTATATTATTAATTCTAGGCAATCTGACAATTACCTGATAAGACTCTAAATAATGAATAAGAATAAAGAAATGAATATAGTAAAGATCTGAATGTATCTACGGGTACCTCTGTATCTGTTCTGTAGTACCTACGAGCACTGCAGCCAGCGTTGCAGCGTACCTACGGGTACTCGCAATCTCTGATTAAAACTGCGCCTTTCCTACAGGATAGAGGATATAATAATCCTAATGTACAATTATGAGTTTTAGATAGAATAAGCTGTAGCTCTAAGGTCCCCCGATGAACTCGCATGCGTATAAGTATACAAGTGCGCATGAAGCTTCATGTAACTAAGGTGAGATAAATATAGTCGTTACATTTTCAAAAATTTTCGTTTTGTAAATAAGTATAGCTCACGATAGTACCTCCCAGGTACTCTGTATCAGTGTAAAATCGTCTGAGTTAATAAAATAGAAGTATAAGTCCAGTCGTAACTACGGTTACTTCCGTATATGTATCTGTTGTGATTTGTACTTGCTTTGGACTAATGTCCATATCTGGTATACTCTACATCGTCGATCGACCTTGTATGTAATATGATTACGATATTGCTGGGCTTATCGTACCTCTGGTGCGCCGATACGAATAAGTTCGAGTAAGACTAGTATAAGATCCGTAAGACAAGTATATACTCTGTAAGACATGTATAAGATGCATAACACATGTATAAAATCCGAATACATGTATATGCTCAAAGTAATACCCCGAGGATAAGATCAGATAAACAGGAATAAGGCTTCTGTAGTACAAGTAGAAGATCAGTAAAGACAAGGATGGGCTACGTAGTACAAGTCTGAATACCAAGTATCTCTTGTATAAATATAAGTTCTAAAAAGTACTGCGAATGCTTACACATGTCAGATTAATTTAAATGAGTACTCAGTTTCTAGTATAAGTTTCGGGATAAGGATAAACTCCGTGGTACCTGCGAAGGTACTCCACGTGCGGTAGGTATACTTTAACACAGGGCTTGTTGGGATATGATACCAAAAACAAGTTGGTATCGAGGCGAACCGATTGTCAGTATTTTCTTGGTACTCTGGCCGCCAAGATTAAGTTCCATAAATCCGATATCACGTTAAAGTGATCTAAATGATACCTTCGGTACCTCGAACAAGTGTAAGCTAGTAGAATAAACCCATAGGATTACATGAAACTCTCTGGAGATCGAATGAATATAAATGCCCATACACGATTAAGTATACGTATAAGCTTATAGGTTACCGTAACTCTATGGGAGATCAAAGAAAATAAGTATAAGTGAGATGAAGTATCAGGTATAGATTAGATATGTATGTCATTTGGGAACTAGAAATAAGTATAATATTACGTCTGAGTATAAGTATAAATATGTATCCTACGAGGAGATAAGTATCGATTACGACGAAGTTCAAGTATGTCCTTTGGGAATCGAATAAGTATAAGATCCCGAATAAGAATAAGTGCGCTATAAACTATGATCTGATTTGCTATAAAGTATAAGACCGGGATAAAGAATGAGTCTTTACAGCAATTATAAGATCGAACGGATAAATCTGCCATAAGTGTAATTCACGGTAAGTATAAGATCATAATGTGATAAGTATTAGTCTAAATAAGCATAAATTACATATAAACCCTAAGTAATTGTATAAGTTCATTATGTGAATGCACAAATATTCGATATTCATTACTATTATACAGTATTTATCATTCTGTATAAGAAATAATCTTCCCACTAAGCGTAAAGCAGCACGGGTTTAATCCGTGTAGGTCTGAGAGAAGACATCGACAAACATCCGCCTCTGGTGGGTCGACACACGCTATGAGTTCACTACATGGGATTTAAATGCTGCAATTTTGTAAATGTGAAAATCTGATTTTATATTTGTAAATGGGATTTCGAGTTACTTATGTCTCCAGATTTTGATGGACCTGGGTCGTATCTTTAATATGTATATGATCTTTGATTGTTATAAGATGTGGGCCACCGGAGTACGGTCGACTTTACAAAAAAAAAAAAATAGGGTAAGAGTCGATGCCATTGGCGTTCGGGACTGGTTCGGATTCTCCCGTCAGGTCGGGCCGGAATCGAGTGGCAGAATCTTGGCCAATGGAGAAACATTGTTGCGATGGAGACCAACGAGAAATGCGTCGCGACATAAAAAAACTCATAGGGACACAAATTTGAAGAAGGTACCTGAAACAATGTCATAACATAATTTATTCAGTAAACTGCAAATGGCCCATCGACACACTTTGAATGGATGAAGCGACTTCAGACCTTGCAGACAAAGTCGTAAAGAGCGAAAGAAGATCATGGCAATAGAGGAAAATTTGTCGCGACAGAATAAATATGTTAAAGAAACAAATAATGTAGCGACTGACAACTGGAGGTTACAACAAAGACCTGCAACAGAGAATTAAAACTTTGTCACGACAGCTTGCTTTCGGGTCACGGCCCAGGAGTAAAATTTGAAATTTCAGAATTTTGGAATTCACAAAATGTAACTCGAATTTGGGGCCTAAACTTCTAGGAGCTCTATAAATAGAAGCATTTAGAAGCGAGGCGATGAAGTCGATTGGAAAAACGAGCATCTGGGGGCTGAGGACTCTTTTGTATTATATTTTTTCTTTTATTTTCTTTTATTTTCTTTTATTTTCTTTTATTTTTCTGTTCTTGTGGAATAAATTAGCGTGGATTTCATTTCTTTCTTGGACAGCGAAGCGTTACGAGTTGTTAAGAAGTTTCGGTTTCAACTAAGTATTTGTTGAAATCAATTCGATTCTTGTTGGAATCTAATGAGAATCCACAGATAAAAGCTGGATTCATTTCTTTCAATTGATTACAATTGCATTGGAAATTTCTCGATCAATGTTTCAGTGTTCACTATGATTCAATTTTTGAGAAATACAACTTCCATTGAGAAAGATTTAATGTTAGTTATGGTCTTTCCTGCACAATTAGAAAGAGATTTCTTGGATTGAGTTTGAATTTATTTGAATGATGTTGTTCATGAAGTGAATTGTTCCCAACATTAGTAACATACCCAATTAAGTTGACTGTATTGCATTCCGGGGCCTGTGACACGTAGTTGGAATTCTGAGGCATGGATATTACTTAGGGGTATGTAGACTATTATTGAAGAACTAATGAGCTCTAAAAGATTACCATAAATCATCAATTTACTACATGGTTTAAAATTAGTTGTTTGATTTATAATTTAATCAATGAAATTTCTATTGATAACATTGGAATGATCTTAAATCTGTATTGTAGATCTGATAGAAATGGGAACTCTTTAGTCTAAAGATGGAACATCATTCGTTTTGTACAAATCTAGCAATGTACGTCTTGGGAAGCAAGAAATGGTCTATAAATGGGTATGAAGTATTGGAAAGAAAAATACGGATGCCTAGAAAAATACGTTAAGTAATTGGTTAGAATAATGTTTTGATGAACATGAATATCTAATCAGTGAAATGTATGGTAAGAGGAGAAATCAAACTATACTACCTTGCCTCTTTGACAATTTAGATTCAATTCAGATGATGAATTAGATTAATAATTGCGGGGTGATAATTTCTGACCAGTGAAATAAATTTCTACTTCAATAATAATACGATTAGATTAATTTTAGGTGGATTTTATAGGAAATTTTCTTATTATAAATGTGAAATTTAGATAGTGAAATTCTTAGTTGGTTATTGAAAATTTTATGAAATGGAAGTTCAAATAGCGAGAACTCGAGTAAATGCAGTTGGAACTTCGAATTCTCTTCTTCAATCTCTACTGGAACGATATCGTGACTTATAGTCCACTTTATTACCAGATTAATCGCGCACCCTGCAAGATATGACCAAACTAAATTTTTAATAAAATCATCGACAAACCATTTTATTATGAGCATACAAGTTCTATTTACCAATAAGTTAATATAATAAGATTAGTAATACGGAGAATGGGAGTAATTGAATATATATAATTGTCTCTAAATAAAGTTTTTGAACAATAACATATTTTTCGTGTCAGTTACTGGGATATGAATTTGAAAACGATATTCACAAAGGGAGAAATACTAATTTTGACATTTTTTCTCGTTTTTTACAAAAATTTAAAAACAAAAACACTTAACAGCTAAAGAGCTAAACAAGTCACCGGGAGCATTTTTGGTGCCTAAATGGTATATACTTTCGATATCACCGACCCATTCGATCTCAAAGTGGAGTTTCACTTTTAGGAAGAAATTATCAGATAAGACCGTATGATTCACGCCCTCTAGATACCGAAATCGAGAACCTTTGGAAAATCTAAGGAGAATCACCTGTTGAACTAGTAAATGGCTACAAATCGAGAGAAATATTTAAGTGTGCTATTCCAAAAGAATTAAGAAGAAGTTAAGAAGAAGAAGAAGAAGAAGAAGAGATCTCAAGGTCACACTTTGAGGAATTTTGGAGGCCTATTATCCAAAAGGAGTACTCGGATGTGAGACAACCTCCCATTGAAGCAAACAATTTTGAGTCAGGCTTTTGATTACTATGGTGTGCAGATTCATTCACAAAATACCCTTCAAGATCCCAATGACACCCATCTGAAGTACATGGCAAACACGCCAAGCCGAACGGGATGAGACAGATGTACCTGCTCAACTCTTCCCATTTTCATTGAGAGATGAAAAAAAGAACAACATGTTTGATTCACTCCGCCGTGGGACTGAAACTGGGAAGAGCTAGTGGAGGCATACATGAGTAGATTTTTCCCTCTAACTCTCACTATTGAGAGAAGAAAAGAAATAATTGTCTTCAAGTAGGGGGAAGATGAGAGTCTCTATGTTTCATGGGAGAGATTCAAAAAATTACTGAAAATATGTCCTATGCATGGAATAGATCTGACCACTTACAGATGAATATTTTCTGTCATGCTATGAATTATGCCTCCAAGGGTATAATTATGCATCCCACAGGAGCTTTTAAAAGAAGAAGTGTAGAGGAGGCAAGGGAACTGACAATATCTGCCATATCACATGCTCCATCCGGTTTCTGTGAGCAAAGAAGAAGAAAGGAATATTCATTGGCTTGATGTAATGATACCCATAAAAGCAAAGCTGTAGCATGAACAACCGGGAAGCAATGAAAGAAGAATGCACACTGCACATGAAGCTGGAGCAATAAAGAAAGAAGCAAGAAGTGTTTGATGAACTAGCTCGAGGAGCCCAACAAGTCGAGGAGACTGTATATATGAATGAGCAAATAGTTATCACCTAAAGTTCAACCCCAACTCGCTAAACACACCATACAACAAAGACCGAGGAACAATGAAAACTTTTCATATGGTGGGCACAAGAAAGGCCATAGACCCAGACTTAATTGCTCAAAAACCTATGCTCAAATTTTTAAACCCAAGAACAACAAAGAACAAAGGGACAATAGAGGAGAGTATCGTGTCGAAAAATAACTCAAACCTCAAGATCAATGTTCGATTTCACGGCGTAAAACAAAAGATTTCAACTGCATGAAAAGAGATTTTCTAACCTCGAAAATTTCAAGCAAACACAATTGTGTTTCAAAACAAATACTACTATAATGAGAAACTTGAGACTCAAGTAGGCGCTTCGGGCCTTATCCTTACAAGTCCAATCCAGAAATGCATTTCCTAGTAATACTGAGATCAATCCAAAAGATCTCACACAAACTACATTGAAAGGCAATGATGGATTGCAAGAAAGCACGAAGGTGTAGGACAAAGCATGCTTTGAAACTGGTTTAATGAAGAATAGCTCAGACTAGAGGAGCAAACAAAGAGAATTAGTGAAACTGAAGACACTTCTGTACTCTCGTGGTCTAAATGTCAGATTACTTAAATTCAATAATTCCTAGTAGGCAAACCCAAACAAGACTTTTATTTTTGCTAACTTCATCGATGTTGATTATTTTTATTATTTTGTGTCTCACTTTAATTGCTAGAAGTTTATTTAGAAAAATCGATTATTCATAAAATGTTTTGATTTTGATAGGAAAGATGAACCGAATGTTAAGTTATTATAAAGTATACGCTTCTCAAACTGGAATTCTGCGTAAATTAAATTACAAGTGGGGAGTAATTCTATTTCAAATTTGTTTTAGATAATAATGCATAGTTGGAGGAATTGGAAAGTTGATGATATTAGAGTCTAATTAAAAGAAAACTTCTGGGCGCCGAGTGCTTAAATGCTTACCGAAAGTATTTCATGCTAACGATTACATGCTCATGATTGAATTAAATGAAATTTCAGAGTTATAAATGTTTTCTACAAGCCCGACCAGATAATTGAATCAGGTAATTAAATAATTGAAGGTGGTTTCAACTGGTAGACATTTGAGAAATCAAATTTTTGTCGCGACATCACTTACTACAACAAGATGAAAAGCTTGTCGTGACCCTGATTTGCATGTTGCAACAAACTTTTAGGCACAATGTTAAAAAGAATGTCACAACATACTTCCTTTATGTTGCAACATAAATAATTTGGCACTCAAATTGAAAAAGCAATTTTATGTCGCAACACAGAGTTAGAATGTTGCGACACAATCTCAAATTGAATGATTAACAAGATTGTCGCTACATTTTTCTCAATATCGCGACATATCTTTTTGTCTATAGAGCAAATTTATGTCGCGACAATATTTCTCTTGACACGACAAGATTGTAACCTATAGATCCCTAAAGTTTATCGTGACATGAATGTTTTGATAATAAAGGCCAAAAGAAATTTAATTGAAGAGTCAAGAAGATAAATTCCACGCTTAAGTCTAAATCGTTATCGTTGCGGACTCATTGTAAAGAGACCAAATGATTGTATATGTGAAATACGGGTCAAGGAGTGAATGTGGTAAATACTCAAAACTGATTTTGAAACAAAAGTAAGTATACTCAAAAACTAAAATGAAAAGTATTACTAACACTAACCCCTTTCCGCAAGTGCATCGTCATACAAGTAATAAAGTTGGACTCTAGGAGTCCTGATATCGCACCTACGAGACTGAGGTTCTCTAATTGGAATTTGATCACCCCGATTACAAGAGCTCTTCACTATTTAGGCGACCAAGTAGGATGTAAGTTAGGAAGCATCAAACAAAGTCATTATCTAGAAAAGCACTAGAAAAATTCATCCTCAAAGTTGTCATTTGCAACATGTGGGGTGTGACATGATAAACTAACAAAAAATAAACACCTCAAACTGGTATTTAACATCATCTAAATGTCTAAAGAATGAGCAAAAGGAAGCAATAAAGTAAAAAGAGTAATAAAGAGAGTCAGGAAAAGTGAACCCCTTCAGAGTCTCGCCACTTTGAATAGGAAACTTGATGATTTCGCACATCGATATCGTGTACTACCCTCGATACACTCTTTGCTTCTTCGGAGCCATGAAAGTGGCTTTGGCATTTTCTCAAACACTTGGTGTGCAATCAACTTCCTTCACCTCAAATGAGTGAGTTTTGATTCTTCAAAACCTCCTTCAATACATGCAACCACTCCATAATCAATGATCCATTAAAAGAACCCAAAACAAACAACTACACAAAATTTTCTTCCATTGTAACTCCTCTTGATGCTTGGAATGATGGATGGAAAATCGGGGTTCAACAAAGGTAAGCTTGTGGGTTTGTGATGGGTTCGAAGCTAAGATGAAATGGATCGGGAGGAATGTGGATTTAGATTCGAGGGATGTGGAGAAGAATTTGAAAGTGGTTAGAAGTTACAAGGCTGGAGGGAAAGAGTATGCGATAAGTATAAAGCAGGAAGGAAGAAAATGGTTTTAAAGGGTTAAAAGCCTCTGCTGTGACTGCAGGCCGGGTCACGTCAAGAATTTCGCCAAGACTTCGCTTTTTATCCAACTCGTTATACTCACCTTCATTTTAGCTCTAATCGATGCAGGCGACCTCGGGCTGGAAAGCTCTTTCAATGTAGAATGTGCCCATGGGCTGAGGTGAACCATTTGGAGCCTCAATCAATACAGAAAAATCAGAATGTTCACGCTGTCCAAAGGTGATGATTTCTTAACTCCTTAGGTTCTCCTCGCTTGGTTTCGCTCTATATCACTACCCTTCAAAAGTCCTTCATGCTTATATATTCTCAAAATTCCTCCAATAGCAACCCTTAATTCTTTCTTCATTCATTCTTGAACTCATCTCTTGTCTTCACTTTCCTCAAGCATGATCATGAACCTCCAACTTTATATTTCACCAATTTGAATTTTTTCACCTCAAAACCTAAATTCATGAACATCTCCACTCCATTTTTTTCACACTTCAAGCACTATAATTACATCAACCACTTTCCAACTTGCCTTTTGCTCTTGCAAAACTAGTCATGACAACATGTTGGAGTTTCAAACTTATCTTATTCTCAAAACACTAACAACAAAAGAAACACTCGTGAATTTTCTCCCAACAAAGAAAAAAACAAAGAACAAATAAAATAACTAAAAAAATGTAAAAGAAAAGAGAATGGATAGAATCCTTATTACTTATTGTGGCTGCAGCCCAAGAAGTCGCCTCCGCTTTTAGAGTCCAACCTAGACTCATTGAAAAGCAATTAGTGTCGCATTTGACCAATCATTCATCTGAAAGCACTTCCTCTTCATAACCATTCACCAAGGATGTTTTTCGACTTTAGCAGGGAAAGAAACTCAAAATCCCCTTTAATTACGGTTGGTGGTTCAGCCAATACTTTTCCAAACAAATTCCCTATGTGATATAGATGTAAACACATTTATGCTTAAGGGGGACCGGCTCAAACTTCAGGCCCTCTTTGATTGAAGCAAGTCGCACTTCGCGCATACGGCTCTTCTTTCTCCGTCAAAGGTAATGGTCAGAAGATTGAATCCGCTTTCTCCTCACCCACAAGGTGAGCTCCCCTTTGATGTCAATTCATGCTTGGCTTGGAGGAAAGAAGTGGTCTCCTTAGTATATGAGAATTTCAGATCCCCTTCAATGCCCCAAGTCACAAAATCGATGGGAAAGTGAATATGTCAATCTTCACCAAAATGTTTTCAATAGCCATTACTTGACTTTCTTCTTCAAATTTCAGTTTATCCACTAATGGCTCTTCATCCTCTAAGTTGTTTAAGAGTGCCTTGTTCTCAATTTCTAGCTCATTTTCACCTTCTTCCACATATTTCAGGATATGAAATTTCAAGACATCAAGCCAATGTGAAAGCATCCATGCATTCAACGGGATTTTTCAAAGTATTACTAGGAGAGGTCCTAGAAAATCGATCTCTGAATGCTCGGACTAAGTGTCCAATTTGACCTTCTATTTTTTTTCAATCTAGCACTAGTGCTGACTGGAAGGTATGTGTAAATCTAAATTTCACTATGAGACTATCATCTTTCGTTTCCTCATCCATGTTTCTGCAGTGGTTCTCGCTCCTTAGCAAGAAACAACTCTTTTTCTTTTGAAATGTGGGGGTTGAGCTCCCTTGATAAAGCAATACTCCTTGTTCCATGAGTGGGTCATTCTGAATTCTTTGATTCAAATGATGAATAAGGAAGTCAAGCTTGGCTTCTATGGAGGCAATTCCATCTTCTCTTGAATATTCCTCCATGAGTACCTACAAATAAGAAGAAAAACAAAAGAAAGAAAGTACAAAAACTTAATAGTAAAAAAATAAAATAACAAGTAAAAAAAAAAAACCTAAGAAACAACTCACAACCAAAAATAAAAAAAATAAAAAAAAATTGCCTCAATTAGCAAATCACCCGTTCTTCAAAATGTCAACTTCCAATGAGAGAAAGTGAACCGCGCCAATCCGACAGCGCCAAAAACTTGTAAGAGTGACCTTAAAGGCATGCTCTAAATTTATGACACTATTACCAAAGGACTATTATCTAATCACCGGCACAGGGGCCAAAAACTTGTTTAAGATGACCAATTTGGTATATATGTGAAAATATGGTCGAAAGTGAATGGTAAATCTTAAAAAAAGCGATTTGAAAGCAAAGGAAGTATACTCAAAAGCGAAATGAAAGTATAACCAACACTCAACCCCTTTCCGCAAGTGCACGGGTCATACAAATAATAAAGTGGACTCTAGGGTCCGGATGTCATGCCACGGATTGGAGGTTCTCTCTAATTGGAGATTTAATCACCCAGGTGCAAAGGGCTCTTCACTATTTAGGCGACCAAGTAGGATGTGGAATAAAATCAATTTAATTGAAACAAAAACTGATTTAAAACTAATCCTAAAATCTACCAAATAAACAACTACTTAATTCTAAAAAGTATGAAGAGAGGCACTAGGGATGGGGATAATTATTTACAAAACAGTTTGCATTTCCTTGAAAGTGCAACATTTGTGAGTTGAATGTTGGATTGTCCAAGAGCAATGTAGTATAACTTAGTTCTCATACACCATACATTTAGCTATCTAACACACCATATTCCTTTTTCGGGACAAATAGGTCTAAATAGCTACTTGTAAAATTTGGCACTCTAAGATTTGATTGTTTTTCTTTTTCAATACTTCATGACCATTTCTCATAGTGAAGAATTCTTACCCCCATAGACGGGATAATGCAAGCCTTATAATGTAATTGGTATCTACGTCCTTCAAATCTAATAAAATTTTCTATGCTCCTTGATTAGATCTTTGCTAACAAGGATCAAGATCCTTTCGTAGGACTAAGGAGAAACCTCTGATCAACTAAATTGATACATCATCTAATTAATCCTCACACCATGAGTAAATTAGTGATCTATCAAAGTAATTTTTCAGAGTTCATTAGTTCCAAGATATTAGTCTAACATACCCTTAAGTTACCGCTCTTTACTCTCAGGAATCTCCATCTCTATGTCACTCAAAGGGCCTCCTGGAAATCAGAGCAAGATACGGCTCTTTTTGGGTATAGGCTACTAATATTCTGAACAGTTAATTATATGAACAATACCAATTATATAAATTCAGTCTTCAAACCCACAAAATAAGCGAAAAACTGCATAATCCCGAATGTTCCAGCAATTAAACTGACCCTAGAAAGTGTTTAATGTTCCATTCTTCAGATTTTAATCATCACTAATCAAACAAAAGTAAGAAAATGAAGAAAGAAATCAAGAAAGAAAGAAAAACCGGATTTGAGCTTAAATCTTCGCCTCAATGATAAATAAATGGAATATCTAAGTGCAACTACGAAATCTCTTCAATCAAATAAAAATGCGCTCTAAAACTACTCTAAGATACATTAAAAATAAAAATGCGAAATAAAAACTAAGAAAATGGCGATTTAGAGAGAAAACCCATGAAGAGAAAATCAAATTTTGAAACGTCTTTTAATGCGAACATTAGTAGTGCAGATCTCGATGTACGGCCCAGAAAAATATTTTAATAGAAATAAAATCTACTAAAAAATAACTCGAATCACGAAAGAATCAAAATCTTGTAGAAAAAGCGGAAAAATGGGTAGTCTAGAGAGAGGAAGCCCCCATGAGAGAGAGGCTCTCAATCTTCCCGCTTGCCTCTTTACCTAAAAAGCGAGTATATATATGGTCTTAGGGTGAAATGGACTTGAAATTAGGTCAAAAACTCAATTTTCGGCCTTTTTCAAGTTCTACTTGTATTACAGTCGCGACCACGGAGTTTTCATCGCGACACCATTTCCTGTTGCGACATCGGTCACAACATACTCTCCTGTCGCGACATCGGTCACGACATACTCTCCTGGTCGCGACATACTCTCCTGTCGCGACAAATTTTCTGGACAGCAACTGGTTTTTCTTATCTAACTTGTTGGGGCCATAATAATACGTTTAACTCGGTTGGGCGTGTGAGTACTCGTTGAGCTCTTTGAATGTAGAATGCAGCCATGAGAATTTGAACCATTGTTTCCAGATGGTACAGAAAATTAATCTTCCCAGTAGCCTTGTGAGACTCTCGGTTGACTCTTCTTTTGGAAATATATTGCTCATTTCTTGCCATATCACTTGCTTTTCATCAATAATCCTACAAACCAAGTTTAGAGAATTTTGTAGGTTTTACATGAATATGGATTATAAAATGCACAAAATAACATGTCATGAAATGAACTCAAAACATAGATGAGTTTTCATCCAATGATCCTTTGTTAAATTTGTTTTTTTATATATAACCAGTCATTTTATTTTCATTAACGCTGATCTTTTTGGCAAGCTTTGTTATTTGCTCATTGCTTTGTATCTTTTTGTGTCCGCAGTATTTTATGCATCACTAGGATAGAGGTATATCGGGTAGATTGCAAGAGTTAGTACACCAATTGAACAAGTTGTGAAGTCGGTGTGCACCGGTGAGAAAAATGGATCCCTCCACTGAAGAAACCTGACAAAGTCGGCAAGGTGCTCGAGTGGAATCCTACGGCATATAAGTCAATGAGAGACCACATACACCTCCTAGAGTGAGTGCACCTTCCCCTGCGCATCATACCATCGGGCGTGATGTAGTGAGTAAGGAAACCTATACGGTGCCTACTTCCCGCTTTTCATGGAATGGAGAATGAAAAATCCATATCATATCAGGGAGTTCGAGGAAGTATGCACAACTTTTAAAGAAGGTGTGTCTAACATGGACTGCTTAAAGTGAGCATTCCCTTTGACACTAAAGACAAGGCCTGGGTGGCTCAATTCACGGCGAGAACAATTAGGAAATTGAGGCGGAGTCTTGGTGAATTTTTGAAAAATTTTTCGGTCACAACCAAGACGCGGTTTGAAGAGGCAAATCTACACTTGCACGGCCTACGATAATGAGAAGTTTAATCGGTGTTGGGAGAGATTCATGGAGACCATCGGTGCATGTCACACCATGGGTTTGATCTTTGTGGATGCTTGTGAATCACTTCTATGATGGTAGTCTCAGGCCATGAAACGCTATTGGAAACCATGTGGAAGGGGACTTTTGAGTAAGAACCCAGATGAAGCCATGGACTTTTTACGAGACTATGGCGAAACCTCCAAGGCATAGGATGAAGCCGAATCCAAGAGAGGCGAAGAATGAGTGCCGACCCACCCCGAGGGAGGCATTTATGCACTTTACGAAGACACGGAGATGAAAGCCAAGCGACCACTGACCCGGAGGCTTGAAATACGAGAGTGGCATGAAGTGCAAGCAGTGAATGAATTGCCTACATCTCAACCAGCTTGCTATAATTGTCAATCAAGTAACCATCCTGGGGAGCATTGTCCTATGGTCCCTTCAGTGAGGGACTTAATGCAAGAGCATGCCCATGTTTTGGGCCAAAATAAGCCACCTACAAATGCTCCTTATGGCAACACCTATAACCCCAATTGGAGGAATCATCCAAACCTATCATGGAAGCCAAAACCTCCTGCATATGCTCCTAGGAACGACGACATTACAGCTCCACTTGACCTGACGACGTATCCACCTTTTTCTCCTATTGAGCAGGCAATTCTGAATTTAAGCAAGGTAGTGGGTACCTTTGTGGAGGAATGATGACCTGACCAAAACATATACACAAAATTTTATAACATTGTCACCAAAGGACTATTGTTTAATCCCGACAGCGTCATAAAACGATGTGACCAAAATACATATACAAATTTGTGACACTATTCCAAAGGGTATTAACTTACTCCCGAGCAAGTGCCATCAACTTGTTGACATCATACTATCATAACCAAAAATCTCTTAGAGTAGAACAATTTAGTTTATTGGTTTGGTCAGAAGTGCAATAAGTGCAATTAGACAAGTAATAAAATGGACTTAAAGATCGGATATCGATCCTGAGAATCTCAAAAATTTTTCATCAACTTCTGCGACTATTCGAAATTAATACTATTTGGACCATAAATTAATCTTTGGTTTTGGCATGAAAATTTGAAATCAACTATTTCAAAGAAGAAATGAACATTCAAATAGACTGAAATAAAACAAATGAAGGAGGAAAATAGATTTCTACAAAAAGAAATGAATCTTGAGAGCAGGTTATCATAGGAAGACACATCAAGAGAAACAGTCATAGTGAACGATTAATTCCTGTAGTTCATACTGAATTAATTTCTTGATTATCTCAAGTTTCAAAATCTGTCCAAGGCATTTGTAGTGCAGCTGGATCTCTCCACGCTCCACATTTCGTTATCTCTTCTTCCTGATTCTCTCGAATTACAGGGAACGAGATAACTACTTTTAACAAGAACTTCCTTAAGCTGGGTATTTTTCTTTTGCAATACTTCATACCCATTTTATGGACTGTACATCTTAGCTCCCAAGTTATTGGTCAAGCAAGGATATACAACTTCCAAATTACTCTTCCTCGAAATTAAAATAGATCAACCTTTCCTTGATTAGATCTCAGCTAACACGGGATTGGCCTCACTATCCGAGATTGAGGTGAAATCTACGCTGTTTAAATAGATAAATTAAAGTTCCAACTGGGTTCTTGGCTTCAAGTGAGAGAGGATTTATCTAAGTGAACTCCTGGCTCAAAGGATCCCCTAATAGCAGGTTAGTATACCTTCAAAGAAATGTACATTACTCCCGAAGGATTGTCTTCCTGTGTCCTCCAGGAGGACCTCCTTGAAATCGGATAACGGCGCAGTTCTTAACGGGTATAGTAAGGCGATATTCAGATCCCAAATCAATAAACCCATAATCACGAAATAAATTCATAAGCCGAAATGAGCGAGATCGCGCAGATTTTCTGGAAAAATCCTTCGTTCTAACTTCTAGCGTTCACTAAATGAGTGGGTTCCTCAATTCTTGCTACGAGGCGGCATCCTTCGATCAAAAGAATAAGCGCAGTGAAACTGAAATGTCCGAATCCCAGAAATTTTATGCGAACTTCGATGCATTCAGAATTAGTAATTTTGAAAAGAAATTTAATTATGTATTCGGCAGTAAAACGATAGCATTCGAGATCAAAAAATAATAAAACAAAAAAACTAGACAAACATCTGCTCTAAAATAAAGAAAAATAAAAGAAAAGAAAGAAAGAAAGAAAAAAGAAAAGAAAAGAAAAGAAAACTGTAAAGTGAAGCTAGGCTACCCGGATCTCTCTTTTGATGCGCCTCGGAAGCTTGCTTTTCTACTGCAGGTAGGCTAGCGTATTTATAGGGTTTTCCGGTTGGGCCCCTAATCCCAATATAACTGCTTTGTGGATTTCGAGTCTTGGCCCAGTTCTTGCTCGATTGTGACCTCAGTTTTCTTGTCGCGACATCGAACTCATGTCGCGACATCGACTTAAAGTTCTGCTTCCTATGAACTGGTCGTTCAGTTTGTCACGACACCGATCTTATGCCTTTGCAGGTTTCAGTTGATCGCTTGTGATGTCGCGACATCATGGCCCGCCGGCGACATCCATTCCTGATCCCTTACGGAGTCTTCAATGGTTATTTCACGATGTCGCGACGTAGTGTTCGCTATCAGCGATATGGGAAACGAGAATCTCCTGCACCCTTCCACTGGTTGTCATGATGTCGCGACCTCAGTTTTCTTGTCGCGACATCACTTAATGTTTGCTTCCTTGAACGGGTGTCCCCTGATGTCGTGACATCAACCTCATAGTTTCGAAGCCTTCAGTTGATCTCCTCTTGATGTCACGACTTGACATTAATTCTGCAATGCTGTAACAACTAGTTGTTCTTGGTGTGCATGACACTCCGATCTTCTTATGCGACATCACTTAATCGCTGCTTGTAAGTGCCTTTGGTTGTTTTGATGTCGCGACTTAATGAACTACGTCGCGACATCGCTCTTTTAATTTACAACCTTAACGGTACGCTAGGCGTGTTCCACAATCACGACTGCATCAAATTCTCTTCAATCTTCACGATGTCGCGCGACTTTAGAAGCTGGGTAATGCGGACCTATTGCATCAATGACTCAGCAAGTTGCTTTCATATCTGCTCTGCCATTCGACTGCATTTTTATCCACTTATTTTACCCGTTTTCCTCTTGCTTTTTTCTTAACTTTCTTGCTTCCTTCACGCTTTCAGACAAATTGAGTGAGTTTCTTCATAGTCAGTATGTTAATTATTCATTTCTTGAAAATGTCGAGCGAGAAAAATGGACTAAAGAGATGACTTTTAAGCTCATCAAACTCCCCAAACAAAGTTTGCTTGTCCTCAGCTGAAAATTTGTTTGTCCCTCGGAAACAAAGGACATTTTACATTTTTTGTTACTGCGATGGTATTCAATTTAAAGAATTTGAAATATAATGTATGCATCATTTTAATATATCTAGCTTCAAGAGTCCATTTCAAGGTCAGTTTCTACTTTTCATAGTATACAAAACTAAACAGTTGAAATTGTTTTACAAACAACATAATCATTAGATCCTGTTGAATAGCAGTTATTTTCTTTTCATTTTCATGCAAAGTCAATTACTCATACAAAGTCCTTCACCGTTTTGATTGTTTCCATATTTCCAAATTCATAAGTTTTTCTATATTGATCTTTTCCACTAATGTAGGTGATTTCGACCTTCCATCAATCGGGTCTTTTGGAGGCTTATATTGTTAGGCTTGGGTAATGGGTAGGATGGACGAATTTTTAGGTTAAGATTACCCACGACCCTTTCTCTCCTCTTACGTCCCTTCTTTCTTATAGTTTCTCCTAATAAACTCCCTAAGCTTCATGTTTGGGACATCTCTTTGATTTCCTCAATTCGAGCGTATGCCTATTTTCACTTGTAATTTCACTGGGGAATTTTTCCTTTGTTTGTCACCATTTAAGGATAGTGCAATGTTTTAACTTTTTAGGCTTTCTAACACTCTTAGCGAACTTTGGGTTAGTAGCTCCCATACCAGATGGCATTAGGGTACTAGGTGTTGAAACACCCCTAAGAACTTAATTGCTCAGAGGACGACCCGCAGATAAAACTTATCCACTATAAAGCGTTCTTTTCTATTTATTTCTGCTCCTTAATGCTTTTCTTTCATTCCCTTTTTGAGTTCCTCGAAAATATATACTCCCCCAAACTTCATTTCTTACTTCCTCCTTGGATTCCTGGGTAATCATAGGTTCTTTACTGGAGAAAGATTGATTTTCATGGAAATGAGTTAGAGGTTTCCATTCAGTTATTTTTGAAAAAAAAATAAACATTGAGTTGATTCTGGAACGCCCTTAAGGTATAACATCAGCATATAAGTGGGATAGTTAGAATGGCTCAAGCGTCAAGAATGGCCTGCATGTCATCTCTTGTTAAATTTGTATCACCTAGGATTCGCCTCAACCAATAATCTAACAAATTCTAGAATTTGGTTTGAACAGGTGTAGACTAACCGTAGGAATTACCTTGACTCATTTTATTTAATGATGTTTAAATTAATTGGTATTCAACAGGTTCTTTGATCTATTGTTCATACCACAAACTCAAAAATATGTTTTGTTCCTTCTATTATATTACCTTCCTCAATTCTGGACTTATCAGTTAGATATAAGTAATTTTTGCACTTTGTGTTTCAATCAAACTGTATTTATTTGGCCTTTATTCTACATTTTAGCTCATTCCTAATCCTAGCTACTTCATTCAGTCGATTCATTACATCCGCAATGGAGTTTTTTTTTTGTGGAACTAATTTCTACTTTAATGTCCCTAATCATGCATCTTCCAGCAACCGATATTTAATCAACAAATTCAAAATATACGCACACAACAATTCAATTCAAGTTCTCATTTATTTAAATTCAATTGCAACGGCTTAGAACTACGGTATGAAAAGGTGATTCAGAAAATTAGCGAATGGATAGGTCTATTTTTTTTTTTTCTTTACGTTTGCGGGTGGAATGTGCGGGATCCCGGTCGAAGTGTCCCGATTGTGGGCTGAATTACGGAATCTTCACTTCTGTTCTCCTGCTCCCTTGGCTTTCTCTTTGTCGATCTGCTCTTCTGTGCCAATTCATTCAGAGGTCCCACCTTTTTGTTCGATTCATCTGTCTCATTCCAAGTGTGTTCATGTTTTCTCCATTTACGTCACTGACCTCCAAGAATTTTGACGAGGTTGTTGTTGATCAAATCCAGTTCTCTAGCCACATCTTCCTCCACAGATGCATCGTTTCCATCTAACACCCTTGTCTCTCCCTTCCATCTTTGTCTCAAAATCTTTCACCGGGGCTATGTAAAAATTTAAATCCATTGATGTTCTCCTTTATCTGCTCTTCTGTTTGGCATCCCTTTCCTTCAGTATTCCCAACAGCTGATTGTCTCTGTTAACTTGATTGTTGTAGAATGCCTCGTGACTGAACTTCAGCTTCTTTAACAGATCTTTATCCCTTGTTTCCATTTCCTTTCTGAAGTTTTCTCCTTGCTGCTAGAGTACCTCCTTCATCTGTTCTTCCTTCCTTTTTGACTTGCTTCCGTTCTGTTCCTTTTTTCAACTTCGGCTAAACCTTTCTTCTCTTCTCTGTGGATTCTTCTTCCCATTCTTGATCTCTTCTTTTTAGTTCTTTCTCATAGACTTCCTCCCTGAACTCTTGTTGCAACCTCCACTCCTTTTCCCTTGCCTCCCATCTTGTTTTGCATGGAAGAAGCATTCCATGATTACTGGCAGTTCTCTTGTGTTCCCCCTAGAACTTTCTCCTTTTCTTTAGATATTACACCTTGCATGGGAGGAGGAACTAGCTAAAGGGAAGAGAAATCCCTTGGGCTTCTTCATCACCGCACGCAGTGTGCGCAAATGGGAAATTATTAATATACGGAGGAGCTTACGTGTTCCACTTCTTCTTCTCTTGCAGTTGGAACTTCTTCTCCTGTTTTAATCAGTACCCCCTTTTTCTTCTGGTTTCTTGGTCCTTTACTCACTCCTGTCAATAAGAGTGGTGATGTCAGCGGAACTTCTTCTTCTGCTTCCCAATCCCCTCTCACTCCAGCCTTCAAACACAAGATTGTAACTGTGTTTGGGTGAGGGATCACTCCTCTTTTGTTTCCTTCGTGGTACCTCGTGCTCAATTTTCTATTATTGTCCACATATTGATCTTATATCCCTTCGAATAGCGTATAGCATGACTCCTCCTGTTCCCTGTTTGTGCTCGGGTGTGCAGTTTGGAACCAAAACGAGAGGCTAGGAAATAGGAACCATGCCTTAGCCTCCTCGGTGAAACCCCCTTTGTTCGAGGATTTTTGGTCTCCTTTCTCTTGCCTCGAGTTGAGCCTTCCCACATCGGTGAGTTTCTCTGCGATCTTCTTCAAATCTGGGTTTCTAGGAGCTTTGAATTTTGACCCATGCTTGTGTCACGCCATTTCATAAACTTGGTTAATGGCACATTACTCCATATAGCACCCACACTCCTCACATTACATACGATGTGTCTTTCTCCCTACCAAAATTTGTTCGAACTCCTTACTATCACTGCTTTGCATACCACCGCTCTTTGATGTGTGCGCGAGAGGGTTTCCCAAACCTCTTTTCTTTTATCATTTCCTTGAAAGGAGCGATAGGGTTTTGAATCGATCTTTACTTGCTACAAACCCCTTACCGGCATAGTGTTTCCTCCAGTTTGAGTAGGCTTCCTCTGACACAAAATCTTCGATGTTCTCTTCTGCTATTTTTTTCTTCCCCTTTTTAGTGCTTTCCTCAGGAACTGTTGGTCCCTCTGATGCTTCGGCAGGTGTTCTTTCATTCTGTTTTTCCTGTCGATTCTCTTCTTCTGATTGCACGTTTTCCTCCATGAATTCTTCTTGGTTAGGGTTGAGGTTTGATGGTTCGGCCATTTGAAAAGAAGGAAAGTTTCTGAAGATTTTGGGACCTAGGGTTTTTAGGGGGTTTAAAATCGGAGGAGAGAATGGGCAGGTTCCTGGAATGGAGAGTGAAAGTGAAAAAGTACTCCAACCGTTGCAATTCAATCAAAGTTTATGGGTTCTAATGATTATTTCATTTATTTCCACATGTATCGCGACTTTAATGCCACCTTAAAACAAGATGTTGTCATTAGGGCAACCATGAAAATTTCGGTAGCAACATTTCCTATTTGTGCGACCTCTGATCTTTATGTTCTCAATACCGGTGGGATATCCACCAGTGATACACCTGTCCTCTATGTGTTATGATGTCGCGACAACTTCTTTTTAAAGGAAGTTCTCTTGTCGCGACTTCAGTCTTAAAGCTCAATGTTCATAGAGTCTTTCATTCCTTAGATACTCTAAACTCTTCAACATCAAATGAATCAATTTCTGCGGCCCGATTCATACATGTATAAATTAAAGCTCAAATTGCTTCTTAGGGAAAAAAATTGCTTCCCTTGCTCTGCATGTATTCCTCCATGAATTGTTGAAGTTATCGGCAATTACTTTTCCCTCCTTCCTTGCATCTTTGCTCACGCGACACTGCCCAATGCGCGAATTGATTACATCAAACTAAAACAAAGAAAGTTACATTAATTGCTAATAAATCCTTTTGAATTCTAACTAAATTCATATAGAAAATTAGAAATTGAATTCCTATGGGTTGCCTCCCATCGGCTGCTCAATTTAGGTCCTTAAATTGGACTTGTTATTGTGCTCCTTCTTCTTTTAGAGATCCTGCTGAAATACTTTCATTCTTCACCTATACCTTGCAAATAGTGCTTAAGCCTTTGTCCATTTACTCGGAATTCTTCTCCAGTATCTGCCCTTAATGTCACTACTCCAAATGTATTGCTTAAATTTTTCACAAGCAAATACTATAGCTAGCATCTCCTTTTCAGTTGTTGAGTAGTTCTCTTGTGCTTCATTGAAGGTTTTACTAGCATGATATGTATTTTGAATATTCTTTCTTTTC
Source organism: Tetrastigma voinierianum (assembly GCA_016808115.1). Classification (NCBI taxonomy): domain Eukaryota; kingdom Viridiplantae; phylum Streptophyta; class Magnoliopsida; order Vitales; family Vitaceae; genus Tetrastigma; species Tetrastigma voinierianum. The sequence goes on along the minus strand of JAEQBH010005319.1, from coordinate 664,603 downwards.
TTTGCCCAACCTGACTCCCATTGCAAAATCACTAGCATCACACATTATTTCAAATCCCAGTCCATTAAATTTCATAACCAAATATAGGTGCTTGTACCAATCTGGTCTGATTTCTTCAAAAGCATCCTTGCAGGAGTCATCAAGAATTGAACCTCGTATCTTTTCCGAGTAATGCATAGTGATGCATTTATTTTGAAAAGTCTTTTATGAATCTCCTGTAAAATCCAGCATGCCCCAAGAAGCTTCTTACTCCTTTTACTGTGGTAGGTTGTGCAAGAGTTTTGATAATGGATACCTTGGATTGGTCTATTTCTAATCCTGTGGCAGAAATTTTATGCGAGAACAATACCTTCCGTCACATAAAATGGCATTTTCCCAATTCAATGCTTGTTTGTCTTGGCATCTTTGAAATCTTGTTTTCGGTGTTTAAACATTGATCAAAAATTTGGATCCATACGGTGAAGTCATCCATGAAAATTTCCATTACTTCTTCAACCAAATTTGAGAATATAGATGTCATACCTGCGGAATGTAGCTGGAGCATTACATAGCCCAAATGGCATCATACGAAGGCAAGGTACCATAGGGGCATGAATGTGGTCTTCTCTTGATCCTCGGGTGCGATTGCGATGCGGTTATCCACAGTACCCATCCAGAAAACAAAAGTGAGGTGTCACCTTTAACTTTGTCCAACATCGATCAATGAAAGGCAAGGGAAATGATCTTTTCTAGTTCTTGCATTCAACTACATGTCCCGATACATACCCTCCATCACATCCTTGTTCTTGTTGGAATCAATTCATTTTTCTCATTGCGGATCCACAGTAAAATCCTCCTTCTTTGGAACCACATGGACTGGACTCACCCAAGGACTATCCGAGATTGCATAGATGAAACCAGCATTCAATAGTTTCAGTACCTCCTTCTTGACTACTTATTTCATTACTGGATTCAGTCTCCTTTGGTGTTCTACAGTTGGCTTTGAAGTTTCTTCTAGCAGGATTTTGTGCATGCAAATTGATGGACTGATACCCTTTAATTCTTCAATGGACCAAGCTATAGACTCTTTATGTTTCTTCAAGATCTGCCCATTCTTTACATTCCTCCTCATCCTTTCAGTCCCACGAGAGATAATCGGCTAGTTTTTCTGGGGTGGTTCTAATCAAACATACTTCAAATGACTTGGCATTCTTTCAACACAAGCCCTTCTTCATGGTTTCTTGTTGAGTTTCCTCTTTTCATTACTTCCCTCTTGATTCATCTCTTCTTTGCGTCATGCTCATCAGAGTTCTATAGAATGAAAGCGTTGTATGAATAATCGAGTAATCATCTTCGATATCTTTGGAAGTGCGTCTCTTTTTTATTGATAAAAATTTGATCATTACAATCATTTTGAACATCAGGGTTGAGGTTATAGACTTCATCAACTACATTGAAATTTTCTCTGTCTATGTCTATATTCTGTATGCCCTGGATCAAGTTGAAAGTAGCAGCTTCTTCTCCAACCCTCAAGGTGAGAACTCCTTTTTGCATATCGATCAGAGCAGCTCCAGTAGCTAAGAATGGTCTTCCCAACAGAAGGGGTACTTGTGAGTCTTCCTCCATGTCTAGAATGATGAAATCCACTGGAAAAACAAATTTCCCAACAGTGACCAGCACATCTTCCAAGACTCCTTCCGGTTTTACCATCGATCTGTCTGCCATTTGAAGAGTAATGGTGGTAGGAAGTAACTCCCCCAAACTTAATTGTTTGGCATGAAGAGGCATCAAGAGTTGATGCTAGCTCCTGAGTGCGAGAGGAAGCTTTACGGATTTTCAACTCCTTCTATTATGCAAGGAATTGTAAAACTCCACTGGATCTTTCGTCTTTTAAGCGATTCTCTTTTTCATCGAGCCACTGCGAAATGCTTGGTGAATTCACAATCCCTTCTTCTCGATCTTTCTCTTGCAGTCTTTAAGGAATTTTGAGTAGAGTGGCATACAGTCACGACTTGATGAGGCATCTTAGTTTCTAATACGGAAAGTTTTTCAAAAACTTAGCAAAATTGCTCTTATTTTTTGATTTTACAACGGTCATTTGTGGGAAGGCAACTGCGAGTCTAGAAGCCTTGAATGTCCTTCGGTCCATCTTTCTCTTTTCCAATTCTTCTTCCTTTTAAATTTGTCTTTTCCCTCATTAACTGTCATTTTTCTTTTTCATCATTTCTAACTCCCTTCCCACTCCTCGGTACCCACGGCCGTACGGTCTTTGGGATTTTTCTTGGTGTCGCTTGAGGAAGAGCGCATCTTTCTTACAGCTCTATGAGAGTTGAGACCAGGCCCACTTACTGCGCAATGTCTCAGGTTTTAAGAAGGTTGCATTAGTGATGTTAAAACTTGCAGAAAATTGAGTAACGATTGCTCCCGGTCTACGAACTTTTTGTTCATGGAGGTTAATAATTTCTTAATATCCCCAGTAGGCTGCGGCATCACATTCTTCAAAAGATAGGGCCCTCCTCTGACCTTGGATTTCGTTCCTGTGTTCATTTCCTTCTTTGTAGCTATTCATTTGAAATCTTAATTATTTGTTGATAACCACAGTGGGTTACATGTACTGCAGGGCCTTGGCAAACCCCTCCCGTATAGAGTTCTCATGGTTCCTCAATCTAGGATGATAATGTGTTGGTAGGGTTAAGTATTGGGTTTGAAATGGTAGTTTCTTGGCTCGCCCAAATATGCCTCTCAAACCTCATCAAAGTATTCATCTCTTTGCTCCCTCGAAGCACTTCCTTCAATAATTCTCTTTCGACTGCTCCTATCTCATGGGCAGTGTATGTCTTCTTTTCTTGCTTGTCCATTCGATGCATAATGGCGTCCAACTTGGCCTCCATGGCTGTCATCTTGCTAAGTTCCAGAATCCCCTTTCCTGCATTTGAACCATAACGAAAGCTCAGAAGGAGTTTTCATATTGCATTTGGCCGGGTCACCGATCGAGATCCCTTTGCACTCCTCGGCGCTACGTTTGAATGCTCGCGGCAGGCTTATCGATGATTCCTTTTGATATATCATTTAAGGCATGATATACAATGTCCATTTAGGTCTTCAAATTCTATCCATTGGACATCGCCCGGCAACAGCTTGAATCTTTCCCAAGCCACGTAGAGGCTTTCATCTTCTCCACTGTTTGAACACTATAGTCTCTCTCCTTACTCTCGAGAGGTGAGTGTGATTGGAAAGAATCTACATAAGTAGGCCTCTCCGGCTCCTCCCAGCGTCAGCGGACCCTTATGGTAAAGACTCGTACCATGTAATTTGCTGTATCCTTAGAGAATGGGGAACACTATGCGGTTTAATGACCACGGTCTAACCCATTTAACTTTCTTGTATTAGCCATCACGAATCTTCCCGGATGTTCGTTTGGGTCCTCGATTAGGATGGCGATCGAAGCTGATCTTCTTGAACCATTGGCGGTGATCTCGGCCGGTTCAAAGTTAATGGCCTCAAGCTGCGGGTTGTCACGATCGCTGATATTCATCCTGAATAATTGGTCTCCAGAAGTCTTCCATTGTATCTGTGATTGGAGGTCTTAGATTGCTCTCTATGCTTTCGTCATTACATTTCCTGTAACATGCCATGGTGGAGTTTACGCCTTCCTTATCTTCCTCAAGCTTGAAGTGTTCTCTCTAATTACGTATCTCTTTGGATTCGTCCGTATTGTTTCTATGCATTAAACTTTTGTTCACGAAAACAAAACATACTAACGATAACGAGTTAGTGCGGTCGACAAATATTTTCAATTTGGTTTATTTAAAGGTCGGTGGCTAAAAAGTCACCTTTGCTTGAAGCAGCTATTTTGTTCTTTTCTTTTAAAAAAATGTCCAAATTAGTATTTCCTTCTTTCATCTGAATAATGATTACCTAAATCCTTGATCCCGACAACGGCGCCATAAAACTTGATGACACGACAGAAACATATACCGCAAGGGTACATAACATTGTCACGAAAGGACTATTGTTTAATCGAAACAGCAGCGTCATAAAACTTGATGTGACCAAAATACATGTCACAAATTTGTGACACTATTTCCAAAGGACTATTAACCTCGGCCAGCTTGATGCCATTAACTTGTTGACATGCATACTATAATAACCAAAAATCTCTTAGGTAATTTAGTTTATTGGTTTTGGTGAGAGATACCCTTGAGTGCACGGTCGACCAAGTAATAAAATGGACTTGATCCGGATATCGATCACGAGAGATCTCTCAGAATTTTCATCCAACTACCACGACTATTCGAAATTAATACTATTTGGACCATAAATTGATACTGGTTTCCAGCATAAGAAAATGGGAAATCAACTATTTCAAAGAAATGAACATTCAAATAGTAAATAAAACAAATGAAGGAGAAAATAAATTTCTACAAAAGAAATGAATCTTGAGAGCAGTTATCGCCGGAAGACACATCAAGAGAAACAGTCATAGTGAACGATTAATTCCTGTAGTTCATACTGAATTAATTTCTTGATTATCTCAAGTTTCAAAATTTGTCCAAGGCATTTGTAGTGCAGCTAGATCTCTCCACGCTCCACATTAATTATCTCTTCTTCACGATTCTCTCGAATTCACAGGAGCGAGATAACTACTTTTAATAAGAACTTCCTTAAAAATTTGATTATTTTCTTGCATAATACTTCATACCCATTTTATGAATTTGTACATCTTAGCTCAGTTATTGAATCCAAGCAAGGATATACAACTTCAAGTACTCTTCCTCGAGAAATTAAAATAGATCAACCTTTCCTTGATTAGATCATGGCTAACACGGGATTGGCCTCACTATCAGGTGAGGTGAAATCTACGCTTGTTTAAATAGATAAGTCAATTGACTGGATTCTTGACTTCAAGTGAGGAAGAGGATTTATCCTAAGTGAACTCACAAAGCTCAAGGATCCCTAATAGCGAGGTTAGTATACTTCAAAGTATACACATTACTCGAGGATTGTCTTCCTGTGTCACTCGGAGGACCTCCTTGAAATCGGAGTAACGACGCAATTCTTACTTGGGTATAGTAGCCCGATATAAGATCCCAATCAATAAACCCATAATCGAAGTAAATTCATAAACCGAAATGAACAAGATGCTGCAAATTTTCTGGGAAAAATCAATTCTAACTACAACGTTCACTAAATGAAGGCTGGGTTCCTCAATTCTTGAATCACCAGGCGAAGCATCATGATCAAAGAATAGCGCAATTGGCTGAAATAATCGAATCCCAGAAATTTGTCTGAACTTCGATGCATTCCAGGTAGTAATTTTGAAAAGAAATTTAATTCTGAATTCAGCTTCAGCAAAAACGATAACATTCAGATCAAAAAAATAATAAAACAAAAACTAGACAAACATCTGCTCTAAAATAAAGAAAAATAAAGAAAAGAAAAGAAAAGAAAAGAAAAGAAAAGTGAAGCCTAGGCTACCCAGATCTCTCTTTTGATGCGCCTCCGACTTGCTTTTCTACTCTGGGTAGCTGCGTATTTATAGGGTTTTCCAGTTGGGCCCTAATCCCAATATAACCTGCTGTGGATTTCAAGTATGACCCAAATTCTCTTGCTCCAGTGTGACCTCGGTTTTCTTGCTTGTGACATCGAACTCATGTCGCGACATCGACTCTGAGATTACGCTTCCTATGAACTGAGGTCGTTCGGTTTGTCACGACACCCGATCTTATGCCTTTGCCGGGTTTGATTGATCGCTTATGATGTCGCGACATCATAGCCTTTATTCGACATCCATTCTAGTCCCTTGCAGTCTTCAATGGTTGTTCACGATGTCGACATCGGGATGTGCCATGACATGGGCTCATGCGCCCCTTCCACTGGTTGTCATGATGTAAGCGACCTCAATTTTCTTGTCAGCGACCTTACTTAATGAATGCTTGCTTCCTTGAGCGAGATTGTCTGATGCCGTGACATCAACCTCATAGTTCGAAGCCGGTTGATCTCCTCTTGATGTCCGACTTGGCGTTAATTCTGCATGCATATGACTAGTTGTTCTTAGTGTCATGACATCAGTCTTCTTAACTCAGCGACATCACTTATCTTCTTTGTAAATGCGGTTGTTTTGATGTCGCGACTTAATAGTTCTGGCGACATCACTCTTTTAATTCTTTGCTCCTTCTTGAACGCCTAGGCGTGTTCCACACATCACGACCTGCATTAAATTCTCTTGATCTTCACGATGTCGACTTGTAATTTGTGCGAGACCCACAAGCTGCATCAATGACTCGACCGGTTAACTCATATCTGCTCATATTCATTTTTTATCCACTTATTTAACGTTTTCTCTTGCTTTTTCTTCTTTCTTTGCTTCCTTCTGCTGTGATAAATTGGTGAGTTTCTTCATAATTAGTATGTGAATTATTCAATTTTCAGCGAAAATCAGAGCGAGAAAAATGGACTAAAAGAGATGACTTTTAAGTAATTTAAGGAACAAAAAGGTGTTGAATGTTCAAGCTAATCGAGAAAATTGAAGCAGTGAGAGCTCCTCAGCAGAGATTAGACGACATGCGTGAGTTGCAAAGTTCCATTTCGAGGTTGTATGCAGCGACGACGGGGTCACGAAAGGGGCTTCCCTTCCGGACACGACAAAGCCCACAGAATGCATGAGATGACTCTACTAGTGATCCCAATGCAAAAATTGATGAAGTCAGCAATAGTGACTTTGAGAAGTGGTAAGCGAGACCGGCGAGTCCCGAGAACCAGCAGCTCCCCGCAGTGGTTTAACCACGGGAAAAACGACCCGATGCGGGAAGAACAAAGCAGTGTGCCCCCTCCTTTCCCACGGGCACTTCGAAAAGGAAAATTCAGTTAACCAAAGCGAAATTTTAGAAATGCCAGCGGTGAAGGTGAACATCCCTCTTCTAGATATGATCAAGCAAGGTATGCAAAATTTTTGAAGGACTTATGCACGGTGAAAAGAGGCTTTAATGTAATAAAAAGGCCTTTTTGTGCAGAACAGTGAAGTCACTATCATTGAGTGCAAGACTCCTGTGAAGTATAAAGACCCGAGATGTCTACAATCTCAATTAATATCGCGGGGAGCACTTGTGTGAAAAGCACTACTAGACTTATGAGCTAGTGTGAACCCTCTTTGCCGTATTCCGTATCTGAAGCTTGGTTTTGGGGGAGAGCTACATTACTTCCATCACACCTGCTTGTCTCTAGCGATAGGTCTATTAAAATACGAAGGACCATTGAGGATGTTCTAATACAAGTGGACAAATTCTACTACCCAGTGGATTTTGTCGTACTTGAAAATAGGCCGATTTGCGGTGGGGGCGACCATGTACCCATCATATTGGGAGAGGCCCGTTTCTTAGGCTACTTAGAATTCCATTATAAATTTCCAAAATGGGGTTATGCAACTCACCTTTGGGAACATGACTTTGGAACTCAATACCTTCCACTTGAGTAAAAAGGCATATCACGATAATGGAGGATGGCGTGAATTACATCTTAAGATACAGATATGAAGAATAGGCTAATGGCGCGAGTGCAAGATCATGCTAACCGAGTTTATTTAGTGCCTTGAAACAGGGGTGCTCAATGCATGAGCACCTTAAAGTGCTGGAGAAAAGGTGGAAATTACACCTTTCTTGTTGAAGAAAGAGGAAAAGGAATCTCAATTTGGATCTCAAACCCTACGTAGATTCAAAATGTCGTTTTGGAAGAAAACAAGCAGTGTCCAACTGTAATATCGTCACTGCTAACCACTCCACAGGAGGACAATCTACTACACCTCCTCAAGATGAACAAGCAAGCTTTAGGGTGGAAAATTTCCAATTTAAAAGGCATCAGCCCAACAATCTGCACCCATCACATTTATTTAGAAGAGGAGTCAAAAGCTGTTAGGCAACCACGAGGAGGAGATTGAATCCTCACGTACGGGAGGTAGTTAGCAATTGGGGGGGAGTCCCGAAGTTCTTTGCAAGCTGTATCATTTACCCAATATCTGATAGCACTTAGGTAAGCCCAACCTAGGTGGTGCCCAAAGAAGTCGAGGTGACCCTTGTAAAAAATAGAAAGGGTGAGGATGTAATCTACGCGCACCGCTGGTTGGAGGTATGCATAGATTACGAGAGAGGGCTTCAATGCATTAACAAGAAAATATCACTTCAGCTGCCCTTCATTGATCGACTTCTTGAGAATTTTCACAGGCACCCATTCTATTGCTTTTTAGATGGGTATTCGAGGGTGCTCAGATAGTAATTGCACCAGAAGATCAAGAAAAGACCACCTTTACTTGTCCATTTGGAGACATATGTACTTTATGGGAGGATGCCTTTTGGTGTACCTGCGCCCACTTGCCACCTTCGAGAGATGTATGCTTAGTATATTGATATGGTGGAGCGCATAATGGAAGTCTACCATGGATGACATCCTTTGTATACGGAGGTGATTTTGAAATGTCGACTAATCTTGGTATCTGCGAGAGTGCATTAGAAAAGAACACAGTATGCGGGAGAAATGCCATTTAATAGTGAACGAGTTGTGCTAGGGCATGTCATTTCGACGGGAATAGAAGTTGACAAGGCAAAAAATTGAACTTATTTCCAAGCGCCTTCCCAACAAATGTAAAGCAGGTTAAGGCAATTCCTTGGCCATGCGAGGCTTTACTACGGATTTATCAGGACTTTTGAGGTGCTAAGCCGCTTATAATTTACTCTAGAAAGATGCTAAATTTGCGTGGGAGAGAGGCTACTTGAAGAGCTTTGAGAGGCGAGGTCCCATTTGACCTCTGCACCAATAGTACGGGCACCCAATTGGCGGGTTGCCTTTTGGGAGTGATGTGTGATCTTAGTGATCTTGCTATTGGAGAGCAGTTCTTGGACAAAGAGGTGGAAAATATATGTAGTCTATTATGCAAGCAAAACCTTTGATGAAGCCGCAGAAAGGAAATATACTACTACGGAAAAGAATTGTTGGCAGTGGTCTATGCCTTAGACAAATTTGAGCATACTTGGTTAGATTACGATATAGTCATTTTTACAAATCATTCTGCTTTGAAATATCTCTAACCAAGCAAAATGCGAGAGCAAGACTTATCAGATGGGTTCTTACCTTCGGGGAATTCAATTTGCAAATTAAGGACAAAAAGGGGGTAGAGAATGTTGTGGCAGACCATCTTTAGAGATTAACCATAGCCCACAACACTCATAGCCCCCCAATCAACGATGAATTTCCTGAAGAATCTCTAATGCAGTTGGAGAATGCTCCCTGGTATGCTCACATTATCAATTTCCTAGCAACAAGAGAAATTCCAGCTTATTGGAAAGAACAAGATAGGAAGTATTTCTTAGCGAAGATCCATTCCTATTATTAGGAAGAACCTTTCTTATTTAAATACTATGCAAATCAAATAATTAGGAAGTGTGTGCTTGAAGAAGAACAACAGGGAATTCTAAGCCACTGCCATGAGAATGCATGTGGTGGTCACTTTAGCTTCCCGGAAGGCAATGATGAAGGTCTTTGCGATCCCGGTTTTCTCTTGGCCTTCTCTTTTTAAAGCTCACCAAATGTGTGTCGAGTATGTGATAGATGCCAGGTTCGAGGAAATTGTCTCACCGACATATGATGCCCACTAAACCCGATTTTAGTAGTCGAGGCTATTTGATGTTTGGGGCATGGATTTCATGGGACAGCACTCACCATCTTATGGGCATGCATACATATTGGTGGGGGAGTAGTATGTATCTAAATGGGTTGAGGCAATCCCCTGCAAAACCAATTACCACAGGGTGGTGCTCAAATTCTTGAAGGCAAACATTTTTTCCAAGTTTAGGGTACCAAAAGCCCTTATTAGTGATGGGGGTTCACACTTTTGTAACAATTCTTTCGAAAACCTCATGGCTAAATATGGTGTTAAACACAAATTGGCTACCCCTTACCATCCTCAAACAAGTGGTCAAGTAGAGCTTGCCAATAGGGAGATAAAGACTATTCTAATGAAGGTGAGGTGAGCAATGACATAAAGATTGGTCCCTCAAATTGCTTGATTCACTGTGGGCCTACAGAACAACTTTCAAACGATTCTTGGAATGTCCCCTTATCGTTTGGTCTATGTCAAGGCATGCCATCTTCCAGTGGAAATCGAGTACAAAGCATGGTGGGCAATCAAGAAACTGAACATGGATTTAAGTAGGGTCGGGCTCAAAAGATTCCTTGATCTCAATGAGTTGGAGGAACTACGAAATGATGCCTACTTGAACTTGAAGATTGCAAAGGAAAGATCGAAAAAATGGCATGATCAGATGATATCCTGCAAGAATTTTAAAAAGGGGGACCAAGTCCTCTGTATGACTCAAACTCCACCCACTGCAGCAAGCTTAAATCAAATGGATTGGACCATTCATCATTCATCAGGCATATCCCAATGGCTCGGTAGATTTGCTCAATCAAAAGGATAATAGAGTGTTCAAGGTCAATGGGCAGAGAGTAAAGCCCTATACTGCACAGGACGCTACAGAAGAGGAGGAGATTTCCCTCCTTGATCCTCCATGATGATAGGCAATTCCGATAGCGAGTTGGTTTGGTCTCCGCGAGACAATTTGCTGGCCTGAAAAATTTTGGTTTTCTTATTGGTCAAATTTAGTTTATTTTATTTTAGTATTTTTTTATTTTTTAGTTTTTAATTAAAACTTTTTTAAATGTTCGGTTTTTATTTTTTATTTTATCTTTATTTATTTCTTTTATTTTATTTAATTATTTTATTTTTGTTTTTTTATTATTTATGTGCTAGTGTAGGGTTTAAATTTCGCTTATAATAGTCCAAATTGCCACAATAGCCTCCCCTCAGCCTCCTCCCCATTCCACCCCAACTCCCCGCTTCTCACCACACCCGTAGTCGCGCGCCTCCCACTCCCAAATAAGACGCCTCACGCCTGTGAGCCCAAATTCTCGGCTTCACTGTCACACCTCTACTCAAGCTTGACTGGAGGTCAAGACGCCTCCCAACCGGGGGGCCGTCCCATCCAAGATCGCCCTAATACGCACCCGAGTATGCGTGTACCATGGTCCGACCCTGAGGCCATCGCTACAGCTCCAAGGTCCGACTGTGACCCGGCCAGAGATGCATGCCGGCACATCCAGGTCAGAATGCGGCCATTCTGGCCAGATACGCAGGCACCTTCAGATTGACTCCCCGATGCAGCCCCGGTGATTCGCAGTCCCGCCCCCGCCGCTATCCAGGAGCCCCCGTGGTCTCGAGCCCCACCCAGCGATACTGTGCCCAAGCTGGACCCGCCCTCCCCGTGCATCCGCGCTAACACTCTGAGGGTCCCGCCTTCTGCGGCCCGCACATCCGGGCCGGGGAGTCTTCACGGCCCAGCCCTAGCCTCTCGCCTCCTCCAAATTCGATCAAGGTTCATCTCCCGCTTCATTCCCATACTGAGGATCACGCGGCCCAATGTTTAACCGCGGATCCGATCCGGAACGCGGAATTGTCGTAAGCCATGGACTTCACTGAGTCATACTATGATATGCCAACATCGCGCCGAATCTGCTTTATCTCGAGATTCAATGCGATTAGTTCAGAGGTACTCATTGCTGCCGTTCATGACTCCGAGGCAGTTTTTCTATCCCCGAGTGGTACTAGAGTTTTATCATACTATGACATCCCGGGGAGCGTCCGATCAGATGCAGATCCGATTGAGTGTCGATGGCCGTCTTGGAGTTTTGCGAGCCGATATCACTATCGCTTAGCCCGCGCTTAGTCCCGGGCAACCCATAGCACTCCAGAAGGGCCCCCGCCCATCGCCTGCATGGTTCGGCCTCTCTCTCTCTGGATACCACACCGACTGTGACTTTTCGTCTCCAACTTCCTCCGCTAGATGCCCTCACCTGACCACGCACTTCAAATCAATCCGTCTCACCGCAAAGACATTTACAACCGCAGGCGCTATTCCTCGAGGCCTCAGACGGAGCATCGAGGGGTTCTGCTCACTCGCCGAGCTTGGCCATGACCGGGCCGGGCTACATTTCGAGAGGAAGGTCCACCCAGAAGGACCTGCTCCTGGCAGAGTTATTCCCGTCGATGCCGCAGGTCATATGCCGTAGCACCCAGCATCCTGTGGTTCCCGAGGAGCCAATGCATGTGAGCGCCTACAGTTGTCCTTAGATCTTATCCCGTGAGCTGATTAATCGCCTATGCCACTCCCATTTCTTCTACACCCGCTAGGAGGAGGTGAGGATGATTTTCATACTGACCTACCTGGGCGAGCAATTAGCCTCCGGTGGAGGTGGGAGAGGACTCAGCCCGGATTCATCCCCGCTTCCACCTCCCGCCGCCCGCCTTCGAGATCATTGGCCCATCCTCCACATCACAGGAGCCACCAGAGCAAATCCCTGGTACTTCCAGGATTTCGCTATTTCTGATGCCACACAGACACTAAGAGGATGGCCCGAGCCGAGGTCACTCTCGCACAGAATCAGGCCATATTTCTTCAGATTCAGAGCTGCCTCTGCCTCCCACTGCCATAATGATCGAGGCTATACACCACCTCTCACGACCTACACCTATTTCCGATTCACGCCTCGCTGATGTGTCGACACGAGCAAACGGCCTGTGATCCACCAAAGATCTACACCACCCAATGAGCGAGGGTGGTCACACTTCCTTCTAAATTTTCCTATCCCTAACCCGCGGAGGACACGCTTTATGATTCACAAAGCGGGGGTGTTACTTGGGCGGCATTTATCTTACAAATGTTTTGTTTTATACTTGCTGTTTTAGTTTATAAACCGCCTACTTTGCCTTGTATAGACTGCTTTGGTATATATGTATTAGCCAATAAAGAGGCAATTTGTTTATGATTCGGGCCATGATAAGCTTCGTACCAGCCCTTGGTTATATCAAAAGCTTTATAAATAAGATTTCGCATTGCCTATATTGGTGCCTTTTTTTTATTAACTTTGTATATGCATAATGTTTAGCCTTGCAAGGTGATGAACCCAAGCCTTCCTAATGGTGTCGACTAAGGGTCCTATGTCGAGTTAAGTGGATGACTAGTCAACTTCTCACAGATTTAACCAGCCTTCCACCTTTAGCTATCCACACACCGAGCACTGCCAGTCTCAATGATAGCTAAGAAACAAAGACAAACCACCCCTACGCAACCAACCTAAGAGTTACATTCCTCAATAGATTACGGACTCATGCATATGCCAATGCGCCTTCCAAAAAATAAAAGAAGAAAAAAACAAAAAGAAAAAGAAAAGAATAGAATTGCATGGCTTTGCCTTAGTCTGAGCACGGCCCGAGGGGTATATGGTGAGCCTTACAAATTTCTAAGGTCTCAAACCTTTCACCGGTCAGAGTCGCGACTTGTTCAAGCACACTCCGTGGATGAGTGGAGTTTACAGCAGGCCGAGGCTTGAAATCATTCCGCAGTCCCGGTGAAACCTATAGAGTCAGGGTCCAAAGATCCTCATGGCTTGATGCCAGAACCTTCAGACTCGCTTGGGAGTCGTTTACATCCTCTCATACTTGACTTCAGAAGTCGTAACCTCAAGATTGCGACCCTACAATGCAAAATAATTGTGTAATAGTAAGGTTCTGATCTATATAGGTTGTTATCACACAAGGTTATGGCATTAGCTTGGTTGGGGGGGTGGAGAATGTACAAGCCAGAGTTATCGAGACTCGATCAAATAAACCCATAGCTTTTGTAAGAGCCCGGTTCATGCCTCATGGCAGAAATTGCTGGGTCGGCTTAACGCTGCATAGATTTCATTCTTTCGAGATGGCTATTAGTTCAGTTTTGATTCACGCAGCTATGCACATCATATAAACCTTTTCGACCTTACATATTTGCCTTGCTTGTTATTTATTTCCTAGCATCGCTACTGACTAGCAATGTGTCTGCTAGGTGTGATTAAGGCCCAAAGTGCTATTTCGAGTCTATTTCGCATAGGTTTTGAGTGCTTTGTGTACTAACTATATTAATTAAGCCAATTGACACATGTAGGTCCCTTTGGTACTAATGATTGTATTTCGAGGTCGTTTAAGAGGTTTTCAGAGGGCTCTCATAAACCTATCCCACCATACTGGGCCAAGCATATCGGTTGAGTCGACCTACACCGAGTTCTAATCATTTATATTTGATTACATCGTTTAGATGAAGAAATTGAAGATGAAATAAGCTAGATGCAGGTTTAATGATGCAGATGCGTTGTGAGAAGATATGAAATTTCTTATTATAATGAAATTTTCGCTATGTAAAGGTATTTCGCTAAGATAATGAAAATTCGCTTATAATAGCAAAATTCTCATTATATAGAGTAGGTTTCACTACATATTAAATTTTCGCTATAATAGAGAAATTAATTGAGTAGCGAATCTTTCGCTATTATAGCTAGTTTTCGCTTATTATAGCGAAATTCAAGTATAGTGTATCGCTACATAGCGAATTATGATAGCTTAAAATTTATATAGCGAAGTTTTGGCTATAGCGAATTGTTCTTCATGTTTTCGGGGTTCAAACGATCTCGTTTGGCTTTTTCCATTTCTACCTCACTAATGATACATTATTTATTAAATTCGTTTTTCACCTTTTGTAAGGCTATATAAGCCATCTTATAAACATTTTGTAACCTAACTTTTACTTAAAGCATTTTCGACATAACCCCTGCCTCTACCTATCATTTCCTCTTCTCCTCTTCTCACTTTCTAAATGCCAAACACAATTCTGGAGGGATGACAACTCAAAAGGATATTTGGCCAAAGTTTCTCAAACCCAGAAGCATGAGGGTTGCTGTGTGGGTTGATGTGGGTCACGGTGTTCCTCTGCTTTTTCAAGACGCAGTATCGCAGATGAGTGTTCCAAACCAAAACTAGGTTTTAAAGCTATTCGATGTGTATTTTCCTTGGTCAATACTAGCCAGGCTCCAGTAGTCTTTTAAATGGTAGATACCCACATCCACAAAATGTCATTTACGAGTTAATGAGGTAGGTTAAATGTTGGATTTCAATCACAGAACATTAAATGCCTGCAGAAATGCAATAGTTCCCAAGATATTGTTACATGCTAAGGTTTTAGCTAAACAAAGATCCGCTTTGAAATGATCATACGTCACTGGTCTTAACGCAGAAATAACCCAAGGGACACTTTGCAACTATATCATACCAAACTGTAGTCTAAACTTCAAGGTCTTTTTACATTTTATTTCGAATTTCCTTCGCTTAACTTAAGGATAAATAACCATTGCTTTATGACAAATCCCAAATCCAGAATAAAGTCACCCATTTTGAATCATTGTGGCTTAATCACGAAGACTTAAAACTCATCCTGGCGATTGATCCTGAGCCACTATATCGCAGAGTCGTTACATATCAGCAGTTTAGGTATAAATTTTGTTTGATTCACACACCACACACGACGCTTTCTAATGGCAATAATGATACGTGGTTTTATTTTCCTGCAACAACACTTTCCTTTGATTACACACTATCAAAGACCCACAACATATACAAGAATATATATATGTTGATGATGGAGATATAGATGACCCACTTTGTGGGCTAGTCGTATGCATTACTACATTGATATAACAGAGTTAATCAATAACAGAATATAAATACAGACTTAGAAACTAAATTGTTTCAAAGAGATTGTGATTACTTTCCCATCTCCCGATGAGAGATAGATTTGATCAGAATCTGCTCAAGTCATGCATTTGATGTATTTGGTATGGTCATATGAGGACATGCTGAGCCCTTGAACTTTCTATAAGGCAAAGATCACTGGCCTATCTCTACCTCACATGCCAAAGAAGCTACAAAATTCAGAGATCAGCACTCCTCATAGAGTTTATGTTAAAGAAGAACCACAAGAAACTATGTTGATTCTATCAGCTATTTATATCCCATATCAAGAATGTCGTCCTGCTCTAAAAGTTGATCAGTAGTTAGAGTTTGTAATTTCGCGATCTTAACAAAAAGCCAACCCTAAGATGATTTTCTCTGGCTGTTACTGATATAAGTTGGTTGATTCGTATCAAGTGGTGACATCTCGATGTTGTCTTCATGATGGATTTTTTATACAACTGATTTATGATATCATATGGAGAAGACTTCCCTTTCATTAATGGTTGGGAGTACTTTCATCACATCTGCCAGCTCATGTAGATGCCGAGGTATGCTATGTGACTACACAGATAGCAGTTATTGAGATTGTAGATCACTTAGTGTTCTATAGGAGGCTATTTGATGCAGGACTACATGTCAAAGTGGAGGCTGAGTGTCCCAAGGCGCCTCGGGGTAACTGAAAAATTGTCGGGGACACATTGTTAGCTGAGCTGGTATAAGAGGTTGATCCTGAAAAGATCAAAGTCGTACTTGAAATTCCTTCTCCGAGGATTGAGAGAGATATCAGAGGCTTTCTAGGTAGATCACAAAGATATCAGCCAAGCCATTGCTAAACTGTAAATATATGAGCCTACTCTTCCGTTTCTATAAGAATTAGCCATGTTTAGAATGATGATCACAACGCTTTTGAAAGGCAAGACGGTTATGTCTCCTTTCTTCCTCCAGCCTTGAGCCTCCCCACATCAGGTGGCAACTCTTCACTATATTTGTCATTTTATTACGGTCATAGACATGCCAGCCCCAACCATAGATTTGTGTGTAGCGAGCAAGACATGCACATTCGAGTAAGAGATGCCATTGTAATATGAGTACAAATACATTATGATTGAGCGCCTGTTTGGTATTGGTTTGGGGCCACTAGGAGACTCCAGACATTACGTGACGTAGTATTCCATACTTTGTCTTTACCATTGATCCAAGGCTGGAGATATTTGTTTAATAGGTTTGTTCTCGACCTAGAGGTCAGCGAGATAGTTAATGCAGCAAGTTTACGCAGTTCTATTATCTGAACATACACATCAATCAAGAAAGGGAAGAGTTCTTGTATATCATCTAGCTTCTTTTGCTGTATCTAATGACAGACTGATTGATACACATTTCCATAGCAGCTGTTTCTGCACTCAATAGATAAGAGCTGTACTTGAATGTGCTACCAATATGCCAATGTTACTACATCCTATTGATATCACCTCAAGGTGATCATTCCATATTATCCAGCTGGGACATTCCTAACTTCACCATCGATTGACGAATAACAGGAGTGGAGTAAAGGAGGCCTGTAATACAGCCTTCTGCAAGACTCACTTCTTGAATTGATTGCACACTGGAGATCCACAGATTCCAACTTGCTATTCAACACTTAGTGGTCTGATAATCTAGATGAGTAGTCAAGCCCTACCATGCCATCAGACTGTTGGTTGAGAGGATCGATTTTGAGTTAAGATATACAAGATCGCCTATGAAGGCAGAACTCACTGTTATCAATGTTAGCCACTTTGGCTTCTATAATTGAGACTTTATATATCAATCACACCATTATTGATCGGTGACTTAGGTCCAGAACAAACACTGCTGTCGATTGATGCATTAGATCAACAGATGTCCAGTACCAACATGATTTATCAGTTTTATCATGCAAGCATTCTCAAAGCCCACCCACATAAGGATAAGAGAGCATCGGCAGATTGGCCTCCAGATTGTTGCTTCAAAGTATGATGTAATCAGATAAAGAGATCGTCTGATGGCCCACATATTATTATGTTCAATCAGGCTTCAACCAAGCAATGGAGAGAGGCCCATGTGAGTCTCAAAATCAACAACATGAGGTCATGCCAACATCAGAAACGCTTATAATCGCCACTTTTGTCATCATGGAGACGATTGTTAATCTAGTATGGGGAGATTTCCTCGAGTGCCCGACTTCACATACCCCAGCCGTGCCACCGCATCTCCTTGGGTCTTCTTCACACAGGGGCACGATTATCAGGAATGAGATCTCGCCATGTCTTCCAAATGGACAGAGGGATTTAGTTTGCCATTGACTATTTGCAACACGGTGGAAGCCGGTTTCCGCATCGACAGCCGTTAGGGGTGGCCACCATCAAATCGCATTATCTCTCTACATAGTCCTCACACACTTCTACAGAGGTGCATTTCAGTAAGGTGTGAACAACATCTGTATAATTATCTCAAAGATCATAAATCGTCAATGATAGCACACTAACTGGGGCAAATGAGGTTTGCATCAAGAAATATCAAGAGATTTGATATAAAGATGGTCAGACTTATCATCAATGGAGAAGCCCATTTCGCGCCAGGGCTTATCGTGACATCTTTCGCACTTCAACGGAGCCACCCAGATCTTTCTGTATAATGGAGTGTTGGCACCGTCAGATCGAGATGATCTGAATATACTGAAGAGTATATCCAGGTCAGTGATCTGCAGTCTCATGACCAGCCAATTTTTAGATGAGAGGAGATGAGGATAGCAACCATGTTCATGCCCAATGGAGGAAGATGATCAAGTATTCAAAAAAGCGCTTCCAAGATGTTTTTAAAAAGGCTGGTAATTTAGCCTGTGCAAGTCCGTAAGGGATTGACCCACAACTAGGCAAGTTAACTTACTTAGATAATACATATTCTGAGATTTGATCCAAGAGATACTCCTACCTAGCAAACCAGACAAAATCATCACGAAAAACAATGACTCACAGAAGAAGTTTTATGCGAACTGCTAACGATTAGTGCCATCACTTGAAAGTAAATATAATCCTCTATTGTACACTCCATACATTGATATATCTTATTATACTTGAGCCTCACGCATTATTATGTTTTTTTTTTTCATTCCAACTTACATACCTTTTCCTCGACCTAGGTCAGCCCGGCCTCGCACTTTGTATTATTAATTGATCTATGAGCACGTGTCGCCGCTTGTTCTTTCAGATCATTACCGTTTCTTTCTTCTCCCTTTTTCATCTTCACTTGTTTCCTTCTCGAAGTCTTGTTTCTATCATCTAATTTCTTTCTACTTTATTTTCCTCAGGTGATGATGACACTTCAAGGTCTCTAGAGCTATAGGTTAGGTCAGCTCACCCCTGCCCCAACTTTTACATACCATCCTGAGTCTTTAGTTTTAGAGGACCATTTGGGTTTTGATCGATAGCCCATTGGTTAGATTAAAGTAAAGGTGTATCCACTATACTTTGTTATTATTCAAGAAAAAGAAAAGAAAAAAAAAAAAGACAATAGTTACGCCTATCCAATATTAAATTAATTTGGTACTGGGATTAGCAATGGTCACCGCAGATTACAGTCAATTAATGTATGGTCATCTTGGACTGAGACCATTTTCTTCAACTGTGGCTCAGAGCACTGTAAGAACTTTCTCCATAGATCCATGAGGATGGTTATTTGGGAGCGAGGGTCTGGGCTCTCTTCAGACCCAGTCCCCGGGTCTGGCCATCCATATCATCTACCCTGTCTTGACTTGCCTCGATTGGCCTCCTTAAGATGAGAGTGGTCTGGACGCCATCACACATTGCACTTGTATCCCAATCTTGTTTCCTTACTTCTTCTACATCCCTTTTCATTTTCTTCTCTATCCCTACCATCACCGTCGTCTCGCCTGGGCTGAATGATGTCTGCAGCATCACCACTTGGCGCACTCGCTCACTCATGTTTGTCGAGTCGCTTGTTCAGCATGATTCTCCAAGATTCGGCATCACGCATACATGCTGGCCGGTATCATTCATCGGTTTTCACCCTTTGTTTCCATCATCACCCACTTCACCCTCTTGGCCTACTTTACAACTAGTCAAGACCACTCCCATGCTCAAGATATCTCAAGGTTTCGTTTCGACGATTTTATATTTGATGTGTCTGCTTCCATCGATTGAGTACGTAATGTCAGTGTCCCTGCCTCTGTAATATTTGCGGGTCAACATTTACCTTTCCATTCAATTGCTGTCTGTGGCCCATGACTACACACATGATATAGAGAGTTGGGACCGTTGGATGACGCCTTTAGCTAGATGCAAGCTGGCTATTATCTAACACCTGATACACTATCCTTTCAGCGCCCGCTATTTTTCCACACAACACTTGACAATTGTTCTTACCAAAGACGCTTCGTTGGGCATCGTAGTTTGAGTAAGTCCCGATTCACTTGATTTCTCTCACACAACAGAGCTGAGAGCTTCAACGTGGATCGACGTCACAGATCACTAACCAAATAGTGATAGTATTATCAAAGAGCATCCCCATCATTGTCAAGTCGCTTCATGCAAAGCGAATAGCTTTCCACATGTATTTCAAGGCTTTCTAATGGATTGTTTCGGTTTCAGATTCACATGCGCGCTACCTTTGACTGCTGTCAGGTGGATATTAGATTTTGCGCTTTGATTGTTATACGCGAACAACACTGGTACATTTCGCTTTACTTTGACTTTGCGTGCACAGGGCTTTTGTGAACATGGTAATATGTTTTAGATCAGTATAGCCCTTCGTTTCGGATACGCCTGAATACCTTTGTTTTGATTCTGCCCTCTTCATCGTGCCTGTATCTGATCCCTCTCATTTTGTCGCCCTCTCGGCATCATGTCCTGATTCGATCCTCGCTTGTTTCGTCTCTCCGCATCGCAGCCAAGATCAATCCTTCATTTTATTTCGGTTCTCGCCACGAACTGATTCAATCGCTTTGTATTGATTCGGGTTCTCTGGCATCGCGCCCAAATTTGATCCCTTCCTTTGTTTCGCCTCAAGACGTGATCTAGATTCGATCCCTTCCATTTGTTTCGGCTCCCAAAGGCATCGCCCATCTGGCCTTTCTTTATCTGCCTTCTGCATTACGCTAAATTCACCCTTCCTTGCTCTGTGGCCTCAGGAATTGCTCAGATTCCATCCCTCCCTTTGTTTTGATTCGCCTCTAGTGACACCCAAATTCAATCCCTTCGTTTTGTTTCGAGTTCTCAAGCATCACGCATAAATTCGATCCCTTTGTTTTGATTCGGGTTCTCTGGCATTGCGCCCAGATTCGATCCCTTCCTTTTATTTTGGGTTCTCTGGCATTGCACCCAGATTCGATCCCTTCCTTTTATTTCGGGTTCTCTAGAATTACGCCTAGATTCGATCCCTTCCTTTTGTTTCGGGTTCTCCGGCATCGCACCCAAACTCGATCCCTTCCTTTTGTTTCAAGTTCTCCGACATCGCACCCGGATTCAATCCCTTTGTTTTGATTCGTTCTCCTGCATTACGCCAGATTCACCCTCCTTCCTTTGTTTCTTCAAGGTTCTCTAGCCTTTACGCCCTGGACTAATCCCTTTGTTTTGATCTGCCCTTCGCATTACGCCCAAATTGATCCCCCTTCGCTTTGTTCTTCGAGTTCTCAAGCATCGCTACCACATGCGATCTCTTTGCTCGATTTGGGTTCTCCGATTGCGCCTGCATTCGATCCTCCTTCCTTTATTTCGTCGTATCATGTGCCATTCCATCCTTCCTTTGCTTCGGGTTGGTCCTGCATTATGTTCAGATTCCATCCTCTTGTTTTGGGTTCCAAAGATCAGCACAAATTTGATCCTCCTTTGTTTCGGGGTTCCTCCACACACGCCGATTCGATCCCTTGTTTCGATCTGTGTCTCCTCGCATCGTTTCCCTAGATCTGATCCCTTCCTTTTTACTTTGGTTCCTCCCAAGATCGCGTGCCCAGATTTGATCCCTTTAGTTTGACTGGGCCCTTGACTGTTCCATTTGATCCCTTCCTTTTGCCTTGGGTCTCCGACACTGCTCCCGGGATTCGATCCCTTCCTTTTGTTTCGGTTCCTCCGGGCATTGCACCCGATTCCTTCCTTGCTTTGGGCCCTCCGCATCGCGCCTCACTTGATCCCTTCAGCTGCTCTCTGCCTCCACCACCCGCATTCCATCCTTCATTTGCTCTAGCTTTCGCATCGCGCCAAGATCTCGATCCTTCCTTTCTTTCGGTTCTCCGCATTGCTCGGGACTGGATCTCCTCTTTGTTTCGCGGGGTTCTCCAAAGATCGTGCCTCAGATTCGATCCTTTTATTTTAGGCCTCGCACGTCCGGGAAAGCATCGCTTATAGTTTCAAAGACGATCCGCCGTTTTCCTAATCTTCCCCTCGAGCATCATGTCCAAGCATTGTTTATCTTTTTTGCATCAGCCCACTCTTCCTATCTTCCTGCAGATCGCGGTCCAAGCATCGCTTTATCTTTTCTCGCACGCGCCTCTATTTATCATTATCTTTTCCGACATCGTGTCCGAGCATTGCTTATCTTTTTCGGAATCGCGTCCGATTTTCATTATCTTTTCCAGCATCATGTCTAAGCATCACTTATCTTTTCTGGCATCGAGCCCGACTTTCATTATCTTTTCCGACATCGTGTTCGGATTTTCCTCATCTTCCTCGGCATCATGTCCAAGCATCGCTTATCTTTTTTAGCATTGCATCCGGATTTCTCATATCTTCACTGGCATTATGTCTAGATCACTCATCTTCCCAAGCATCGTGCTTGGGTTTCTCTTAGTCCTTCACTGTACACCACTCCGTTAAAGCCTTCGTAGACAGTGCGACAAAATTGTCGGGTCATTCGGGTTCTTCTACTAGAGTTCATTTCACTCTTACATCGCTTGTACTTCAACTCCAATATCTACTCGTCATTCACTTGCATCATGAGAGCACATTTTTAGACCTCAATTTTGTCCCTCAACTCTTGCATTTATCCTAAGAGGTCACACTCACCCATCGCTCTCATATAGCACCATTAGGTCCTTTAGGCTTATTTGCCTCTAGCTTCCTGCAGGCTTCATGTGTCCATTGGAGTGTGTATGTAGTTCACTGGAGGTCATCATGGTTTCTTTAGTTATTGCATCGTGCCAGGTGTCAAGTGGGGTCCTCGAGGTTTTAACTCAATCAGGAGCTTATCGAGCGTCGACCCAGAGCACTTGGGTTTGTTTCGATCATATCTCCCTCATCCGAACTTGAAATCATGCACCATTTCTTTCTTTTCTTTTTTTTTTTTTTTTTTTTTGATTCCCTACTCATTGAAGAATTCTATGACAAAATTTGAGAATTTTATCAACCATTGATCATTGGAACCAAATTTCACTCATTCAACTGATGAAGGTTGAAGTTCATTATTCGAGCAGGTTCAAATTCGGAGCACCCGAGCTTGTTTTGGTCATATCTCCTTCATCAAAACTCAAAGTCATACACTGTTTCTTTTTTTGGATTCCTTACTCTTCAAGGAACATTTTGTCAAATTTTCATATTTTTTTCTCAATCTGACGACTGGGGCTAGGGAACTGCATAAATTGTCTATCTAAGCAACTTCTATGCGGAGCACTGCTTTTAAGTTGGATTTGTGGCCCAAATCCTACTTGGTTCAGCCCATAAGCCCCATATCACCATAAAAATGGGTCATCCATTTAGGCCATGTTATGGGTTTCTTGCAACCCACCTTGGTCTACTTGATACTTAGTGTTACAACAAAGCTAAAAATGTGGCTACTATCAATTGGAACAGAGGAGCGGTTTATCAATGGGTGCTCGAGACTTATCGGGGAGTTCCCGAGACTGAAGGTGTACAAATTGGAGTGAGTTCAGAGAAAAAAAAAAAAACAACAAAATGTGAAGAAGAAAACAAGAAAAGAAGAGAGGAGAAAGAAAGAGAAAAGAAAAAGATTCTTATCCAAAGCAAGGGTCTCTCATTTTAAGAGATTTCCTACAGATTTGAAGGAGTGGTTACCTAGTTTTGGAAGCAGTAATAGCATGAAAACAAAGTGTGGATAATTGTGAATCCTACAACGCATGGCTAAGGACCGCATGTACTTGTTTCGGGGCTTGCATTTGCATTTATATGCGTATACGGTGTTGGACTTTGATGTTCAGAGTGCACGGATCTTGCTGTTGATTGACCTCTTATGCGCTTGGCTAAGGACCATGCATGAACTACTGCTTTGTTTGGTCTATGTTTACGCTTATTAGATACCGCAGATTGCGTGATTCGGTCATCCGCTTGTGCCTAAGTGAACTATCGATTCGACCCATATGATCCCATGTATCTAATTCATTAGTAGAGACTGAGTTCCGGTCTTAGAGGGTGCTACCTCACATGAGGTACCTTCCCAGTAAGTAACCCGATCCCCGGACCAGAAATCTAGTTTTCGTGGATCCTTTTTTTTTCCTAACTAGAGTCAATGAGGGGTTTTTGTTCTTATCGATTTTCTCAGAATAATAAAATAAAAAAGCAAGATTTACTCCAAATAAAATCGCTCTCTACTTAGATAGATTTTTTCAAAGCTAGAAAATCAACCCACTTTTTCTATTAATAGCGAGTAGCCGTCTGGATCAAGGCAGGGTCCACACACCCTTCTTACTCATTTCATGTCTAAATTTATAATTGTGTATTTTGTAGAAACAAAGAAACAGATAAAATCCACTAATTTGGTAAGAAATGAGAAAGTTGGAAAAGAAAACTATGGTTGTGACTATCAGGTGGCTTGACCACAAAGCAAAATAAATGAAGAACCTATTTCTCTGCAAAGATGTAGTGTGGTCGCACTCACTACGATCGAGGATGCGATATTGCGTAAGACCAAAGCTCTGGCAGGATCGCAACCACAATAGCATCTGTAAAAATTGCAGCTGATTCCTATGTGGACGGATTATGCCCTTCCTACAGCAATTTTCAGTCTTTATTCTCATTGTGGTAGCGACCTACTTCTTTGAAGGCACCACATGACGACATTTGGCCCAAGCATTTCCATTCGGGGCCTGCTGGGCCCACTTTTCGAGATGTATATAAGGACCTTTTGCACTCATTTTGAGGGTTTGAACTTTAAGAGAGAGAGGCTATCTCCTAGGGTTTTTCCTCTTCAAGATTTGTTTCATTTTTAGGTTTAGATTTCTTTAGATTTAGGTTTTTTGTGTGAATTCTTTGGTTTGCAATTGATTATTACCAAGACGACTCTGAGCAGATTTCAACTGAGTCTGATTTGAAGCCATTTAAAATTCTAAACCTTGCTTTGTAGCTTCTATCTCCTCATTCTTCTAATTTATGTAGTTTTATGCTTGTCAACAACATGAATTTGTGGTTTTGATGGTTGAAATAAAAGTTATTAGGCTAAGAATTTCTATATGTTAATATCAAACTTTGGTGTTTGATTTCTAATCTTTAGTTTTTGGATGTGTTATGCTTGATTTGTTGTATTTGGTGTTACTACTTAAAGGTTTTGCTAATGATATAATAATTTAAGAACCAGATTCGATCCTTTACAATGGTATCCTTAGTGACACTTGTCCGTGATTCGATCTTCATGCGTGAATCAATTAATCGAATTAATTAACCAGTTAAAGAGGCTTAAGAATTAAGGTCTAGTACTGCTTTGATTTCTACTAGGAGGGGACACCAAATGTATTAAGTGAGGATTGCAAGGACGTAATTATGACTAATCTGAGCTTAGTTCGAGTAGCTCTATTGCAAGGATAACTATAATCAGTTTAGAGAGTCTGAAGTAAACTCACCTTTGAAACACTCACCACCTAGAACACGTGATCAGCTGAATAGGTGGATAGTATGGGAGAAAGCAAAGGGAACACTAGTGTATCCTTTGTACTCAGCTCCGACTAACTCCAAGTTATAATTCATTCAACCTGCACTTATCTAGATGAATCATTTGGCATCAACATGATAAATCCAACCCTAGTTCCTCCAAGTAGTTTTCCTAGGTTTAGTCAATGTCGAAGCCGCCAAATCATTCTTGTTTTTGTTTAGTTTAGTTTTTATTAATTTTGCCAATTTCATCAAATCACTTAGTCACTCAAATAGTAAACGACTCTTAGTGGTGCCACAGATTTGAACCCTCCCTAAAACCACACCTTCCTTATGGGATCACATTCGAGGTTTTAGTCCATCAGACATTTGTACGACTCCATGCACTTGTGGATATCGTGAATAAGTTTTTTTGCGACATTGCGAGGGATTGACAAGTCCCTCCATGATGTTGCCAATGACTTAATGTTGGTTACAAAAGTATAGGTGACCAACTTCTCCGAATTGAAATGAGATAAGAAAGGAAGTTAAGATACTTTCCTGGAGACGAATCCTTCGGGGGGAGAAGTGCATGAAATTAGAAAATCAAAATGGACTCCCATTTCGTGAGTTGATGAGATCAAATTTTAGTTGAATAAGAACTCAAGGCAATCATGGAAGATAGCCCTAAGTCCTCGTGAGATCATGTAATCTTCTAAGATTATGTGCTTAGACAAACTACTGGATACAATTTCTAGCCATGGAGTACGGAGAGGGAATCACCAACTATTCCATAGTTGGTAGAGTCTAGCTAGTCTCTAAAAACGGAGTGACTTCTTGGGAGGCAACCCATGTTTACTAAGTTTTATTTTCCCTTTTCTTTTTTTTAGCTCATTTCGGTTTCGTTTTTTAACAAATCAATGCCTGGATTTTGTTTTTCCTTGTTTTAGCTTTGGATTTCTGCCTTGAGATTCAAAGTCGGCCTTTTGGAAGCCAAAAGGTTGAAACTTGAAGTTCACCATTCCTATATTTTCTTAAACAACCAAAGAGAAAAACTATATTACGCATCCCCATTTGAACTTGTTTAAGGTCTAACCCTTAACACCTTGCCTCTAAAGTGAGCCATATTTGTCAGAGCAACTCTGAGACCTAATCACCCAAAGGGGAGAGTACCCATTATCCATTATTGCTTTTGTTTCACATTGGAGGACAATGTTCATTTCCAAGTTTTTTTTAGGGGAAGTGAATCTGTGAATTCAAAATCCAACTTTTTTGTATCTCCTTACCTATTTTAGTTATCGTCTATTTGTTTAGGTTATTTCATGTAAGTTTTTTTATTTCTTTTTGTTTATATGGTCTATATGAGTTGCTGGTGCCTAGTAATGGTTTTGAGAATGCATTGGTTTTGTGCTAAATTGCTTTAAACAAATTTTGGGATACCTTTTGCATTTGTTTGATCTAAGACTTGAGGTATCTTTCGTCAGGAGACTCGGGCTTTGAACAGCCCCCCTGTTTCTCAAGAAATTATTTCATGGGAACTCCACAACACACACACTAGGTCTCTTCTATACACTATGGCTCCAACCTCTTTTTCTCAAAATTGAACTCACCTTGAGAGACCTTAACTTCTATAGTGATGGGACATCTCAATAATGAGGATTGCTAATGTGCCCTAACCAAGCAAAATAAAACAAAAGAAAAAAAAAGAAAGAGAAAAAGAACAAGAAAAGCAAAAATGTGAAAAAGAAAGAAAATAAACAAATAAGTGAGTTTACTCACAAATAGGTGCTTTGGTTTTAAGTTGATTGTTCGTAGTCTAAGGGGACTAAATACCTGGTGCCCTTAACCAACTGGTGGGGAGTCGCCAATGGATCCTTGTTACATGGATACTTTTCTAAAACTCCTTAGCATTGCTTCCTACTTATTAGTTTTAGTTGTTGAATAAAATGTGCGCTCTTATCATAATTTAGGTAATTTTCTTTCAAAAGTGTAAGTTGAGTTTGGTTGAAGAGTGTTTTGAAACCTTAGTCATTTGAGACCTAAAACATCATTTTCATAATTCAAGTCCCTTCAGGAATGATCTATTGTATTTAAAGTAAACTTTCATTACCATACTGAATGCCTGGCCCTTTAGAGAGATGATAAAATGCTTTGGGATCCACTTGGCTGTACATGTTTTCTTAAACATTTCAAGCTTTCTTAACTTTTGCTAGCACCAGCTACCATACTCATATCTATCTTAGTGTCTTCTTTGCTTAGTATTGTGTCTTGCTTGAGAACAAGCAAAGATTTCAATACTCATTTTATCTAAAATACTAATTTGGGGGTGTGATGAGTATCTTAAATACTCATTTTATTCCTATGTTTTACTTATATTTTTAGTTTTTTTTTTAATCTTAAAAAAGTGTCCTAATGCTCTAAATGTTCATCTTTATGATTAGGGCAACCATTCAATAATTAAAAATAGAGCGAAAAAGAAAGAAAATCAATTTCCCATACAAAGATAAGGCAACTGACTTGTTCATCACGATGAGCATCACCCTCATCGTGACAAGCATCACCCTCGTTGCAACAAAGGTGTTCATTGTGACAAACCTAAATATCAATGGGATGTCAAGGGATTTTGTCACGACGAAGACACTCGGGTCGCGAACGCTAAATTCAAATATGATCAAGTGACTCATGGATCTGCCGCGACGGTCGGGGCCTAACAAATGAAATAAATTATTTTACCTCTTTGAGTGGAAACACCCTAGTTTTGTTCGTGGAGGCAATGATATATATTTACACGCCAAATCATTTTACCCTTCTCATGTTTTTCTTTCTTTGATAGTTGTAATTTGTTTCTTACCATATTAGCTTGCTTATGTAGCCAAAAGATATGAATGTATAAATTTCTAAATTCTTATTATTAATGCTTTATTTCATTTCATAATGTCGAGTATTTCATTTAGTCTTAATTGCTCAGGTGTATTCAATATTCGCATAATTTGTGGTTTGGTTCAAGATCTTAGAAGTGAGAATTAAAATTAGACCATGGATGATGTACCATCTAATTATCGAGATAGATATATAAGTGAGATTAGATGTATTGGGATTTCTTAAGTTTCATGCGCCTTTGAAACTGGGTTGAGTAAAGATGCAAAATACCTAATCCTAAGGGTAGTGTTCAGATGCTTGAGAGAGATTAGCATATACATTAGTGAAATCGCCATCTTTATGATGAAATAAACATTGATTAATTGGGTTAGGAGGTTCATACATACTTGTTTAGGTGAAATCTATACCCTAAGGCTTTTTAGTCTTCTTTGAGTCATTTTTGGGCTGCTAGATTAGTGTCTTTAAATCTTACGATTTTCAACCATCAAATATAACCTAAGTTAGACTAGACGTATAATTGCAACCCACTCTCCGTGCTACCTTACTTCACAGTATTACTGAGTGCGCAAAAGCGCAGCATCTTCAGTAACACAGGCACATTATTTCATATAACACGCCTCAGACCACTTAAGAACAAAAGGCTCTGCTTTGTTAGTCGAGCTTCTGCTCTTTCGTGGGATAATAGTGATGCCTATTTATGATTGAACATTAAATTTTTTATCACTTGGAATAGAACATGAGAGATAGCTGACTAAAGCACACTTATTAAACTTTATAATGATCTACTTTGGTCCAAAAGTTCTAACTTTGAGCACAAGTCTCATGTACCCTAATAGTCAATATTGTTTGGCGTAGAGAAGAATTAGGTGAATACTCATCTATTTTGGATTCTTAAGATTCTAGATCTAGTTCAATTATCATTGAGGCAATGTAGGAAACATAACAAGGTAAATGATATAGGCCATCATTGAATTAGTTTAGCCTTCTAGCTAACCTTATGTTCATTGATCCATCACTCTAACTTGAACCTACAACTAGTTTTTTCTTTCTTGAAAACCAAGAATGAACACCTAAACCTTGTGATGTATCTTTCAATCAAAGAACCCTTGTCTACCCTAACATGTTCGGTCCAATGTAATATCATCTGTGAATACGGTATGACCAATTTTGTTGAAAAGGTTGTACAAGTAATGCAAATCAAAAGAGGTTTGGTGTAAAAAAAATAAATAAATAAATAAAGAAAATAAGAGAAAAAATAATATAATAAATCAAGAGGATCTGTTTTGTCTCATAAATTTCATACTTTGAGGATTAAGCCCAGATACGCCTCAACACCTAGCACCTAAACATCAATTGTTAGAGTTGCTTAATCAAAGCTCATAGGGTAGGTATATAAAGCTTAAAGGTTAACATTGCACTACTCCATACCTTGTGGTTCAAAATGAAAGAACAGTTTCTTGATGATCTTGTAAAGATGGCACAACCAAACAAGTTTTAGGAACTATGTGATGAAAGATGCAGCTGGGACCGGCAGCCAGGCAAGCTATGAGAGAGTCAATCGGGAGAGAGTCAATCAGTAAAACTCATTTTCTAAAGGATGGATATCACTTAAGAGAAAGACGGCATGTTTGGTAAACATAGACCTAAACACCCACTCAACCACTCTTTCCTAAGCTATATTAAAAGCCACAGAACTATTTGATCCCAAGAGTTGTGAATTGCCTACATTAGTAGAGAGAATGATGCCCAACAAGCTCATGGAGTCCTATACACTATAATTCATGGATCAATGAAGTGAAAGTATGAGACTTCCATTCATTGTGGTTCATCTAATTTTATCTAACTACCTGTAAACAGGAAAGACTTCACACACACAATCAAGAACTTTGGTTTAGGTATGCTTAAGTTATGGACATCCTATTATATTGAAAGATGATATCTCAAAGTCTTCTTCATGCTATATGAAAGTGAGATCCTTAAGGCAAATATCACAAAATTTTAAGCATGTTTGAGGATAAGAAAAATGTTAAGTTTAAAGCATGTTTTGCAAGACTATTATGAGCTTCTGATGCTAGATCCACACATATATCATGCAAGTCTATACTAAATTTCCTTTGAACTCATTTCATAGGAATTATGATGAAAAAGAATGCAATTGGAGCAAGAAAGAAAAAAAGTGGAGCAAAGTTGTTGATACAGTGGTTGTCGTGATACGCACTGTACGTCGAACAACTATCCTATCACAACACATGACTACCCCGCTAAGACATACACTCCGACACGCTGAGGACAACCAGATGCTAAGTGACGCGACATCCAGCCAATTGAAGATATTCATTCCGTATGTCAACAACCAAAAGCATGGTCACCACATACGCAATTCATGCACAATCCTTGTGAAGTATCACGACAACCAAGTCATGACACTTCAATAAGCCTAATCACATATAGCTATTTTTGGCTTGGTTTGGCACATTAATTTCCTAAGGTAATCATGATAAAGCTCTTATTTTATGTTTTTGTGGTTCGACTTGCAAAGGAATAACACCTCATTAGGCTAGTTTTTCCTATCTAAATTTAGAATCATTTTATTTTTATCTTATTTAACTCACCTTGATTTGGGTTATTTTCTTAAACATTTTGACTTTAGAGGACTCCATTCAACTCGGGAGTGCCAGAGACTCATTTGCCTTTCATTTGTTTAGCATCTCTAACTCTTTGCTCGTTTCTATTTCTTTCAATCTTATGACTGTAAACTTTACACACTACTGACTTTAGTTATACAAAGAGTTAAACTTCCTTTGGGGGCTGATTATTGGATTTGATGTATTGATTTATAATTTTTCGTAATAGTTTTGTGGAAATATGCTTATGTAGATGTTGTCGTGTAGATCTGAAGATAATACTTCTTTTTAATTGAATTCACAGTATTAGGTGCAAATCATATTATCAGCTTCAAGCATGAATTTCTTGAATACAATGACTTTTAATGCCAAATGAACACGATGGACTACTAATCTTAGAATAACCCTCTGACTTTCTTAGTCTGCAATATAAGTATGAAAAGAAAATGAGCAGGCTTCCAAGAATTGGACCACAATTGGTCGATATAGACTCCATGTCGTGATCGGGCCTACCTTATCGAAGTTGAAGTTTTGCCATGTCACGGCAGTCACACCTCAACACATGAGCACACTCAGGAGCCACCGGGTATACACTCTGGTCATGTTCGCACATGACCACACCATCAATGCATATTTAATAACACAATATTCACCATATGTTATAACAACATGATGGCTCGACAAGATCCAGCCTGCTTTGACAAATCACAAACATGATACAGGCCGCGTCACGACATGAGTGATCTTTAGATTGCGACATAGCCATGCTCAGCCGCCAATCACGTTATTTTTTGGCTTATTTTCCGTTGATCAGATATTTTCACTGTAATAAGATGAGGTTAAACCCGCGGTAAGAAACATCCTTTCCATGTTTCACCTCTCATATCTTTATAATAACTAGTAGCTTTAATTTTGGCTTCTTGCTTGATTTGAAGACATTTTTGAAGAATTAACTAGCTTAGGAGGATCTTCCTTGGGATCAGCTTTGAGAGCCTTCATCATAGACTTTATTTTGTATCTCTAACTTTGACTCTCTCACATCTTCTGATTAGGTTAAACACATACTGCTTTGATATACTGGACGCTGCTTTTTAGTATGTGGAAAGCTGCTTCAAATGACGTCGTTTTAGATCAGAGCAAATTAAAACGACCTCATTTTCGACTAGGCAGACTCCAAAAAAATAATTAAAAAGCCAAAACATTTCTTCTTGAGCTTAAAAGGTCAAACGACCGCTGATCCAAACTACTTTGCCAAATAATTAGAAATTACAAATATTTTTATCAACTGAATTAGCTCTGTTTATAATATTATAAATAAAATAAGATTAATAAAACGAAAACCATAAATCATATTTTTGTGAATAATCTAAAATACAAATTTAATATAAAATGTTTACTGATGATAAATTAATTGGTTTGTTGTCAGCATTAACGATAATGTATTTCAATAATTATTCAATAACTTATTTTAAATAAATTTGTTTTATTAACTTTTCACCTTAGGTTATTCATACTTTCAATTTAAGTTTGATTTTGCAGTTTAAATGGCATCTCCACGGTGAGCGTAAACTTTTCTTAAATGAGAAAAGATTAATCAGGCATATTCCCGACTTCACCAAAACTTAAGATCCGTGAGGGTATCGGGCAAATCATGTCAAAGTTTTGGGATCGAAGTGATGCTGCTTTGCACCACTATTGACCCACCAGGACTTGGTGTTCGGCTCCAAATCGAGGAGGGAATCCACATTATTGTACAAACATGGATACTCTCCTCATACATATCGCAAATAGCCGCAGTGAGGCTGAACATCATCAGCTGAAACAAGATCATTGCATAAATTTTCTACACAAAGAAATAGAA
Organism: Tetrastigma voinierianum; assembly: GCA_016808115.1. Classification (NCBI taxonomy): domain Eukaryota; kingdom Viridiplantae; phylum Streptophyta; class Magnoliopsida; order Vitales; family Vitaceae; genus Tetrastigma; species Tetrastigma voinierianum. Next base: position 631,792 of record JAEQBH010005319.1, on the reverse strand, counting down.
AATATTTTCACAGCACAAAGCAAGAATATGTTCTTCAGCGGCATACAGAAACTGATTTATGATTCATTGTCGATGTTTAAACATCAGATATGTAGATGATTATACCGCAAAGCAAAACCGGCCCCGCTCCTCCCCGTTTATGAGGGAACTCATGATATAACTGCATTTTCTTGGACTCGATCGGGCATCCATAGCAATGTAAACAAATATTTCAAGGAAGCAGAGACCTCTGGTAGAAAAAGCAATGAAACAGCTAATATAAAAGTATATGAATCAACATACTAAAATTATCAAGATTATCACGAATTATTCAGTAAATGGAAAAGAGAAAGAATTTTTATGAGGAGCAAAATCTTCAATTACTGAAGGAGCAAGCACAGAGGGAGGATATGCAACTAGATATCATAGATGGTCAAGATATAGATGCGTATGAGCAAGATAGGTCATGATGATCGTCGATGATGCCATTATGGAAAAGATATCTCACATACGTCTCATTTGAACAAAGAATACTATTATCAACTACGTAAGGTGATTATATAAAAGTAATGAAAAATGTAAAATTCTCCAACTTTAATGTACTTCCGCATTACTAATGCTTATTTTCAATGTAATTTCAATTTTTGTCTACTTACTTAAAAATGAAAGAATCTAACGATCTATAAAATACTTTTAGTAAAATGATTAAAGATGCAACTAATCAAATTTCATTCAAAAACACACATAACATGACATAGCAAAACATAATATCAAAATAAGGCAAATTCACTCGATAACGCTCAGATGTGTAGCGCCCACAGATGTAATATATCGGCGAGGGCATAGTGGGTGTTCGAATTTAATGGCGCTACAGCCATAAATTGATCAAAGGGTACTGCGCCTTCGTGGATACTTCAACCGGCTCATCTGCCTAATGAGTCATAGTCGCCATCGCTGGTTATCAGAATAAGTTCATTGTCATCAACCCGCTCATCCTCAATTATCATGTTGTGTAATATAATACACGCTTTCATGATAAAACTCAAGTCTTCATGATACCAGAATCGAGTCGGTCCTCGAACGATAGCAAAACGAGCTTAAAGCACCCCAAATGCTCGCTCTGTCATTCTTTCTAAGAACTCCTGCGTTTTTCAAAAATTCATAAGCCAACTCTCGAGATGCAAATTGATCAACAATTGTCGCCATTTCAGATATATACCGTCCCGCAATATAGTATCCCATATTGTAAATGGCTGTCTATTATGGCATAATTCATATGGGTCAGATCCTTCGCAATCCTGAAGAAACAAGATTGGAGGTGTCGAGTACATTAATATCATTATAGATCTCATGCCAAAGCGTGCCATATCCACAAGTCGTAGGAGGCCACTCGCTTCGAGCACAATAGCTCCGCCTATGGACATGGCCAAGATACATTCCCGTGATATGTCGGGCCGGGACAGCTTTTCCACGCCTCACGAGCATACAAATTAACTTTAACATCTTAGGTTTCACGATGAAGCCAGAATAAATTAGAGATGTCAACCGCGCTTGGGATCCGAGATATCTGTGCCCAAAATTTCTACCACCCTCGGGCAGACCGCTTAGAACACACTCGCGTCGCGCCTCCCACTTCCGACATACCGCCGAGCGAGTCCGCGCACATATCAAGATGCAAAGCACGCGGCGCAAATATTATTTTGCTCTCACTCTGATAAAACTCTTACTATGTTGGCAACATTTTCTTGCACGAAATAATCATCAGGTTTGCCGAGCGATTTAAAATTCGAATGTCAGGCCGATCAGAACAGCACAATATGGTAATAATGTTTCATTGTAGACCGGATTCTCAAGTTTAAATCATTTAGTGCCGGAATGGCCGCTAACTCAAATAATATATCGGCATTAATAGTACGATTCTATCTCCCAGAGGTCTCGTACCTTGTGAGTTTTGTCTTTCAAACTCGGGAGTAGCTACAAATAACCATTGTTTCTTTCTTTCTTCATCCTCAAGAAGATGAATCATTCAAAAGACGTTTAAAAAAGTTACTCATTTTTTGCTGTAGAGTAAATTTAGTTACCATTGATAGTAAAATTGTATGGAGAGTCCTCCATATAAACATTTTAAGTTTTTATCGTTATCAACATAAAATCGGTTTCTGATTTGACAAGTCAATACAGTATTACATATAAGACCAGCTTTATCAGCTTTTTATAACCCCGATGTGATGTGACAAATCAGCTAATGACCTGTCAAATCATCCAGAACCCGATGTAGCTTTTTATAAACCCACGCATATTCTTGACAAATCACCCAAAGGACATGTCAAATAATCCGCAGGAACCTGATTGCTCCAATGTGATGTGAGAAGTCAATCAGTGACATGTTAAATCACTCAAGATCTATCAGTTTTTACACCTGATTTAGAAATCAGAAAACTTTATCAACTAAGCACGGACGTATTTTTCTATTAATCCTAACACATTTATTTTTAATTATATTGATAAATTATTTATTTCATTATTTATATATAAAGTGAGAAAATTTTAAAATAATTAATATTTACCAAAAAAATTTCAACTACTAAAAATTATTAATTAAATTTTTATTTATATTCATTATTTTAAATTTTAGTTCAAATATTAATTATATCTTTTAAATCAAATTTAGAGAAAATAGAGGATAGAGATGAAGAAGGGTATATGATGTAATTATTAAAGAAGAATAAAAATTGAATATAGATTTAGAATAGATAAAACTTCAGATGCTCATTATTGGAGATGCTCTAGCTAAAACTTTAACTAAATCTCAAAGTGACTAGGAGCAAAATATAGCTTTAGATGCTTCAATTTTTAGATGACTGCTAGAGATGCTCTTAGGTGGTCCTCATTTTATAAATACTCCAAATTGCCTCTTTACACTTAAATCTGAGTTGTATATATATTTTTTTCTGCTCTAGGATTTAAATTCTAAAAAAAAATTTCCATTTACTTTATTTTATACCCTAAACACATAATAAAAATATCATAAAACAGGTATTTTTGGGCGTAAATTGAATTTTTATTTAGTATATTTTTAAAAAAATAAAAATAAAATTTGAATTTTATTTAGTACATTTAAAACAATGAATAATTTATTGTATTTAAAATACTTAATTTTTATTTAGTAGATTTAAAACTAAACTAAAATTCTAATAAAAAATTAAGAGTTAAAGAAATAAAAATGAAGAAATATGTTAAAGTGGAGGGTCGTGAGTGTTTGCATGTCAATAATGGGCCTCACACAGTGTCATAACGATCAAACCGATGAAAGGGGGAGAAAAGAGAAAAAAGAAGAGGGAAGAGAGAGTGAAAATAGGAGAGCAGGTTCCATTGCCACGGATGTTGCGCCATCACAAATATTTAAATACCTTTGACCATTTAATGGTATAATTCAGATGGGCTAATTATAAGCTATGGAAGTAAAACCGCAGAGGCCTATTTTGAACATAAATGAAGTTGAAGGTGTTAGGGATAACTATAAACACAAGTGTTTTTCACATCTTTCCCTTTAAAAACCTTCTTTTTTTTTCTTTTGTTGATTACTATTTTCTAATTATTTAGTTTAAAAACTCTTTCTAATAATTTTATTACTTTAAAATTAGTTTTATTTATTATTAAATATATAAACATTTTTTTATATTATCACTTCAAATTTAAATTTATAAAATTTTAATTTTATTTAATTTTAAATATTATTTTATATTAAAATATAAATATGTTCAAGAATATGAAATTAGAATTAATCACATAGGATAAATTATAAATATAATTCTAAAATGAATATTAATGGTAAAAAATTGACATTGTTTGGTAATAAATTTTTTTTAAATAAATATGAAATAAAATATTTTATACTAAAAGTAAAAAGTTAAATATTTATTTAAAAAGTAAACCAACACTTGTTAATAAAAAATCAATTTAATTTTAAAACTAAATATATAAATATAAATGAAGATAAATGTATCTTAACCATACTCAAAATAATCTTGGAAACTCTTATTTATAAAATCTTTTATCAATGTAAGGAGAAAAAATATTCATAAATAGTTTTGACCGAGTCAAGTTATCAAATTATGAGGGAGCTCAGATTAACAGAGTGCCTAATCGTCACCCTATTGCTGAAGTTTTGTTTGAGATGTTTTTTATTTGCACTCACGTCTTGCAGCTGAGCCACAAATCAAGCTCACTTAGCTAAAATGGAAGCATAAGCATTTACCTAGCTAAGAGACTCATTTTTCGCTTTAAACAAAGTGATCCTGGGGAGATCACATAACACAATCAATAACCATTATCCTCTACGAAAGAATCGCACATATAGTAACAACCTAATAATACAGGAGCGAATGCCTTAGCCCATATTATTGAATCATCCTTAGGCAAATAGACTACATTATGGTTCAAAGTCAAGCAGATATCACCGAATTTTTATTAAATTGAGGACGTAATTTCCTGGCCGTGGGTGTATCGGTCACATCACAACTTGTAAAATAAGATGTATAAAATATTTAAAATTTTATAAAAATAATATAAATTATTAGAAAAATAGATATAATTAAGGTATTAACTAAAATTTAATAAAACAAATTTCTTTTATATTTAAAATGGGAGCTAGAAAAACAAATCGAAACTAAATATGTTTTTTCCGTTTTCTTGTTATCCATTATTTTTAAGAACAAAAATAGTTTTCAAAAAAAAAACACAAATTGTGCCTTAAAACATGTTTTCTTTGTTCTTCTTATTTTTAACAAAAACAGCTTTCAAAAATAAGAATAAAATAAACCCGTATTTTGAAAACTGTTCTAAAAAATATGAATCAAATAGGTCAAAATCTTATTTTCGTGAAGTTAAATAAAAATGAAAATTGTCTGACTAGTTCACCAAAATTAAGTTCTAAATCTATAAATTGTGAAACCAAGGATGATTTTCCGTAATATAGTAGATCTTAACCCATTTTTACGAGGTACTCAAACCGACCAAGCTTCTCGTCTCAAACCCACTTCGTAATTCCGCTTCTTCAAATTCTCATCTCTCCTTTCTTCTTCAGAAAGCTTAATCACAACTTTGCTTCTTCCAGCCCTCATCTCTCCTTTCTTCTTCAGAAAGCTTAATCACAATGGCGACGAGTCTATGGATTCTCTCACTCTCTCTCCTCTTCTTCTCTGTTTCTGCTGATATTCACAGTAAGTTTCTTTTTCATTTCTTCATCTTCCATTTCTACAAAAAAAAAATGGTTTTTTTTTTTTTTTTGTGATGAGTAAAAACCGATTTTGGTACTTTTGAAGTGAAAAAGTGTTCATTTTTGGTACTTTTGAAGAAAAAGTGTTCATTTTCTTCAATTTCTTCATCTTCCATTTTTGTGAAAAAAATGGTTTTTTTGCTGGGGACAGGTAAAAACATGGCTATGAAAGTGTTCATTTTGTATGCTAAGAAATCTCGTGAGTCCGTAAAAAATCAATGGCGCTCCTTTAACCTAACTAGGCCGAGCGTGTGGGGCCGGGTTGGACCCGGATTGTTCGTGGGCCGGGATGCGCGCCCGATCGTCTGGCCGAGGCGTGATCGCCATACCGCTTGATCCGCGTGCTCGACGCGGGTACTCCGCGTCGCAAAAACAAAGTGAAGAAGGGGGTCGGGCGAGGGTCGCGCCTACGGCCGCTCCGATGTCGGTCGCTTTCTTTCGAGAAAAGAGAGATCGCTTAGGAGGGCGAATGTGTTGCATATGAGTATGCTGCCCTCGCATCGCGTACCTTCACCGCCGGGTGGCCAGTATTATGGTGATGATCTGGAACCAGCTTGTACCGGCATCTGTGGATCAGCTTCCATTGATGGTTTTTCGACAAGACGGACGGTACGGATTTAGAAAGCGAGCTGCTTATTCGATAATCTTCTTCCTTATTGAGATCTAATCGGTGATGATCCTGTTATTATTTTCCTTCCTTATTGATAAGATTTGGTTGATCGCATGATGATATCTTCGTTAAAAAGTTATTCTATTTTCCGCATGGGCGAAATACAAATCCATCATATGGACCCTTCTAATTCATCCAAGACCGTCTTTTCCACCGCCCAGCGGCCCAGCCCTCGCCGGTCAATGTCTGAAAATCACACACCAGGCACAAACTTAACGCTGGTTCAGTGATGGGCCATGTCATTTTTCAAATCAAACCATCATATTCCCCGTTCCTGGGTACAAAATGGCATGACACCACGTTTCGATCTATTCATCAACCGTTGAGGTCAATGTTATTATCAACATTCTGATTAATGACGACCTAGTCGATCTCATTTCCACCTCCAACCATCCTTTCTACAATTTCTTCCCAGGCTTCTCTGTCCTTCAACCTTTCCTGATCTCGCACTTTGTTTGCCTTCGAATTCTTCGCTGCCCCAATCCCTTTGTGTAGAGTCTTTTCTTCGCATTTTTATTTCTTCCATCTTATTCCCCCTGACCGCCATGGCTCTCACTTTTCGGGTTTCTCTGATCAGTATGATTAGAAGCGCAGAAGGTTAGATTGATTGGATTTCGCTTTTTATTATTATGGGTCCCGGTCATCTTCCTACGTGACATCACATGACTCTTCTCATTTGTTGCCTGGTTTGATGGTTAGGATGTCTCACGCTTCTGGCCTGGTTGAACCCCGAAACGCTCTCGCACCTCCTCTTCCCGGGTAAGGATAAAGGGAAAATAAACCACTAAATATCCTGGGGGCTGATACTTTAAATGGCGTCATTCAACATGCTATGACCGGGACTAGCAGTTGGTCCTTCAGACGAGGTTACTCGCTGAACGTTATCGAATTCTCCTCATGCCCAGCATGGACCCCGACGCCTCGACTTTTATGTAGCCAGGCCTGGGATGGTATGCTCTTCGAGGTCGCCTCGATAATGGTCTTCTGCTTTCTCCACTCGACTCTTCATGAAAGGGGTTCCCGCAACATTTCACGGCTGTCCTTCCCAACCAGTCCAACGGTCGGGGTATTGGTGGGCCCATTGGGCCTTAGATGACAGAGGGCTCACATCCCTAACAGGCTTCTCATTCTCATCTTTTTGTACTGCATGAGACCAGGGCTTCCTTTATTTCCAGCGCTCGAGCTCCTCCTCGGGTGATCTCTCGATCTTCCTTCCATAGGTCAGAAGGGACGCTATTTCTTTGTGAGCGATCAATCAGAATATGATCCTTCCGACAAGGACTATTCACTGGTAACGGTATTCTCGACTAATTTCGATAATTCAGATGGGAATAATCGTTATTCCCGAGATAGTACAAAGAGCATGTAACTGTATGGGCGGTAATATGTGCACCAAGTGCCATTGGGGAAGGATAAAATTGTAAAGCCAGTGAATTGTGGCACTTGACAATTAAGGAAGTGAGGAAAGTATAATTAATGAAATAAGTTTGCATATTGTGTGCACAATAATAATAAATTACCAAAATGGTTCAGTGGAAGCTAGGAAAATTCCCTAGATCTCGTGACTAAACTGGGACCAAGGCCAAGAATTAGGTCTTCACAACAAAGATTCAGAAGTTTCGCCACCTGCCAAATCAATTACCTTACGACCCTCAGTGACGTTTAGAGGAAAACCTAAAACCGGATTTTAGAAAATCTTGAAAATGGCAAATATTTAAAGAATATTCAATTAGGATAAAATGAAATTGAAACCGGGACAAACAATTGTTTCGGGCTGAAACTGATTGAGAAATGAAAGAAAAAGGACACAAAGACCACTGAAAAAAAAAAAAAGAGAAAACAATGTAGTGCTAAAATCAAAAGGAAGGAGGCAAGAGACGGCGTGGAGAGAGTAATATATGAGAGTCAAGATTTGCTTATATTTTCTCTTCGTTCTTTCTTAGATTTACGAAAATCGGATCGTAGGTTTTCATCGGAGCAGAAGGCAAAATTGGTATACGTGATGAGAGCTACGCATAGGTACCAATATCTTAGCCTTTTGTCAAACTTTAAAAGGTAGAAAATTTGCCTATTTGTGTTATTTCGAACCTAAATGCTATATAATGACTTGAAATTTTCTGAGACCGTAAAAAGGTCGTGAAACTTTAGTCCCAAAATTTTTGCATCGAAAGTTTAGGAATTTTTAGGGAATTTTTTTGGACCTGTTCTACAAACAAGCAGGTCCTCTTTGACCGTTTAGGCCATTCGCATTAAAAATTTCAGATTGATTATAGCCCATGTTTGTTGTTATAATCTTTAAATGTTTTGGTATTTTGCATCTCCGAAAGTCCCTTTGAGTCAAAGAAGTCATAAAACAGTATAGTTTTATAGGGCATTTAATGTGACATTTCAATAATTTTAGATCATATTATCAATAACCCACTAATGGGACTAGCACGTAAAAGTTTTGCTAGAATCGGGTCTGCCTGAAGAGTAGTCACACTTTGAAAGCCCGTATGTTTTATGGCGAAACGAATCAAGGCATTTTCAGCATTTTCAGAAGATCAGGTAGGCATTTGAGAAACATCCGATTTAAACCCAGGAGTGCTTGACAAGAATCAAGAAATTAGTCGAGAAAAAATGTGAGTACTCAAAATCATTTTCTAAAAAACGAAAGTGTTTAAATTACAAGTTTGCAAAGTGCTTTGAAATCATAGATTTATAAAGCATTTTTTTTTAGACTCCAATTATTATACTCAGTTAAAAGTTCGATTTCTCAAAGATTTAAGAAACAAGCTTGGCCTGGTTTAGCAAAACCCCTAGATGGAAATGTGTGCCTCGCTTCCTGGGCCGATGATTTCGGATTGTGCATGGCAATGTTATGGATATGACTAACTATACGCTCGGGTCGGCAATCGGGGTTGGGGATCTAGTATATATTTATATAGTGAGTCGCCTCTCGCACATTCGAGGTATATAGTTATACGCCGACTTAGTACATACGATGGCGCTGCCGGGTTCCGATGGCTCCATCACCAAGCATTTTGGTTCCGAGGCTCCATTATGCTATATAGGATCCCGTCAGGTTCACTCGACCATCTTAGCCGTAAAGTTCCGAGGTTCACTACCGATGCCAGTTCCGGTGTCCCATGGCATCAATGCCTGTGGTATTTCAAATGGGGCCACAAAGTGGTTGGTGCACTTGATTTACAAGAGATAGCACTTTCAGATATTAACATCGAATAATGAATGCTGTGGTAATAGTTTTCGCACGTATTTCAACAAAGAGAATTAGTTTTCATCGCTGCCAGCTATAAACAGCTTCAACAGTTGTAAATGGGGCTTAAATGGGCTTTAAATGGTTTTCAGCAAAAAACTCGCTTTCTCATAAAACACTTTACAACCATTTCGCATTGCATTTTCATATCGAGGTACAAACAGCCAGACAAAGAACATTTAGAACTTATAGATCACCGGTACTCCCTGTTTACCACAAGTCAGGCTTTTAAAATAATTTTTCGTGCAGTGTCATCGAAAGATCCCTTTCTAAGATCCTCATCCCAGACGCCTGCCAGATTATATATAAGATATAAATTAAAAATAGCAAAGTTGTAAAGGTGGCATTTTGTATACAAAATATCTTTATAAAATATGCATGCATGGTTTTGAGAAAAACAAAGGTTATTAAATTATGTCTATCGACCGTATCTTATTTCATGAGGACTAGAGGTCCTTGCTGTCAGAATGGACATTTAAAATTGATGCGTATATATTTTTATATAGGTGATTTTATTTTAATAATCAACGTAAGTACCATTATGTCATTGATTTTCATAAATCTAAAGATGTGATTTTTGATAGAAAAGTGAAAAAATTATATAATCCACTTTCAAATACGCTTCAGCAGCTTTAACTGCTTAGCTTCATGGTAACTCACAATGAGTCAGGCCTACGAGAGGTTACCGTGAGTCCCGCTTTATATTTCCTACCAGGAAGGAGGTCCGTCATTGCAGGCTTAAGGCCTGCTTTCTGCACACCAACACAGGGTGTGAAGGTTATACGCTTCGATTTTGCACTATTCTTATGCTTCCTGTGCCTCGACTCGACCTTGTCGAAGATAATGTCGTGAGCCTACGCTTCATGGAATGTCTCGCTGGCCCTTACGTTCTTGAGCCGATAAAATCGACATTCCTCAAAGCCCATCCCATCAGGTCTACGCGTTTCCATCGCTTTCGAGGCTCTACTCTTCCATCATGGGAGTCTCTCCCATTAGGCTTACTGCGCCCGCCTCCTACTGTGGAGAGATTTTGGTCCAATCGGGGCACCTGTCTCTAAACCCCGGCGTGAAACGGAAAATCAAGTCACCGAGAAAGATCGGCCGGTTTCTTTGCCAAGGTTCAGAAATTGTGGGCGTCCGTCTTCGCTTCGAAAGCCTGAGCGGCAGTCGCCGCGGCTGAAAATAAATGCTCCTGGGAATGGGTCACGAGCTCTCCGCCCCTTTCTGCCCGCGCCGATATAAAGGCAAAAATCTCGATGGAGCCACGAGCAACCGCTAGCGGTTATGCCTACGCCACCGTCTGAATCCGCCGGAGAGTGCTAGGCCACCTCCTCGAAGCAGGTGGAGTTGCAGAAAACCGTAATCAAAAGTCGCGAAGATAAGGACTCTTTGCTCTTTAATGCCGTAACTCGGCGCGTGCGATCTTGTCCGTCCCATGATTCGACCTCGAGGTCGAAAGCGCTGCCCGCTGCTGATGAGGTCAGAATGATCCCTTCAAATAGCTTCAGAAGTCCCCGATCCGGGAGAAAGTGTCCTGCTGTGCTCGGGTCCCAAGGTGTTGATGTTGACTCCATGTTTGATGTGCAAGCAGCCACCTATCAGGCTGGAAGGCCTGAGAAGGCCAAACTAAACGAAAGCATGTAAAAATCGCCAGATTTATATAAGTGACGGCCTCTTCCGAGCGGTCCGAGCCGCAAGAATCCGGCCGCAACGTGAGGACTCGAAGAGTGTGGATTCTAACTGATCTAGCATACCGCTGGCCGTGCTCGCGCGACAAAGTGTAGAGGATGAAGTTCGTAGTAGTTTACGGCGATTGAAGGCGAGCTTCAAAAGGTCGTGGGTGAGCCTGTGTTGCGCTTATGATTCATCGAGACCCGGATGGGTTGCAATCCTCCCAAGACAGCTCAGATTTAGGAGGAGCTCACATCCCAGCCGCTGAGTTCAAGAGGAACTCACAGGCGCCTAATGGCGATCTGTGGTGGATAGCAGCAGCCAGTCGTAATTTCGTGGCGAGGCCCAAGGCCGTGGCGCCGCTAGACGGGCTCGTCGTGAGGCCTCCGAGGTCAGAATTCTATGCAAGGCTGAATGAGGAGGTCGCTGATTATGCAGACACCACAAATAATCCTCGTTGCTCAGAGGATGATGTTATTAGCAACCGAGGGGCAAAGCCGCGGCTCAGCTGGCCTCGGGTGGCTCGCTTCACCAGAAAAGCCGCACGCTACCCAGACTGACTTCAACTTCGACCTCCCCAAGGTGACGTGAGGCGAGGAGTCTTTCTCTCGCAAATTATTTCCTCGAGAACCTGATACTCCCCGCTTAAAGCCCATTCCCTTTTCATCGTCCTGCTCCTCCCATCGATTCAGGCTGCAGACTTCATTTCACCAACAGACAATGTACTTTTATATCTTTCTTATACAATACTTTTGTTTCGCCCGGGGCCCGATATATGTAGCCGTAGTATTTTCGCTTTTTCTTCATGGAATCGTATGGCCCGAATTTGTGGTCTGAAGTTGGGCAATTAAGCTGCCAGCCGAATACCACGAGTTTCGTGGGCGACGCTGCAGGTGACCGACCGATTCCTGCATCATGGGCCTGTGATAGCGATTGGCCAAATTGAGCCGGGCCGGTCGCGTGACCGTCTCTCGGTGATATGTGCCGAATCCATTTTTTAGGGTCGCAAGGGCAAGAGCTCTGCCAATTTGAGGCAACATCTCATACACTGATTGGTATGAGTTGAAGATTCCTTAGGGCCGCATGACCTATTTCGCGCAGCTCATCAATTTGAGTTTGTGGCTCGACACAGTCGCCAGAGTCGGTTGACTTCCAGGTTGTGGTATGGCTTGCGCTATTTCGTTGGTTGCCACCGAATCTGGGCTTTGTCTATGCGAATAGCTGGATAGGGCTCATCCATATGACCTCGTCAATTACAACTCGCCGAGTTGTGGCTCAACATGGACTCTGTGTCACACCACGGGCGTAGCTCGCCCCAAGGAACTACTGGGGGAAGAGTTCGTCTGCTAATCGCCGTAGGGTTTTCATTGGCGCGTGATCAACCGCTTAGATGAGCTTATCACCCTACCAAGCCAGTAGCCGTCTCGAGAATCACAAAGAAGCCGCCAATACGAATCGTGGGCAGAGCCTGGCCCATGTGAGTTATCAATTACTGGCCGAGTCAGTTCGAATCGCAGATGGCCTCGTAGCGTGACTCCTCGTCTGCAGACTAACTCTGCCAAAGTGAGTCATTTAGCTCCCCGGCGCCGTGGCCTTGGTGGCGTTTCAAATGAGGGCTATGTAAATGGAGTGGCGATGTAGCCCGAGCTAATCCGACCCGAGGCCAAGTGGGCCTCGTGTGGGAGCAGGGATGAGCTCGTCAAAGTGAGCTGCTTGGCTCCTGGCATCGTGGCCTTGGTGGCATTCCAGCCGAGTGGCAATGTAGCCCGAGCCGGGCCCAACTCCCGAGGCAGCCAGGGGCTCAGGCAGGAGCGAGTCACAAAAGTGAGCCGCCGTCTCCCAAGGCCGCGGCCTTGTGCCTGTACCCGAGTGGCGATGTAGTCGAGGGCGATGTAGCCGAGTGGCGATGTGTTCCTCGAGCTGATCCGACTCGAGGCAAATGGCCGTGGCGCAGTAGATGAGCCTCGTCGGGAGTAAGGCTTGCTTCGTCCCTTCGCGCCGTGGGCCTCAGGGAGCTCAGCAAACAGAGTGGCGATGTAGCCGAGTGGCAATGCACTCGACCCGATCTAACTCCCCGAGGCGCGTGGGCCCGTGCAGTAGATGAGCTCGCCAAAGTGAGCCGGCCGTCTCGCGCCGGCCTTGTGGCGTTCCAACCGAAAGGTCGATGTTACCAGTGGCAATGTACCGAAATGATCCGACCCAGCAAATGGCCCGTGCAGCAGGATGTGAGCCTGCCGCAGAGATTTGGCTGGGCCTCGGCCAGGGGGCAGGTAGTTCTTCAAGCCCGACATGTCCCCGGACATTCGCTTCCCTCTTCCGCCGGTCAATCAGGGTCCGCGCTCGTTCTACACTCGTCGCTTTCGCACCGGAATGTCAGATCACGCTAAGCCTCACTGGGAACGCGACCTTCCCCGGGTCTCCGCCGTAAGCTCCGGAGGTTGATAGGCGTTCAAAGTTGTTCTAACTCTTCAGCCGGGCGACGACATGAGCGCCCCAGCCTCGCTCAGACAGCTTGCATTGCTTCTACCGCCCCAGAGGCCCATTATTCACGCCGCCCGGCTGACCCCGCATCCTGGGCGGATTAGCATTGCTCCCGCCAGGTTCCCCGTCACACGTCGATCCACCGCGCTTATATTTAAGAACCGGTTGCTCCAGCAAACTACGCCAACTGATGATGCCTTTTTTTAACGGAATCGGGCCGAGCGCATGGGTCGCTGGCCAGACCTTGATTGTTTACGGGCCGGGATGGCAGTACCTGACCGTCCCAATAGAAAGTGTGATCATCGCTATACCGTTGATTTGTAGGTCGCGACAGACTCACGCAGCACAAAGGAAGGTAGGCCGCAGCGCCGCAATATTAGCTGGCCCATCTAAGTCATTTCTTTTCATAGAGAAAAAGAGACTCGCTTGAGGCGAAATGTGTCACAGAGAGTACGCGCCTCTCGCACGCGTGCATCTTTCACCGGGTGGCCATGCGTATTTATAGTAGATGTCCAATCATTTACCGTAACTAGGACTTGCTCCTATTGGATGGCTTTTTCTTTATCGATTGGACGGTAAATGGATTTAGAAAGAGTCGCTTTATTTGGGATAATCTTCCTTCCTTATCGGAGGAGACGAACTCCAAGGGTTTATACGTTATTATTTTCCTTTCTTCATAAAGATTTCATTGACTGACGTGATGATATCTTGTTGCGTTATTCTATTTTCTTCAGACATGAATATAAATCATTCTTAGATAGGTATGACCTCTCTAATTCATCCAAGACCTGCCCTCTGCCTAGCTGTATCGGCCTTCTTTTATCGCACCGAGGGGCGAGGGGCCCAGAGATTTGGTCAGGCACTCCTTGGCTTGGTGAGTGGGCCTGCGAGCCCATTTTTCAAACCCTATAAAAAATAAAAGGTTTTTTTTTTTTGTTGTGATGGATAAAAACAGATTGAGAAATTAGGGAATCGACTTTTTCATTCTCAAATAAGATCGAGTTTTCGAACCTTCTAGAGGGTTTCTTTAAACAATAAGGAGTTTAGTCAACTATTCAATCAAATGATATTGAGCATGTTTCCTATTTTTTCTCGTCAAAATATTCATCAATATTTTATCGATATTTTTAATTTTTCATATTCCATAAAATTAAATATCGATATATATCCATATTTATACTGATTTTACTTCTTTCATCCTTAAGTTAAAGGGATATTTGGTCTAACACTGACAGGCTACAAGCCCAGTAAAGATTCTGCTGTTTCATTTAAACCGGAAAACCAAGTTGTATCTTGCAAATCATGCAACAGAATATATCAATGTTTGAAAGGGATATTCGGCCAAACGCTGACTAGGCTACTGGCCTAGTAGTGATTCTGCTGTTTCATTTAAACTGGAAAACCAAGTTGGATCTTGCAAATCATGCAAAAGAAGAGTCCAATATATATTAATGTTTGAAAGGGATATTTGGCCCAACGCTGACTAGGCTACTGGCCTAATAGTGATTCTGCTGTTTCATTTAAACTGGATAACTAAGTTGGATCTAGCAAATCCTGGATTTTGGTGTAAGTAGGATGTGACTTTCTCGGGGTCTGTACCTGGATTTCGTTTCACACACGGCTTCACAATTTAGAGATGGAGAATGATGTTAATATGCGCCGAGGGGAAGTAATCGTTTATTTTATCAAAGTGTGTCAATTGTAAACACTAGTTATTTTAATTTAAAGATTCAATTAAAATTTTCTATTACAAAATTAAACATTAAACTGTAATATTTTAATGTAATGAATCAACTATACATAAAATTAAATGAAAATTTTAATAAAATTAAAAATAATGAATAGTTTATTTTATAATATTTTGAAGAAAAAAATAATTTTGTTAATTCAAACTAGTAACATATCGATAAAAACATATAATCAAAATTGTTAAAAATCATAAAGTCATCTATATTAATAACATAATGTATTAACATAAATTCTATAAATTCGAGCATCAGCCTACACATTCGATATTATTACCGATTATAATACTTACGATTCCACTTCATTATTGCACTTTAATTTTGTCACTAATCGATATACTTTACCTGCTTCGAATCGCCTAACACAATTAAACGCTGCACTGACGATCACAAACAAATATCACACCACAATAATCAAATGCCACACCAAGATCGACAATAATCAAACGGCCGCACCAAGATCTTGTACGGTAAGCAACCAGATCAAGTAGTTACCACACCACGTCAGACCTCCAAACTATGACTAAAAGAAAATAAATAAACGAAAACCCAAATCTTGGACAACCACTTTACTACAAGAACGAATTTTCAAAGATGTGTAAAAGGATGAGACCAAGAATGACAAAAACAATCACCTCTCTTGCCTAAAGGAAAAGATACTAACAAATAAAAAGTTAAAAGAAAATGAGGCAAGGGTTTTAATATAGACTTTAAAGTTAAAACTTATAGTAATAATCTTGAATAGTTTATTTATATTTTTAAGATTTTTTAAAATTTTTATTATACTTTAATTTAAGGTAGAATTATCTCCTACTGGTGAACTCCCTCCTATGTTCCGTGGTTGTAAGAAACTACATGTATGAGAATTCTTGATTTTTCTCATTTAGTAAATTTTAAAAAGAAATAATTTTTAATAAAAATTTGAAAATCAAAGAATTTGGATTATATTTAAAACAATGATATATTTTTTTAAAAATTATGTTTAATATTCTATAAAATTCTAAAATATAAAAAATAGATCTTAAAAATGTCAAAATTATAAATATAAAAATATTATCAATATAAAAAAATAAATTATATATATAAGATTAATAAAATCTTTTTTTTAATTCACTTTAGTTTGAAGGCAATAAACTTTCCCCACTAGGACTCCAACTCGAAACCCCCTCCCTATGCCCTTTGCCTGTTTTAACGGTGAGTATTCTATCACTTGACCTAGGCATCATGGGTAATATTAATAAAATATTAGAATTTATTTATTTATTATATTAGTTAGAACGAGTATTTAATATATATTATATTAGAATTATTTATTATTAGTATTATATTAGAATTTATTTATTTATTATATTATATTAGAATTTATTTATTTCTCCATAGGCTATGTATTATTATATATGAATGTATTTTTTATATAAATTAATCTATTTTAATGTATTTTTAATCTATTTAATGTATTAATATATATCAATTTTTTTATAAAAATCAATCACTAATAATTTTAAAATCTAATTTTTAGTATGATAGTGGGACACGTATTAAGCAGGATGGGTTGGTTTGTAAGAGTCACGAGACTGCTTTTTTATTTTTGAAAACGGCTCGAGTCGCTACTTATTTTTATTTATTTCAAAAGGAAAATAAAGAATAAGAAAGAAAACTCTAAATGACTCATAATAGAAAAGCAAGTCAGGAAAAATGAGCTCAGGTCGTTATTACCTATTAGAAGGGTACAAAGGAGAAGATTAACACCCCTCTCTAAGTTCATAAAAGTCATTTCTGGGCTAATCAAGTTAAATGACATGACTATCAATTAATCATAATTATTTGAAAAGCAGTATGTTAGTGCAGTAGCAAATACAAAATATTTAAAGTCAAATATTGAAACGGATTATAAACTAAGTGTTAAATTATTTTTTTTAAAAACATATATGGGATGTTGAGCCCCCTCTAAGGCCTATTTATTTAGCATAGAGTCAACTCCACAAAGTTCAATTTTATTGGAATTATAGAATTGATTGTGCATTTGGAGTTTTAAAAATTAGGTTAAAAAAAGGAAATTTAAAAAATGAAAATTTAATTAGGGAATATTCGAAAAAAGAAAATAAAATAAAACTAAAATGTCACTTCTTTGAAAAAGAAGAGATTTAAAGTGTGGATGTTTGGAAAAATTTGATTTGTGCTATTCCAAATATTTAGACAGAAGAGAAAGAGAAAAAGAAAAAATCATTTATATATTCCATCAGATTGGCCTCTTCAGGGCACATGTATGTACGCGACATCTTGCTACACTAAGTATATATGACTCGTGAGGGTTCAGATGTGACATCTCTTCTCAGCCGATTAGGCGACATTTGAGAGGAGGCTGTAGGACTCATTTTGTAGATATCTGGGGATCATCATTTCATCCATCACACCATCCATTTTGATGCGACTTCCTCCATGCTATGATAGAGGCGACCATCACCCACTCCACCTTTGTGCTTTTCTGCATATGACTCAATTTCATTAATTTTTATTAATTTGACCATATCCGAGTTCTTTCCCCTTCCTACTCACTTCACACTTGAGTGTATCTTTGTTGTTCACATATCGTTTCTGCTCATCCTATTGACAAATGATATTTCATTACCCACTATTTAGTGTTCTCACATGACATGTTCAGGTTCCTGACTCATGAGGTTTCTATACATTGTGTTACATGTACGAGGGGTTTGTTGATATTTTTCTCATTGAGATTATTGAACCTAGATTCCCTTCGTTTCTTTTACCCTATTACCTAAGCCTACATTATGATCCGAGTCGTAAGACCACCCTGAGGCCATGATGCCACACATTATGTTTGATAGCTTACACATGGACGATATTCGAGGTTGGTTAGAGATGTTTTGTACGATGGATGAGGAGCTCAAGTGATGATCAAATACTTAGGGTCCCTATTTTAGATTAATGGATTGTGGAGGCATTCTTACACTAGGCATAGCTACTTTGGTGTCATTTAACTATATATGTACGTATTTCCTGATAGCTTCAGTAAGTATACCTATCCTTTTTTTGCAGATCCTTGAGATAGATTTATATCAGGTACAAATTTTTTTTTGGGATGTATGGATCTTGAGATGTTCATATATTGGAATATAATCACTTCTAAGAGCACACTTATCTGAGATGCAATTATTTGACTGGGCATAGCTACCTCATTGTTTTGGTTCATCGGTGTAGTGAGTGACCATTTGATGGAGGATTTTGATGCATTGTGGATTTGATGTCACGTAAGATTAAGTCTTTTTCATATACTCCGGTCGATCTTGGATACCTACCTATCTTTTCATCCCATACCTAGATAACATTTCCTTCTTTGATAGCCTCATATCCATACCTATTTTATCGAACCATCCTTCCTTCTCGATCACCATTTACCATGATTTATGATTTTCTCTATTTGATCGAGAGAAGGTTGCGCTTGGGGCCTTTGAGTTTTGCAAGCCTAGCCTTCACCCATATTGTCATTATATAAAACTCTAGATGCACAACTATAGAGTGACAGACCATTATGAGGATGTCTCCATTTGCGCTAGTATATCGAGGTATTAGGTTAGCCATGATTTTGATTGTTGGTTCGTTATATTCGATTAGCCTGACTTGATGCATGATCCTATGTGGCATCCTTGGGGTTATATTTGCACTTTCAATACGTGATTGATGAGTATACTCTAGAGTATCGACATTTTTGAACAAATGACCTTTATGTTGTAAGTAAGACACTTAGCCATATTACCAATCACAACTTCTTCTTATATACTTTACTTTTTACTTATATTACCAATTTTAACGCCTTTAAAATAAATTTTCAAATTCAAATACTTTACAAGTTTTAAAATTAATATTTATCTTCCTTCCAAAATTTCTATTCTTGAATCTCAATTTCAAAATCTCTTGAATATTTCATTTACATTAAATTGTTATTCAAATTATCTATTTATTTTATTTTTTAAAAAACATTCATTTTCTTCTGTAAGCCTCACCTTATACTTCAAAGTTCAAACCTTAAATTTAAAATTCAAATTTAACAGATTATACTTAAGTCACTTTCAAAATTGTAGTTACAAATTCACCTCAACCCAAAATTCCACATTTCAATTTCCTGTAAAATTTTAAACCTAATTTCCAAAATTCTAATTTCTAGATTTAATTGCAAAACCTCAAATGTCCTGTTTAAAAAAATTCTAGTCCCAAATTTGCACTTCACTCTGTCTTAATTTTTTAAAATTCATTCCCCACTCTCAAATTTCCAAATTCCCAATTCTAAAAAAATTTCCAAATTTCCAAATCTCCTAAATCAAAAATCGATTTTCAAAAATTATCTTTTCAAAATATATTTTTTTAAAAGCTCCAATCCCATGCTTAATTCTATAACTCCAATAATAATGGAGTCTTGTGGAGTTAATAAATGGGTTATGGTAGGGCCCAACATCTCATGTATCTTTTATGAATAATTCAGCACTTGATTTATAACCCGATTTTCTAATTTAGTCATGAATGTTTTGCACTATATCCCAATTAACTCCTGCTTTCAATTGATAGCATCGTCACCACCAGCATATTGTTTTCGATTTATTTTTATTATTTGCTCGATTAATTGGTATCTATTGTCCTATTATTTAATTTTCATTGCCTAATTTTGATTATTAGAGACCCACCCCTTAGAGGCCAGAGGGGGTTATTAGAGCTGGTACTTGAGTCTCATTTACTGGGTTAGCTCGACTAACCCGAAATTGGGGCCTGGCCGGTCTCTAATTTGTTGGCCCTAAAAAACCGGCCACCTGCTCTACCAATTGACCCGCGTGCCTAATAGAATCCGACGCGTTATAGCTCGGGTTTTTTCTGCCAGTTCTGCTTGGAAAATTAAATAAAACAAATTTTACTTTATCATCCAAGTATCACTTAATACACTTATCCTTC
This sequence comes from Tetrastigma voinierianum, assembly GCA_016808115.1. Taxonomy (NCBI): domain Eukaryota; kingdom Viridiplantae; phylum Streptophyta; class Magnoliopsida; order Vitales; family Vitaceae; genus Tetrastigma; species Tetrastigma voinierianum. The sequence continues at coordinate 611,753 of JAEQBH010005319.1, read as the reverse complement.
CAAGTTCCAAGCCCTAGTTTAGTTTTTGTTTTCGCTTTTTAAAGTTCCCTGTATAAAACAGAGCTCTTTCTCTCTTCCTCCTTCCTCCAGGCTCCAAAGAAATCACTTCCTGCTTCCTCACGACGATCCTCCAAAGACATTTTTTCTATCTTCTTATCTGATTCTCAATTCAAGATCCTCTCTCTATATTTGTTGACTCAAGATCGTTTTCTAGGTAAAAAATAATCACTTTGCTTCAAATTTTTTCTTGCTTGATCTTTTTTTATGAAACATAATCTTAATCTATATAAATGCTTTTATTTTTCGATGCTGGAAATGGGTAGCGTCAGACGGCCTTCATCTTCAACTTCAAGGATTTATTGATTTAACCCTAGAATAGAGAAGTTATATTCGTTTAAGATTTCTCGCAATAAAATTGATAGTGTTTTTTTTTTATGTCATTGTGGTTGCCATTAGCTCGTTGCTCGCTGTTGTTGGTATGTTCATACATTGAAGTTCCAGAGATAATATATTTTCATGGAAATAAAGTGATGAAAATAAAGGAAACCAAAGCCGTATTAAAAACCGCTTTTGACATCAACTCGCTCGTATCAAAAACCGCTGATAATAAAAACTAGTTAGACAGAAACCATGATAATAAAACCGCTTTTTCGCACAAAACCGCTTCTGACATCAACCCTGTTTCCGTGAATAAAAACCGCTTTGATAATAAAACCGCTTGATAATAAAACCGCTTTTTTTAATAAAACCATTTATGGTGTGACGAGAGCGTCGAACCCTTTGAAGTGATGGAAAATGACTTATCTCATATTCTTTGGGGTTCCAAAGCCCGAAAAGAAGCCTGACTTATGATGCGTTGTTGTGACAAGTCTCCTCCGACAATATGGGTATGGCGCCAAAAAGCAAAGAGGGCAAGACTTGAAGGGTGGCTGGATGAATAAAGGTCATGTGTCCAAAAATCAGTGACAATCCAATGCTAATGAACATATCGCTCGACCCACCCAATTTGACGACTAATAAAAAGAAACGAATTGGGTGGGTAGATGGTTTAAGACTTTATTCATTCCCCGGAATTGACAGAAAAAGATACGTGACAGCAACTTCATTACTAGGTTTAGAATTAGGTAATAATAATAAAAGTCAAACTTAGTTTAGCTGTTGTTATAGTTCTAATTCAGAGTGTGGGTGTGTGTGAGACCTATCAAAATAGATGATATTATTGATATTTTGTCGACTATGAAATGATTGTTGGGAAACTTTGCCATTTGATTTGTAAATCGAGTTTGAATTCGAACCTTTAATCCATTTTATTGTGGTGTCATGGTCCGCTTATGTTTAGTCTCTAGTTTTTTCAAGTAGTTTGATCCGTTTGTTCATGAAATGGGCCCCAGGTTTTATGTAAGTCAATTGTATTAATTTATAAATTTTATATTGCAGTTATGGATTTTGAATCTAATTTGTGGGGATGTCGATGATGAATTGCAAATGTTTGAAAATACCCCTCAATAAGAGCCGCCATCACACTAATGTTTCCATTGGTCAGGGTACTAATGACAGGACTAAGTCATGGTGCTAGTGGTAAAAGAATTAGTAGTGATGTCGGGAAAAAGAAGTTGTTGCTAAGAAAGTCTAGTGTTAATAATTTCGAGGTGTGGAATAATTATGAAAGATTGGTAGTAGATGGCATGAAAAAATGTAAATGTAAGGATCAGGAGGCTTTATACTCTGTAATCTCAGAATTGAACTACCTTATCAAGACGCTATATCCAAAGTGTCATTTGATTCCTAAGTACAATGATGTGGGTGCCATGTTGGTTGACCATTCCCAGACGTTGAGGTCCCTGAAACTTGATCATAAGGCTTATCGAGATGCAATTTCTGATGTATCATAATGCATGATCTTCCATTTAGCTATGGCCGTAGCATGAAGCTGGCTCGGGTAGTGAATAGGAGTTTTGAATCCCATTTCAAACCTATTAGTAGAAACACTCAAGCAAGGTTGATTGTTGGACAAGTTCCTCTTGAGTGAAAAACAAAGCTAAAAGAGCATATGCTGAAGCAATATTCCTCGTAGAATTTGTTTAACTTCCGGGTATGGACCGTCAGACCACTGGGTTACATGATCTACACCTCATTATGTTGATAAGTGGTGCCAAATAGTAAATTGTCGTTGCATTTTAGGTTAGAGAGTCCACATACAGGATTGAATTATCTCGAAACGTATTTGGAGTGCTTAAATATCGGGGAATAGATGGGAAAACATTTTCCTCGACTTCGATAATGCCTCTTCAATGATAAAGATGTGCAAAATATTTTGTTAGATATTGACTTGAGAAAATGGTTTGTTATGTGATGGTGATTTTTTCATGTTAGATGTTGCATATATATATTGAATCTCATAGTTCAAAGAAGGTTTGAAAGTGGCTACAAAGAGGTTTATATAAAATAAGAAAGTGTTAAATATGTGAAGGCTTCTGAGAGAGGTTAAAACAATTTCATAAAATGTGTTGAAGAAGTGCATTTAGATGATATTGGTAGTTTCTGAGGTTGGATGCGCCAACTAGATGGAATGCTACTTTACATGATGCTTGGAAAGTGCTATTAAGTACCGTCAAAGCCTTCAATAGTTTCGACTCTTTAATGATAGGTTATACGCTGGTCCATCTAATGAAGAGTGGGAAAGAGCCGAAGATGCTTTCTCGCCCCATTCTATCAGATTACTAACTTTGATATCTGATCATCTTACCCCCCACCTCCAATTTGTATTTCCCTATAGTTTTACAGTATAGAAAGAAGTTGAATGAAAACTTGTATAGTGAAGATGGGTGATCAAAGATATGGCAGCAAAGATGAAAGTAAAATTTGAGCGTAGTACCAAGTGAGTATTCTGTCACTCTCTGAACTTGATGGTGGTTCTTGATCCGTTCTAAGTTGAACTTTTTGAGCTTTGCTATAAGAGACTTTATCCATATGATCATCAAGAGAAAGTGAATAGGGTATGAGGCCTTTGTATAAAAATATTTATCAATATACAAAGTATGGAGCGACATCAAGCTCCACTGGCTTTATTTTCAAATCCGTCATCACTTCAATGACCATGGGTGCTTATTCACAACAAACGTCCTCCATTGAGTGTTTAGGAATAAGTCAACATCATCAATGACATTCATTGATGTAAGTTTGATTATTAATTTTTATTCACATTATTTTTCTTATATTCTTTTTTCAGAGTTACTAGTATAGTGATGATTTTGTTTATGTGTTGGTTGCTTGTATTATTTTAGAGTATCACATGGAAATGAGTCAAAGGATCTTCAAGAGATGTCCAAATTCCAACTTGGATATATACTGATGAAGGAAGCTAAGTGTTGGAAATGACCTCGACGTGCTAGAATATCGAAGTTAAATAAACATCATTCCCGAACTCAAGTAATTATGGCTTCATGTGATATTTTAAGTATTCCACTCACAACAGTAGCTTCAGAATCTTCATTTAGTATTGTGGTCAGTATATCGTATAAGTATAGAAATTGTTTGCTCTAAAAAATCGTAGTGCTTCCTTATTTGTACTGCATCAAAAGGATTTTAAAGATTCTGACCTTCGTAAAAATTGCTTGCCCCTAACTTTTTTTTTTGTTTTTTTTGTTTACTTACAACTTACAAAATAAACATTTGGTTTTATGAATTGCGTATAAAAGGTGAAGTAGAGGATATTCATTATCTAAGGAAGATTCAAGGACATATATTGTTGATGATGACTGCCTCTAGAATGTGATTTTTAGATTTTGAAACTTGATTATTCGATAGGAGTATGTCAGTTTTTTGTTGTAATTCTATTTGGTTTTGAATTTTGTATGTTATTCATGTTATCGATTTGAGCTGAAAAGGCAAAAGCAGTGGTTGCCAAATTGCTTACCTTTTAAAACAACAACTCCATCAAATTCCTGATGTCTAATGCTACATTTTACCATTTTAAGAAAGTTTCTGGATTATTCCTGAGGTCCTGTGAGGTTCCCGATTTTAGGTATGTCGGAGATTCTTCACCCCTAGGCTATGTGGATTTCAAAGAGGTCTCAGACATCGTTGAATGAATGATATTTTCCATAGAATAAACAGATTCCCAGCCCACTGAGGTCTATTTTATTTAAGAACTTATATTTCTTGAATCGCATGGCTAAATTATTGTGTTTTTCAAGGGCCAACTCAATATACACTGTCATTCAGAGATATGAGATAATCAATATTGATGTTACAGCTTTGACGGGGGTATGAATTGACCAAGTATTTCCACTCGCCGTACCGATAGAGCACGGGGTCCCCGTCCCGCCCATGTCCTTCCATAGCGTACCAAACGGAGGCTCGCCATCAGCCCAGCAAAAACACGGATTTGGAAAACAGGGAGGCCCATACTCGGCCAGTCAACCCATATCCTTCCAATAAATGTACATAGAATATTTCAGCATCCTACTCGTCCAATCAAGTCCTATTATAAATGGGAAGAAAAGCACAGAAGACCATCGCTTGACATTCTCCACAAAGAATAGATGATTATTCCAAATAAACCTCTTTGACTAATCCATTGCTAAAATCTAAGGCTATCCAGTATGGAGGGAAACATACCCCAGGTCGGGAAGGACTCCTAGTCATCATCCAAACTGGATGGAATATCCACTATAAATAACAAAGGTCAGCTCCACACTGTAAAGGTACGCCTGCTGACAGCTAACTAAGATTCTCTTTTCCTCAGAAGAATCCACTTGACCACGGCCACCAAGCCCCGCCTACCCTTCTTCCCCTCGTTCTCTCAGAGAGATCCATCCAGATACCAGAGATCAACATTGCTGCAATCCTACCCTGTACCTCAAATGGTCCAAAGATCCCCGGGCTCAGCCCACCAAATTGCCTGTCCAACCCAAATGACCAAGCCCACCGTGGGCCCTGCTGGAAAAGGCATCATCACAGTTTATCTAAATGTAAGCATTTCTGGTTCTTGGAGTTTTCACATTATCAACTTGAATTAAATGATAAGGTCTATTTCGATTTTTGGCCTCTAAAACTACAGGTGTCTAAGTGCGGAAGTTCAAACCTTTTTTCGTTTGTCGTATTTGGATGATTTCTTAATTACATGTTTGTTTAGTTTGGTTTCTTTGGTAATAGATAATCTTTTCAAGTTTATTCCATTAATTTGGGTATTACATTCCGTATGGTTGTATGTGCATCTTGGGTTACTTTCTTGGTTAATTTATTATTCATTAATATATACTGCGCTATTCTTGCCTTACGATCGGTCCAAGTAATGGTTTCCTGTTAATTTGTCATTCTTTTAAGAGTGTGCAAGGAATTTTAGTATGAAATGTATGTGACATGGTGTATGGCCCAGACCGAGAGCAGGCCAACAAAAAAGCTGCAACCATTAGGTTTGTCATCGAATCGGTGGAGCTCCTTCTTATGTTCCAATACTGTGCAAAGTAAAAAATTACTTAGCATAACTCTCTTGCTTCTTTTTAAACTTCATTTCCAAAAAATATCATCAACAAAGCCAGATTCCAAAAGTTCATGTGCCTAATATCTAATTTGCCATTTGTTGTTGTTTGTGTCATGTTAACCTCATTTCTTTAAAAATTAATTTATTCTCATTAAATGTTTTGTTTTTCTTCTGTATGTAAAATAATTTTCATATTTGCATTGTTTCTGCTAAGAGAGAAAATCCCAGCATCTTCTTATATGGATTCAGCAGGGTATGAAACTTTAATTTCTTTCCTCTCTCCTCATAGTTGTTGAAGCAGTGCTCTAAAACCCTAAAGGAAAGAGGCAGAGTCTTTTCGCTTTGGTCACCACATGTTGTTTCCTTTAATTGATTTGTTAGAACAGAAAACTATCCTGTTGATTTTCCAAAGACTTAAAAATTTATGTTGTCATGTTTGTGCGCTTTTCTTGACATAATCAATGGGTGAATGTTAGATTTGTTCCATTAGAAATAATTTATCAAAGGAATAGATAGATGCAAATAAAGCTCCATATTTCCTCGAACTCATTCATATGTCGTTATTAAAGTCATAATATCAATTATCTTTATTCTATTTTATTTGTTGTCATGGTTGTTGTGTGTGTTTAATAGCTTAGCAAGGTTGGTATATTAATGAAATAAAATTTTAGTTTTGAAACTCTTGGTCAAAGACTAAAAGGCTCAGGGTTGTCATTTTTTAGAGATAATCATCTGAGCTTTGATGTTTAAATAGATGGATCTGAGCTTAGGTTTGAGCTTCCATTTGGCATGACAACCTGAAATTTGAGTTCTTAGCTCAATCAATTATCTTACTCTGCTTTTCCAGAGTTTCTCAGCACATCTTTCTGAACTGTTACGCAAGCTATCCTTGAAATAGTAGGTTTGATTGCATTATTTTTCTTATCTCTTTTAATTTATATTCCATTCACATTTCTTTCTTTCTTTCATGTTCAATACCTGTATGAAAACCCCAGATCCGGAATCCATAAAGCTCTCTTTTGTTAAAATTGCAAAATGTTTAGCGAGGTACTGGATTTTACCTGTATATCGAATTGATTTGTTTCTCAATTCCTATGAAGGCATTATTCTATAAATACTCCGGGAAATTTGATGAATTGTCTAAGACATTGACTTTATTTCTGGAGCCGCATTTATTAATATGCAAATACTGCTTTGGGATGAGTTATAATCACCTCCCGATGAGAAATGGATTCTTTCTTCGCCGATACCTTATCATTCCACTCGAAGCCAGATAGCTTTTCAAGGTCAAAAGGAATTTTATTTTACTATGGTCATGGGAACTTTGCCGTATTTTTGTTGATTAGTTTTTATCTCTTTAGTTGAACTTTTCTAATTGATGATTAACGTGTCTTTTACGCACTTTCACACTTTCACCAAAGCAGAAAGCAAAGTGTTTACTCATCATGTACTAAGTAAGTTGGTTGATTTTTTCCATATTAGGTTTTCGGGCTGAATTCAATTTAGCATTTACATGATCGTGTCCTGATTAACAAATATTTTTATTTTTCAGGTCAATCAAAGATATAACTAATAACAAAAGGGCTGGAACTGCCAGAGAGCCTAAAATGAAGTCAAATGAGAGAAAGGTTGTTTAGAGTACATTGTTAGTAGGAGGGCACGTCGCAGCCGCTTCTTCAGAATTACTTGATCACATGGCCGTTCTTTCCTCGCAATCTAAAATTCACTCTAGTTCATAGCTCAATTCAATGTATATATGAGTATGGAAATTATTGAATAATTTATCTAGAAATTAGCTCGGTATAAGAAATTTTGTTATCGATGTGTGGGTAGAAGCCATATTGCAGAAAGCAATTTCGTATCTTTTAATGGTGGTTGTACAACGTTGTTATTTAGTTTCATCTTCTTTTCTATTTATTTTATTTGGATGTATTCCATTTTGTAAGGAAGAAGAATCTAATGTAAACCTCAGATAGTTTGTTTTCACTACTAATAATGGGGCAAGTATCATATGGACATATGGAGCAAAAAATATTAGGAAATACAAGGCAATGGGGTAATATTTACAAGAGAGAAACTTTGTACAATTTAAATGAAAAACAATAATAAGAGAAGGAAAGTAATTTATCGACAAAAATAATTTCATTTTTTTTCACATAGGGTCGTAATACGTCTACAGTCTGACATAGAAGCTGCGGTCAGGTCAACTTTAAATAGCAGCTCCTATGAACTAGGCCCTGCCCTTATTCACTGATTATTCCCTTTGGCCAAAGGGTCTGACACCACCCTGATCCGCCCGCCCGACTTGCCAGCTCTAGGTGCTATGGATTTTCACTGTACTTTCCCAATAGGTAACTTGATTCCTGATTCTAGACTCAATTTTCATAAACTTTTTTTTTTCTACAGATTTGATGGTGGTTTTCTTTCTTATTTTGTTTTTGTGACGCCCAATTCCTCGGGCAATCCACACCACAACCAACTATTGATCTCCCATATCATGATATCCACATATAAAATGGCCATCAGCCCATACATCCATACTCACAAAAATATATCCAACCAACTATATTACCATACCAAGAGTTAATACGTCAATTTTAATACAAACATATTAAAATTCTAAAATTCTAATACATGTTATATAAAAGTATCACTAAAGCCGTCGGGCTTTCTTCAAAAGCGGCCTCTAGTGAGCATCCTCCGTACACTTCGTACTTGAAATAATGATCCTCGACAGGTGAGCAATGCCCAAGAGTGATAATCTCTACAGAGTTACTCCCCACTATGCAGCATGTATCGGCAACCAAACACACTCAAGCAAATACACGATCCTACTCAACGCCTTACATGCCCAATCCATGTCTCGAGTCCTCACTAACTCCCTACATGCTCTAAGCCAAATGTGAGAAAATACGCTCAAAACAAAAGGCTTTTTGTTCTCAAAACTTACTACCGAAGCTCGTAAATCTATTGACAACCTCCGAGGTAGAATTGTCGGGTAATTTCAAACAGCCACTGTTCGCTCCGAGATGAACTGTTGACAACTCTCCACTGGGCAATTATTCTAAAATCTTCCTCAAATTCCTTTCACAACCATTTTCATTTTTTCTTTTATTTTCTTTCATATCATGCACCACACTCCACATTCTAGGGTTTCGTGCATATGGAATGCATTATGCCATTTCCAAACACCATGTTAATATATTTTACAGAAGGATTAAGGCCCAAAAGTGCAATTTCGAACCCTATTAGGATAGGTTTTGAGAGTGCTTTTGTGCACCAATCACAATACACGCCAATTGAAGTGTTCGTCTTTTTAGTATCACTGTCGCTTAGAGGTTATTTTATCATGGCAGTGTTTGCAACATCAGGATTCAATACTAGATATTAGACTAATCATGAAGTTCAACTCAAGGTCACCTTAACAACCAAACAAGAACAATAGAAAACTCATAAAGTGAAGAAAATTCGATGCAGCTTGAAGACAGATGAAGATCAACAGTTCCTGAATTTCGCTAGAGTCATAAAATTTTGCAGATTACAAATTTCGTTAACCTTAGCTAAAATCTTCAACCCAGCGAAACCCACGACCTTCACAGACCAAAACCAAGCCATGAAGACTGCCTCCCAGCTTAAATTTCAAAGATTACTATCATTCAAAATTCTCGCTAAGCTAGCAAAATTTCTAGCTTAATAAATTACCCGGTTGCAAATAGTTCGTTTATGTTCGTGATTTCACTACTCCAATAAATTCTTCACTTAATAAATTCTGCTCGCCATGCTTTTGTATTTAATGCTAACCAATTTCAATTTGGTGTATTACTCTCTTGTCCTTTAACTTAGCTAAATTTGTAGGTTTTTTCGTATTTTCATGTATCGAGGTGGCCTAGGAAATAACTTCTTTTATAAATATAGAGAATTTGGGGAGAGAAGAATTTGCAAGTTTTCATTTTGTAAATATCTTTCAGAAATTAGTTAGGTTTTGCTTTTCCTTCTCTCCTTTCCTTACTTTCAATACAAACACTTTCGAGGATGACAACTCAAGAGATAAGCCATGCTCCTTTCGAATAGTTAGCTTGGTGGTGGGGCATATGCATGTTATCCTTGCATTAAAAAGCCATAGGTACTGGTGGTTTATGACCCCCATCTTTCCAAATTAAATGAATGGTGGATGAATGCTATCGATTCTACCAACACTTCCATGCTTCAGATACGCTGGTATACTTAATGCTAGATGCACTGCGGTCTAGATATCTGACAGCCTCAAAGAGATGACATTGTGCTAGGGTTTCAAAACAAGTAAAGGGGATTATAGATGAAGGCCTATGGTTGACTCCAAATAAGAGTTGATCAAGGGTGAGGCTCACAGAAGGAAAACATAGATCCCGTTATGCCTCGGACTATAAAGGCATGTCATAACAAGCAGGATAAAACCCGAGACACTTTGTTTGCCCTAACTTACCAAGTTAGTGACCTAAATCTTCAGTTAACTTTTTCACACTTTATTTTCGCTTTTTTACAATTTCGCTCAAACCTACTTCCCACCTGCTTTTCTTTCTCTCTTTTCTTTGAAGCAAATCCAAAGAGTCCAAATAGAAAGCCCACTGTGGGCACTTATGCAAATCATTTTGTGATGAAACCATCCCAGAGCCCTCACCTTAGACTAATTATACTACAAAGAGCTTGACTACGCAAAGAGGGAGGAACTTAGGCATGGGGCACCTTTGTTGATTCAGATCACCCTACCGTGGCACCTAATCAAAAGATATTAACAAAACATCTGCTATATACTATGTTATTCAATTCATAGCAATAACATCAAAATTAGCTCATATGGGCTAATAAAAAATTCAAGCAATTCATTTTGAATCACCCAAACGACATAAAAACCACACACAAATCACGTGAATAGTAGAACCTTAGGCTCGACATTGTTCACGGCCACACTAGGGATTTTCTTCACTCGGTTCAAATGTTTTGAGACCGAAAACACGGTCATCCAGGCCTCAACAAATCCCCATCCATTAAAATGGCTCTTAGCCAAAGAATAAACCAAGTAGAGAAGACTCTCACTCTTGGAGTTGTCGAACTCCACAAAACTCCGTGTCCACTCGCAGCCCTCAGAGCGTGAGATCAACTTTGCGGTTTTACCCCGACGAGAACCGACGGTCTGAAGTCGGGAATCTAGAGAGGTTCACACCTTTCTCTAAACCAGCCCTCCCCTGCCGGCCCATTTCCAAAGAATCACAGTAACATGGTATTGTCTTGACGTTGAATCTTTCACTTAATTCCTTTGTGTCATTTAGTTTGATTTAAAAGCTTTTGACATACATTTTAATCTTAAACCATTTTATCTCTATCCTCTCACTAATCATGAGACATGTGTCACATGGGTGCAGGTGACTTTGTCACATCACATGTCTCTCACATGTCAATATACGACACCGGGACACCTGCGGTCAGAAAACATGAAATTCGGACTGTCTCATAATTCGACGAAATTCGACGTGGTAGTTAGATTTCGCGAGACGATTCCAACGGTTAAGTCTGTTTTGTCATCCGAGGTCTATAAAAATTTCAAGACAACTCTACAGCCACATATCAAGACTCCGACACTGGTGCTCCCGTGCAGAAATTCGATCGCCTCTGTAATTCACACGAAATTCAACGTGGTAGTTAGATTTCTCGCGAGATACCATTCCAGCCTGAAGTCCGCTTCATTAACCGGTGTCTAGCAAAATGCAGATTTTGACCTAAATTACTTCATTTTACCATTTTTCAAAAAAATATAATTTTCTCGGATTTTACATTCTCCCCTCCTTAAAGAAATTTCGTCCGAAATCTGCATAATCACAAAAATCACATGCTTATGCAACGCGCACTATGCCATATAAACTAGACATTTGGCATTAAACGACTAAACCACGACCTTCATCCCTAAACAAGAAGGGATAGGTGGCCCGCATCGTGTCCCCGCCCCACGTTGATTCCTCCACCACCTGGGCAGGCCGATAATAACACCTCAGACACTTCGTCGGTCTCTGCAGATCGCAAAACCTGATCCCGGCTATCCATAATGCACACTAGTCCCTCCTCGAAGGTCCCATCCGTGTCAACCTCAATCTCTCCCTCAACCAATGCACAGAGTTGGATTCAAAGTGTACCTCCCGAGAGATGTGAAATAATTCTCGTGGACACTGACATGTCGAGCGGTAAAGCCACCCAGATTATAGTGCTCTACCCTCGAAATCTCAAGGGCCCAATAAACCTCGACGATAGCTTCCCGAGCTTACCAAACCTGACCACTCCTCTCTTAGGCATCAATTTCAAGAAGACGTGATCTCCAACCTCGAACTCTAAAGGTCGACGTCGTACATTAGCATAGCTCTTCTGCCGGCTCTAATCCGTGAGAAGAAACTGTCGTATCAAGCTCACCTTCTCGAAGGTGTCTCAATCGATCAGACTAGCGATGGAGCCTTCCCACCTCTGGCTCACTACCTGATCCGCATGGCCTCCCAGCACGCCCATATAGCCATCTCAGATATCTGTCACATAATCATAGCATGAGTACCCACCAGGCAAGTGCTCTTCCCAGCCTAATTTATATTCAGACGACAGTCGTAGTACGTCCTCTAACACTCAGATCATCCCTCCTCGACCGACCATCCTTCCCGTGAATACTTCATGGTCACCGTGTGCCTAGCCTTGGAAACTATTTCGTGGCAAGCGTCAGAAACCTCTGGCTCCCTATCCGACACTCGGCGGATACCGGTACTCCATGTAGCCACGATCTCCTCGAATATATAAATCCGCAGAATCTCCTCCAATGTGAAAGATCATCCGTGATCGGCTTAGAAAATGTGCTGACTTCGTGAGCCGGTCCACTATCACCCATATAGCATCATGTCCTTGCAGTGTTCATGGCAAGTGGGTCACAAAATCCATCGTGACGTGCTCCCACTTCCACTCAGCCACCTCTAATGGCTGAAGTAACCTTGCTGGCTTCTGGTGCTCAAAATTTAACCTCGCTGTAATGAGACATCATGAACAAAGTCCCCACGTGTCTTTTCATCCTACTGTTATAATATCGGGACTAAGATCCCTGCACATCTTCTGTGCCACTTGATACACAAAGAAATCGAGTAGTGAAACTCCTGAATCTCCTCTCTCAACCCATTAATCCAGTGGTTTCACTCACCCGTCCTCTATACCAAAGACTCACCATCTCCATGTGGGACTGGGCCCAGCCTCACACCGGTGGCCTGATCGAGACCCTGGCCCCTAATGGACACTATCTTCGAGTCCCGCCTTGGACTCAATCACCGCTTAGTACACAGAGACTCAGCCACTAAACTCCTAACGTACCCTAAGTCTCCAAGCCACAGATCAGCCCAAACTCATTCCACGCCTCGAAAGATCCGCTCATTCTCAAGAAGCCAATGCCCTCCGTGACTTCGGCCCTGAGTGCATCAGCCACCACATTCCGCTCTTTGCCGTGACAGGTAATGCAAAGTGAAGTCATAATCCTCTAGAACTCCATCCATTTTATATGTCACTTCATATTTAGAGGTCCACTACAGTAAAAATATACTTCGGGACTTTGGTGGTCCGAGTACACTCGAACTACTCAATACCATAAGTAGTGGCGCGCCAAATCTCAGCGTGAAAATCATGGCCGCCAACCCATGTCGTGTACTATGCTCAGATTTTCAATGATAGGAACCATAAGCTACTACCCTCCCGGACTGCATCAAAACACACCCCAGTCCTGCCCTCGAGGCATCACAATACACTGTGGTACCCTTGGTCTCTCTCACCAGACAAGATAGAGCAAGATGAGCCTCCTCCTTGGCCCTACAGGCTTCGCCCCAGGCTGGGGGCCTAAGGCGCATCTCTAAAAAGGGGGGCCTATTGTGTATAAATTTTTTACTTTGTAATATTAAGATACTAAAACCTTAGTTTTTATTATGTTAAAACTCTGAAACTATACTTTACAAACAATCATCTACAAAGAGTGCTTGACTGGCTCACCCCAACCTCCTATCACCACTAACACTAAAAAATATATCAAACAAATACTATAACAAATACTATAAAAGCAGGTTTTATATGCCTAAATTATTATGGTAGTTGGTCTTGAAGGGCCTATTTTTTAAGAGAAATGTGGGGGCCCGAGGCGACCGCCTCTTAACTGCCCGCGGCCGGCCCCCGACTTTAATGCCTCCCCTGACCGCCATCCAACTGCAAACTCACTCCCTCTGGCTCAATCTCACTGAAATGCTAACCCATAAACCAGCAACTTCCAGACACCTGAATCCAGAAACCACATCTCTAAGATCCACTCTGGCCTCTCCAATCTATCACGCCGACCTTCTCTCGGGTCCATTGACACGCTTTTGATGCCGATAATTCACGTGTCCTAAAAATCTCACCTCAAGAAGCCAAAACCGCACTTATCGAACTTACAGAGAACATGATCTCTCGCGAATCGTGAGAATGATTCCCGCGATACCTAAGTCTCTCCCGACTCAGGAATAGATCAAGATTTCATCCACGAAGACCAATGGCTAAACTGGTCCAAATAGGGTCGAACACCATGCAATGGCACCATGAATGGTCGTAGGTGCATTCGCAATCCAGCGGGCATCACCAGAAACTCAAGTGCCGCATAAACGTCCCCTAACGCCGCCTAGTAGGGAGATTCGTTTCCTAACCTCAAATCGACGGTAAATCTGGGAAAAGGAAGGTCTATTTGAGTAGACTCGTGCTCCTCTCAATCGATCAAACAAGTCATCAAATGGGTACCGAGCCTGAATGCGAACCCCGTCTCAAATGCTCTGTAGTCAATGCACGGGCCAAGCACCTGATTCTTCTTCAGAACAGACCAGAGCGCCCATAGGTGAAGTGCCTTGCCTAATGAACCCTTTGTCCAAGAACTCCCAGTTGGACTCGAGCTCTTCGCACTTTAATTGGCGCCATCCTATGTGGAGTCATAGAGATGGACGAAGTACTAGGGTGTAACTCAATACAGAAGTCTACAACCCTCTACGGAGGCAATCCCGGTAGCTCATCCGGAAAAACGTGCTCATACTCGCAACCACTCGGGAGGTAGATTCAGTGTCCCATCTCACCCGCCCTCTAGTAAGGTGCCCTTAGCCAACTCCGCCAACCGTCCATGACACTTGGACTCGCACACCGCCCTGGGCACATCATGCTTATCCCCGAATACAACACGAGTAATCGCCCTGCTTCAGAGGGTGGTAACCCTCCTATGCTCACAATCGATGACGACTCTATAAGTTGTCGCCTTAATCCATCCTAAGGATGACGCCTAACTCGATACATGTCCATGACCCTCAAGTCCACCGCGTGAGTCAATCCCGAGATCTCTAGCTCGCAAACTACCTACATATATCCCTATCCTCGCTCTCTAATCCCTGGGGGAGAACTCTACATACAAGGGCCTCCAAGGCCCCAACCTCTAAGCCCAACTCTATCACAAGTGATGCAGCACGAATGAATGCGACGCACTGAGAATCAAATAACACTCTGCCCATAGCGATAGAAAATGCACACCGTATAACCTGGCCGAATGGTTGACTCAATGATCGTGGTGATGGCGTAAACACGCCCGTGATCCCCGATGTCCCTTCCCGTGAGCCTCTGTCCGCCTCGGCCTATAGTCCGCCCTCCGGGCCCGGCCAGGTAAATGTATGTGCCCGTGCGCACTCTCGGATCGAAACCAACTCCTCTCGACCCATACTAGGTGTAAAGGAATATATCAGATCCTTCCTGCCCCACTGGCTGATCTGGGACTGCGCTGCCCCAAAAACCCCGATCCCTATCTCTGGGGGGCAACCTCCTCATGTCCGAAGGTCGGGCACGTAGCACAACTGATCCCCAGCCACCAGGGTAGCCCCCCGATCCGTCCTCGCCTGAATGGTCACGCCTAGAACCCACGGAACTAGGAAGCCCTTTCTTTCCTCGACCAAGAAGACTGACTCTCCTTCCTCTTTCTACAAACACTGCGATCCCTGTAGCTCGTGTATCCTCCATCTCCCCTCTCTACGGTCATGGCGCCCCAAATCCATGTAGCCCATGTCTCTCAGAGGGCGAAGTCCTACAATCCTCGCCTGAACGGACAATCTTAGTTCATTCCTCAAACCTTCTCGACCTTGGCCAGCCCATGTCACATAATCTTCAAAGAGCGAGTTAACTCCGTAAACCTAGCCACATACTCAATCACGCCCATCTGCTTTCACTTGAACTCCCGAGCCTCGTGGATATCGAGCAGCACTGGTGGCATTTCGCCTAAGGAATGTACTCCTTGAACTCGCCATGTCATCGCTTTCTCTCTAGGTCCCAGAGGTCTTGATCGAATCGCACCATATCTGGTTCCCGCCTTCTAGTTAGACAATGTAGCCAGTCCGGATCCCGTCGATCGTGAGGTGACTCCACAGCCTCCAATACCTTCTCACCTCGTACGAACCAATGGTTTGCCACCACTCCGATCTCCTCCCCCCCGTGAATATCGGAGGATTATGTGCCCCGAACTCCTCTCGGGAGGCTACTGACTCCTGCCACCACGCACTAGGATCAGGTAAATGGCAAAGCAGCCTGCACCCCACAACCTCAACAAAGGCCTGCTGGTCAAAAACTGGTGGTGCTTAGCTAGCACCTCTTAGACGACCTCTACGTCCTCGCCACGTCCTTGCCCTCGACTAGCCATCTACACATGTCAAATGGCAAGTGTTTAGTAAAGATCTCAAGGTGTAAACACAACCCCGAGACACTATCTGGGCACATCGAAAAAAAAATTTTCACACACTACGTCAATGAATCCAGGTAACAACGTGCAAATATAAATATCCCATATATTAAATCACATTCACAAGCAAATTTTTAAAAATTTTTACCGCATTTTTTAACCCTCATGGAACAAAGTGTTTCATGAACAGTTGTCCACATGATCAATGTTCCCAAAACAGCTGATTGTGTGTGTCAGCAGACTGAGTCAAACCGGGGTTTAGGTGCACAAGAGCACACCCAAGGAACCAAAGGCGCGCATAGCGCCCTGTCAGGGCGCAGATTAGGGCAAGATCCGCGCCTAGGCGCCGCGTCATGGTCATGTCGCAGTCACAAGACCGCCTGTCGCAGTCGTGTCGCCACAAGATCAGCGTGATTACACTTTACTATCACAGATCAGCCGACTCAAAGGGTCGCTTCTTGTCACAATACAAAAATTGTATCGTGACCCAGAACCTATGCCGCGCGCACTGCGAGCCGTGTCACGCACGTTGTCAGAACGCAAAGATTGTATCGATGCCCTCATCACGATACAAAATTTTATATTGCATGGCACCCTGCCAGCCGCCTCACGACGCCAACCGTGTCGCCAGGCGCCGGCGACGCTGGCCGCGGTTACGTAGTCGCCGGTCGACGCGGCCCCGTCGTGGCGCCCAGAAGTCAGGTCACTACACACACAACCTATCGACGTGACCCAACCAGGAAAATGGGCGAGTCCATCCGGCCCCTATGAGAAACCTATTTATTTTTCTTCTACTTATTTTATCGGTTCTAATTATACCGCAAGATCACAATTTTCTTTTTTCATATCCTCAGTAGAACAAAAAATATTTACTATAATTTATTTATTTATTTATTTTTTTTCTGTTGCCCAAAATTTCTCAAGCCAACCTGAAACCTCAAACTTAGGGGTTTGTTTTCTTGACCCTAATGTTCAACACTTTCTCCTATGATACTCACCAATCATACAAGCACACATCACAAAATCACGCAACAATCATCAGAATGCACAATGGACACAAGATCTAACCCGTGCCCATCAAGTCCTAGGTAATCGTATACCTAACTTATTGATACTAAGCTATACTCTAGTATCCGACATTGAGTTCTAGGTATTGATAAACCTATGCTCTGATACAAGCTGTGACGCCCCAATTCCCGGGGTCCAAGCTGACCACCGCCAATCATGGACAATCATGGTCTCATATCATGAGACCCATATATGAGTAAAATGGCCATTACCATACATCCATACTACGTGTACAATATATCCGCAAATCAACTATATATAACACATATGTTTCAAGAGTTAATACGCCACTCTTAATACAAACATATATTAAAAATTTAAAATTCTAATACATGTTATACAAAAAGTATCTACTCAAAACCATGTCAAGCTTTCTTCTCAAAAGCTTGCATCTAGTGAGCGCCCTCCCGTGACACTCTCGTGACCAGCACGATCTCGATTGCGGCGAGCACGCCCGCAGTGATAATCTCCCGCAGCATGAAGGTTACTCCTCACAACGGTGCACACACAGAATTAGCATAAAACTAAACACACTCAAGCTGAAATACACGATCCCATCCTAATGTCTACATGCCCAACCCATGTCTCAAGTCCTCATCGAATTCTCACACATGCCTAAGCCAAATGTGAGAAAAATACGCTTTCAAACAAAAAGGTTTTCGTTTGAAAATTTACTACCGAAGTTTTGCAAAACTTTACTGACAACCTCTCCGAGGTGAATTGTCGGGTAATTCTCCGCCAAATAAATACGGGTTCGCCTCCGAGATGAACCGTTGAATAACTCTCCAAGGCAATTCTTCGGAAAATCTTCCCAGAAATTCCTTTCAACCATTTCATTTTCTTTTCATTTTCTTCTATATCATGCACTCACACCCCAACATTCTAGGAATCCCTGCATATGGAATGTCGCATTATGCCATTTTAAACACCACATGTTATTTACATGCATATATTAACAAAATAATCACATACATCATATATTCAATTCATAGTGTAACATCACATAAAATTAGCTCACACGCTAATAAATAAATTCAAGCAATTCTATTTCAATCACCCAAACGACAATAAAAATCACACATAAATCAATGGAACAAGAGAACCCCAGCCCGACACCTGCTATTTGACCACACTAGTGGGATTTCGGGACTCGATTCAAATGTTTTGAGACCAAAGCACGCTTATCCAAGCCTCAACAACTTATCCATTAAAATGGCTCTTAGCCAAAGAATAAACCAAGTAGGAGAAGGCCACCTCACTCTTGGAGTTGCCTAACTCCCATAGTAATCGGTGTCCATGCGTAGAGTCTTTATAGCGTAGATCAACTTTGCTTCTTGGCTCGACGAGAACCGACGGTCCGAAGTTCAGAAACGAGAGTCAATTTCTCTCTCTAAACTAGTCTCTCCTCACGCCTCGTTTCCAAAGTGGGCAGAGAAGAAGATAGTCTTTTTTGTCTTTATTTTAATCTTTTCACTTAATTCCCTTTAGCTGTTTCAGCTTGATTTTAAAAGTTTGACACATGGGCTTAACGGGCCATTTATCTCTATCCTTCACGATCATCATGCGACATGTCACATGGGTACATGTAGTAGGTGACTTTGTTACATCATGTTCCTCACAGTCATTATACTAAGACCACACCCTAAGCTTTTAAAACGTGAAATTCGATCGTCTCTAAATTTGACGTGATAACTAGATTTTTTTATGAAATGATTCAAACTAAGAAAGTCCGTTCATCCTGGAAGTATAGAAAATTTCTGATTTAAAATTAAAATTACCATTTGTTTCATTTTTCGTAAAATGTAGAATTTTTCAGTTTTATAGTTTTCCTTAAAATAATAATAATAATAAGTGAAAAATTCCAAACCATTTTCAAAATACAAAAACGAGTCTCGCCTTCTTTAGTAAGAAACTTATCATGGCCAAATGTGAGTCCAATGATAGATAATAATAAATCTAATATAAATTAATTTTAATATAAAATATATTTATTTATAATAATTAAACTAATAAATAAATATATATATATATATATATATATATATATATATATATATATATGATATATATATATATATATATATATATATATATATATATATATATATATATATATATATATATTTAAAGAGAGAAAGAAAATAATTTTTTGTGTTTAGATTTGATAATGGGATTGTCTCTAAGGGATGGAGGAGGGATGTGAACGATTATTCTAATTGGTTTTAATTTTATAAGACGAAACTGATAATTTAAAAAAAAAAAACCGATAAATTGAAATTTAAAATCGATAAAATTAATTTATAGATAATAATTGGTTAAAGTAATTTAAATTGATTGGATTCAATTCCATTTAAAAATTGAATGAAAAAATGAAATTGTTGTAGGATTAATCAGCGGAAGCAAGAATCATCACGCGATTAATTATTCACTACATTACTAAACTAATATAATTCAAATGGGGATATACCTGTGGATTTGGTGCAAGTATGCCACAAGAACCGCAGATTCAAAATATCTTCGAGGTATG
This sequence comes from Tetrastigma voinierianum, assembly GCA_016808115.1. Taxonomy (NCBI): domain Eukaryota; kingdom Viridiplantae; phylum Streptophyta; class Magnoliopsida; order Vitales; family Vitaceae; genus Tetrastigma; species Tetrastigma voinierianum. Next base: position 591,905 of record JAEQBH010005319.1, on the reverse strand, counting down.
GACAGTGTGGGTGCTTGAATCACTAGAACATTTCTTTCCTACTATTCTCTAAACCAATTCGCATTTTTTTTCATAGTATGCATTATCTTACTCTATTTATAAAGTACAAACCCTAGAATACTTTATTAGCCATTTGGGCTCACCTGTCACACTCGATTCCCGGGGTCCGAATCTAATCACATTCTAATCCTGGTTCATCAGGACGAGACTATATACGGGGACTCTTACTCCGGGAGCATTTTTTTTTTTTTTTTTTTTAGAGCTGAACTTGTACCTTTGGGTATGGCCTAAGTCTTATAACATAATCAAAATATCATATACATATCAAAAGAACTACCACCGGAGTGGTGTCCATCAAAATCTATACACATATACCGAGTCCTCCATTTTACAAAATTACAAACTCAGACTTTAAGACGATAAATCGAGTTTTAAACCTACATGTGGGAAGTGAACTCCTACTAGCAGGCCGGCCCAAAGAAGATGCGGAAGTTTCTGACGTCTTCCTCGTACTCTACACAAAGAAAACCCGTATAGTTTTTTACTTTAGTGGAAACATATCTTATAACTTATAATTGATATTATGCATTTATACTCGAATCATAATAAACATATAATGTAAAACATATATCAAAATTTCATGACACCATATAACACATTACACATAATTATCCCTCAGAATAAACTTATGCTTATTCGTATCTCTCAGATACGGCACTCGAATCCTATACTTATAGCAACCATGTTTGTTCAAATCTTGACTTATGAAGTGTGACATTCATTGATTCCAGAGGACCCATATTAATCTGCATTCCTGTATACTCGCAGACTGAACTTATACACATACTTAGATGGAGGTACTATATTCACACTACATTACTATCTCCGTGAGTTACAAGAGTTTATAAGCTTATACAGAAAATTCTAGGTACTACAAGGTTTATACTTATACCATAGGGTCAGAGTAATATAATATGATTGTTATTGAGGCACCCAAGAGGGTACTACAGAGATATTACGGAACGATACCGGCATTGCTGAACTTATCCATGACGGAAGTACCCGTAGTACATAAACTTATACTGTGATTTCAGATTTATACTTGAATACACGGCATTCCGCATGAACTTATACTTGTATTAACGAACTTATTCTTGTATTTCAGATCTTATACTTGTATTACATAATCATATATATTTTTAGATCTGCTACTTGTCTTATAGAGCATATACTCCGTCTTACTGATCTTATACTTGTGTTGCGTAGCTATTCTTGTATTTATGATATTTCTCGGATCTTTATACTCGTACATTATGTAATTTATTCTTGTATTTCAAATCTTATTTGGTGGTTACTGCAGTTTATTCTTTGCCTTACGAAATCTATATCATGTTACGTAACCGTCTGTATTTGATCTTATTTGCAAGGTGACCTGAGGTAACATAAGCTTTTAAATGCACGAACTGGTATCACTACATACAAGGTCATATCGTACTTATGCAAGATACGACATTAGTCTATAGAAAGTGACTGCCATCAAATACAGAGGCAGATTTCATGATTCGTGAATGATATCCAAAACAAACAAATATCAATATATCAGAATCACATCTTTAATATCTATACAATTTCTTTATGCTGTATAATACATTATTTATAGTTTATTCGATTTTCCGAGGGACTCGTATTTGTACTTATAAAGCAACTTTATGCTTTGTTCCCGATCTCCCTGTGAGGAGCAAAGGTGGCTTATTCTTGTATTTCCTTGATCTTATACTGTGGATACGAAATCATACTATATTTTGAACTATTTTGTGTGACGGCACTGGTGGCACTACTTGTTCAACTCTCCAAAAGACACATACTATCAAACTTTATATTTTATTTTTAATGAAGCATTCGTGAGGTACTACTAACTTTATACTCATGGAAAATCGAGGTACTATGGAGATTCATTATATAGTACCCGAGGTACTTCACTGGAATTTTACTTATATTACAAAAACTTATACTTATTTTATCGATAATGAAGCACCCAGAGGTATCACTCAGATTTTATTTGTACAAAAAATTCATAGGTACTAATAACGTATATTAAAGGTACCCGTAGGTACATTCGTATCTTTAATTATTATTCATTCTTTACTTTACTTTATTCAGAGTCTTACTCATATAACCTGTTTGACTACCGCATCAATCATAAGAAATGAGTAGGACGCACTACAATAAGTACCCGGGCGGTACAATACAAGATCGAGGTCAGAGATAGCAAGAGGTCAAACAGGGAGTGCCGAACACTAATCGATTAATGGTAGCATCAGCATATGCCGAGCACTAATCGGGGAGCACCGGGCATCGAGCAGAGTGTCGCATTACTCAATCAAGAGTACTGCGGGCATCGAGCAGAGTGCCGCAGCACTAATTAGAGTACCGGCACCGAAAGCACGAGTGTCGAGCACTAATCAGAGTACCGGCAACAACAGAGTGCGTTGTAACCAACGTGAGGTCCATACTTAAACAGAACTGTGGTTCGCCAGGTTTGGGGCGCCTTAGCACTAACAGAGGCCGGCACCATCGTGGAATCGCCCATCATCATTTTTTCGTCGTAGTCATACTATCATATTCCTATGTTCATGTATTGATTTTCATGTTCATGTTCATGTTTCGCCTGTTACATATTTCATATATCATATTCATGTTTCATGAACAATGCCTATACATACGTATTTCCATATTTTTCCCCTACATTATTACATATGGCATTTCATATACTGTACAAGATGATTCCTATGTATTCACACATAATTCATGTATTCTTGTCCTCTAGCGAATCTATTTTTCTTAGAAATTGAATCATTCCACTGGATTTATCCAAACTAAAGTTATGGCATTTTCTATGCCAAACTAGTCAATTTTAATCGATATTACACTAGGACAGTTTGTAATACTCATTTTCTAGTGGTCTTAACCCATACTTCTGACATCGGTTCTTTGTATTCATTTGAAGAAGGTGTTATGGTTCTTCTCCAATTGAATCACCTAAATCGTGAGCACCGAAACTCAAGTTATGTCCTAAACAACCTGACTCACTTATGATCAACCAAGCGTAATTTGCTTGAACATAGCCCCTCTTGAGTGAATTTTCGGGCCACATATAGATTCAGAATTCAAGGTAGTTATTTCTGGATGTTTTATTCTCCTTAAAGCTCAAGAATCCAGCAACTTGAATCACCTCAAATCGATAAGAAATGACTAAGTTATGGCTAAAATACGACTCTGGTCAAAATAGAGCATTTAGACTGGCACCAGATTCACTGCCTTGCATCGATACTAATTTTTCGAAATTATCCAGAAAGGTGGTTTTTCTCCAATTTTTCCACATTTTGCTACCCAAATCAATTCAATAATCATTACACACTTCAAAACCACTCCATATTCATCTTGTAATCTCTTTTCTACTCAAATCATCTTTCAATACTTGTTTTTCTTCAAAAACCTTTCATGGATTACTCTCAAAACAACTCTAAAATGGGTCTTAACCCAAACACAAAGATTTGTTAGGGTTTGTTCTAAACCCTAACTCAATTACTTGCAATTTAACCATGAATCCAACCTCAAAGGGAGGATTCCATACTCTTGATCCCATAAGAATTTATTTTAGGGTTAGGTTTCTTACAACCCACAACCCACAAACATGTATCATACAAATCTATACAAAGTTCCATACAAAAATCCAAAGATCCATACTAGAATCCATACCAAAAATCATAGAAATCCATACCTTAAACTTGGCTTCTTCATTTCTTCTTCTCTTCTCTTCTTCTTCTCTTCTCTTCTTCTTCTCTTCCTCTCTCTCTTTTCTACGTTTTTGGTCTCTCAAATGAGAGACCACCGTCTTTATCCACTTTTTGACTTAAGGCACATGTCTGCCAAGACAAATAAAACCCATTTTTTGGTTTTGGTCTCTCTTAATTGCCTTTTAGTCTCCCTCATTCTATTAATTGCACTATACTTTATGTTATTTCCACTTTTTGGCCTCTCATCTTATCAAACTTATGACTTTATAAGCTCCTCTTTTGACAAATTACAATTCAGCTCTTGTCTTGTAAATGGAGCCAATTTCCATGTTTCTCGTGATTGAACTACAAACATTCAAATTATGCTTACAAAATATCCTAAACATGTCGAAAACGACTAGGGTATATTTCGGGGTATTACATCCACACCTTAGGGCCCAAGTCCATGTGTGAACCCATTTAGTATTTTAAACTACTGACTTGCTCAGAGTAGCAAAATCCAACAATTTCCACTACTATAAAAACAAGTTCGTTCTTTCTTGTAAATCGTGATATCATGCTCCACCATTTATCCTTAGCTAGTTTTGGGGATCCTAATGACTATTTATTAATCAAGGCTCCTGAGATAATTGCCAAGCAATTATCTAATCCTAAGGCTATTCCACTAAAAGCCCGTAATTGAACTCCGATATTAATACACAAATATTAATATTATTTTCTCCTTTGTAAAATATCAATAATTAATTGATAAGATTTTCGATCAATCACTCATTTTTGGCCTTCTTGATTTATCAGCTTCTATAATGGATAAATGCACCGCCGCTGACTTCATAACATCCAAGTACTCGAAACATAACAAGAGGATATTTACACAATTCCATATTGTTTATTTCATAAATACCGTACTAAATAATCTTGCTCTAAATCATCAAGATATTTGTCGCTCAAATAGACTCTCACTACAACAACTCAAAGAACAATAATCATTTAAATACTCATCTATAATAAACTCAGGATTGAGAGAAGAATAATAACGAAATATTGCTTGGAGATTTATTTCCTTTTACGTAAATTTAACTTTAAATAAATCTCACTTGATCCTATCAATGCAAGTATATCACTTGCACCAATATTTTATAATAAATCCAAGATGCATTATTTCACAAATATTGCGCCTAAATAACAAAGCCGCCTAACTTTGTTTAAAGACTATGGTCCTATTCATTATCATGAGAACCCAAGATCATGTTCTAAGAACTTCATGATCATATACTCTACAATTCTCAACCCAATTTTTATACGCAAAATATCACGCACACAATAGAATAATACCTCATATTGTATTAAAATTAAACTCAGAAAATATAATAACACATTTGTCTGGTTCTAAAAACAAACACAAATAAACTCCCACTTGCCTTAAAACCAGTCTGGTAGACTCTTAACACCCATATAATCTACATGTTTCTCGAAAACTTAAAACAGTAGTGTTCTGGTAAATGGGTCTCAAGTAAATTTTCCTCTGATGCTATTTTAGTAACCACTCTATCTCCTCTCTCGATGATATCGTGAATCAAATGGTACTTTCATGTGTTTCGCTTCGTGATACCTCTGCCTCGGATCGTACTACGTACCCCACTATTATCACAATAAAGGGTAATGGGCCGATTTGCACTCGGTATCACTTGAAGATCCATAAGGAACTTCTTCAGCCATACTGCTTCTTTCGCTGCTTCGGAAGCAGCCACATACTCAGCTTTAGTTGTGGAGTCAACAACGCAAGTTTGTTTGACACTCCTCCAACAAATGGCTCCACCATTTAGTGTAAAAGACATAATCCGTAAGTGGATTTTCTCAATCAATATCCTTTGGGAAATCTCGAGTTCGTATAAACTGTAATAGTTTCGTAATTCCACTAGAATATACTAGCATATAATCTCTTGTTCTCCTTAGATATTTGAGAATATGCTCTCACCGCAATCCAATGTTCTTTCCTCGACTGGATTGGATACCGACTAATCATTCCCATCATGTGAGCGTATATCCGCCTCGGTACATAAATATTGCATACATGAGATTTACTTCCACGTCACAAAAGGTATCCTACTCATACGTTTCTTTTGCTCAAGAGTTTTTGGTGATTGCTCCTTAGAAAGATGAACTCCATGCCTGAAGGGGGTAAAGTTCCCTTCTTGGAATTTTCCATGCTGAACCTAGCTAGAATTTTATCAATATATAAAGCTTGAGATAATGCCAACACCTTATTCTTCCGGTCTCATAGAAGTTTGATTCCAAGAATATAGTTGGCTTCTCCCAAATCTTTCATATTAACTACTTTTAGCCATCCTTTTTACACTTGATAACACCCCATGTCGCTTTCCGATTAGTAAAAATGTCAACTACGTAAAAGACTAGGAAAACTACTTGTACCTTGGATCCTTTGTAAACACAAGGTTCATCAGGACTTTTCTCAAAACCGTATAAAGTTATGGCTTGATCAAACCTAATGTTCCATGTTCTGGATGCTTGCTTTAGTCCATAAATGGACCTTTGCAACTTACATGCCATGTGTTCTTGCCCTCTAGCTATGAACCTTCTGGTTGCTGCATGTAGATGTCCTCTTCTAAACTGCCATTTAAAAATGTTGTTTTGACATCCATCCGCCAAATCGCATCTAGACTTTTACAAATTAGCAGCCAAAGAACCTGATGGATTTAAGCATGTGGCCACGCGAAAAGGCTTCTTCATAATCTTATCCCGCTCTTTTTGGGTATAACCTTTGCCACCAATCTAGCTTTCAAGGTTTCTACCTTCCCATCCGGCTGTCTTTTTCTCTGCATCCACTTATACCCTATAGGCTTTACTCCTTTCGGGTGTCGCCTCTACAAGAGACCGCATCGGTTAGAATACATAGACTCCATCTCACGGTCCATGGCTTTGAGCCACTCCCGTGCATTAACATCCTCCGTTTCTTTTGTAATTTGATTTAGATCCTCTTCGCTATCAATGGTTATAGCTTGGTACGATTCGCCCAACAAGAGATATCTCGATGGCTTGCGTGTCGTTCTCCCACTACGCCGAAGCTCCACTAGTTGTTGTGGTTCTACAGGAAGATCCTCTTTATCATTTTGAATTTTAATTTTCTGGTTGTTTTGGTTCCACTTGTATATCTACCTATCGTTTCAATTATCGTTCCACTCGTGTTTATCTACCTTCCAAGATATTTTCATTTTCTCTATTGAACACACACCGAAACAATGGCACAATAGGGTCCAAATTGTGGTTTAGGCGTATTCTTGAGCCGAGTCAAGTTCTCAAGAATTACCTTACTTCTGGGCTTGAAATTGTTTACATAGTCTTCCTCGGCAATTTTAATACGTTAGTGCTCACTATATCTTTCTTCTTCGAGGAACTATAAAAAGTCCACCTCTCGTCTTCTTTAGGGTATATCCAATAAACAAACATACTTCAAGACGTGATTCTAACTTATGTGGTTCCTTTCTCAAGACATGCGCTCAAGACCATTTGCCTTTTCATATAGACTAAAACTCCTCAAACTCACATAGTTACAAGAGCCTTACACTTCTCTTGCAGCCATGTCACTTTGGATAAATTTGTTTAATAAAATAATTCTTTCTTAATGTTCATGATTTAAAAATATGGGTCTAGTCCATGACATTGCAAGTCCATAGGTCATACAAGTAGTAAAATCTAAATTAAAGGTCCAGTGTATCACCCTACGTGTAAAGATTGTGGTAAGAACAGAGATCAACTACCACAACTACTGAAATTCTATGCTATTTGGACTAAAAACTCATAATGAAAGTTTTATCTAGAAAAATAAAGATCCTAGACTACTGACTACTGTTGAGCTAAAACAAAACAAAAGTAAATGAATAAAAATAAATGGTAACTGAAATACTGGATTGAATCAGTTTCCTGTGAGAAACGAAAACTATCAAAGAATTACAATGAAACAGTCAATTCCTTCACGAAAATTCATTGCTCTGTTTTATGTATGGATCTGGATTTGTCCAAGACTGCCCAAATGTTGTAATTGGATTTCTCCATATTCACTGGTTTGAAGCCCTTTGATTAGTGCCCAAAAAGTACTATTTTGAACCCTATATTAGATAGGTTTTGAGTGCTTTTTGTGCATTAATCATGTCATTTATACCAATTGAAGTGTTCTAGTCTTCTTAGTAGCAATTTTATGCCATTTAGAGGGTATTTTCGTTGTTTTGTTGTATTCAAAGACTCTCGGGAGTTCAATCTCAATACAAAGGATGAATCATGAAGTTAAATTCAAGTCTCACCATCAACCACCCCAAGAATCTAATAGAGAAAACAAAGGCAAAGTAAGAAAATTCGATGCGCTTGAAGGCGTGATGAAAAGCGCTGAAGGATCAACAATGCAGGAATTTTCGCTAAGTTATGGTAATTGCTTAAGATTGCGAAAAATTTCTCAAGAACCTTGAATAAAATTTCGCAACCTAAGCCGGTAAAATGCCAAATTTCCATGATTCATTCAAATTTCGCTAGCACCGTTCCCAGCTTAAAAATAATTGATTTCGCTTCACAAGAATTCATATTTAAATAAATTCTTAGCTAGCAAAATTGCCCACCCTTAGCGAATTTCTTGTTTTCGCTTAGACTGCTGGGATTTCGCTAATTACGAAATTCTTCAAATTTAGCGAAAATTGATGCCTCGTCATGCTTTGTAATTACGCCAAACCGCCTCCAAACTTGGTATTACTTAATTGTCCTATAACTTAGCCAATTTCATAGGTTTTTGGTATTTTTCTATGCCTTTGGAGGTGGCCTATATAAGCCCCTCTTGTTTTGTAACCTAAGTAACAATTTTTGGGAATAATTTGGGAGGAGGAGAAGATATTTTGTAAGTTTTCATTTTGTAAATAAAGTCTCGTATTTTATTTAGGGTTTTGCTTTCCTCTCCTTCTCTCCTCTTCTTTACTTTCGGTCGCTAAACACCCCCTCTTGGAGGATGACAACTCAAGAGATGCTGCTGCCTCCTTTCTTTGAAGAGGAAGGAAGCTACGGTGGCGGGTTATGCATGTTGTCCCTGTACTCAAAAGCTACATGTAGTGTATTTATGGCCCTTATATTCTCAAAACATGGTTGCATAACATTGAATGTCATTAATTTGGCCAATACTCTCCATGCTTTAGAATCCAGTGCATATTCAGTGAGAGAGGTACTGTGATTCTTTAGATGGTCTTTACGAGCCTCTAAAATGATATTTATATGTTAGGTTTTCAAATTAGGGTTGCATAGCATTTAATGTTATTGATTTGGCCAATACTCTCCATGCTTTAGGACTGTGATTCTTTAGATGGTCTTTACGAGCCTCTGAGATGATATTAAATGTTAGGGTTTCAAACAAAGAAAAGGGGCCATAACCGTGATGCTACCCTTAGACACTAAATAGGAGTTGTTTCCATGGGTGAGGTTTGCTAGTTAGCCTAGATCCGTTATGCTACGGACTACAGTTGCATGTCATAACGCGAGGATAAAACCCGAGACACTTGTTTGCCCTAACTTGCCAAGTTAGTGACCTAATTCTTCAAAGTTAACTTTTTCACCTTTTACTTTCGCAAGTAATTATCGAAGCTAAACCATTCCCACTGTTTTTGAAACACAAATCCAAAAAGTCCAAATAGAAAGCCTTACCTTCGTGCACTTATGCAAACCATTTCTAGGATGAAAACCCATCCCCGTGTTCGACCCTAGACCACTATACTGCAAAGAGCTTCGACTACTACAGCAGTGGTGAAACCTTAGGTGTATATAAATCTTTGTTGATTTTGAAGCCAAATTCCACCGTGGCACGGCAGAATCAAATGGCGCCGTTGCTCTGGGATGGTGCCAAACTACAAATGGTGTCATGTACTGTGATCCACATCACAAGTGAAGGTAACCTTTTACTTCTTTTGTAACCTGGGTAAGTGTGAACCGGCGCTTTAGCAATTAGCAAGAATCAAAGACTGCTTCGCTTTGATTCAGCTTTCGCTTTTTCATTCGCCGCTTGTTGTTAGTTAATTTTAATCTTTTTGTAAGTTGTTTGTTGCTCTTTGTTGTCTCTACAATTTGTAACAGTGTTTATGCAATGTAGGGATAGAGACACACTGTAGATCGACAGGGATAAGTACACAACTCGACCTTAGCTAGTGAAGTCAAGCAGACATACTGATACTCATGGATCCTATACCCGAGAAGCCAACAGCCAACCAGAACCCCCATGAATCCAAATGCCCATAACCATGAGGATCACATCCACCTCCTAGAGTTACTTGCCCCATCCTCGTATCATTCCTCCCGTCGAAGAAGTAGGAGTGAGGCCATATTTGGTACTCTACTCCCACATATCATGGTATGGAAAATTTGAAAATCCATACACTCATTAGGGATTTTGAGGAGGCTCAGACTACCTTTAAGGAAGGTACGATGACATGGATTTTCACTGGTTACAGCATTTCCATTGACTCTAAAGACAAGGCCAAGATAGCGGCTCAACCCATTATGCCTAGAACCATTAGAAATTGGGCCGAGTCAGCAGTGCACTCCCGAAGAAGTTCTTCGCTAGCTCATAAGACCAATAATTTGAAAAGACAAATTTACACCTTGCAGCCTTCAGATGGTGAGAGATTTTACCAAGGTTTGAAAGATTTATGGAAACCACGCGCATGCCCACATCATGGGGTTTGATACTTGGATGTTGGTGAACCACTCTCTATGGTATGTCTCCGCCATGAGGCAATTTCTTAGAAACTATGTGTGGGGGAGACTTTTTGAGCAAACATCCCGAAGGAAGCCATGGATTTTTTAAATTACGGGTTTAAACTTAAGGGTCAGATGAACTCTAACCCTGTGAGAATTGATAGATGAGACCACCACAACCAAAGGGGTGGGATGTATGCACCGCCTCAAGAAATAGAGACGAGTTAGGATTTCAACCTCTAGCAAGGAAAGTGGAGGAGCTTGAAAGCAACAAACAAGAGGTGCATGCAGCGGATCGAAAATCCCGTACGCCCAATCTCGCACCAACTTCCAATCCCCTCGTACACTCCAACAGAATGTTGTCCTATGGCCCCAAGTAGCGAAGGATTTGATGTCGTAATGTGCAAACACCGTAGGACAATTCAACCACAACAATCCAATGCTCCCTATGGTAATACCTACAATTCCAATTTGAGGAATCACCCTAACCTTGCATGGAGACCCAACTCGTTTATGTACCCCAGCGCCAAACCTCGCTTGGTTCCCCTCACACCACAACAGCCACCATCCTCATCTCCGTGGAGCAAGCCATTTGAATTTGAGTAAGGTGGTAGGTAACTCTTTGTTGATGAACAAAAAGGAATCAATGTGCAACCGCACAAAGAACTGATATCGTAGAGAATACATTTTCTGAACAAAAGAATGTAATGGGCGAGCACCCTCAACCAGAAACACAACCTACATTCAATCTACCAGATCAACAAGTTGCCGGAGGTACAAGAAAGAGGGAGGTTCCCTTCACAAACAGCTTCCAAACCCTAAAAGGAATCTATGAGAGATTATCCAACAATCTCAGGAATGGATGAGGTTAAGGCCATAATCACCCCGAGAGGAAAGAGTTGACCAACCTATGCCAAAGTCCGTCAAGAATCCAATCAAGGAGTAGCAACTGCAATCTGAGCATATTTCCCGTCGAAGGAGGATTCAATCAAATACGCATACCACCTCCATTTCCACAAGCACTTAGAGTGAAAGAAGAAGGCAACTCAACAAGGTGCATTTTAGAGGTCTTAAGGCAAGTGAAGGTTAATATACCTTATCGACCTAATTCAACAAGTCCGTTTATGCAAAATTTTTTTGAAAGATCTTTTGCACAATCAAAAAGGGATTAGGCATTGAGAAGAAGGCATTTCTCACCGAACATATCACATAATTCAAAGTAAATATCCTCACAAATACAAAGATCTCCGGGATCTCACACAATTCTACCAATATCAGCGGGAATTGTAGCTAGAAAAGTCCTTGCTTGATTTAGGAGCCATGTGAACCTAATGTCGTATTCAAGATACAAGCAAGCATAGGGTCTAGGTGAACTTAAACCTACCAACATCACACTCTCATTGGCCGATAGATCGCTGAAAATCCCTAAGGGATAGTTGAGGATGCTTTAGTGAAGATAGACAAATCTCTACTACCCAAGAGGATTTTCAGGGTACTTAACACTGAACCAATTGCTACTGAACCCAATCATATACCAATCATCTTAGGAAGACCATTTCTGGCCACTGCCAATGCAATTATAAATTGCCGGAATGGAGTCATGCAATTAACTTTTGGTAACATGACCATGGAGTTGAACATCTTTCATTTGAACAACAACGTGAGTCATAGAAATTGAAAATCAAATTTCGATGAAGTTGTTTCAATTGATCGCTAAGCAGAAAACACAAGGTCCAGAAATGCAAGGAGTAATTACCTTATGGAGATGAAGATATATTGGTCTGCCATCAACACTCCACTGCAAACCACCGCTTCAATTCAACAAATACACGAGGAGTGATCAACAATCGGGCACCCAAAACCATGGAATTAGCCTGTGCACCGCAGGGTTGAGGAGATCATCCTCCTCGAATTCTCCTTTGAGTACTTTTTGCATATTGAATCGTTTGGTGTTCTCAAAAAACCAAATTGCGCTCAACAATTTTTGTTTTTTTTTTATTTTAATTTAGTCAATTTCATTTTAGCTATTTTTAGTATGTTTCACTTAGCATCTTTCCATATTTAGCAAGTTGGTAAGTATTTTATATTATCTTATATTAAATTATTAGATATATTCTATTTCCTAATTTTAATTTTAATTTACTTTAGTATATATTATTTTTTACTTAACCCAAATTTTAACAAGGAGAATTAGAAACACTGCTAAAAATAGCGAAATAAGGTGAATGTAATCTCTACGCTGCATGCTTATCAGGAGGGGTTGGTTTAGGAATGCCATCACATTCTCCTCCCACTGTGCCTCGAGCTCCTGGGGCCGGGAAACCCCCGAGTCCTGGCCCGCCACGCCGACCGTCACCGCGCCGCCGACCCTCGCTCTCGAGCCCCACCGCTGAGTCTCTGTCCGCTAGACCGAGCCGCCACCCCCGCACCCCAGGCTGGCCGACCGAGTTTCTAGTATGCCCATCCTCTGGCCACGCACGCACCAGCCTCGACCGAAGCTCGTTGAGCCTCCACCACGCACGCCCGAGCCCTGATTGTTCAACGCCCACTCTCGAGCCTTCACCGCCAGGATACCCGTGTCCTCGCTCACTTCGTGCCCGCCCCGCCAGATCGCATCGAGCCTTGTTCGTTAGTTCAGTGGGCCATTTCACACAAATGCTGGAGCCCCGGTTCGGGCCTTTGCTTGCTCAGTGGTGGTTCAAGAGGCCTCCAAGAGAGCTCGGGGTTCGCATTACAAAGGTAGCTTATATTTTCTCTGTGAGCCGAGCTTTCTTCCTGAGTTTTAGTCATATTCAGTATGGTTCGTGACGAGGTGGGTCCCGCCTTCGGCCTCGGTGAGATTCAAGACGCCCGAGAGAGGGCCCGCCATTCCCGCCTCCTCATTCATCACTCCGCCCCAGAGGCGTGATTCGAGAGCTCTCAGGATTCCGGGACAAGAGTCAGATACCCCGATGGACCCCTGCCCCACGCCTATACCATCTGAGGAGAGAGTTGGGGAGGGCCCGGGACCTTCTGCGTGGCCCGCACACTGGGCCCCAGCAAGTCATCATCTTCTGGCTCCCCGTCACCGCAGACACCGCCGGGGCGACTTCATCACCACTGCCGCCCCGCCCCGAGGATCTCTGAGGCCACTATTCGTAGGAACCCCATCTCGGAATGTACACTCCACCGCAGTAGAGTTTCATCAGAGTCATTTTAGCGACATCCCTCAAGATTGGTGGGTCGACCCCGTATACCTGGGAGTCTTTTGAGGTTGATCGAGGAGTATTCACTCCTACCTTTATGACTCCCCTGCCAGCATTATTATCCAAGAGTGGGCGCATAGCCTCTACCACCCATGACATCCAGTGGAGAGACAGATACCCACTGTAGATCTGGGCTTCAAGATAGATGACCGCCCTGTGTACTGCACTGCACCCGATATTTCAAGAAGATTGGGATTGCGTGATACCGCACTGGGAGGGTTACAGAGCTTCAGCCCACCCGCTCACGTGGAGATGGTCCGAGCACCGCCGAGACACGGCTGGTCCAAAGATTCTACAGGAGGCAAATACCGTATGTCGATCGACCACTTGCTACGCACTGCCTTGTTCCCTCTCAAGAAGATTATGTGCAAAGGAGGGAGCCATCCCGGAGGCACTTTTTACCTGATCTCTGGGATTTTGGGTTCGCCGAGTCGCGATGGCCTCCTTTTTGCATTTTTTGAGGCGAAGGTCCATTCCAAGGACTCGCCGCAGCTGAGAAGATCCCACCACCGATGCCGAGACTCTCCCTCATACCCCGAGCGATGGATTTCCAGATGAGCCCGTGCCAGAGATGAGAGCTAGATGGTTACATGTAGTGTCCAAAGACCGTTATGACTATGCCCGTCTCATTCCATATAAGACCACAGACTGTGAGGAGGCACGTAAAAAAGTGTCGAGGTCGAGGACCACCACACGATGATATTCGCCCTCGAGCCCAAGGTGCAGAGGACTCCCATTCCGCATTGTTCACTCATCTCCTCCACACACTACATCAAAGAAATGCAGCCAGATACTCCCTGGCCTTCCTATTCAAGACATCATTCACCTGAGTACATCCATAAAGTACCGAGAGAGATACCGGTGTGACGGATGCCATCTCCGCCTCACTTTCTTGCAGCCTACACAGGCCGCCCAGATCGAGGTTGGCCCTGCCATTCTATGCCGACTCGTGACATGACCCATCCGGGGTCTTCCTCGTGATCCCGCCCGCAGGAGCCCACCACCGATGCGCCTTCATCGGGATGTTCCTCACGGGCAACAGCTAGCAGCTTCAGCCACCACCACCACCACCACAAAGAAGTGAGGTGGTTAGGTTTTTATTTTGTTTATTTACCACTTTATCAACGCCTACTACACTCTTCATTTAGGATTTATGACAGCCATAGTAGGCAAAGTAGATAGTTTTGTGTTTAGCCAGATTCATGTATAGCCACTTTCGCTATATCAAAGCTATTCGCCTTTATATATATATACAAATTTTTGTACATATCATGTTTGTGCCTCCACTATGTTTAAATGTGTTTTTCTTTCAATTGAACAATTGAATTGCTACAATTGGACAATTGAATTGCTTCCATGTTGGAAAATCAATCACTATTTCACACTTATATGCTGTGACAAATTCCATGCTCGAGATAGTTTATGGTCAGTTGAAGTTCCAACATGCTCAACTTGCAAAATTTCCCCCTGTATGCTAATTCACACCGCACTCAGATTGTGTGCTCGTGCAGTTTACTTAGGTATGCTGGGCAACCTAGGATAGGTTTGTGTTACTTCCATGCACGAAGACCAATGTTGTCTTCCAAAAGGAAAAGAAAAAGAAAAGCAAAAAGAAAAAAGAAAAGAAAAGAAGAAAAGAAAAATAAAGTCGTGAAGTTTCGCTCTGAAACCTGCACGGCCCGAGGGGTATATGGCGAAAGCTCTTGAAACCCGATGCCCTAAGCCTTAATCGGGCCGGGAGTCAGACGAAGTGTCTGCTATACGGTGGATAGTGCAGTTTAATGATCAGGGTGCTTAATTTTCAAGTCATTCTGAGTCCTAAATAAGCCTTTAGAGTTAGTGGTCAAGTGATCCTTTTGGCTTGATGCCCTAAACCTTAATTGGTTGGGAGTCATCTGCGACCCTGCCATACCTGACTTTGGTGAAGCCGAATTTTAAGCATTGAACTTACATTATAATTGAAAAAGAAAGAAAAGTGTAACTAGCCCTATCTAGGTTATTCAAACAACTTAAGGCCACGTTGCTAGGTTGGGGAGGTGGCAATATTGCGCTTTATTAGCTTAACTGCTACATAAAGGAATCATTAGACTTAGGTGGAAATTCAAGTCGAGAATTACGGAACCAATTTTGACTCGAAATGGTTCTTGTATGGTTTTGATTCTTCATATCGGTTTTCAAATTTGATTTCAATTTTTCATTAGTGTGGTATTGTTTATGTACATAAACCTTTTGAATAATAACCTTTAAAATCACTATATACATCTCATTTTTTAGTTTTGCATTGCTAAGTGACTAGCAACGTTTCTGGCTGGGGGTAGATTAGTGCCCAAAGTACTATTTTGAACCCTATATTAGATGTATGGAGTGCTTTTGTGCATTAATCATGTCATTTATACCAATTGAAGTGTTCTAGTCTTCTGCAGACTTATGCCATTTGTAGGGCATTGCTTGCAGTATTCAAACACCCGAGTTCAATCTCAATACAAAGGATGAATCATGAAGTTGGAATTCAAGTCTCAAACATCAACCAGCCCAAGAATCAATGAGAAAACAAAGGCAGCCAAGAAAATTTGATGCGCTTGAAGGCAGGATGAAAAGTGTTAAGATTCACAGCAGACTACAGTTATGACATTTTGGTTATCGCGGTACTTCAAGAACCTTAGCTTAAAATTTCGCAACCCAGTTTAAAATGCCAAATTTCGCTAGACCACTCCAAATTTCGCTAGCACTGTTCCTTAGCGAAAATAACTGATTTCGCTTCTCACAAGAATTTCACTAGCTTAGCGAAATTTCGCTAGCTAGCGAAATTGCCCACCCTTAGCGAAATTTCATTAGGACTCGTTGATTTCGCTTAATTAGTCAAATTCCTTCAAATTTCTAGCTAAAATTGATGCCTCACATGCTTTGTACCAATGCCAAAACCGCCTCCAAACTTTGGTGTATTACTTAATTGTCCCATAACTTAGCCAATTTCATGCTCTTTTGGTATTTTCATGCCTGAGGTGGCCTATATAAGCCCCTCTTTGTTTTGTAACCTAAGTAACAATTTTTGGGGAACAATTTGAGGAGGAGAAGATATTTTGTAAGTTTTCATTTTGTAACAAAGTCTCGTGATTTATTTAGTTTTGCTTTCTCTCTCTCTTCTCTCTCCTCTTTCTTTTACTTTCTACGCCAAACACTTCTCGAGGATGACAACTCAAGAGATGTTTCAAGGTTTCCTTTCTTTGGAAGAGGAAGGAAGCTAGCTTGGTGGTGGGGCATATGCATGTGTTGTCCCTTGTACTAAAAGCTACATGTAGTGTATTTATGGCCCTATATTCTCAAACATGGTTGCATAACATTGAATGTCATTAATTTGCCAATACTCCTCCATGCTTTAAGAATCCAAGGTATATTCAAGAGAGAGGTAATCAGTGATTCTTTAGACATGGTCTTTACGAGCCTCTAAAATGATATTTATATGTTAGGTTTCTCAAATTAGGGCTGCATAGCATTTTAATGTTACTGATTTGGCCAATACTCTCATGCTTTAGGATTGTGGATTCTTTAGATGGTCTTCCCCGAGATGATATTAATGTTAGGTTTTAAACAAGAAAGGCCATAAATCGCATGCTACCCGATTGACTCAAATAGAGTTGTTTCATGGGTGAGGCTTCTGCTAGTTAAACATAGATCCAAGTTATTATGCCATGGACTATAGGTTGTATGTCATAACGCGAGGATAAACCCGAGGACACTTGCTCGGGCTCTAACTTGCCAAGTTACACCTATACTCCTTCAAAGTTAACTTTTTCACCTTTACGCTTAGTACTAACGCTTTCTCAAACCATTCCCATCGCTTTTGAAACAACAACTAAAAAGTCCAAATAGAAAGCCTTACCTTCGTGCACTTATGCAACCATTTCTGTGATGAAAAACCCATCCCCGTGTTCGACCCTAGACCACTATATCGGCAGAATAATTACCAGTAGTAGAACTCAGTGTATATAAATTTTGTTGATTTTAGTCACCTTACCTGTGGCATCTAATCCTTGCTTCTCTCGAAGACAAGATCAAACCAGCTACATGTATTTCTAATTCTCTTGCAAGATCTGGGCATTTTTCTTTCTCAATACTTCACACCCATTTCTTGATGACGGCAGATCTTTTGCATTTTCTTCTCAGGAGTTTTGCAAGTTTCTACCACTTAATTGGTGGCTCATCCTCCGTGATCTATTGTCTGCCCCTTTCCTTGATTAGATCTCAACTAACACGGGGTTGGGAGCTTCCTTTAGATTAAGGTGAACTCTCTCGATTATTTATGTTGCTAAATACTCCCTCCAATCAATTATGAGCTTAACGGGGATTTATCAAAATGAACTTCGTAGCTCAAGAGGGCTCATCAATGGTAGCTCACCATACCCAAAAAGTGAATGTTCTAGCTCAGAATCCTCCAACTCGTGTCACGCTGCAGGGCATCCCTGAAATCGAGCAGATATTCCTCAATTGGTATTCAGACTACCATATCAGGGAACTTATCGATTCAAAAATGACACCAAGTAAGTAAATCCCAACTCCAAATAATTTTCTCCATATTTTAAAAGATCAGAATTAATCAGAATCAAATCTAGCAAGAGTCTGCTCCAATTATCGCGTATTACACTAGGAAAATGGAGTACCATCACTGACATCCACTATAATCGCAATGAAATCGAGAAGAAATGAATTCCAAAATTTGTCTAGATTTCATAAATTTTCAAAGAATTTTAAGAAGAAAATAATAGAAATAAAATCTAGGCTCCACTCATTTCGAACAAGCCACAGATTCAAGATCTAGAAAAGAATTCAAGAAGAAAGAAAATAAAATAAATAAAATAAAATAAAATAAAATAAAAATTCTACTCTAAACTATACACTGAGTTCCTCTCCGTTCCCCTTTTTTTGGGTAGTGAAGACGGAAGCTACTTTATTAATTCTAATACTGTCTATTTATAATTGTCAAAAAAAACTTGGGCCCAATCCCCAAAAAAAACTCCAGGTGGATTTCTCAAAAGAAAGCCTAATCTATCGCCTTAGTCGCGACCTGGGGCCGATGTCGCGACTGATCTCTCTTGCCTACCCTTGTCCAAATGGCACCTTGTTCTTTCTGGGCCATGAATGCCTTCTTTGCAAAGATTGATTTATGGTCGCGACATCAACTTGTGGTCGAGACCTTGTTGTCTCAGTTGTTCTCAAAGATTGATGTCGCGACCATGGTCCCACGTCGCAACCTCGTTGTCTTTCCCTTCTATTGCATTCCAAGTCACGACCTCATGTTTAGGTTGCGACCACATTTCTCATTTCATTTGTTGTTTCAGGTCGCAACCTTAAAGTGATGTCGCGACCTCACGGTTGTTCCCTTTTTTTGTTACAGGTTGTTCCAGTTGCTTAAACTTAGTTGCGACCTAGATTTTTGATGCTTAGTGTGTCTTCAGGTCGCGACCTCAGTGATTGGTCGCGACCTCTCTTGGGGTCCTTGAATAACAAAGTGGTTGCAACTTCATTTTCCTTGACTGGGACTTCGCTTGGCTCAGCTTCAGGTTTCTTGTCGCGACCTCAAGATGATGTCGCAACTTCATTTCTGCTTCTCCATCTCTTGTAGTTGCAACTCTCACCCTTTGTCGTGACTCCCTATTCAGCCCACGTCAGGACTGATGATGTCGCGACCTCAATTTGAATCCTTCATTTAAGAACAGGTTGCAACCTCAAATTTTCTTGTAGAGACCTTATCTGTGGCTTCATCAACGGATCAACTTCGCGACCTCAGCCATGCTACACTTCGCCTTCTCGCTTGAATAGTTTCTTTCTGCCTCAACCCACGCTTTTCTTGGTCGTAACCTCATTAATTGGTCTTGGTGATGTTGTGACCTAGAAATTACTGACAAACGAGCTCCTTGTCGCGAATTTCCACCTTTCTGCTGCAACCTCCTCTGCTCTTAGACCGATTTCTTGCGCTTCGCCGATTTCTCGCTTTGTCAGATTTTCGCAAATTAAATTTGAGCAAATTACCCAGGTTTCTGTATATGAATCAACAATTAACTTGTAATATACTCAGAAAAATGGATTAAAAATCAAATGAGTTTTTAGACTCATCAAGCACCCTA
This sequence comes from Tetrastigma voinierianum, assembly GCA_016808115.1. Classification (NCBI taxonomy): domain Eukaryota; kingdom Viridiplantae; phylum Streptophyta; class Magnoliopsida; order Vitales; family Vitaceae; genus Tetrastigma; species Tetrastigma voinierianum. The sequence continues at coordinate 572,003 of JAEQBH010005319.1, read as the reverse complement.
GATACAAATATGGTTTAAACTAGGCTTGCGCTCGTTCCACAATTCAGTGGGTGTCTTAGAAACCGACTTAGAAGGAATCAAGTTCAATAAGTATGTAGCAATCTCTAAGGAAAATCCCCAAAACGATATAGGTAGAGATGAATAACTAAGCATCGATCTCACCATGTCTAGGAGAGTTATATTTCTCCTTTCTGCAACTCCATTTTATTGAGGTGTTCCAGGGGCTGACATTTATGAAACTATCTCCACATCTGGCTATTTGATATGACACCTAATTCGTTTTTCTCTCGCTCAAATTTATATTCTCAAAATTTATCAAAAGTTTCAAACTTTTGCATTAGGTAACAAACCATATCTTGAGTAGTCATCCTAAAAGTGACAAATACTATACCCACTCTCGGGCTTGAACACGCATTAGGCATCATATCGCATGCACCAATTCCAACGGCCAGTTGCGGTGGATATCCGGCATTAAAGCGGCCTCGTCATTTTACCTTCCAACAGGATCTCACACATTGGTATAGGTTCAAATGCTAGGGAATTTAAAATCCCACTTTTCTACCAAACCATGTATCCTATTAGATAAATATGACCTAATCAAGAAATGCCAAAGGTAAGTTTCATTTGATACTTTCCTTTTCTCGCAAGTGATTATGTTCATTTGCAACAATTTCAATGACATTTATATCATAGGACAAGGGACTTAAAAATAAAGTATTGTCTACAGATCACTCTGAACAAATAAAAGAATATTTACTTATTGAAACTCGAGGAATTAAATCAGATCACAAACTGTTCAACTAAAACAACCCGACGTAAACCAAATTCCTTCTCAAATCCAAAGCAAATAAACAATCTTCTAAAACATGTTCTATTATTCTCAAAATAAAACAATCAATATATGGCCTTTACAAAGGATTAGCCTCTGCTCCCAAGTTTCAAGTACCTTTGTCCTTCAATAAAACGCATATGTTTGAACCACGCAAAGAGTAACAAACATGATTAGTGGCTCGAATCAATGATCCATTTATCAATAAAATTCTCCACTAAACAAGCCTCAACAACAAGTAAATCACCCATACCTGGCTTCGTGGCCTCAAGCAATCTCGCTTTCCGTTGTCCTTTCCGTCTGCACTTGAAGCACTTGCCTTCTGGGCTTCATTGCGCCTAATTTGCAATTGGTATCACCGCCTTCTTTTCTTATTCTTGTTTCCACCCTAGGTTTCCCTTTAGGTTCATTAACCTCCATAAAATTGATACGCTTGCTCGAGACCTGCTTAGCACCTCCAAGCTCATGCATCAATTGAACCGGAGTCGATCCATCTATATTGTAATTGACTTGAACTCATTGAAATGTTTAGACAAAGGATTGCAGATGAGATCTATCTTCATCTCTCAAGTTTCTCATTTCCATCACTTCCGCTGACCGATATGTGAAATCATTGCAAACAACATCCTTCACAAGCCAATCCAGTCAGGGCTAATGCGGTGTGTTAATCAACCGCTGATAAAGGTGCTGTCTTTGCAAGACTTTTAGAAAACATCCCTTCTCGAGAGTCTAGAGCATTTCTACTCATCGTCGGTGAGGCGTTATTTGCCGCCTAAATGACCCACAACACCGCAAGAATATAACAATCAAGTGAAGTGTTGCATTCTCCCCAATTCATGTTCTCGCTTGTTATATCATTAGCACCAGCTTCCGGGATAGTGATTTAGGGGTATCCAAGACAAACTTGATTTTCTCATAATCCATAACGATGTATGTCTGCTTTCAATCTTCTCAAAGTTGGCTTCCATCCAATGGTTTTTGATTCAAAATTACAGCTAGAGGGTTGAAAGATGCCATTTTCTTGAAAAAAAAAAATTATACATTGTGCACACATTAACCTCGCATATTATACACAAACATATTTAGTAAATCCAACAAAATATATTTGTTGTTTATTAAACAATAATTTAGTTTCACACAATGCTCACGGCAAGACATTTATAACAAACTAAAACTTGATCATAAAATGAATAGTATCCAACTAAGTCAGGTCCCAAAAAAAAAATTGGGGGGTCACTTACCGGACTACTTACATCCCAATCTTCTTAAATAGAACCTTCCTAGATAATACACTTTCATTTCAATCATTGTTCATATGGCCCATAATAATATTATTAGAGCCTCGTTGGGAGGTTAATAAAATTATCGTGGTTTTTAACTCTTGTTTAATTTTAAAATTCTCTTAATCTCTAAGAGCATTGCAGACCGGCCAATCTAATTAAGATTTTAAAATTATTTAGGTCCAATCCACAAACCTGATCATGATTATCCCACGGGCTTCACATGACCATTTTTTTATTATTTGGATCCACAAAATTAAAGGATTTTTCATAATTATATTTATCTTGATTTTTAAAAAAAATCAAAATTTAATTATGCACATGTATATCATTGATGCAAGATAATATGGCACCACCTAGTATATATGTCATGTTATCACAACTAAAGTTGTGACGCCCCAAACTCGGGGTGTCCGTTGACTACCCGTCAACCCGCGGAAATCTACATGTCTCATGTCATGAGACCCATACATGTTCAAAAATGGCCACTTGGGCCTACACGTCATGCTCATAAAATGTATATTTTATACAAAAAGCATTTGTTTACAATTGTATTTAATTACAATTTATACAAAACCTAGCTTCTTGCTCCGCACCTTACAAAAATACAAGAGAAATACAAGATAAGGCCGACGGCCATTTCTTCTGCTCTAAGGTCCCGGATGTCCCATTCCCAAGTACGTCTTCGGTACCTGAAAAATATTCCCACGACGGGGTGAGCAATGCCCAGTAGTGGAATTTCCCTACTTGGGTTACTCCCCACCTAAGTGCAATGCAATGGCACACAACATTCAACACATGCTAATATATCACTCATGCATATATTAACAAAATTATTTCCATGCAACATGTTATTCAGTTTATGACAATAACATAAGATTAGCTCACATGGGCTAAGGCATAATCCAGCGGTTCATCTTGGAACCACCCACACATCACACAAACATGTTATCTTCTCATGGAAATAACACAAAATCACACAATCACACAAACAGTCCGTGGACCGTCCAAACCATTCTAGGGATTTCTTAACTCGGTCCAAAGCTTTTGGAACCGAAACCACGGCCATCCAGGCCTCAACAAATCCCCATCCATTACATAACCCTTAAACGAAAAGTAAAGCAAGTAGACAAAACCCCACCGGAGTTATTCGAAACTCCCCAACTGCACTCACACGTAGCCCCTCGACAGACCAACTTTGCCTCTTGCGCCGAAGCGAGCCGACCGGTCTCGATCGTCAGAGATCTTAGAGAGAGCCTGCATTTTCTCTCTCTAAAACCCCCATCTCCAGCCACTGCCCGTCAAACAACCAGCCAAGAAGAAAATCAAAGTGGAGAAGATGATGTCTTCTCCTTAAAATTACAAGTTTGCCCCTCATTAGTTGACTTTCTCCAACCCACTTTACATGTGGCTCAATGTGAGCCATGGATCTCCCCTTGCGCCATGTGTCCTCACGAGACATGCAAATGGTTGGCATTTGGTCTCCTCCATGTGGCAGCCCTCTAATCCTGCCACTTGGCATCCCCTTACCTTGCCATGTGTCATCCGACACCCCACGCCTCAAAAAAACGTGAAATTCCGACCACCTCGGAATCCAACGAAATTCGACGTGGTAGTTAGATTTCGCGAGACGATTCCAATGGTGAAGTCTGTTTTGTCATCCGAGATCTAGAAAAATACCGGATTTTGACCAAAATTACCATTTTATCCTTCCTTAGGAAATCTAGATTTTCCGGGGTCTCACAAAAGCATGTTACCAAATATAATTTAATCATCCATGAATAAAAAAATAATATATGAATAAATATAAAAGCCCCAATCCATGGTTTTCCTAAGAAAAGAAAAAAACACGTTTCAATAACACTTGAGCCCATCAAGTATTAATCCTGCCTAGCTTTGTCCACCACCATTCGTTCAATTTATCTCGGGCTCGAGGCTCCAAAATTGAAGAGATTTCAGTTAAAACCCAAAACTCTAAACACACAACATGAAACCCTAGCCGTCAAAGCCATCATACGTGTACTGCCACCCGAACGGAGCCACCCATAGAAGTGCGACGTCTGGAGGAGGAAGTCTGCAAAATCCGCGGCCAAAACCCTCTCCACGCGCTCACGCGATGCCCCAAGCAAGGCTAAGGAAGCCCACACTCAGCCAGCCTGTGGGGCTCGGGGCGCCCACGTGCTTCTAAGATGAAATTTTCCGCAGCGTAGTCTCTTCCTTGCGCTTCTAACCTTGGTGGCCGTTTGTCATTTGGATGTCTGTAGCCTCCGCAGCAACGCAAACAGTCTCGTGTGTACAGTGTTCTCCGCGGTTCTTTCTTCTTCTTCGCTTATGTTCTTCATTAGTCTTCAAAATTTTACAAAAAATAATCCTATACCCTAATAAAAGGGTGTACAAGAATTCTAGATGATGGAAAAATAAATCAAGAAGGGAGACATAATCTTAAGGATTAGCCCCTCACAAACCGATGAAATACACAGAAAACTCTACCATGGATCAAGGGCAAACCACAATTATCGAGTAACCATCCATAAACAAAAATCATATTAAACATGCAAACATGTTAATCAACAAATATAGAAAACCTAGGTGTCATATTGCTAATCAAACACCAAAATACATGAAATTGTTTAGATCAAATTGAAAATTTAATCACACACATGCTCTGATACCAATTGTAGGATTAATCAGCGGAAGCAAGAATCATCATGTGATTTAGAATATTCAATTTAATTATTAAACTAATATAACCAGTCAGATCATATCTTATGGATTTGTAGAGAAGTATGCACACAAGAACCGCAGATCTTCCAAACTATCCTTGAGGTGATGGAGCAACAGACAAGGCCAACTACTACGAACGCATTTCTTTCCTGACTATTCTCTAAAACTAATTCAATTTTTTTTTCTAGGGTTGTATTATCTTACTCTATTTATAAAGTACAAACCCTAGAATACTTAATAGCCATTTGGGCCTCCACACCTTAGGGCCCAAGTCCATGTGTGAACCCATTTAGTGTTTTAAAATACTTGGACTTGCTTGTATAACAAAAATCCAACAATTGTAATATACCATTTAAAAATTTTTAATATTAAAAATATAAAAATAAAACTAACATATTGAATGTTATTCAAAAAATCCATAATTTTCTCTAACTTTTTATTAATAAATTTAAAAATAGTATTATAAGAAAATAATTATCTATAAAATTAAAATTAATTTTATTTTTTAATAAATAATTTTTGTAGACAATAAAACATAAATATAATTAAAAAGAGATATTGAAGAAAATTATTTTTGAATATTTATCAAGATTCGGTCATTATCATCAACACCCAAAGAATTTAAAACAAAGTAGTAAACAAATTGTAAGAGTTATTTAAATCTTTAAAATAACATAGCGGTTTAAAAGACCATAATAGAAAAGTTTTAACTCATTAAAATTTGAATTCAAAAGACCAAACCTAAAAAATAGAATAAAAGTTTAAAAGATAACATTTATTATATGGGTTTCAGTATAATTTTTTTTATGTATATTTTGAAATTAAGAGTGGTATATTGAATTATGACTTTTAATGACTTTCATGGAATTACAAAGTCTATAAAAGTCATGGTGCATTGGATTACGACTTTTAAAGACTATAAAAGTCATAGCGTATTCAATTAAAACTTTTTAAGACTTTAAAAAAGTCTATAAAAGTCAAGGGGTATTCAATTACAACTTTTATAGATTTTCTAAAAGTATACCGATATTGAAAAAGTCATCGACTTTCATAGACATTATATTTTTAATTACTTTTCTAGTAGAAGTATAAATACCCACCTTTTAAAATTCTCTTGCACTTTTATGAAAGATTTGAAACAACCTTTTCATTTAATGAGGGAAGCCAATCATATTTTTTAAAGGTAATGGTTTAACCCCATATCTATTTGTATTATAATAATTTGATTAATCTGCTTTTTAAATTTTGCTTTTTTTTTTTTTTCTTGTGATTAAAAAAATCTTAAGTAGTTCATATTCTATTCCTAGTTAAACCCATACAAATTTTTTTTAATCCTATTTTGATTAGATAATTTTAAGAACTAATTATTCCTAAAAGTTTTATACCTATTTTTTTAATCCTAAAAGAATAAATTATTCCTAAAAACTCATATAATTCCTAGAATTAGATAATTTTTTAATTCTTCATATTTTAAGAACTAAAAAGTTAAAAAAAAAATGATTGTTCCTAAAATCATATACAATTTTTTTTAATCGTTTTACATACAAATATGATATTTTAAGAACTAAAAATATCATAATCGTTTTAAAAAATATATATATCAAAATCAAATACAAATTTGATAGTTTAAGAACTAAAAATATGATATATTTTTTTAAAATAAGAATTTTATTCATATAGATCTTATTGTCTCATTCAAAATAGAAATCAAAATCAAAATTATAATGACACTCACTTCCAAATGTATATTAATATATGATTCTCCACGATTTTCATTCACCATCCATGAAGGAAGAATAGTTGAGGAAGAAGGCAAAGTTATGTCCGCTTTCTAATCATCCCCTCTTATCCTACTTGGCAAAATTTATTCTTCTTGATTCATTATCAGTTTTTTTTTTATTGATTTCTTCTTCTTGATTCATTATAGTAGAGATTTATCCATATAACCCGAGATCTATTCATTATCATGCAAAGTTATTTGTATATTACATTTTTTTTTTCACTTGAAAAACATCATTTAAATAGCATTGGTACTTTTTTTGGACAAAAATATTTAATAATGACATTTTACTTTTATTTATTTTTATTAATAATATGAATTTATTCTAGTTTTTAAAGTTTATAAAAGTTTATCAATATCTATAAAAGTTTGTAAAAGTCTATCAATATCTATAAAATTTTGTCAATGTTTGTAAAAGTCTTTTAAAATAAAGGTTTATGAAAGTCATCTATATATTTACAAACTCTATAAAAGTCTATCAAGATCAATAAAATTCTGTCAAAGTCTATAAAAATATTTTAAAATAAAAGTCTATGAAAGTCATTCATATATTTACAAACTCTATAAAAATTTATCGAAGTGTTTAAAAATCTATCAAACTCTATAAAAAGCATCATCTTAAAAAAGTCTATAAATGTAATTAAAAGTCCTAATCCAATACACCCCCCCTAAAACTAACAACCAATGTTTTAAATTTTAAAATCGAATTTAAAAAAATAATTTAAAATCTTTCAAAATTGGGTCAACTCGATTCAATTTGATCGTTTAATTGGTTGTATGCTGTAAAACACGGGAAAATTAGAAATTTTCAAAAATGGTAAGATGATAATAATGATAATAATAATAATAATAATAAATTGTCATAATGGTTCATGGAAGCCTAGAAAATTCTCTAGATATCGGATGACGAAACGGACTGCGCCGTTGGATTCGTCTCTCGAAATCTAGTGACCTAGAAAAGTTTCTTCAAATTATGAAACAGTCGGGATATTTTTACGATTTTCTGGATGATAAGTCGCCTATGACTTCAGGAACGAGATTTTTACGAAAATTTCGGAAGTCAGGAAATGGTTTGAGTTAAGTTCATTTAAAAAACTAAAATTGAAAAGAAATTAATTGTTTCGGGGCAGAAACGGACCCAAATAAGAGATGAACACATGACACAAAAGGAGGGGAAACGGATAGAGGGTGTGAGAAGAGAGAGAGAGAGAGAAAGAAAGGAAACATATTTTTTCACTTATTTCTAAGATCTATGGAAATTGGACTGTAGGTTTTCATCGGAGCAAAAGGAAAAGTCGGTCCACGCATCAAGACCGACGTGTGGGTACCAAAATCTTGGAGTTTCGTTAAACTTCACGAGGTAGGAAATTTTCATACTTGAGTTATTTCTAGCCTAAAGGACATTAATGGCTTGGGGTTTTCTTAGAGGCTGTGAGAGGCCATGAATTTCAGTGCCAAATTTTTTGAACTGAGTGTATGAATTTTTAGGAATTTTCGGGACTGTTTTCTGATAGTCCAGGCTGAATTTTCGAAATTGTTTTCGGACAGCCTAAGCTGAATTTTTGGGATTGTTTTCGGATAGTCAGGACAAGATTTTCGAGACTATTTTCGAACAGTTTCGGACTTTGTTGAGATTTGTTTTTAATCATGGAACTGATGTCTTTGGGTTTTGTGGTGTGTTTTGGTATCACAGTAATTCGGTGACTAACCATGAAGGGACTAAAAGGTGCCCTGTTTTATATGGGTCCGAGATTTGGGCCAATTTGTGTGTATTGTTGGAAAAAAAATAAATAATATGCTGTTGTGTGTAAAAAACATGTTAATATGTGTTTGAGTGATGTATTAACATGGAAATTGTGATGAATGGAAATTATATGTAAAAAAATATAATTATCCGAAATTTATAAATGTTGCATGTAGCATGACATAACATTAAATGACATAATTGCGCTCATATGCACTGGCCACATCGCGGCTGAGTCAGGTGCATGGTAATCGTTATTCACCATTCTTAGTAAATGCGGGTGAGCCTGAATCTAATCACGCCCAAAACTTCAGATCATGGTGGTATGCATTCAGTGCTCAAAAAGTGCTATTTTGAACCCTATTTATTATAGGTTTTGAGTGCTTTTTGTGTACTAACCATTCTAATTAACCCGATTTGCACATTAAGGTCCCTGCTATTCTACTGATCGCATTTTGTGGCAAATTTTGCAGTTTTTGCAAGCTAATTATGCCAAAATTGTTGAGTCGATCCTAAGCACGAAGAATTCGGTCAAACTCAAAGATTACAGATCGTGAGACCGTATGAAAGAAGAGCAAAAATACAAAGAAAATGAAGCATTATGGAATTTGGTTCTCGCACATCGCTTCATACCGCAAAGACTGCTCATCTTGCGCTCGCTCTCCCGCATTTCATGCTTTTGTTTTTGTTACAAATTCGCTTCCCATTTTGTCCTTGTAATAGCTTTTAGTTTCAGTTTTTTTGGTAATTTCATATACACTGAGCACTTATATAAGCCTCAATCTGTACAAACTTGCAATGACTTCACGTCGGGCAATACGTAGGGACCTACGCTTTCACCACCGTCTCCTTTTCTCCCATTTTCTCCTTTCTTTCCCCTTTCTACGTTAAACACTTCTCCGAGGATGACAACCGTAGGATGGTTGGTTAGGACCTCTTCCTCCTTGAAGAGGAGGGCTACTGGTCAACGGTTTTAAGGTAAACTTTGCCCCCGTCACGCATGTGTTTTGACATTTGCCCCCAAATTTGCAACTCTAGGTTTAAAACTTTTGATGTACTTTCACAATACTTCTAGCGTTTAGGTTCAAAGGTATTCTACTTTAGATACACTGATATCCATTAGTTGCTCTTTACGAGCCACTAGAGGTAGTTAAGGGTTATATTTTCACCGCATGCATCCTCATTGATCAATACTGCAATCTTTTAGGTTCGTGGATGCTTATTATTAGATCCACTGAGATTCATTAGTTGCCCTTTACGAATCATTGCAGATAATACAGATAGGATTTTCACCGTAAGAACCATAAATGCTAAATAATACAAAGAAGATTGAGTTAGGTCAGGTTCTAAAGCCAAATGAAGATCCGATTCGGGAAATGACTATATGTCATCCTCCCCAACGCGAGGAAAAAGACCCGAGGACATGGTGGTTGCCTTAAAACCCTAAACCAGTGGCCCGACACTTCAAGGGGTTCTATTTTACATTTTTTTCTTATTTTAATTTCAGCCTGCAAACAACCAACCCCCTGTTTTTTACAAAACCTTAAAAATCCAAATTAAAATTCACCATTTTTGAACCTCACTGTAAATCATTTGTACGAAGAAAACTCCATCCCCAGTTCTCACTCTAGAATCGCTTATATCAAGAAGAGAGCTTTGCAGCACATGTGTTAGGAGGGGAATTTAGGATATAAATTTTGTTGATTCATAACACCTGCTGTGCATGCGAATCAGTATAAAACAATAATAAATATAAATCATGTGTGTTTGGGTGTAGCAAGATGGGGTAGATCCCCCCAGGGTGAGAGACCCAAATTTACATGCGATTAGACATGATCATTAGCGGTGAAAGCCTGTAAAAATGTCGGAAGGCATGCGCCGATCTTGCAATGTGACCTCGAAAAAGACGTGGTCCATGAATAAACACACGGGATTTGATAAATTAAATTTGAGGTTGTCCTGAATGGTTTGGGTTTATTAGGTGTTCAATCAATGGCTAGTTTTTTCACACTTGGCTGCAAGTATGAGGGATTCGGCCTGACTCGGTCAGGGGCATGAGGAGTCTCATCTCATGCATGACACAAAACATTCCATAAAGGATTGCATTATTTATATGAAATATGATTTGATGTTTTATGTACGTCATTGCATGTGCATTTAGGCAGGGAGTAGTAGCCCTTATAGGAGAATTTTTTCTACTGGGCATTACTCACCTCGTCGTGGGATCCCCTTTCAGGTACAGGGGGTATATAGGGAGACGACGCTCCTACGAGGCCGTGATTATGAAGGAGGCCGATGAGTGTCCTTGATATTTCCTTTGTAAAAAAAAAAAGTATTTTGTATAAAAGAATTGTAACTAAATTCTTTTGGGACCATTGTCTAAATAGTTGGATATGTAATTATGCTAAGAGTGATCAAGGATCGATTTCATGAACTGTACTAAGTGTTTTATTCTCATTTTAGATTTAAATGTGAATGAATGGATTTTTAAGAAGGGATGTATATTGGGAATATGGATGCATGGACCATGGGTCAATACTACTTCGTTGAGACCCCTGGAGGGGCCAGGATTATATTGTATATTGTTTTATGTCAGGGTAGAGCTCGAATGCCAAAGACTTCACCCACCCTTTTTTAAAATATGGATCCCAATAAATGGGACACAACAGTGTAGTATCGAGTTACCCGAAATCCACAGGTTGAAGGGTTGTCAACGGGATCCCCGGATTTGGGGTGTCACAACTTAGGCCATAGAGAGAGAGATAGAGGTTGCACGGAGTATCCAAGCTGCGAGTACTAGTGAGAAGAGGAAGGAGGATCAACCTTCTTCTTGTTCGGGGAAAAAGCAGAAGACTTATGCTTCAATGATTTTAGGACTCGGTCGTAGCTACGTGTTTGCACTTAGTCTACTTATTAGACAGGCATATTATGCTACTATTGCCATCACCCGGCACATGAGACTAGGATTGTCCACGCAGGCAGGGATCCTAGAATGTGACACGTAGCCCTAGTCATCGCGTGACGGGCGGACATAGTTTGTTCCTTCTACCTGGGCAGCCGTAGGACCAACATCGCCTCAGTGGTGCCGCACAAAGGCCTTCTCTACTGATACGCATAGCTGCCGAGGCCAAGGTATGGGTCGAAGTTAAGGCCAAGACTTCCAGATCAGTACTTTAGGGACCCAGGGGAGTGTCTACGCTTTGGTACCGTAGACTAAGCTTGCATATCAGTTTGATATGCGAGGTACTTTTCCACTCTCATAAGATGTATTATTTAAATTCGGATGCATCAAATTCATGCTTATTGCTACATTTTGTGTGAATGCTTTAGGCTTAAAGGTTACAAATCCGAAAGTCAAGATGAGTTCTCCCTGATTAAAGGTGAGGATTGATCAGATATGTTGGGATTGTGAGTTAGAGATCTTAGGGATTTTGCTCACGATGGACCTTTGGGTAATGGACATATCAGATTTTTATGTCATTCTAGGCATGGATTGGTTAACGGCACACCGGATCGTCATTGATTGCATAAGATAGGAGGATTACCGCCTACACACCTTATCGTATCCGTGCGACTTCGTGGGGATACATCATAAGCTTTACCCTAGACCGTGTACGACTCTAGATAGCACAGGCAGTTGATTCATGTATGTTTTTTCCGTAGGGTATCATGAATCAACAAAATTTATACTTTACACTTACCGCATTACATGCAATATAAAGGGCTCTGTGGATCGTTCATTGGGATGGGTTTTCTTTGCATAAATAACTAGTGAGGCTCCAATTGGTGAATTCATTTTGGATTTTGGGTTTGATAAAACAGGGATCAGAATGGCTGAGAACCTAAAATAAAATAAGTTAAAATGTAAAGAACTCAAGTGTCAGGGTCACTGGGCTTAGGATCTTAGGGCAAATGAGGGTTTCTCGGGCCTTTTCCTCGCGTTGGGGAGGATGACCTATAGTCATCTCTCGAACCGGTTCTTCATCTAGCAATAAAAACTGACCTAAAATAATCATCCTTTGAAAATGGTATTCATTGAGCATTAGTGGCCTCAGACAGTGGAAACAAGTCTCCTTGACTCACCTTCCAATGACTAATAGATGGTAGCTAACGAATCTCAATGGTTCTAGCAATAAGCATCCACTGAACCCTAAAAGATTATCAAATACGGATCATTCAAGGTGCATTGAAGGGATCTAACCTAGAGTTTAAGAAAGAGCGTTAATAACAGTGAATACCTACGTGAAAGCCATGAAACCCCTTAGCCTACCTTAAATCCTTTGCCTAGTGACCTTCCTCTTCAAGGATGAAGGGGTTCTAGCCACTCATCCTTGAGTTGTATCTTCAGAGGCTGTTTGACTAGTGGGAAAGTGGAAAGAAAATGAGAGAAAGTGAGAAAAAATGAGAACGAGCGGGAACTGTTGAAAGCTTCCCTCCAAAAAATCAATAAAAAAAATGAAGACTAACTTTACAATGTCTTGTTTAGGGCTTTTATAGCCAAACCCCATTACAAATTACCAAAATAATAAGAACAATAAGTATTACATGGGGACAAATTGGTAAGAAATCCAAAAAGTGACAAAAAAGTCAAAAAGTCAAAAGCAGCAGGAATAGTGGCAGGAAACTTTCGCAGGAAGGGCAATTTTCAGGGTTGTACACCAAGCAGCCCCTACGAAAATTCACAGAGTTAAAATTAGCCCCCGTGAAAATTCGCAGTCATGAAAATTGCAGCCCTCGCAAATTGCTAAGGGCTACCGTGATCTCTCTCATATAAGCTTCGTTTTGCCTTTTTCTACTCTGATTCCAATGATTTCTTCATGTTTGAGTTGAATCCTTATCTATGGTATAAATAGCCTGTAAAAACAACAACACTTGCCATAACATTTGATTAGTAGCATTACAAGGTCCTTAACATGCCAACTGGGTTAATTAGGTTGATTATTACACAAAAAGTACTTAAAACCTTTATTAATAAGGGTGTAAAATAGCACTATTTAGGTAGTAATCAGCAGTTGATGGGTTGGCTAGCAAGCCTTACCTTGGAGGATGAGGGGAGACGGGATTTAAGTCTACCTCGATGCTCAAGGAAAGTATGAGGACGTTCTTCCAAACGAGCCGCCTGGACACCTCCCGCACGTGGATGTAGACTTTGTCATTGAGTTACACCTGTACGCTGCCCATTTCTGCGACTCCTCATAATGGCACCTATTGAAAGGTAGAACTCAAGGTCCAATCAGTGGATTGTTGGACAAGGGCTTTATAAAATCGAGCACTTACCCTGGGGCACTCCGGTTCTGTTTGCGAAAAAGAAGGATAAGACCCTTCGACTGTGCATTGATTACCAACAGTTGAACAGGGTTACGATTAAGAATCGGTATCCATAATGGTGATTGATGATTTGTCCGATCATTTAAAGTGGGCGAAATTACTCTAAGATAGACCTTCGCACCAGTTATCATCAGTTGAGAGTTAGGGAGATTGATATCCCTAAGACAGCGTTTAGGACGCGATATGGGCATTTCGAGTTCATAGTGATGCCCTTCGGGTTGACGAATGCGCCAGCAGCATTCATGGATCTCATGCATAGGGTATTCCTACCCTATTTGGATCAGTTTGTTGTGGTCTTTGTTGATAACATCTTGATCTACTCCCAGTCTAAGTAGGAAAATGAGGATCATTTCGCGATTGTTCTTCAGCACTCACAATACCGCACAGGCGCCAAGTTCAATAAGTGTGAGTTTTAATCCATCAAGCGAGATTCGGGACACGTTGTGTTGGTTTCAGTTTGTCAAGAGACCTCATAGTTGAGGTTATTATGAGGAGGCCAAAGTTAGTCTTCTAGGATACGTTAGCCAGCTCAATGGTACTACAAGAGGTTCATCAAGATTTCTCCATTTAGCAAAGACTCCATCATCAGATCGACCCATGGGTTTGAAGGGATGACCTTTTTGTGAGAAGGCATTCTAGGAATCAAAATGAGGCTTACTACAACTCTTATTCCATAGTCCAGAACAGGATGGTGAGGTATACCTTGTATCAGGATGCTCTGTGACTGATCGGGATGTGTCTTTGATGCACCTGTGAGGGTCAGAGCTGATGGTTCAGCCGCCAAGAATCATGAGCGCACTACCCTACACATGATCTGTAGAAGTTAGCAAATATTGTTCCTTGCTTCAAAGATTTGGCTCAACTATTTGTATGATGAGCAATTCGAAGTGTTTTTTAGACCACAAAAGTCTGAAGTATATTTTCACACAGCGGGACCTCAACATGAGGCAATGCAGATGGATGGAGTATCTATAGGATTATGACTTCACGTTGCATTACCATCCTAGTAAGGAAAATGTAGTGGCTGATGAACTCAATTGAAGTCACTGAGGTCAATAGTGTAGTTTCTCGAGCGCGGCACATGCTCGAGAATGGGATAGCGACCGCATTATAGTGACGTGCTCAGTGAGCGCTAGGGAGTTCGTGGCGTCGCCATCCCTAATGAGCAGAGTGATCAGTCCCAAGGGCGTGATTGAGGTTGTCCACCGCTGACGCACATTCGTGCACGGTGATTTAAGGTCGGGCCATCCACACGTATGGTAGTCTTCATATAGGTACATGTTATGGTTCCTGAACATCGATTTCCTGAGAGAGGAGGATCCTAGAGTCCAATCGCTTCACTCATATGCATCCAAATGGTACTAAGATACCGTGATCTTCACAAGATTATTGGAGTGGAATGAAGCAAACATATCGAGATTTTATCTCACGTATCTCACGTGTCGTAAGAGGTAAAGGCAATGGTGCATTGAAGCAGCAGGCTACTCAAATGTATCGGAGTGTGTCGAAAGGTGGGGCTGTGAGCATGTCACGATGGACTTTGTGACCCAATTTCCATGGACATCGTGGAGGCATGATGCGGTGTGGGTGATTGTGGACCGGTTCACTAAGTCGACACATTTTCTAGTGGTGCGAATGACCTTCACACTAGAGGAATTTGGCTTCGCTGTATATTCGAGAGATTATCCCGCCACATGGAGCACTGTGTCCATAGTATCAACAAGATCCTGTGTTTTATGGGCACTTTGCAAGAGTTTCAAAAGGCCATGAAGACAAAGTCGACGATGAGTTAATCGTGGTTTCATCCCACAAATGTATGGTCACCAAAGGACCATACGATTTTAGAGAACATGTCACAGCAATGCGGCCCCCATCTTTGCAGTGGTAAATGCAGCACTTACTCCTTAGTGGAATTCCATTCATAACAATAGCTATCAAAGAGTATACGCATGACACCCATGAGGCTTTTATATGGGGAGGCCATGTTTCGATCCTTCGATTTGTATTGTATGGTGGGGAGAGGAGCCCATCACGGTCCGGGATCTAATTAAAGACACCACAGCGGACTTGATACAAAAGATCTTCTCTCATGTACCTCAAAGCCTGCAGAAGAGCTACGCCTGATGCATCACTGGCGACTTCTAGAGTTTGAGGTGGTGATCACGTCTTTGAAGGTGATGCCCGTGAGAGGAGTGGTTAGGTTCTATAAGCTGGGAAGCTAGCCCCGAGGCAGGCCTGGCCCTTCTCGAGATACTCTGCGTGAGAAGGTGGGCATAATTGCTTATCAGTTAGCGTTACCGCCTAATTTATCAAGTGTTCATGAGGTGTTCCACATTCCATGTCTTGAAGTATACCCAGATCCACTGGGCGGTGGATCGAGGGATTATTGTTGATTCAGATGGGACATTCGAGGAATGACCTATATGTATCATGGATACAATGGATTCGCTTCATGACGTAAGATCATGCGATTCAATGGGGCGTGCTCAACATCAAGCCGGAGGAGGCAACTTAGGAACGCGTTGACATGATGTTGGCCACCTATCCTTTCCTATTTGAGGATGAAGGTGCGTTTGTCTAATATTGGAAATCTAATATTGGAACTAGAATCATTTGTACACATATGCTTTGTAGGTGTTGAAGGTGTGAATTTCGATCTAAATTCTTTATGGGGAAGAATGAAACCTGAAAATTTAGAAATTTTCAAAATGGAAAATAATAATAATAATAATAAATTGCCATAATGGTTCATGAAACTAAAAATTCTTCTAGATCTCTGGATGACGAAATGGACTCGTGTCGCTGGACTCATTTAATGAACTAAAGGACCTTAAAAGTTTCATCCACCCCGAGATACGAGATATTTTTACAATTTTCTCTGGGTATAAGTCATCATGGATCTTAGGGATCTAGATTTCAATAAAACTGAAGTCGAAATGGCTTCCTGAGCTAAGTCTCATTTGAAAGAACTTGAACCGAAAAGTGAAATAAATTGTTTCAAGCAAACTGACTAGACAAGATGGACACATGACGCAATATGAGCCATATATCCAAATTAAAAAAAAAAACATAAATAAAGGAAAGAAAAGGATAAAAAGAAAGAAAATAGAAGTCAAAAGGAAAAAAAAAGGAAATGAGGGGAGACGGACAGAGGGCATGAGAAGCGAAAGAGAGAGAAAGGGAAAAAAAAATATTTTTTCGTTTCTCTCTAAGATCTACTGAAATCGGACCGTAGGTTTTCGTCGAAGAAAAAGGCAAAGTCGCTCCATGCATCGAGAGCTACGCTGCGGTACTCAAAATCCGAGTTTCGTTTAAACTCCATGAAGCAGTGGTTCTCCTACTTGTGTTATTTCTAACCTAAAAGTCATTTAATGGCTCGGGGTTTCTTAGAGCGCGAGAGGTCAAATTTCAATCCCAAATTCTTTGGACTCGAGTAGGGAATTTATGAATTTTCGACTATTTTATGTCATTCAATTTTTAGGATCGTTTTAACAACAATCCTGATACAAAAAATAAAACATGCCACATGCAAAAGATTTTGATCATGCGCCTTTGATCATGTTGAGATTTGGTTTTAATTCGAGACTGATGTCTGAGTTTTCAGGTGTGTTTCGTATCACAAGAATCGTTGATTTAACCATGAAGGGACCAAGAGGTGCCTGCTTTATACGGGTCCGAGATTCGGGGTCATTGAGGTAATATGGAAAAAAATGCCGCGTAAAAACTGCTGTTAATATGTGCTTGATTGATGTATTAACTTGGAAATTGTGATGAATGGAAAGTATATGTAAAAAAATATAATTATCCAGAATTATAAATGTTGCATGTAGCATAACATAGGATGAAATGACAAGATTGCATTTCATATACACGGTCACATCGCGTCGAGTCAAGTGTGGGTGCATGGTCATGTTATTCACCATTCTTAGTGAATGTGTGGTGAGCTCAGAAATGGGACCACGTCTAAAATCGAGACTCACGGTGGTATAAAACAATAATAAATGTAAATCACGGTGTTCATGCGTATCAAGACGGAGTAGATCCACCACTCCTGTAATTCTCCCAAGGTGAAAGACCCACCCTGAGGCGCGGTTGGGATATGATCACCGAACATGAAAGCCCGTAAAACGCTCAAGGAGTGCTGATCCCGCAAAGGTGACCTCGAAAAAGACGTGGTCCATGAATAAACAAACGAGATTTGATAAATTAAAATTGGAGGGTTGTCCAATGGTTTAAGTCATTGGGTGAAACTCCAATGGCTGGTTTTTCACACTTAGCATTGCAGATGTGAGGGAGTCGACGAGACTGGGTCACAAGTATGAGGAGTCTCATCTCATGCATGGTACCTTTAACATTCCATATGGGGATAAAGATTATTTATATGAATATGATTTGATTTTATGTACGCCATTGCATGTGCATTTGTGCAGGAGGTCCTCAGAGGAGAATTTTCAATCGAGCATTGGTCACCCCACAAGGGACCCTTAGTAGCTAAGGTGGCTGTGAGACGACGCCGCAATGAGGCCAGATTATAAAAAGAGGCCGATGTGTAGCCTTGATATTTTGTAAAAAAAAAAAAAAGTATTTTTGTATAAAAATAATTGCAACTAAATTTTCGGGACTATTGTCTAAATAGCTCTGCATGTAATTATGGTGTGAGGGCTGTGGATCTGACTCTTACGAACTGTAATTAAGTGTTTTATTATCATATTTTAGATTTAAATGTGAATGAATGGATCCCGGTAAAGGGATGTATATTAGGGAGATGGACAGATGGACCATGTAGGGTCAATACTACTTCTGTTGAGACCTTAGATGGGGTATGATTATACTGTATACAGCTTTTATGTTAGGTAAAGCTCCCTGAACAAAGGAGACTCAACCCAACTTTTTTGAAAAATATGGATCCCGATAAATGGGACACTACAGTGTGGTATCAAGTCACCCAAAATCCACAGACTTCATGTTTATGGCCATTTAACTGGTTCTTGATTTGGGGTGTGTCACATATGCACATCCCTAGATGAGAGAAAGGACAGAGGGTGGGTGATCCAATAGGAAAGAGGAGAGGAGAAATGAGAGGGAACAAAAGCTGGTTTTCCAATTATAAGGGATATTATTGGAACTTCATTATTTGTAAGTATACTTTTTGGATTAAAATCCTCAAAGTACAATTAGAATTTATAGATGACTTTGCATACTTCTCATGACGCCTCAACCTTGGCCTACTGACAACTCACAACTCCATGGAAGACTCTGTGGATGTCAAAGATCCACACCACACCACATCAAAGGTCCCATTTTTCGACCCAGATTTAACGAACAGTCTCTTGTACCTAGAGTTTCCTACCTGAAAATACAACCTGTGTAATTACATAGCAACATGGCCCAATATTATACAATGACCTCACCGGGTCCACATACGAGTAAAAATGGCCACGTATGACTCATTTATCCATACTAAAAAATATAAGCACATGACTATAAAACCATAGTCCATAAGAGTTTAAATTACATCACTCTTATACAAAACATATATCAAAATTAAGCATTCTAATACATGTTTTGATAAAATATAATCAAAGCCACAATCCCATTCTTCTCAATATCTGGCCAGCGAAGGCCATCTCCCGCATATTCCCACCGAAAGCTGGTCTCACGATGGTGGAGTAAATGCCCAAAGAGAGTAAAAATCCTACAAGGGCTACTCCCCACCTAAGTGCACATGCAATGGTCATGCAACAAATAAACACTCCCCTCCAGAAGATGACATCGGAAACCTGCATGTCATGAATGAGATGCAACTCAATATATCCCATTTACTAAGCCCTTACTAACTCCCTTATAAACTTGAGTCACAACCTAACTTCCTCACACATGCTTATGCCCAGAGTCAAAAACTCACCATTGGTATTTCAACCAATGGTCCTTTATCCAAAAAATTTATAAATAAAAAACATTGGACAATCTCCAAAACCACTTTAAAACAAAAGCATTGGACAATCTTTGAAACCGCTTTAAAACAAAAAGCATCGATAATCTCAAAACTCTCAGATTTCAGGACATCATCCCTGTGATCAGAAAGCCCGCACTATCAACATCATGCACAATGTTGATTTACAACCATGAAGACTGCGGAGCTCTATCGACGCCGTCTAATGTATCTGTTCACTCACCCATTCACCAAGAATGCGAATGACAACAACCATGCACACCCACCCGCTTTAATGCAGATGTCCCCGCCTGATATGAAATGTAATGATGTCACTGCCTTTATTCATACCATACATATATATTAAGTACAGATGCAACATATGCCGCCATGCATATTATCCCATGCATCAATTGACATTTATATCACTTAATACATAAATTCCAATTTAAATCATACAATTCATGCCACAACATACTTAACATACACATTTGGATATCTACAAGTCATCACCAATCGGGTAATGACTTACTTGATCCTCTAGGTCTAATTGTGACACCATGTCCACAAATAGCCTACAACGAAGCCATGCAATGGCCTCAATCATACACAAACTCATGCATTTCCCTAAGCATCATGGATAATTATATTAGCATGTATATAATTACCAAACAACATACACCAATTTCAATGTATTAGACTGTGCAGATCATCATAACCAAGCAATTTGCACACTTTGTTCTACAATCAAAATTTCGAAAAATATGTGGGCACCAAATGCCATTCATAGGCCCATGGCCAGATTCTAGACTCAAGGAACTTTCCATACAATCCAAGAACACCAAATTTGGAGTCCTAACGATGGAGTTATGCAAGTTGTAAGACATGAAGAAAATCAACAACATTGCAGCACCTGCAGCAACAAAGGCTACTGTATTTCGTCATTTTCGGACATTATATGAGCTAAAATTTCATTAATCTATATATGGATGGATTCTATATTCAAACATCTTTCCATAGAGTCAAAGAAAGTGCGAATCGGAGTTCGGACGAGAAAGTTATGGCCGCTTCAAAGTCGAGGTTTATGAAGTGATTCCACGGAAGAACGTGAACTCCACGCACTACGCGCGGCTCAGCACCTTCGAGCTCCCGTGATACGTAGTTTCGACCCAACCATATCGAAACAACCTTCAACCCGGCAAACCCGCCTAATCGAGAGACTGGTTACTACAAATCACATATAAACATGGCACAAACCCGTCCCAAACCAGTTTCAAAATCACACCCTAAAACAACCCAAAAACTAGACATCATAGTTATATAACCGAAAAAAATTAGTTTTTTTCCCTCGTGCTCGAGAGCACCATCCAATGATCCCCTGTATTCAACCATAATTTAAAACTGATTCTATTCAAATAAACCTTAGTAGGAAGGTTCCCTACTGGAGAGAAGACTAGTTTTCATGATCAAGCCTGAAACCCATGGCCTCCTAACCTTCCACTTGAATCTCTCGACAAAAATTCCTGGTTTCGTGTCCACGCGCTGCCCCCATCAGTTACCCACTTTGCCTCGTCTGAACGTGAGACTCCACTACCCGAGCCCACAAGATTGATAACCCCGCATCATCACTGTGATTTAACAATTTACTGGAGGTACAGAGAAAAGGAAGATTCTTCCCAAACACTACCAAATCCAAAAGGAGTCCATGAACAGTTCTTCCAAGAATCTGGTTGATGGACTTAATTGAAGGCCATCATTACCGAGGTTTTGTTGTAAATTGGAGCAACCAAAGGCTCATGATCAATAAGAAACAAGAGAAAGAGAAGGAACTGAGCTCAAGAGAATACAATCAAGAAGAATCGTTGAAGAAAAATATGACCCTCCATTTCCTCAAGCACTAAGAAGGCGAAAATCCCAAACTGTTTCAAATTGGGAGGTGCTAAGGCAAGCGAAGGTAACATCCCATCGCTTGATATGAGATTACAAGTCCTCACATATGCAAAAATTCTCAAGAACTGCGGTATCAGCCAAGAGTATCATAATGAAAGAAAGTCTCCCTAATGCACGTTTCCAAGCATCATTCAAATTTAAGACCCTGAAATATATGATCCGGTGATCCCCACAATATCGGTCAACATCGAGGGACTTGCAGATAAAGTACCGTCAGACTTAAATAAATAACCCAACGCCATATCTAATGTGATAAGAATAGTTTAGATATTTAAGTCACTAATGATCACCATTACCATCGGATTGCTCAGAAAAATTAAGGGAATAGTCGAGATGTGTTGGTAAAGGTGGACAAATCTCTATCACTCAAAGGACTTTGTAGTGCTTGATACTGAACCAATCGCAAGTGGATCGAATCATGTGCCAATTATCTTGGGAAGACCATTTTTGGCCACTTCCAATGTGATAATCAATTGCCAGAATGGAGTCATGCAGCTCACACAACATGACATTAGAGCTTAATATTTTCCACTTGAGTCACAAGCACAAGTTAGTAGAAGATGACATTCAAGGATCCGAGAAGTCCACTCAATCGGGTCCATGTGGAACCAAAAGCCACCACTCAGCGGAACTGTGCAAAGAAATGAAGCAATCGAGGAGAATTGGTCAGACTACCACCTCGCAGAGCCAATGATCACCCAAGATCACCCGTGCTGAAAAGTGTCTTAACACAGTTATCACATGAAGGTCAAAGACACATCACCGTAGGTCAAGGAGCCCTCCTCCTTGATCCTCCATGAATATTTAAACTGAGCTTTATTTCCATTCCTCTGCAGGCAAACTCTCAATCAAAGATTTTGATTTTGCTTAAAATTGAACAATTATTTTGTTACTTTATACCTTCCTTTTCCTTAATTAATAAATTTAAAATCTTAATTTTTAAGTAACTTTTTATAATATTATATATCTGGCTCTATCTTATTTAAGTATTGTTATATATATGGATATATATTTTTTTTTACTTTTAATTTATTTGTTCAAATTAAATTTTTGTTTTTTGGCCTTTACTATAGATGGAATTAAAAGAATTTCATTATATTAGCTTAAATTGGACATCCTACGTCCGACCCAGTGGACCTTTCTAACGTCTAACCCGCTTTATAAAAAGAGGGGGTAAGGTGGCAATCTCATTCCATTCCGATCACACTCCCCGAGCCTCCCTCGCAAAGGAGCTCCCCGGGCCTCCACGCCCCAAGCAAGATTCCGCCCTGACACACTGCGCCTCGCCACTGCCCCTGGTCCCATCGCTGTCTCGAGCCCCTGGCTAATGCCCTACACCGTGTTCAGACCCGTGCCTCGAGCCTCGCAGTGCTTGTGTGACCTGAATCCCGTAGCTCGCTACTGGCGCCAGCCTAATGCGGCTGCTGCGTCCCGCGGCCGCAGACCGGCTGAGCGCCACGGCCCACGCCTCGCCAAAAGACAAGAACTGACTGGCTATTCCTTAGTTTAGCCTGATCACCAGCCCCCGTCGCCCCGCAAAGATTTACTAGACCATGTATATGTCCGCATCTGGTGGTTCGCCACAAGCCCAGGTTAGTTCAAGATCTGTAGATGGAGGATGCGTGTGCACTCTGTGGCTGCATATGCCCATTCAAAGACTCCACCGCGTATTACATAGCCTGCATTGGCCCTCACTACTATACCCGAGGAGCCTCAGCATTCCGATGGTCGCATCAAAGATTATCTCTGCCCTTCTCCCGTAGCTCTGAGACACAGAGTCTACTCCAAACTGACCCCATATCAGCCCTAGTAGTTCTAGATCCTACCAGCTTCACACCCCTCCATCACGAGGGTTCATCGCCTCCGCTATCACCACTATGATCGCCGCCCATCGCTCACCGTGATCCGGAACCTGTGGAACCGATCGCGTGTCAGAGACTTCCAATGGGAGCCATATTATGACATACCACTACGACACGCTTCGTAGACCTCGCACGTTACCGATCCCGCGATTATTCATCGCTTTCCATTCATGACGCCCGCGGCAGCCTCATTATCCCCGTTGTTTCCGCCACAGCACGGTGACATCCCGGGAGTGCGAGTCCGGGCTGAGCCCAGCCCGCACACGCCCAGAGGCCCCGGGAGTCAGCGGACACATGCACTGCTGCCAGCCTGCCAAAGAAAGGCCGGCAAATTCCTACAGTGATATGATCGCCCCAGCCATCACAGAGAGGCCGGTCCCGTCGGTCTCACTTTAGATACCACAATGACCCATATTTTCCGCGCAGTGTGCTTCTACCACAGATGCCTTTGAAGATCACCGGCCTAATTTTGCTTATTCCCATTACAAGATTAATGCATGTGCTACAGGGAGCCATACTCGAGGCTCTACACGTGATCCCCGAGGGATTCCGCTTTAGTCCTCTCAGCTCTCACATGACTCCCGCCATTTCGAGGAGAAGGTCCACCGCAAGGGCCCTGCCATAGCCGAGAGTTTCACTGCTATCACGCCAGGTTGGCTGAGCCAAGTCCCAGAGATCCGGGGTTCCCCGAGGAGCCATGCATCGAGCGGAGGATCAATTGTACGCAGGTCCTATCCACTGAGCGATCATTATATACGTCGATCTCCTTATCCTCCACACTGGCTGAGGCAAATAGGATGTGGCAGAGGACCCAATTGTGAGATGAGAGGATCCTGTTTCAGATGGAGCGGAGGAGAGGAGCCTGGGCCCAGATCCATCTCTCCATCCCACCTCCTACTACCCCCAAACTCCCCATCGACACCGGCCTTTCTTCGCTCTTCCAAGGCTGGGCCACAGCCAGGCCCCAGAGCATATTCATGCCGGGCCGAAGGGGAGCCAGCAACAGCAGGGATGTCATTCAGGCACCTCGTGACTACACAGCCGTTAGGATCGAGGCCGAGGTCACTTTGGCGCAGTCACCATGATTCTTCTGATCATTACCACCCTTGCCTTTCGGGCCACCGAGATGGGCCGCACGCTCGCCGGGATCGGCCTCCACAACCGCAGCCCCTCCTTGATATGTCAAGAAACGCAGCAGCCAGCCTTCCGATCCACTCCATCCTTGCACCACCACGAGAGTGAGGTGGTCACATTTCTCTAACTTTCCTATCCCTACCCAAAGGAGGTGAATGCTATACTTCGTCAGAGGAAAAGCGAGTTGGAGGTTTCTATCATGTTTTCAGATTGCTTTTAGCTATCAATCGCCATCACTCATTTTCAGATAGGGATCGTATAGATACATGTATTGTACCATAGCAGCCGTGATATTTTGTCATGTTTAGTTATGATTAAGCTCAGATTTCAGCTACTTTGGTTATATCAAAAGCTTTATAGCATTATTTACTTACTTTCTACACTTTTGCAAATCATATTTGTGATTATGGATTTTTATGTTTCTACTACTGAGTCAAGAATTGTGCCTTTGTATGCTATCATAATGATTAGAACACCCATGCATGATTAAGTTCTGCCGACTGAAGTTCCAATGTATTCAACTCCGTACATTCCCTTTTTTGGTTAATCACACACATTGCACACCGCCTTGTATCAATGTCGAGAAGAGATAACCACTCTTTCACTTTCGCAAACCTAGCTTGCATTCGCTGATCACCCATAATAGGCTCAGGTTAACAAATAAAAAGAAGACCAATGAAGTCTTCCAAATGAAAAAGGTGCAAAAAGCAAAAAGAAAAAAAAAAAAAAAAAAAAAAATAAAGAAGAAAAGAGCTTTGAATGCCGTGGATACTTTTGTTTTTGAAACTCAACACGGCCCAGTATATGGCTAAAGCCTTTTAAAGACCGGTGCCCTAAACTCTTTACTCACTGGGAGTCATCGACTTAGTGTTCAAGCATGAAGCAGGTGGATGGGTGGAGTTTAACGAAGTTATAGGTTCTTAATTTCGGTTAGCCCAAGTCCTGGGTGAAGTCAGAGCTCAGGGTCACTGATCCTTCGCTCATGCCTGAACCTTAATTGGTCAGAGTCATCCAGAACTCGTTACACCTGACTCGTAAGTCGAAGCTTTTAGCATTGCACCCTACAATACAATCAAAGGAAGAAATAAGAGTGCAACTGATCTCTCATTTAGGTCGGGCTCAATAGCTTTGCTGCCCCCGCAGTGAGTCGTCGGGGGAGTGAATAGTCATAATCCTATCGGGTTCAAACTCCAAGCTACCTTAAGAACACATTTAGGTGGAAGTTCGTGTGTCGACTTCCTTTTGGAACCGATGCTCCTAAAACTTGTTCTTATATGGCATTTGTTCTCATCATGGTTTTCACAGGGTTCAAATTGTTCATACTATGGGTAAGGGGCCACTGGTATTAATATTGACTTTTGGACAGCATACACTTTTGAAAGCACAACATGCATGCTCGACTGCTTTTAAGATTGCTATGGGATTCAGCAACGTGTCGGTTTGGGGTGATTACACTCAAAGTACTATTTTGAGTCCTTATTGTGATAGGTTTGAGTGCTTTTGCGTATTTAATCATATTAATTAGTTTCATTGACATGTGCGTGTCCGTTTAGTACTAATGATTTTGTTTCGAGGTCGCTTTTGATAGTTTTGGCAGTGTTTTGGGAACTCAACTCATTTAAAGCTTGGTCAGACGGTTGATTTATGCGAGATTCTACGATTTCATCAAGCTTCTAATTGAAGAAAATGTTATGACTAAAGAATGGAGGAATGCAAAGGATGTAGGGAGAGCAAGTGATTTTCGCTTATGCATTGCGAAATTTCAAGTATTACAAAATTTTCAAGAACCATAGCGAAATCTCAAGTATCCCTGTTAGGTTTCGATATGGCACGCTACACTGCACAAAGTTACCGTGCATAACGAAATTTTGAATTCGCTTTATGCTTGCATTTCGCTTATGATAATAAATTCAATGGCTCATGTCAAATCATTCCCTCCGCTTTTTTATCCAAACGACCTCGCTTGTGTAATTCCTCATTTTGTCCCCATTGTAATCATATATCCTTGGTATTTTTGGTATTTCACACATCTGTATGGATATATGTTTCACCTTATAATCTTTTTGTAACTCCTAACTTTCATTCACATTCATTCACGCAAATTTTTGTTTTAGGTTTTACAGCTTTTCTTTCTTCTCATTTTCGGCTGCCAAACACTACCTTGAGGATGACAACTCAAGGGATGTTTGGCTAAGCCTCAAAACCTTGGGAAGAGGAGGGTTGCTAGGGTTATTAATGGCGGTTTGCTGTGTGGTCCCCGCTTTAATGAAATAGGCACGTATCGTATTGTTCTAAACTTTTCAAACTAAGGTTTAACGCCATTTAATGTGTTTCTTTTGGTCAATACTTGTCATGCTTTAGGGTTTAATGCATTCTTAAGGGTAGATGCACTGACATTCTTTAGATGCCATTTACGAGCCCTTGAAATGAGGTTAAATGCTATGTTTTCAAACTTCTAGAACATTAAATGTTTAAGCAGACATGTGCTGACTGGGGGAGTGTTTTAAGTAAGAATTTTTGTGCCAAACAAAGATCCCGCTCTTAATATGACTACAAGTCATTTGCCCTAATGTGAGAAACAACCCGAGGACACCTGGCACCCCATTCTATCAAGCCATAGTGACCCAAGCCTTCAAGGTCACCATTTCACACTTTAAATTCAAACTGCTCACTACCCAAATGGAACCAATCTCCCCGCTTACTCAAATCCAAAAATCCAAATGAAAGCCTCATCATTTTGAATCATGATATAAATCATTGCATGAAACCCATCCCTCATGAAATTCACCACTTATATCATAAAGAGTCGACTTGCCACAAGAGAGGAAAATAGAATAAATTTTATTTGATCTGAATTACCTACCGTGGGCAATTTAATCAAGTTTTAAAGAGCATTCTAGAAAAGACAATGAAGGCAAATAGAATAGATTGGTCATCTAGGCTTGATGATGCATTATGGGCATATAGGACAACTTTCATGACTTATTATATGTCACACTAATTGATTTCTTGCTATCACCCCTTCCTCAGTTGTTGAGCAATCAAGTGCATTTAAGGAAAAGAAGATCACTTTTACTTCAATATGGAAGGAAGAGGTGAGCATGTTAGACCTCAATGAATTGGAAGAATTAAGAAATGATGTGTATGAGAAAAATTAGATCTACAAGGATCAAATCACAAATGCATGATGCATCTTTGGGGAGGAAAGAGTTAAGACAGTGGATGTATGCCACTTCTACAACCCTAGACAAACTTTCTAAATTGAAGTCAAGTTGGATCGGTCCATACATAGTTACATCTACTACACCTTATGGAGCCATTGGAGTACAACTCACTCAACCTAAAATTCAAGGTGACAAGCAAAGTGCCCGAATTTTGCGGAAAAGCATATGGGAAACAATGAAATAACGCCTCAGAAAATTTGGAGAGCAGTCATTTATAAGCCATCGAGATATGAATTATTCAGCTACAACATTAAACTTAACGCTTCTTGGGAGTCAACCCAAGCTTTGTGAGGATCAATTTCTTCTTTATCTTTTTGTTTATTTCATTTGATTATTTTTTTTTCAGTTAATTTTTAGTTTTAGGATCCTAGGTATGTTTAATGTGTTTGTTTGTTTTTAATGTGTTTGAAACTTAGGTTCAAAAAAGGGAAAATAGCATAAAATTTCGAGTGAAAAGTGGAAAACACTTGTGCACATGAAGTGAATAGGAATTGGATCATATTGGTTGAATTTGAAAGTGAAATAGGGAAATATTGGATATTTTGGGAACACCATGGTTCATTGTGTTATGTTTGAGGAGAATTTCAAGAAAAGGAAATGCTTAGTTGATTGGAAATATGGTTGATAAGAAGATAATTTTCTATTAATGATGAAATTTTGGCAATTCAGAGTTGCTAAGGCAAGAAGGGCTACAATCACAAAGTATTCTTGCTTTTCACGACAAGTAGGCCTCGTGGATGCAATAACAATTTCTAGTTTATCGCAATAAGCAGGCAAGCAAGCTCTTGTAGGATAAGGAAACACTTTGGATATGTCGCGACAAGCACTTGCTCGTCACGACAAGAAAGTCGTTATAGCCAATCATAGCCTATGGCTTGCCGCGACAAGACGATCTCTTTGAGTTTAAATAGAACACATTTCAACCACTTTATTTTATCTCCTTTCTTTTTCTTTTCTCCCATCGACACACCTCCTTCTCTAATCCCTCCATTCACCAACTCAAACCCTCTCCTTCACTTCTCATCACCTTTCCCACCTCCCACGAGACCTTACAACCTATTTTCTACCCTACCTCACCACTCCACCAGCTACAAAACTCCATAACCACTTCATTACTAATGAAGGCTAGAGAAGAAGTGTTGAGCTATCTTTGAGTGAGTT
Source organism: Tetrastigma voinierianum (assembly GCA_016808115.1). Classification (NCBI taxonomy): domain Eukaryota; kingdom Viridiplantae; phylum Streptophyta; class Magnoliopsida; order Vitales; family Vitaceae; genus Tetrastigma; species Tetrastigma voinierianum. Next base: position 543,055 of record JAEQBH010005319.1, on the reverse strand, counting down.
GGTTTGTATTGGTTTGTGGTGTGTTTGCTTTGTATTGAGGTAGATTTGGAAGAAGTTCAAGCATCATTTGAAGTTGAAAAAAATTGTGTGCACACCAAGTGTTTGATAAAAGACTTGAAATAGTAGAAATGGCCTAAAAAGGGAAAGAAGGTGACCGAGAATCAACAAAGGAGTTAGACATTAAGGAGGAGGGGGAAAAAAACTTCTTGACCCCCTATTGATCCTAGGGTTGTTGAGGTTCTAGATGCATTGGAACAAGATATGCATGATGAGTTCCTGACAAAGAGAAGCTATGATATATATGGAAACAGCATGTCCATGATGAAGAGGTGGAGCCACACACGCAACACGTCTGGCCGATCGCCATCAATAGCACTCTCGGTCTTCAGTTTCTATGCCACCTCCACTAAATTCTTTGCCTTTCCCAATTCTCACATTAACAACATCATCTTCCTCCACCAAATCCCAGGGATGGAGTACTCAGATGATTAGAGATGGAGTTTACTATTCCCCTAGTTTATTTTGCTCACATTGAGGACAGTGTTTGTCTTAAGTTTAGGGTGTGGTGCATGGAACATTTTTTGGATTTTTGGTGGCTCTCTTTTTAGTTTCTGTGAACGTAGACTTTTAGTTTTTATTTGTTTTGTTTTTACTATAGTTTGCCTTTCATTGTAGTTGTTTGGAATAGCAACTTTGATCAATGTTACCTTTGTGCTATTTATCCAAGTTGTGCATATTTCAAAAATCATAAAAATTTGAAAAAATTAGAAATAAAAATAGTTAAAATATTAAAAGGCACAGTTGATTAAGTTTGTTTTGGAACAATTGTGAGGTCTATGATGAATAATGATTGAATTTCTTTCACATAGAAATAAGAGATAGTTGGTCATAAAGCATAAAGATTTAACCTTATAATTGACTATTTAGCAAAAAAGTTCTTATCACGTTGAGCACAAGTCATAAGTACCCTTGATAATCAATATTGCTTGGTTTAGAAAATAATTATGTAAACACCATCTATTATGATATCCTAAGACTCTATAACTTGTTAAATTATCATTCGAGGCAAAATTCAATGCAACTCAACAATTAGGAAATGATGTAGGTCCACTATAAGAAAAAAGGCCTATCTTAACGGTTACTAACTCTCATCGTATGTGTTATATGTCATCATAACTTCCTAGTCTTATATGTCATCTATTGCAGTGTCAAGGTAGGTGTATCAGCAACCTTGACATATATAAAATGTTAATGAATGTGTTTTTCTATTAATCAATATAACTTCTCTACCTCTCATAATATGTCAAGGTTTGTGTCCAAATAAGTCATGGTTTCTTTAAATATATGTCGGGCGTACCTGATCTTCCACCATAGATTTATAAATTAGAATCAGAAACATATGTCATGATAGCCTTTTGAAAATTTTAAAATAAACTTTTTAATGTTGCTATGAAGAAGTATATATGATGCAAAAATAACTTGTTGACATATGAAAAATGGGTGCTTAATTTAAACACTTATTACAAAATATACCTTGTTTTCATAACTAAGACATTATCTTGTTAACCACAATGCACCATATAAATATGCATGTAGCTAGCTATTAAAAACACATGTACATATATATATTGTGTGTTAATTTGAATTAAGTACTTGTCATCTGTTTCAATATACAAACAAAATAATATATTCAAAAGAGAAGCTAAAGCAACTTTACTTAGAATAAAAGATACCAAAAGATAATGTAAATCAAGTTCTATTTATAGTACATACATGAAAAATAAAAACTCTTAATTAGAATTATACAACCAAAATATTAATAACCCATGTATGTATATACATCTTTAAATGTCTCTATGCAATAAACCATCTTGAGTCTTTCACTATCCTGACCAGAGCCAAAAAAATAAATAAACAAATGACATTAATTAATTATTAGTTGAAATGAAACTATGTAATAAAATCTTATTAACTACATAAACTTTAATCTTACCAAAATAACAACCCAGACAACCAAAAAAATATTTGTAACACATTCAGATATACATCTTGGAAATCTCTCCAAACAATACCATCTGAGTCTTTCATTAACCGATACCTATACCAAATAAAATAAGGAAATAAAAAAATGATATTAACCAATTACTGGTATAAGATGAAACCCATGTAATGAAACTTTAAGAACTATACAAACTTTAATCTTACCAAAATAACAATTAGACAACCAAAATATTAATAAACGAGATGTATATACATCTTCAATTTCTCTCCCGCAAAAAACCGTATGAAGCCTTCACTAGTTGAAACCTATACCCAATAATACAAACTAATTATCAATTCAAGATGAAATTCATCTAATTATTCCTCAATAACTATATAAACTTTCATCTTACCAAAACAACTACTGGATAATAAAATATTAATATTCAAGATGTACAGAATCTTGAAATCATATCAAAACCATCTTTGTGTATTTCACCATCCCGAAACTCAGACTAAATAAAATAAGTAAATATTAACTAATTATTGGTTCACGATGAATCCATCTAATGAAACCTTAGTAAGTACACAAACTTTTATCTTACCAAAATAACTACACAACCAAAATATAACTCACTGCATATACATGTTAGAAATGTCACCATGGAAAAAGATCTTGTAGCCTTTTACTATTCAGAATCCTGTGAACAAAAAATATAAATAAATTATAATAATTAAATATTGGTGGAAGAGATCTTAGTAACTACAAAAACTTTCATCATGCCAAATAAAACCTATACAAAAAAAAAAAAAAATACATCCATACCCATTGCTTTATATAATTTTTGAAGTATATAAAATAGAAATACTGAATGCAAAATTAGTATATTTACCTGTTGAAGCAAGAGAGTGTTGACAAAATCTACCCACCTCCGATCTTAATAAATTTATTTCTGGCGCTGAGTATAGGATCTTGCCATTAAACTCGACATATTATTAATAAAAAAAAATGTTAATATAACAACATATTCATATAAGGAAACTCATAGTACTTAACTAAATATTATAGTTGAGTTCATACCTTCAACTCGAAAGTAGGCTCAAATAAAAATGATCTCATTCATATACTTCATCACATAAATAACCATTAATGAACCCCTCCATGCTGTCTAGGACTCTACATGGAGCTCATGTATACCAGGAAAGCGTATACATATATAATGTGATAAAACTTCCATGAACCTAAATATTTGCAATAAAACCAAAGGTAAAAATCTGATATTTATTCAACTAAAGTAATTCCAAATTTAATAGAAAAAAATATAGCATTAATTTAAAACACACCGAAGTAGATTTATTAAGGAGAGATTGAAGAAAATGGTGATATCTATCTTACCTCAACACATATCCAATTAAGGTCTTTTTTGTAAGCTACGAAGAATAAATTCAAATGCCCTACCAATTAAATTTAAGAAAATTAAGATACATTTCAACCATGAATACTTAATCTAAGCCAAATATATAAAGGAAAATACATACATGTTAAATTACTTTTGAAAGTCTTTAGTGGGCTTATCTCAAGGAGTCAAGTAAAACACGGCCATTGTTTCAATTTCTATAACCTAACACCCAATGAAAACTAGAGGATAACAAACGCAAATTAAAAGATCGTGAGAAGTAATTTGATAATAAAACATGAATAATGAAAATGTTATGTCATTATTAAGACAATTACCCTGGGTTGTATGGGACAAAAATATACTCAGCTTTTCTTGAATTTATCAATCTCTCAGCAATGTATCGAGCTCTATTTTCCAAATTTGGTTTTGTTGTTCCAGCTTTAGAAACTATTACTGGATTCACAAATATCAACTTTCTCCTCATTGTATCTCTCATTTCTTGATACAAGTACCTAAGAAAATTGAAATATATATGGATATTAGTACCATAAAATATGACTTGAACTCAATTTGGCCATGCGAACCACCATATGTAGAAACAAATACAGCTTGATGAAACCTTCGACCCGATATGATATAATGCTATATCTTCCACCAAAAGTGAAATGTGAAAAATTTGCTACCAAAATGTGACGATCGGGAATTGTACTTTCAAATGGCCTATCTTTCGTAACGTCGAACCGTTTTAGGCAAACAAATAATATCCTTTCGATTTTCTTCTTTCGTTGTTCAATAGGTTTCTCCCGTATCTTGTTTTCTTCTTTCTCATTTTTCTTCAATACATAGTCCAATACTAGAACATTATTGCATTAGTAAGAATGAAAAATAATAGAAAAACAAATTAACTTCGTGAAAATTACATGATAGGTACTCCTCTGCCTCCTTCATATAAATATCACAAGCTCGCAGCATATAATAATTCGTGCCCAACTCCTTCCTCATTTTAGACATTTGAAGTGGGAAACGGTAGAAAGACACGTTGAATGTGATGAAGGATGCAGACCTAGTTCGTGACTCCATAATTTTGCTTCAGAACATATGCTGTATATGCAACAAATGCTTTCTTAGTTCTATTGGCTATGTCAGTTACTTTTAACCTTATAAAAATTAAAAAATATGTCACTACATTTGAAACAAATATGAATATCCACAAAAAAACTATACATTAATGGTAGAATGAACGAAGTCAAAACATATATATACTTTGTCCATTGATGTTATGTTTTTGTAACCTTCATTCAATCCTCTGTGTTGACAGATTCGATGTTCTTCATGAGCCAGCAATTTGGTTGTCGATATTTGCGTCGCCATTTTAATGGTGTGAGGGCGTTGTTGAACTCGATGAGTGGTGTCTACCATCACGTTGTTTACTTGTGCTTTAAAAGCTTCCCTCTCGCCGACTACATTTTTCACGGCTTCTCCTCTAATTCTTCTTCTTGCAAATATCATTTCTCTTTCATCCATTTCAAATAACTTTTTGATGACTTAGGAACATCAAATATATTATGCTTTTTACTCGGTCCCTTGTCTCTTTGCTCTACCAGATGCTCAGTGTTCCTAAAGCTGTGTAAGTATATCATTTGGACCACTAGTAGGAATATCGAGCTTCTCGCATTAGAAGGCCAACTCATCCTACAAAACAACATAACAAGTTAGTTTGAATATCATATTTATAAGCTTTAGAACCTTAAATGCACATCATTTAAAGGTTTTGATAATCAACAATTTTATGAACAACATGTTGGGTTTCAAACATCATGATTGCCTTCCTTCTCTCTCTAGCCAACTTCCAATACCTCATCTAGGCACGAGCTTCCTAACTCATCACTTTCATCTCATCACAATATAATGATTTCAATAAGTGTAATTGCTGTTTAGGATATAATAATAAAGCAAATCATTTCTATTGTCAAGATTATATAAGATAACAATCAAAATAAATGATATTTGTTTTTTTAATTCTACAAAACATAGATATATTTTTTATTTGTATACTGTTTTAATTTTTTTTTACATTAAACAAATTACACTACCAACAATTTTACAAGAGATATCCTATTAACAATAAGAAAAATTTAATACATCGGCACAATCATTATATATTATAACACAGCAATATTAAATTCTCCTGCTCAAGCCAAGAATAAAAAAATGTATAAATGGAAAACAATGACTTACCACTTTGCCAAGTTTGCATTAACCTTTTCTACTAAGTCATGGAATATAGGTTCAAAGCCCCTCTTTCGCTTTTGTCAATTTCTTTGAAATTATGTTGACAAATTATCCATAACTAATTTTCCATATTTCAGTTTCAATTATAGTTGTAACAAGATGGGGTTTTTAAGGGGTGTTCTGTGGTCATCCTTATAAGGCATGATATAGTCTTAGAGACGTGTGCTCGAATGATATCTGTAAACTTCGCCATTGATGCAATATATTATTTCATATCTTCAAAGAACCTGAACATTATGCAAATGCAATTAGTTATTGGTATGAATGTATTGTAATGAATTGCACAAGATAGGGAAGATACTTAAATAATTATTTGCACCCTAATAATATCCCATAATCTCTTTTCTTTTTTTCAACTCATTCAACAGTCGCCAACTAAGATAGTCTATCGGGAACCATGGTCCTTGCAAGGACAATTCCCAAGTAGAAACCAATTGTATAGATCCATCACCAATTTCTATAGCCATCATCATTATAATCAATATTAATCTAACTCTTTACTTAGTTCCTTGTAATATTTGGTTTCATGGTTGATCCTCCAAACTTTTTTGTTTATCTTCTTTCGTATCGTAATATCCTCCTACATGAAAAGTAAAGCACAAAATATGAACCACTTTTTGATAAGTTAATTGTAAAATTAGAAATAGGATATTGCAGCAATTTACTTTTTGTTTTTCCTTCAGTTACCATTTGTCACAATTGTAGACGCTTTCGTACTTCGAGTCATGTATATAAGCAGACAAATAAAGATTTTAACACGATAAATACGATAATTTCTAAGTAATGAAAATATGCATAAAAATATTATAATACATAAAATAAGTATACTATTAAAGGAATATTTACAAATTTGCATTCTCTTCTTGTTGCCATGTTCAAATTATCACACACTAATACAATAATTTAAGAATGATTCAAATCAACGCGGAGGTTAGATCAGGTCAACGTGTAAGGTTTCGTGCAATTCGTCATTATTATAACAATGTTTTATTTTGAAAATCAGGTTTACACATAGTTTTACCACCAGGTCTAATAAATATTGATTTGTCTTATGTTTGCCGATTATTTTTTTATTATATTGCATTCAACTAACTTAGTAGATATCAATTATTTTAATTTATTTTATAAGTCACTTATAAACATTGAATATGAGAATGACTCAAGCATAATCATGTAATATTGGTTGTATGTAGCATAACTTTTAGGATTACTCCTTTAACCATTTTAACCAATATGGAACTTATACAAATAATTCAAATGGAAGAGTTGTTTATTATCCTCCACTTCCTATATCACATGATTAACTTTTCACTATAAGGAGTGACTGCCTAAAAAAAAAAAAATTAAGTTATTAAGTCGATAGCTTCATTCTTTACATCGTGATAATCTAAAACCAGTTATGATATCATTGTATAATCAACACTCCTTATTTAACTATATCAATTAGGCTAGAAAATAAGTTTAGACAATTAAGACATCAAATACATAAGTAGTTACATTTGGTTACAAATGGTAATATACCAAATAGAAAAATGTGTTAACAAGAATAAAATAATAAAACCATATATCAATTATCATCATTATATGTTAACTATAATTTAGCAATACAATACACTTGTAATCACTTGGTAGTAATTAAAGGTAGTAACAAAAAATAAAACATGCAGAATATGATTACATGTCTAATCCAATCCCTCACACCTGGTTTCCTCATACAAATTTCATTTGAGTCTTCAACTTCATCTGAGGACTCAATATTAGGTATTTGTATTCACAAAAGGGGTGATGTTCCATACAATTGTTTGTAGAAGTCATCATCACCTCTATGTCAAAAGAGTCCTTTCTGGCCTTGAAAGAACAACAAACCATCTTGGATCAACTCTGGTCTTCTACAAAATACTTGTTGAGCCTAGATGCCAAAATAAAAGGATCCATTTATGTCCTATCTTCCGTAGATCAACTAATGAAACCAAGCTCATCAACTTGACACACTCGCTCTATTATCAACTCAATCACACTTAAACAACAACCTGAACAAATATAATCAAGGTCCCATATCTCTTTTTAGCAACCATAAACACATCCTCACCACACGGGGATTCTTATCTTTGTGCACTTGCACTTACATATTGATGCCAGCCAATACTAACACCACTTTATTTTATTATCGTGTTCTACACACGACATCCTTGGTATGGTAACGACAACCATTAATGATATAACCAGATAAGTAAGAACTTGTTGTCTTCGGGTCCTCGCGCAAGCCACTTAAGATCTCTTCAACAGGTTCTCTTGATTATTTCATCAAGAACTCCACAAGGTTCATCCATAATATATAAATGAATGTAGAATAGAGTGAAAAGTATTTGACTATGGTGATGCACTTTGTGTTTCATATCGCCGTCATTAGTTAAATGTGCGCGACATGTTCATCCCTTCAAATTACTTCTCACCCCTTTAGATTGACGAGACATTGCCTTCAAATATTTTTGGTATGTGATCACTATCAAGTAAAAATAGGCAAGTCATGTTATAATCCAATGTATGTAGAGCAACAAAGTCACATGTTTAAGAGACACGACACTTACTTGGATATAAGGTTGCATAATGGTCGTATTTTTGCGTAACATAATGATGTGCTTCGTCACACCTGTTATACTCATTAATAGTCATCAGACGCCTCTGTGTATGTTTCCATATTTCCATTCATCTTTCATACTAGAAGGAATCCCAATCGCATTCATATCATAAATACCCGCAAACTCTAAAGCTTCTTCGTGAATATAACACTCCTGGCAATGCACTTTCCCCTCGGATGATTACGATTTCAATGAACTTTAGAATCCTTCACATATATCTTTCAAATGGGTACATCCATCTCATGTACACCCGGGTCCACATAGTCTTACCTCTCATTAAATGCATCGGCAATGGCTACATATCAAAATGGAAGGTGGGAAATACTTCTAATTATCACTAAAGTGCGACTAATATGTCTTCTACGCAATCATCCTAATTTTGACACTCATCATACTCGCAATAAAGTATATTAAAAAAATAGCCATAACTGTGAATGGCATATCCGACATGCTTAGGTAACACCGATCTATCGTTTCACCGGGCAATAGTTGTTGCATAAGTGCATGATAATCATGGGACTTAAGACCATGGAGCTTTAGCTCTTCCACCGACACAAGGTTCCCAAAGTTTGAACAATAACCTTCAGGAACCTTCAAATTAGCTAAACTTGCCAATAATGCCTTTTTTTTTCCATTCACTAGTGTATAACATGTGGGAGATAAGTTCGCTTCAACTCAACTTTTGGTGTTAATTCGCCTAAGCCCATCCCTAAAAAGATCAAGTCGAAATTGAGTCCATCCTTTGTTTTACCTGAATGTTAAGCAAAAAGTTCCAACAATGCTCACATACATTCTTTCATGGCAGACATCCAAGTTGTGACGACATACAAATATCTCAAAGATTCAAGCTAAAAAAGATAGACTTCTTTTTCCAAGAACTTGCAGATTAACAATTGATTTCGTTTATTCTTTTCGCTCTATGAGTTATGAATCATATCAACTTTCTTCTTAGTATTTCATTCCGTAAGTTGTGTCGGAGGTGTTAAACCTTTGTTCACCATTAAAGGCCTTCTTTAAGTTTTCTAAATGGGATGGTTCAATGGAAGAAATCTTCACAGGCCGTGATACGAGTTTTTATTCTATGCTTTAGCCTATGTGAATATGTTTCTTCATCGCATATTGACAAGCATAATATCCCTACATCCAGATAAGTTGCCATAAGGTGGAAATCAATAATTGTCCATAACAAAAAATAGCCTTAATGTGAAAACTCGCGCTTATGTGCATCATATGCTTTCTCACCCCCTATCTCCCATAAAGTTTTCAAAATCATCTACTAATGGTGCCAAATATATGTCAATGTCATTACTGTGTTGTCGTCCCGATATTAACAAAGATAACATCATAAATTTCCCTTTTCATGCATAGCCAAGGAGGAAGGTTATACTGCAGATAAAGTAGATGATAGCCAACAACCATACCTTACTAGTCATAGAGCTATGTGGATTGATACCATCCGTCGAATGCAAGTCTAAGGCTTAATCCAAGCAACCAGGCCACATTTGTCTTCACTACTGTTACAGGAGAGTCAACTTGGTGTCGAAGCTTACTCATCATTCTTTCAGGCATGCTATTTTAGGTCATTAGCTGTTTCTGAGATTGAAACATCCTTTAAACCTAGGGATGAGGAAATACCACAATACCTTTGCAGCACCCTAGTGTTTCTACCGCCTTGTTTACCTTCCACCTGACATTCATGCCAGGACATGAAGATGCATCCTCAACTCATTCCTATAAAGTACAATCTTGGACATGTACAGCCTTCTCGTATTCATCTTTAATGCATTCAAGGTTTTTTTTAGCCTCATACATGGATAAGGGCATCTCATTGTTCACTTCGGGCAACATATCCCCTTAACAATCGAGTAAATCAAAAAGCTTTATCTCACCACCCATATTTCTAAGTTTTCAAGTCAGACAATTTAACCAATAAAGCTTGTTGTACTTAAAATAATTAGGGTGGCAAAGGTTTTCTTTTCGTGATCTTCAACCAATTTAAATGACATTAGATCATTCATGCACTTTATCTACAAGGTGAAACCATTTCTAATGTACTAGCAATATCACCATAATCTAATGTATCATGTAACCTTGTGCCATTGCGCTTGGAGTCGTCCACTAGACCCCGCTTCATGCCATCACCATGTACTATAAATTTCGATCAATACCATTGAAAACATGTGTTCTCTAACTTTGTTAGGTGTATGATGCATTAAGTTTCCAATATCTCATACATGGACAACGGATGACACTTAGATTTTGACAATGTTGTAATGCAAAATTAATGAATATTCAACCTTCCATACTCCCTCGACCTTCTATCTTTAACATCCAACCTCTATCCATGCACATTAATAAACAAAATAAAAATACATTAAACCATGCTAAAGTTTTATGTCTTAAAAGGCGTTATTTTAATAATGATTTAAAGTGTTAATGCTTATATCAGAGGCTTATTAAAGGATCCATCATGCCAAATAGTCATGTTCTCAAATGGTGTTAAAATATCACAATATGATACTTCATTTTCTAAAAACTATAAATACACAATAATTAATCTACTGATCATACTTATAATACTATTGTGAGGCTGTTATATGGCTCATGGTTAATATACGTAAGAATAATACCGTGCACACTTTAATATTTTATAGTTCACCCTAATTAATCAATAAAATGCAAAATATATCATTGTAAGATGAAACCCGTGTATCGACACTACAACCAAATGCCATGGTTACTTTACTTTATTACTTGTGTCGTTGACTTTATTTTAGTGAGATTTGTAGGTGAACTGGAAATCAAGTATTAATAAACTTAATATACAAATTGAATATTATTATTAGGAATACACTAGATAAGCATATCGAATTCAAATTAAAATAATTAATCATCGTGGTTGTAGCAGATTGAATGGTGAATGCAGGACTTATATTGTTATATGAAATATGCAAATTAAATGGCTATTTCAAAGTATATCAAATACATGGACTTAAAAATAAATAAATAAAATAACAAAGATATTATCCATGAAAAGGAAAGAAAACTAACTCAAAAAACTCATAAGAATATATGAAGATGAAGCACAAGACAAGAAAAGATACAGAGAATATCCAGATAAAAGAATTATTTTTATTCTTAAAAACAATTTGAAAATTAAGCATAAGAAAACAGTAAGAAGTGGTCTTAATAACCGATTAATGGATTCATGAGGTAAAAGAAGTCAGAGAGTCTAGAATGATAAGTTTGTCAAGATGAGAGGCTGCAAATATCCCGAAAGCGCACACCGTAACAATATGTAATCCTAAGAGAGTTTTTGAAAAGTGGAAACATGCTAAGAGAGCTTCTCACAATGGAAACATGTTGAAGCCCTTCACAACAGTGTTATGATATCTTCTTGGGGCAAAACAAAAATAAAAAATAAACAATCTATTGCACTTAATCAACAACGCCTTAAAAACAACAGTGATTCACAGACCTTTAGAATTTTTATTCAACCATAATAAAACAACATTGCACCAAAACAACTGGAAATAGATAAAGCACATTGGTTTTTCAATAACTGATATATTCAATAATGTCTAATACAATGACTAAATCTCAAAATAATAATACTTAAAGAAATATGAGTTAATAAATAATCTCAAACACTAATACATTATATATCAAAAAAGATTATACGCAATTCATAATTAAAACATTAGAATGAACATATAATAATTCAACAGTCAAACACAAACATATAAAGCAAACTCACATCTTTAAGTTCTCCCAACAAATATTTATGCAACCATATAGGAGGAAAGAAAATAAAAATGTCCTACTACCAATCATTCATAAATTTGTATAAACCGACAAATCATGCACTACATCACCATACTAAATATTTTATTATTGATTTTGTTGCCAATTCATTTAAAATTAAGTCATTGAAGATTCGTAGTCTAAAAATACAGTTTCTCACATTAAAAATATATCATTATATTATGCATACTACATGGCTATTGCTAAAGTACAACAAATAATCAGCGTGATAAAAATTTTTAAAACAAAAACTAATAGCAAAGATATCATCCATGGAAGAAGGAAAGAACCAACTCAAGAATATACTTAAGATCATGAAATTTATGACATATAGTGTTTGATTTATAATTTGATATTTTGACGTCTCAAGCATGAGGTGTATAAAATAAGATATTCTAGAAAAAAAGTAATAAATCAAATATATTCCCAACTTATCATTTCGTGATGCAATAATAGAGTATATATATATATATATATATATATATATATATATATATATATATATATATATATATATATAGTATATATATATATATGGTCCCAATTTAATAATTTATAGGTTTAGAACAATTCAACCATGTGCCTTTAAATATCCACACCGCTTCCAATGTAGGTCATTTCGGATCATGAAAATAAAATAAGAGAATTAAGGAGAAACCAATCGCTTAAATAAACAAAAATAAATCAATCGCCGCAACTAACCTCGAATGGTTCTTTAAATATGATGATGTTTTAAAAATGATCCTTTCAAATCTCAAGCACGATCATCAAGATATGGAGTTGATGATAAATGCTGCCATGGAATTGATGCAGCAATCAGTCAAATGAAGTGAATCTAAAGATGTGTAGGTGGTGAATTACTAAAGTTTATGATAAAGACCGATGAAGTCATAAATGTAGATCATCCGATGACTATGTTGAAATTCTTCAACCAACTGATGCAAAGCAAGGATTGTTCGTGGTCCCCAGCATTCCGGAGAAGTGATTCTAGGATGCGCCAAGCAGGAAGATAATTCGATGGCGACCGTGTGTCTTCGTGTTTCGTGTGCAATAATGCAATCAATGGAGCAAAACTCTTATCCACAGACAGAGGGCGCACGTCTGTGGAGATCTGGGTTCTCATTGTCGGGCGGTGCAAATGCAAATTCCTTAATAATTTCCTAAATATTCGATGAATAACTACAGTCAAGATCGCCTCAAGTCTTTAATGGCGGTGTCAAGATGGAGACTCTCAATAGTCCTTCAACTGAACAAACAATCTTTCGTGTTCTGGTCGCCGTTCACTACCTTGCAAATCCTTCTCGAAGTCGGCCTCAAATCAAAGTCTCTCAATCGTCAACCTTTCTCAAAATCCGAGATCTTCCTCGCAAGCTTCGGCATGCGTTTGCCACTTCGGGTGATGAACCTGCAGAAATCATTTCAATATCTTTTGATGTCGTGAAACAACGCTTCGGCCGCTGATGAACCCGCAACAAATGCCTTTGTTCTTCGACTGGTGACAGCAAGCCAAAATCATAAAGGTGAGTCAAAAGAAGGTGCTATTCACAGGCCCTAATGACAGATAGTCATGATCTTCCCATTATTGCTTTGTTCGTTTTCATGTTAAGTTCGATGGAAAATGTAAAGTAAGAAAAGTTGCCAAAGAGTGTCGTTGTTTTGTCACTATCCCATTTCTCCAACCAAGTCCTAAAAGTCATGGTAAAAGAAAAAGTTGTTTTGTCATTTACCCCATTTCCAAGTCAAGGCGGAAAAAGAAAATATTGTTTTGTCAATATCCAAATTCCTCCAAACCTGAAGTCCTAAAAGTCATGGTAATGGGATGCTCTAAAAGTCATCCTAATGATATCTCTAGAAAATCATCTTAGGTCCCTCCATAGCTTCACACATCCAAAAAGCTAAAAACATTTCTTATCATCCTCCACCCGGTCCGTATGCATCCGTGACGCAAGAACTCAGAGATTCACACAGCTATCATGTCTGTCCTCCCAATGTGGCATGCCTAAATCTCCCCCCTCTGTGTATGGAATACCCTATAACGCCAACCTCCTACTACCTTATTAGGTGTCCCTTCCACCCGCCAAAATTATCTCGTCTTTCGGACCTCCCAAGCTGCTCATGATGCTCCAAATAAAAACGTATTCAAAATAATTAATATAATAGGTAATATTATCATTAAGGAAAACTCAAAATATATAAGATAATTGAACTTATTTGAAAAATGAATATTTGTTTTCAATTGTTAGTATTTTTTATTTTTTAGTTAATATGATTAAAAATTTCATTTTATTTTGTATAAAAAGTAATGATAGTAAAATTAATATTTACCAAATATATAAGACTTATATTAAAAAACAAAATCTGTTAAAGTTTTATTTTTTATTTAAAGAAAATTTTTTAATCCACAGAAATTAAATGTTATATAATAAATTTCCTATATTATTTAAAACAAATAATATGTAATTTCTTATTTATTCTTTAAGTTGAAAATATTATTAATTTAATTTTACAAATGTTACTAAACTTTATTCAACCTGCTTCTTTTTTTCCCTCGCACTTTTTACTATTTATATAGAATTATCAATAAAATAAATTGATTTTAAAATTCATAATTATTTTAATATAAAATCACATTTAAAATCCTAATTAATTAGGCTCTACACAAGCTTTTAATAATAAAATATGTTTGTTTATTAAATAATAAACAATAAATTGAATTAAGCATAATTATATTCATTCTGACACTCATTTAAAATTAGTCAAGTGTACTTTTTAATTGATGTCCATCTTTTTATTGCAGTATTAAATGAATTTTTTTTTTTGTCTTAAAAGAAGGCAGATATTTACTAACACATGTTTATCGACTTCTCACACAAATTATAAGAAACCAATTTGACAATAATATTTATTTTTCCTTTCTTTAGTGAATGAAATGTGTGGCTTGTGCATGTGTACCATAAGAATAATTTGAGCGGAGAGGAGGAGAAAAAAGAGGAGAAGACGAAGGGAAAATAAAAACCGACGGTGGAGAGGAGATAACTACAGACTGTGGTGGGTTTAAAGGAGTGGTTAGGGGAACGGTGGCGCTTGTGTATGCTTTCATGAACCTGTAAAAAACTACAAACCCCAACTACGAGGCAATGACATCAACCTCATCATCCCAACCTACCCCAATAACGTATTATATTCAGTCAAACTGAGCTTATATGCCTACATATATTATATATTTATATATTATATATTTATATATTTATATCATAGATATTATTAGCTTATGTTATAAGATCCGAGAAATTCCTAAATTTCTCGAATATGGGCAAATCGTAATTTCGACATAAAATTGTTAATTCGCCAAAAATCCGGGAATTACCTCTTCGTATCTCTGACGACGAACGATCGACACCGCTGAATCGCCTCGCCAAATCTGGGGCCAGACGCAAAAATTTCGTCACACTGGCATTAGCCTGATTTTGGACACGCTTTTCAAGGCATCACGCCGCATCATAAAACGCTATCGCTCGACGACAAAGTCAGATAACACGCACTATGCCATAAGGGTATAGAACAGAAATGATGAAAAATGGACGCTCTAGATAGTCAACATAAATCCAGTTACGCCTGGTATCGAGCTTAGGTATATACGAACAATACCAGTGGAGTCGTTTGGGTATCCATCACCACTTAGGTGGTTTGATGTGGAAGCAGGCATATGGAAACCTCAGAGATTTAGGATTTGGGTAGCTAGGCCTCAATTGAGTGTGAGCATATCAGGTGTGGTTCATGTTCTGCCAGGTACGAGATTACCTAGAAAATCACGACAAAACTAAAAAGACACTACATGTACAAGGATGTGTTTTGTGACGGTGAATTATTGTATGATGGTGGTATGCCATGTTTTATGTGTCAGGAATATATGTAGTACTTGGTGATTAGCACTTTGAATGTAGAAAACATTTTGAAAGTGGTACAAAGGTACAAATTGGAATTGCAAGTGAAAAATAATAATAATAATAATAAATTTTTATAAATTTATTGGATGAGGATTGAAGAAAATGGAAGAAAATAAATTTTTATAAATTTATTTGAGCCGAGAAAAATTTTAAAGGAAAATCGAAAAAGAAAATAAATTTTATAAATTTATTTACAAGAGGGAGGAGAAAATAATTTTCTAAGATTTTACAAAATTGAAAAATTGAAGGGAATGGAGAAAAATAAATTTTTTATAAATTTATTGGAGTGTTATGGAAAATGAAAAAAATGGATCTTTTTAGTGATTTTGTGATTTTTCCAAATCAAGCAGTTACTGAAAATATAAAATAATGAAAAAAGTTTCGTGCAGAATTTGAAGGCCAATTTCCCAAATCGTATTGCGGAGGTGGATTCTATCGCAATACTAGGTTTGTATTGCAGTAGGGTGAGCAAGCAATATTGTATTGCAACATGGGCGCGTTGTCGAATTGTGGCTGCAATACAACTATTGTATTGCAGTCGGGTACCGAAGTGTGAGTATATTGCAATAGCGTAATTTGTATCGCAAGGTTCGGCGGGCACGCAGGGGCCGGGGAAGGCAAAGTGTCGGGCCGATATAAAAATTGTGGGTCGTGATCGGTGTGGCTGGTTCGGCCGAGCGGTGGGCACCGCTCAAGGAGCACGGCTGGCCGGCGCGCAACCGGGCCGCTTCACGCATATCGCCGCTGTGGCTAATGGCACGGCTGTGCGAAGGCGCCGCAGGGGCGCAGGCATGGTGCGCAAGGCACAGCGCGCAGGGGCGCGCGCGTCACACGCTACGATACGGAGTTGGGGCGCCATGGCGACGGCGCCGGGTCGCTGCATACACGCGTGGGGCTCGCCACTTACATGCGGCCAGGCCTGCCTACGATATTTGCTCCGGCGGCGCAGCGGTCGGGCGCCGCCAAGCGCACTGGGCGCCAAAGGCGCACTGGCGTGCCAGTCGGGCCGCTTGCGCCGTGCACCGGCTTGGTTTCGACCGGTTTTGACTCGTGACAGTTCGAGTTACCGCTTGACCCGGTTCATGAACACTGCTCATCACAAAAATCGAAAAAAATTGAAATTTAAATAAAAATAAAAATAAAAATTTGATAAAATTTTCGGAAAATAAAATTTTCAAAATAAATGTTTTAAAATAAAAATTTTGTTGTTGAAAACAATATTTTAAAATGCAAAATTGATTGCCTTGCATTACTGTAAATGCAATGACAATGCATATACATCGATTTATGTATGAAGAGTATCTCAATGCGTTTATGCCTTGTAGATACTGGAATTGAACAACGTGTCATGTTGATTTGGTGGATGTATTAGTGTAGGGCAAGGGACGTGAGGACGCCCACGGGGACCAGTTTCTGTGCACCACCGATATTTGACCAGCCGCGGTATTTGATCGGGCCAGGCCTTGTAGAGGCCAGAGGGTAAACAGAGCGGGTCATATCAGACAGTTAGATAAAGAAAATGTGAGGATCCTAGTAACCCTGAAGTTTAGACGATCATCCTCCGACATTCACTGTGGGAGGAGATCCATGGCGGTAGACCACAATTCATGCAGACGAGAGTAAAGAAGGTTAGAGATACTCTTAACGCTTAATTGATTAGACTTAGTCATACTCCAACAGAGGTGAGGCCCAACATAGTGGAAACGGGTATGGACCTTTAGAGACCTGTAGCAATGACAATGTGGCAAAGAGTTTCGTAAGTCAAACATGGTTAAATACTCTTCAGAGACTACTTAAGGCTCAGTGAGTTCCTAGAGTCGAAGCAGGCACAACTATGATGCTGGATTATGTGACTAGGTTCACAGAGCGCCTCGCATTGGTCGATGATTACGTGGCCACGCATCGCCAAAGTTGGGGAGACTCGAGACCTGTAGAGCCATTTTACGTGAGTTCTCTGACAGTGGCAGAACAAGAATGATAAGCCGAGGTTGCAGTTAGAGATCCTTCATCTTTACTCATAGCTGACCTGAGGATCAAAGTAATATTAACAAAGTTTGATGTCATCCTAATGTATTGGACCTGGCTGATAGCTGAGCAGGATCGTTATCGATCGTGAGCGTAGGAGAGTTCACTAGCTTATACAGTGACACATCAGAGTGGTATTTCTCAGGGGGACAAGCAGACATTTTTGCCTGCATGATAATATGTCCAAGTTTCAAGGGATGCTAGCTGGTTGGCTAGCGAGCCTTACCCTGGAGGGCGAGGAGAGACCAGATCACCTACCTCGAGCAAAGTATGCAGTATGTGGATGTTTTTCCAGATGAGCTACCCCATCACTCTCCACTGAGTAAGAAGCACTTCGTATCGAGTTACACTCGGTATTTCTTTACTCATCTCTATGACTGATAGATGCAGCACCATGAGTTGGTAGAACTTTTTGGTGAGTCTGGGGCCATGAGCTATTGGACAAGGTTCATTAATCGAGCACTTCACCATGGGGCAAGCCCTTGCCTCTCGTTTGCGTAAAAAGAAAGACACCCTTGACTGTGGCATCGACTCATGTATGCTGAATAGGTTACTTATCAAGAATCGTACCATTGCCGAGATCGATGAATTGCTTGATCGCTTTGAGAAAGGAGCGCCGTAGTTCATTTCCTCTAAGATGTAATCTTTCAAGACCGCTACTCATCAACAGGTATGCATAGAGACAGACATCCCTAAGACAGCTAGGACGCGTGCCATCATGGCATCTCTTGAGTTTGCATATGATGCCCTTTCATCACTATAATTAAGAGTCAAAGAGCAACTATAGATCTCATAGGGGATTCAAACTTATTTAGATCAGTTTGTCAGTCTTCGTGATGACATTTTGATCTACTCCCGCCAGGCGGAGTGCACAGAGTGGCTCACTCGATGCATCATTTTATAAACAGAAGAGACCATCGGGCCAGACGCTAAGATCGAGAAGCAGCTTTAGTCAACAGAGATTTTTGACACGTGGTGTCAAGACCAGAGGCCATTTAATCTAGATAGGCTGCTGAGGCGGTGCGATGAGTCAGAGTAGACCACGTCATCATTCCTCGAGATACATAGTTTCTTCGATCGGGTCGCCGCCAGATTGGCTGCAGGAGATCTGGTCGGTCGTTATTCATCTCAAGTGATTTTGAGCGATTCGCCACGTATTACTGGACTCATGGTCGGGCGGTCCTCGGCCATAGAGAGATTGGGAGGCATACTGAATACTCTGATAGGTGTTATAGTAAGAGGGAGGACTTCAAATACTTTAATGTTTCAGTTGACTTTAAGTTAAATTATGTTGTAGTTGATTATACTTATTACTTTATTTTTATTTTATATACAAAGTCATTGTAAACCTATCATTTTATCATATTACACATATTTCTTAAAATCAATATGTACCCAGGCACACTTCATTATGACGAAATACTTATTTTTACCTTATCAGACATCTCTCGTGGAGGATAGTTATGGAACTCAACTCGTTATTTTTATTTTACTTCAGACACCTGATGGATGAAGTATGAACTTTAGTATTGACTTATGGCACTTAATTTAGAAATCTCACTTTATTTTCTTAAGTTTTCGAGATGTTTAATTTGCTTAAGTCTAAGCTCTTTAATTTAGTAAGATAAAATTTGGGTCCAAATTTATGGATAGAAATTTTTTTTGGATCATGACAATCCAACATGTTAGTCAATTTAATAATAAAGAAAAACAGATAATTATAATGGAAATAATTTGAAAGTAAGAATTACTTTTAAGAAAGTAAATTATGACATTATTATTCTTTAAGGTATAATAACAGAGACACCAAATATGGACAAAATAAAATCTATTATAATTGTTATACTTGAAATCTTACTTATTTGTTGTAAACATATCGTTTAAAATAAAAATAAATATACAATATAATTTTAATGAATTGATATATTTGATGTGCAAATAAATAAGGAAGTTTTCATTTTTTAGAAATTAATTTATATAAAATTTAAAAGTAATTTACTCTATGAATATTTATTAAATTACTAAATTAGGATTTATATATATTTATAGTTATATTAGTTTAGGTTTAAGATTATAAGAATAGGTTATTGTTAATTTAATGTTTTAAAAACTAAAAATTAAAATTTAAGTTATCTAAGAATATAAAAACGGGATGGTCGAGACCCGCCCCACACCTGGTCATACCTAAAATACATCCCATCAATAACTTCCTTCCTTTCTATCGATTCTAAAATTACAAAACTCATTACCCTAGGAGAAAGAACAAGTATTAGGTTCTCGTAAAACTCTGTTTAGCTGCGACTCATACCTATCCTTTCACTATCATCAAAAACCCATACTCCTCCATCACGCACCTTTTAACAATTTTAGTGTCTGTCAAGTTTCATTCGGCACAGCCCTCACACTAGGGTGCAAGGCTTCCTGCAGCGATTTGGGCAATGTAGAGAGATAAACGCTGGGCTAGGGGTTTTTCAGCCAGTCGACATTTTGGGATAAGGTGCAAGGCTTGCCGAGGAAGATATGCAACAAATGAAGTATTTTTAGGTAGGAGTCAGGTAAAAGTTAGCATTAAGGGAGAGTCTTTAGAAAGAAGGAGTGTTAAAGGTGGGACTCAGGGAGCGAAAGAAAGGAAGGTTGTGAGAGACAAAGCAAGAGAAGTGGAGTGGAATAGAGTGAAAGCAAGCAGAGAAAGATTCAAGAGTACGTAAAATGAGGCTTTCATGTAAGGTCGTGATGGTTCTGCCTCATTTCAACCGGTCATCACTTTTTTCTTCCTTTATGCGATTATCGGTGTTGCTTGTTGGTTTGGTGAACAGCTGTGTTTTCATAAGATTATTTAGCTGAATCAAGTTATTTGCACAAGCTTTCCATGTCTTAGTCCCCTTGTTCGCTTGAATAGAATGGGATGTATAATTCACCGATACTTAAGAAGCATGATCGATGGCTCGAACTTGATTTTACATCCAGCATGGAAATACATATGAGGTGCTTTAAATTTGTGAAATTCACTTTTTTTATAAAGGTGATCGATGCTTAATGCACATTGTGTGAATACCTAATGATGCATTATTTGAAGTGTTACAATGGTTTGTGATGATAATTTCGCTGCGCACGATTAAAGCAGGAGTTAATTTACGGCAGTTCGCGGTCAGTTATTAAAGCACTATCCAAAACCCCATGGAACAACCATTGGTAGTTGAAGATCTTCCTCAGACATCATATACTTCACCGATGCCCAACTCACCGGGATATTCGCATGGCTTCATGGCCATCTTTGGTACAAGTGGACGAAAGTGCTCTCGCTGGGGCAGGCCGGCACATGTACTGTACATATCCTATTCCATACTTGATGACATTGAAAAATCAGATTTTTCAATGTGCACACAGAGATCAATGACCACTTTCCCACCGAATTTTGTGTGTATCCTCATTACTTTGTATATAGTCTTATGTATCTTGTTGAATATAAATTTTTCATTTATTTTTACCTAGTTTCATTTCTTTTTGTACCTTTATCTTATTATTATATTATATTGAATGTCCTTTATCTATTATTTATACTTATTGAATACCTAGATTTAATTTTTTTCTCGGGGCTGTGAAGTTTTCAAGTTCGGGAGAACACTCGATGATTGTAAAGATCCATTAAACCTTTAAATTATAAAATAGTAATGAGTTGAACAAAGAGGGGTTTAAAATTTGAATCCATATTTTAAATTTTTTGCCGGGATGAAAAAATGGGGTCACTCACTTGAAATTGCATTCATTGGAGCATTATTTTATTGAGGCCTAATTGAAAACCAATAGGCCTTTCAAGATGTTATCACAATGAAGGGGTCATATATTAAAATCAGCCCTCGTAGATGTCTCATAATGCATATAAATAATCCTTCCAGATAAATATGCATATAAATAATTGAGAAAATTTGATGACAATGTAATAATGGGGAAAAATGGGCAAGAGACAATAGAGAAGAGAGTATATTTATTCTTTACTTCAATTGGGTGATAATATAATGATTATCCAGCAAGTAAAACATATGAAGATTGCAAACAGAGTTTAATTTTTCAATACTTTTCTGCTTTATTGAAAATCGAAGTGGTGATGATAGATGAGTCCCTCTTACCCTACTATGCAACCTACATTGTTAACAAAGATGGTCTTTGGAGAACCAATGTGCTGGAGCAGATTTTGTTGAGAACGCTTTTAAGTATTTTGGTATCATTCTCCCACGCAGCATGATAGTCTACGTGGCATGGCCACATTTCTCTGCGGTTATACTAATGTCGAAAGTACGTAGACCATATAACACATCATAGTGCTACATACTGCCACCAATCATAACATTGTTCACCGCTTCAAAGGGGTACTCCACCTTACAAAAGAAAGCTTGTGACACATTGTTCACTGCTTCAAAGGGGTACTCCACCTTACAAAAGAAAGCTCACACCTTGGGACCAAATTGTCACTCAACTGCTTTTGGGGTCTCGGTTCAAACATGGGAGAACTCAAGTGCCAGAATTTGTGGAGCCGTTTCATGTAATTTTATATGATGAGCCCTATGGAAGGCCATCAGATAAAATGATGGACAAGGCCAAGAGATCACCATAAACTATATGCAAAGCAAGCTGTTTCATATTTTGTGTCTCTTCTATACCCGAGCGTACATTATGTGTGCCTCCTTTTTGTCCAAGAACCTTTAGTTAGAGTTTCGGTTTGCCCATCCAAAAAAACAAATTTCATAAAGTCACCATCGCTAAATAGGACTGATCGTTGATAAATCTAATCGGTGGTGCCATGTTTCTATGAAAAATCATGCTATCATGAATGGTGGATCTCCCTTGCCCACACAATAATGTGTTGAAAACTTCTCTTGTTGAAACCCAAATAAGCTTGAGTAGTAATGTGAGCCTTGAAGAAAGCAAGGCGATTTCAATTCCTCTGGCACCATCACCCTAAAACCACAATCACAATTGAAAAGGCTGGAAACCCTACTGCTGCTTAATAACACTCCCTGAAACAAATCATAATTGTAAAGCAAATAACACTGAAACAAATCAGTAATTGTAAAGCATGGAAAACCCTATCGACATTAGTGCCAGGACGACATGGGGTCATAAAATTTGGAAAAAGTAAATTTTAACAAAAATAATAAGATGGTGTCAGTGAACATATTAACGATGCCCATAAATAAACGCGAAAGTCTATTAAATATAGTTAATAGACTATAGGTTTATTGGGTATTATAATTAAATTATAACATATCTAAATTATAAACCCAATAGTTAATAGACTTTGCTATTTTATGCAGATACGTTAATATAATTTCTATAACCCAATTATCCGGTTATTTTTATTAAACATCCAAATTTACTTATTTATGGTTGTGTCATTTTTTGTAGTAATCAATTGAATTAACATGAAGGCCGATCAAGATTTGGGTTACTAAATTCAGAGGAGATTGCAAATCGTATTTAAATTTATAAAACCGATGCGAAAAATTTGAATCACAGATGCGGTAAATTTTCTTGACAAGCATCGCCTATTTCGCACTAGTAGTTTTCTTGACGGCATACTCACAGTTGGTACAATTTCTCAGACTAGTGCTGAACTTTCTTACGTTTGGAAATATAATCAAAAGTAATGCACAAAAGTAAAATTTCGAACTCATAATCTCAAAATCGTTCAATTTTGCCACGTGTGTCTTCGATTTTCGCACTACAAACTCTTTTTCTCCTCCAAAATATTAGTTTTTATTGCTTTTTTCATTTGTCCCACCTTGCCCTCGGCATAATCTTTTGAGTGGTATAGTTAGTATTTAACCCGAGCCATATATAAAGCTCACATCAGACGCTTTTGTTACTTTTTGAACTTTGACTTTTGCTAGAAAAGAAAGCACTGTAAGTTCTCCATTTCCATTTTTCTATTCACTACTTTAGTTCCTTTGTATTTTTATTCTATTTATTACTTTTAGTTGCTTTTCATTCACATTTTTTAGTTGCTTTGCTTACTTTTCAATACATAGAAAAGAAAGTACACTCACTATAAGTTCTTCATTTTCCATTTTTCTATTCAAGCATTTTTTTAGTTGCTTTTATTTTTTTTTAATTTATTTTATTACTTTAGTTGCTTCTTTTCTTATTCAAGCATTTTTAGTTGAGCTTTTATTTTAATTTATTTTATTACTTTTAGTCGTTTTTCTATTCAGTTACTTTTTTAGTTGCTTTTGTTACTTTTGAACTTTGGCTTTTGGTCAGAAATATAAAGCACTCAGAATTCTCCATTTCTCCAGCTTTTCTATTCAAGCATTTTTTTAGTTGCTTTTATTTAATTTATTTTATTACTTTTAGTTGCTTTTATTCTGCCATTTTTTTAGTTGCTTTTGCATTTTCGAATTTCATTAATGAAAAATAGCCACCATAAGTTCTCCATTTCTCCAAATCTTATTCAAGCATTTTTATTTGCTTCTTTATTTTAATTTATTTTATTTTTTATTTTTCGTTCTTGAACATCCATGAGGATGGTTATTAAAACTCCCCCCATCCTTCGTTTTTCTGAGGGGCTATGAAATTACGGCTCTCATATATTAGCATTTATTTCAGATTATATAGGTTTAAATCTTTTTTTATGTAATCTTGCTAACCTGTCATGTTTTATGCTATTAGTTGTCTTTATTAGTTAGAATATGTAGTGTAGATTTTTAGGAGATAGATTTTCTTGGTGTCTAAACATCCTTGATTATGATCAAATCCTTCATCCTTTAGGTGGAGGTTTTTACGTGATAGGGGGTTTTTGAGGTAAAACATGTTAATACATTAGTGATGAGGTTCAGATTTTAGAATGTAATAAGATATCTTTGATACCTTGGTTAACTCGGAGATTTCTGGTGCTTTTTATGCTATAGGTTAATTGATTAGTTAATGTAGATAGATTTTTAGGAGATACATTTATTTATTTAATTTTCTTGGTTTGAAGATCTTGAGTATGGTTAACAATCCCTCCATCTTATGATATGGAGGTAAGGCTAGTGGCTTGAGGTCAAATGACTGCTTTCATATTAGTATTCATTTTCTCGTATATCTTATAATAGTTTAAATCTATTTTGATGTACCTTTGTTAACCCCAGACTTCTCAGTGTGCTTTTTATGTTTATTAGTTACATTTATTAGTTAATGTAGGGTATATTTCTTAGGGGATAGATTTTCATTTATTTTATTTTCTTGACTATCAAGTTAAAATCCCTCCATCCTTAGAGGAGGGGCTGCTGTGGCTTCAGTGTCAAACGTGACTGCCTTTACATATTAGCATTTATGTCTCAGATTTCTTATAATATGTTTAACCGTTTGATGTACATTGGTTAACCTGTACGTATGCTTTATGCTTATTAGTTGTCATTTTGATAGTTAATGTAGGGTAGATTTTAGGAGTAGATTTACTTTATTTTATTTTCTTGGTTTCTAAACATCCTTGAGGATGAGTCAAGCTAACCCACGCCTATCCTTCAAGAGGAGGGCTACAATGTGGCTAGGGTTTTGAGATAAAATGACTAGGCTTCTCATATATTAGTATTTATGTCAAGATTTTTATAATATATTTAAATCCTTTATTTATCATAACTCATACTGGCAAGTTTTTATGCTGATGTTAGTCACTTATTAGTTAAATGTAGATTTTTAGGAGATAGATTTTCACTCAGTTCCTTTAACATTTATGTCCACAAATGCCATATTTGAAAAGGAAAATTATTGTGGTTTGTTTTGATAGCAAAATGAAGAATGAATATAAATATAGTCCACATCGAGATATATCCGCATTTAACAAACTTGCAATAAGAGAATCCTTCATCTTCCTCCTCCTATCCAAGTATGGTGTCAAGCACAAGGTGGCCACCCCTTATCAGGGGGACCAAGTCCTACTATACGACTCCAAACTCCACCTTTTTCTGGGCAAGCTCAAATCAAGATGGATTGGACTATTCATCATTCATCAAGCATACCCCAATGGTTCAGTAGACATGCTCAACCTAAATGATAATAGAGTGTTCGCGTCACAAGGCAGAGCTAGTTCTCTATGTCACAAGAAGACACATGAGGAGATTTCCTCCTTGACCGCCCATAGTCCAAAAGGTCCTGTGCCTCTAGAGAGGAGTGATAATCATTTTTTAGTTGAATTTTTGTTTTATCAATATTTATTTAATTATTATTATTGTTTTTGTTTAGTTTTTGTTCTGTCACTTTAACCTTACCTAATACTTCTGGTAACTTTCTAAATAATCCTTGCACATTCTACAAGTTTTGTATTTTGCCAGTGCAAGTGTACGCTCACCCTCTCCATCTCCTCCCTCATCCAGGGATGGCTAAGGACCGTGGAGGACACAATTCTCAGCTCCTAAAAGGCTGCCTCCCACCCCGCCATCGACATACCTCTCCTCCTACTACAACTAATGTCGTATCCCATGTTCATTCCTACCGTCCCGTACATCTAGACGGACAACACGAGGGCTGGGTCTTCTCTGCCATCTCCTGCCCATCCGCGTCCATCAAAGAGGGCCCGGACATCGGACCCGAGTGAGTCATCTAGCTCAAGGTCACAGGAGCCTCGTTCGCCACATGTCCAGGCCAGCTTGATGTGACCTTTCCCCAAAGACGCCCCCCGTCTATCATTCGGGCGCCCTCTTTCACGCGTCCCATTACAGTAATCTCGACAGTATCAAAGGCACTCATGAGATGAAGATTAGGATTCTTCCATGTAGCCTTTTTGCGATCTCGGAGTCGTAGATTCCATGAGGATTGTGGCAATGTACTCCCCGGGAGGCTTTATGACCGACAGCTCTTCTTCTACCCCGGGTGGCTCATTGAGTCCCACCACACCATGACATCCGTGAGAGTGCCCAATCCCATCGTTATCCACTCTCATCGATGGCCGCGATGTGGACACCGGCAGCCACAGATATCGCAGCCCGCATTCCATTTCGCCGCCCCACCAACTGCCAATTATTGTGCCGCTATGGCCCGCACCCTGTCAGGGAGAGATGGTTCACCCGCTTATATCCAGAGACGCAATGGAAGAAGGTCCCGTTTCCTCTTCCTGAGGCACTTCCCTGAGCATGCCCCATCGTAATCATGTACTTCCGCATCTAACATCTTTCCACTCCAAAGATATCAGGCAAAATGTACAGTGAGCTATCCCGAAGCTCTGCAGCACTGATGCTTCAAGGTTATTGGTTCAACCCTGCCGAGCTCCTCATGACATCCTTGCTCCACTTTGAGGACAAGGTTCACCGCCGAAACCTGACCAGCCGGGAGGCCACACCCCTCTTAGCTCCTAGAGGCTGCTTGCCAAATATTGTGAGATTGGGGTTTTCCCGAGGAGCCAATGCATCGAGCGCCAGCTCATGAGACATCCCTACTATTGACAGTGGCTCACTGCCTGCCCTGCCCCAAAGATCTCTCACCTCAAGACGTAGCCGAGAACATAGCGGCAACCATCCAGCCAGAAGATACAGAGGAGCCTCGGGACGTATCATCAATAATTCCAAAGAATCACACGGATCCCCGCACCTACTCCTACAAGAACAAAGAGGGACCTAGTACATCACCGTGACCACCACCTAGTACATCACCAGACCCACCACCACCGCAAAGATATCTCTCCATATCCACCCGAGATTTTCTCTGTCATTATGGATGCATCCGCTTCCTTCTCACCACGTTAGCATCGCACGCTGCCCGCATACCTTAACAGAGAGGATCTAAGTACACAGGTCACCATACACAAATTTTAGCAGGATGGCACGCACAGAGGCCGCCGCCGCACAAAAAAAAAAAAAAAAAACTATGCCATCTCGTGCGCCAGCAAGGTCACGTGGCCTACCCCTTATTCCACCATCGTAAGACTCTCACCTTTTCAAGAACAGCAGATTTACCTCCACTTCCCTACAGACTCAAATGTCTCGGGAGGATAACCTTCCATCGACTGCACACCACTGAGGAGGTATCATTTCCTTTTATAGCTTTCCAATCCGAACCTCTAATTATTGTGGACAATATGACTTTTTATCGGGAGAGTTAGCGAAGGAAGTGACTTCTTTATACTTTACGCTGGTTACTATTTCGGAAAGCTAAAGATATTTTGTGTTATTCAGCTGGCTTGTCAGTTTGTCTTGTCAGAAGCCGTTAGTTGTTTTCTCCTTGTGAAGCTATCATTTGAGCCCATATTTTGACTTTGATTATTAGCTCCACTTGTTCTTATAATGTTTCCTTTTGAGGTATGTTATATTTTAATTCTCATCTACATTATATGCTCAACCTTGTAGACAAAAAGGACTTTTAACTTTTTGATTTTGGTGAAAAACAAAGCACCGTAGTTCTCCAAATTTTTTCTTTTCTTTGCATCTTTTCTTGTTTGTTATTTTATTTTTCTTGGTTTGACTTCTATTATTAAACCTTCCATCGAGGGCTGTTAAAGGTCAGGGTTTTGAAGTAAAATAACTGTTCTCATATATTTAATGTGTTATTGGATGGGTATTTATGTCTCTATTTCTTATGATAGGTTTAAATCTCTTTGATGTACTGGGTAACCTCAGATTTGGCAAGCTTTTTAGGTTGTATGCTATTGCTAGATCCAATGAGATTTATTAGTTATCATTTATTAGCTAATGTTGAGGTTATTTTTGGAGATAGATTTTCATTTGTTTAAGAACATTTATGTCTAATAAAATGCTATATTTAAAAGGAATATTATTAGGTTCAGTTTTTTGATAGCTAAATGAAGCTTCGGTTTGAGAAATGACTATAGGTCATCCTCCCTAACGCAAAGCAATGAAAAGGACCCGAGAACCTCTCATTCCCGGCCTTAGGGACCTCAACCTCTAGTAGCCCAATGCTTTCACAGTTCTTTTTTATATTTTTTCTTCACTTATTTCCAGTTTTCTACCAGCAAACCCACTGTTTTTACAAAACCCCAAAATCCAAATTCATTTCAACATATTTTAGCCTTAATCAAATCATTTGAAAGTATGAAATGTATCCTCGAAGTTCACCCTAGAATCAAGTATACCGCACAGTTATGCTAATACAGTAGGAGAAATTTAGGTTTATAAATTTTGTTGATTTCACAACCTAATAAGTAATACTTAATCACCTACCATATCATCAAAATTCACGTTTTCATGAAGTGGTCCTATTTAGGATCAACAAACATTCTATGACTACAAGATTATCGCATGGGCTAGTCACAGCAAACAAAACTGACTTATTATAAATCAAGAGGGAAGAATGGTTCTCATGGTTTTCCTAGAATAACCACTATTTATAAGGGTCCGCTTATCATTTCAATAATATGTTTTGTACAAGAATGGCTTCTCCCTCGGACAACCACTATTCATTAAGTAAGGGCCCAAAGCAAAGTCAGAAGAGGCTAATCATCTTAAAGGTCATGCAGGTCGCCATCCTCAATATATATATAGATGTATTTCATACTTTTGTAATTTTTTTCCTGCTTTTTTTAAATTATCTTAGAAATTATTTAAATTCAATTTCATGTTAAAAATATAAATTGAAGCTCCTTGAAAGATATATATATATATATATAATATCATGAACGCATTTAACTATTTAATATTGAATCATATAAATTAAGAAAAGGTGAAAAATGCTCTTTAGTTATTTTAGTAATTTTTTTAAATGACAATAGTTCTATTAATTATTATTCTATTAAAAATGATTTTCTAAAAATTACAAATTTTAATAAAAAAAAAGCAAAATAAATAAGTTTTTTAATGTCTTTTTAGTTAATCTTCACTATAATTCATAGAATATTTATCCCAAATATTAATCTTGTTTGAGTTTCACTGTAAGAAGCACTAAAAATTATTTGTATCATACAATTTTTTTAAGAACTAAAGTTTTTTTGAATATTATAAAGACATTTTTGGAGTAATAAAATTGTACAAAGTAAATAGAACTTTAAAAAGGGTGAAACAATATATCCTTTTAATAAAACCTCAATTCATGTTGATATTATATTTCTTAATAAAACCTTCAAAGGATGTTAACATTAATATAAATGATTAATATATAATCCAATAAGCTTTCATAAATAATTCAATTAACCTCCTATTCAATAAAATTTTCAAGGGCATGTTGAAAAAAATTAAAAGTAAATTTTCAATATATATTAAACTCAATCTTTTATAGACTTTAAAAATAATAACTTGCTAAATTACATATGAAATATATAACTAGATATAGATTTGCATAAAGTTTTATAACAGCAATTATAAATCACCTCAGTTTAGTAAAATTCATGTGTTATTATTTTTTTCCCACGTACCTTGACATATATAAATATTAACTAATGCTAATTTGCAACTTGTCAAGGTTCCATATCCTAAAATCATGGAACAACACAACAAGTTGTATGCATGCCATTATTGCTTTGAAGTGTTGTATGGTTGTCATAATTGCTAATTTAAATACACAATGTTGACATATATAGTCATAAGTCAAGATAATATATGTCAAGAATTGCATTTTTTCTTGTAGTGGTCATCCTTGGATTGTTTGAGCCTTTCTAGCTAACATTTTTGTGTATAGATCCATAGTTACCCTTATTTGAAGCTTATTAGCCATTTCTTGAAAAACAAGAATGAGCACCTCAAAACCTTTTTGATATGTATCCTTCAATCAAAAGAACCCTTTTTTACCCTTAACATGTTGTATTCAATGCAATATCATTTGAGAACATGTGATATGAATTAGGAGTTTGATTGAGGAGGTTGTGCAAGAAATGTAAAATTAAAAGAGGTTTGGTGTAGAAAAATAAAAAAAAAAAAAAAAAACAAAAAGAATGAATAAATCAAGGGGGGAGGGGGGTAGCCCCATAGCCTTCCTAACTTGAGTCATTAAGTCCAAAGGGGTGTCTCTACACCTAGTACCCTAAGGCCACATGGTCTAGGAGTTGCTAATCTAAAGATCGTTAAGGGTAGGCAAAACTTGAAGGGGTTAAACGTTGCGCTACTTCATACCTTATAGTTCAAAATAAAGAATAAGCTTCTTGGTGATCTTGTAAGGATGGTGAAAATAAAGTAAGTTTGGGGGAGCTTTGATGCAATGAGCTAAGTTTGGGGATAGTTATGATGTGCTCAATGGTGAAAAATTCAAAATGCTTAAGGATGGAGAAAAATAACACTCAAAAGAAAGAGAAGTGTGTATGTTTTGGGTAAACATAAACCTAAAATGACTTACTCATCTACCCTTTACCTAAGCCATACATTACAAGCTTTATAAAGACCTACTTTATCCTAAAAGTTGTAAATTCCCTACATTAGTGGAGAATGACATGCCTAACAAGCCTATGGAGTCTTATACGTTCTAAACCATGGAATGACCATGTGAGTAAGAGATCTCCATTCCACCCCAGTTTGTATAATTCCATCTAAGCTGCAATTGGCTAAATTTGAGGAAGACTTCACACACACAATCAAGAACTGTGGTTTAAATATGCTTGGCTTGTGGTTAAACACTTATATTCAAATAATGTTATCTCAAAGTCTTCTTTATGTGATGTGGAAGTGAAATCCCTAAGGCAAATATCACATTTTATCCTCATGAAGCTCACTTAATTTGTGTGGTTAATAAATTTGGGAAAATATCTTTGTTTCTTTGCTTAAGGACAAGCAAAATGTTAAGTTTGGGGGTATTTTTTAGGTGTGAATCTCATTAGCACTTAAGCATGTTTTTCATGAATTTTGTGAGACTTTGATGTTAGATTCACCCATAGATCATGAAAGTTTATGCTAAATTCCTCTAAACTCGTGTTTTATAGGAAAGATATTAAAAAGTAAGCAAATTGAGCAAGAAACAAGCATACAGAGGGAAGTTGTCGGGAGCACTGAGCTTTGTTTGGGATATTAAGATGAAAGCTTATAGCAACAAGCATGGAAACCCTGTGGAGAGCACTACACCAAATGGTCGCCATAAACGTTACGTTCTTGTTGCAACAACCAAGGATAACCGGCTGAAAAAACACACAAATGGTGCATGGATCTGCAATATGATTAAACATGCAATCGATTCGCAACTGTAATTATTCAACAAAATTACCTATAGACGGCGGTGATCCGGTCAACTGGTGACTCTAGATCAGCCATCAACCGCACAATCTACACCGGCCGTATCTACAAAGAATGCAAAGACGCGAACCAACGCATTCGGCTACTGGCTCCAATCTACGACAAGACCCGGCATCCGCCCGATCTTCCAGATCTATCTCGGGTGGTATGGATGCCAGGCACAATGAATCGACGTAGAATCAATCTTAGAACACTTAGAGTAAAAACCAAAAAGAATAGAAAATCTTTGTTCTCAGACATTCTCAAAAATGTATGAAAAAAAAACCTTATAAAAACCTAAATTTCCATTACATCAAGTGAATAATCGTTTCATATAATAAATTATATTTATTATAAATAACTGCTCATATAATAAATTATATTTATTATAAATTTTATAATTTATACATATATTTAGAATATTATGGGACTAAGAGCAGCATAATTGTTAATATAAACTGAGGGAGTAGCCATTGGTATGTTGCGACATAGAGTTGCTTATCATGAAAATGAAGAACAAATTGAGTATCAACCTTAGGTATGTCGCAACAACAAATCAACTTGTCATAACAATTGAAGACAAATCAAAGCATAAATTTCTAGTATGTCGAAACATAGCAATGATTGTTGCGATAAGCAAAGACTCACAACAAACTGCCATGTAAGCGCTTGTCGCGACAAGCAAAGTCGAGCTTGAGCCCAACCTTGCTATTTTTGGCCTATTTTGAGGCCCATTTCCCAAGACACTATATAAACTCTTATTTTTTACGCTTTTAAGGTTCAAATTTTAAAGAAAGAACACCACATTAGGGTTTTAACATCTAAACTTAGAATCATTTTGGTTTGTTATTTTTGGTTTCTATCTACTATGGATTTGGTGATTTTCTTGAAGAGTTGACCTACTAGAGGACTTCATGCAGCCTTGGAGCAATTTTTAGAGAATTGTTCATCTTTCATTTGTCTTGTATACCTGACTCTTTCTATATTTATTTCAATCTTATGGTTGTAATGGACATGATTTTGATTTATTTTAGGTTTGTAATAAAGAGCTACAAATATTCTACACATCATGATTTGATGTATTGATTTATAATATTTTCAAAATAGTCATGGAAATATGTTTCATGGATGTTGTTGGTGCAGATCGTGGGACGATTATGATTTTTGATTAAATTATATATTAAAAGTTTAAGAAGACCTTGTTTCAAAGAGATTCATTTAGGTCTGAGTGATGATGAAATAGAACCCGGCCTGACGAAACATCGTAAAATCTAATTAACCTAATAAAAAAATTTTAAGAAATCATAAATGTCTAGTACTAAATGGATTTCGTTAGGGTAATACATCAATTAACATTATCTGGGGTTCGTATGGACTTAACAATGATCAATTCCTACAAAGTTCCCATGCGGTGTTGTTTCATCAGGATGACTTAACAAAGGACCAATCTAATGCCCACAAAAATTACTCCAGAAAAAGACTATTCTAACTACCTAGATGGACTTAATGGTGAATGGGGAGTTAGTGTGAGAAATTGGGGGTTGTAACAAAGTAAAAACCTCATACCTTTTTCCTTGGACAAACACAAACATCATTTTCACATCACTTGGGCTTAATTAATATAAATCATGAAGCATCAAAAACAACAATCAACCCTAGTATCACCCCCTCAGGTCTTTTTCTCCTAAATTATCCAATCGCTGTTAGTCGAGCCTAGATAATCCCATTTTGTTTAATTTTTTGATTTTGAAAATCTTCTTTTCCAATCGCTTGTGAGCTTATATAGTGAGCAGCTCGAGGTCGGGGCATTTTCTGAACTTATTGAACCTAGCCACACATTGATCCTCATGGGAATGATATCCGAACTCTTTAAGTCCACTTTTACTACTTTTAGGTTGTGCACTTGCGATAATTTTGGTTGCAATTTTTATATACACACAAAGAGCCTAACATGAGTGAAATTCTTCAGAGTTTACTTCTCGTCCAAATACACGTTCGCACCAAGGGGGTTGTGGGAGCGAAATTTCGATCCCACCCCTGTTCTTAGTGCAAACCTTCACAAAATGAAGTTTTTGCCTCCATTTCTTGTCCAATCATGCTTCTAAGGCTTCAATCCTTATCAAATTTCATTTCGGAGCTTCAAAACTTGAACTTAAGATCCCAAAGTGTTTTCATTGTTGATTCTCATGCAATCAAAGAATCATAATGATACTTCAAAGGGCTTGAAATACACCTTTACTCAAGGAGCTCAAGGAATGCACAAAAATTGATAAAACCTAGTTCCAATCCTAGGTAGCTCACGGATACTATAGGTATAGTGGTCTAGGGTTGTCCATTGGGATGAGTTTTCTATTTCACGGTATAAATTAGGTTTCTTACTTACGGTTATTTTATTTTGAAAAAAGTTTGATTGCTGATTTTAGAGAAAAATATTTGATTTTAGAAGGAGTTTTGGTACTTGGATTCACCAAATCTGGCCTCACCATGGCAATTCAAGGTGGAGGGAGGGTTTGATTGTCCTAATCGTAAAAACTAGCCAATAACTGATCCCCTAAACTCTGCCTCGATGCCTCTTAGATGATATTGATTAAGCACATATTCTAGGTGTGTAGTAAAGCAAAAAGTACTAACTTAGAGGAAGTCTAAATTGTGTTCTCAACCTGGACTCTTTCGTGTTTCTCGTTTAATTAAGAAACAATCTCTCGGCATGGTCGGGTCGGTGCTGTGTGGCTTAAGTACCCGTAAAATCTAAGGGGAAGAGAAGAGAGACTCCTATACGGATAGTTGGGGAAACCATGGCTCCTGCTACCCCATTCACGGTGTCTCCAATTGATGTACACATGAACTTCAAGCCTTTGAAATAGTAGAAAAGCTTTAGCTTTTGTATGAAGCGTTATCGTCCCCTTTAGTCACCATGGTTGGGTGGATAGGATCTACCTCACCCCGAGAAAGATGACTACTCACCCATGGTGGGTATTGACTCCATGAATGATAAAGAAAAGCAAAAACTTTAAAGGAAATGTGTTCAAAGTTTTATTGAAATAAAAAGGGTTCTCTCAAACAAGAGAAGTCCCCAAAATACAAGAAAATAATGTAAAATCATTCTCTTCATTTTGATCTCCTAAGCCTATTTATAAGTGGAATAATACATCTTGGGGGTTGATTTCATGATCCACGGGGATTCCTATCCATATACAACTCAAATTCCCGAACTTGGAACACAAGACTTTCTATTTTTAATTTCGCACTCGCACTAATATAGGAGTATGTACCGCATTACTTGTTGGATGCAAGAGCAAAAAATCACCAGAGAGCATATAGATCGTGTAATTTTGCACTGCTTGATGGGGTTGAAGCAAAATGAAGAAACATAATGCGAATGCCTCCAGATTTGTCTTTTCAACCTCCATCTTCTTATGCAATCATGGTCCCAACTCGTCTGAATTGTTTCCAAGATCTCCTATGCTTGCAAAAGAGATCCCGAGATGTCCTCATTGCTTGACCTAATGATTCCAAGAGTCATAAAACTCGTACCTGTACTCAATAAAATCATTAGTAATGTGTTTTGGGACTAACAACTCACACAATTGGCTAAGTATGAGTTTCCAACACAAAAAGAGTTTTAATTTGGGAAAAATAAGTATTTAAAATGCCTTTTTGATCTGTTATCACACTCTAAACTAGCTTATTGCGAGTTCCTTTGACAATGGACTAAGCATAAATAAGGATAGGCAATCAAACAATTTTAAAAACTAAAAATGCAAAAATAAATAAACATGCAAGCAAGCAAAAATTTAATGATAGACATGAGTTTCAATTGTGTTAGTAGTATCAAGAGAGCATTGAAAAATATCTAAGAAATAAATTAGTTTTGTCGAGATCCCAAGTTGTCTATGGTTTCAAGAAAGCAAGGTTTCATAAGGTAGGGTGGTCAAGAAGACAATCTTGCCCCCACGGTCTCAATAAATCTTTTCTCAATGAACTTGGTGCAAGTGTAGTTGCAAGATCTCAAATATATACTAAATTTCCAAAGCTCTCCACAATGAAATTCAATTAACCCTTTTGATAACGTGATCAATGACAACTGGGGTTAATTTGGATTACGGGAGTAAACTATAGGAGTCTCTTTGGACCAAAATGAAGTTTGAAGTATAATTAGGTTGTCGAGTAAAACAGGGGAGGTTTGCACTTTTTCCCATTTTTATATTAAAAAAGTAATCGATTTTAATGTATTAAGTTAATATAAAATTTTAATAACATTAATGGATAAGAGTTATTTAAAAAAAAAATTAAAATTATAAAATATTATTTCAAGTGTTAATGTTTATTTATTTTATTAGATTATTAATTATTATAAATAAAAATATTTTTGTAATAAAAATTAATTTATCTTAATATATTAAAAAATTATCTATTATAAAAAAAAAAAACAAAAATGAGAGGGATTGGAGGTGGGGATGCGGTGGGCTGGGAGGTTGGGTGCTGGGTTTAGAGCAGTGTGGGTATTATGGTGGATTGGTGGGGATACAAGGGTATATCTTTGGAATTAATTCCCAAAGTCATAGATTCTGGTACACCTATTTTTGGGTGAGCATTTTTTAATACCTTTGGAGTGAAACCATTAGGTCGGTAAGTGTTGAAAACGAGTCTAAAAATGTCTTCTTCATCGGTCTCTACGATAAATCCAAGTCTATTCGATTGCAATTATTTCAAAGTAGATCTAATAAAAACCGGATCCAATCCAGCTGATGTGACGCAGTCTCAGATTTTTAGTCCAACAACTATGGATTACAAGTTGGTCAATCGGAAATGCGATTCAATATTATATTATATATATATATATATATATATATATATGGTTACATTTTCTATCATTGAACACCATTTTAAATCATTTACTTCCATGTTGTCAAAAAATAAAATTTATATATATAGAAAGAGAAAAACATGTATTATAAGTTTTGTATCATTTTCCTTTTCGTTCTTAAATATATATAGGGCTGTAATTTTAATGGGTTAACTCAACCCAACTCGAGTTGAATCCAATGTTTGAATGGATATGGGACACTATCTTTTATAATTTGGGTAGAGTTTAAGTTCAATTTTATCAATTGTATTAAACTTGGATTGGATTTATACATTAGTTAGATTTTTGTTATCATCATTGTGTTATGATCGTTATTCACAAACAATTTTTTATTTTGCTTATTGAGGTTTTGGTCTACAATTATTTCCCACATTGGTGTTCTTTTTCAATAATGCACTTATATTTTAGATTCAAACATTCGGATGTTAAGAAAAAATGAGAAAAAAATGATGTTTTCAATCATATTTTTTTAACATCAATAAGACCCGAGTGTAGCTTTGTTGATTTTGGTTGTTTTCTTTTACTCAAACTATTGGCGGAGATGAAAGTGTTTTTTTTTTTTTCACTTTGAATACTTTGTAAATTTTAAAATATTATTATAAAACATATTTCATTCTGTTTATTATTTTCACTTCTTTTTGCCACCAAATTATTGTCACTTATAATTCAGAGTTGTCAACAGTTAATCCATACAAAGTTTTTAACCTACTCAAATCGCCCTAACCCGATCAACCTCATTAATTCAACCAATATAAAATAAACTCGAGCTTAACTCGAGTTTTGTAACTTCAATTCAGATTGAGTTTGGATTGAACTCACCGGATTAGGTTATATTTGGGCCGCCCGAATTGCAGCCCTTGATATACATCATTTACAACCGGAAATGTTTTGGCACTTCTATATATAACATATATTTTCTTTTAATCAGTATCGCCATTCAGAATAAGGGAGTGGGTAAGATTGGATACGTTGAAAAAAACAAAGGATTATCACCTTCTCATCATCTAAAAGTCAATAACTTATCCAAATGATAGGAAAAAGAGGGACAGATGTGATCTGATTTGGATATGTAATATGTGCATTTAGTAAGGGCTTATCATATCCTATATTATATTTTCGGTTTTATATCCTTGATAATGAAGTTGAAAAAAAAAATAATTACCAAGATTTACTATGAAATTTGAAAATTTACCCATCCACTATAACCTTGAAAGAACCAAATTCCGTAAACAACATAAAGGAAGAATGAAGGGAATATCTTATCAAGTTAATCATATTTGTTTTGGTAAATATGCTCTTCAAACACTTGAACCTGTTTGAATCACATCTAGACAAATAGAAGTGGGGGTGACGAGCAATGACACAAAACGTACGCCATGATGGAAAAATATGGGTACGCATATTTCCAGACAAACTAGTTATAGTAAGACCTATAGAGTATGTAACCAAGCACACTTCATGATCCTCAAGACCTATAGAGTATGTAACCAAGCACACTTCATGATCCTCACTACAATTGAAGCATTCTGCATCTATTAAGGGAGCGTTTGGTATGAGGGAATAGAGAGTGAGAAATGGAATCCCATTCCATTTCTCTCTCATTCTTATGTTTAGATAAGTTTTATAAGAATAGGAATAGAATCAAAAGTATTTCCGGCGGACGCAAACCCCTACTTGTAAGTAGGATTTTGATTCATCACATGGTGGTATTTTAATTCCCCTCTTGTAAAGTGATAGTGTAAAATAACTTAAATTTACTATTTTACTTCTCATATCCCATACTTCTAACTTCTCTCAAGTTTGACGTCTTAATTCTTGTAAAATAATTTATGAATAAAGATTTGAAAAAAAGTTATTTCATCAAAATAGAAAAATTAGGAAACACAAATGTTGTGTTTAAGATTGTCAATATCTTCGTCTCTGGTATTCTACAAGAAGATGATCACTTCAGATTGAGTTTGATGAAGAATTGATAGTTTAAACATGAAGTCCCTGAAATAACCAAGAAGTCTTTCGGACTAAGGCAGCTCTACAACACAAGGACGTGTCACGCAAGATCAGAACCGGACTACGGTCGTCGGACATGGAACGGGGTCGCATTTATGAAACCATGGAGGCCAGACATCAGAGCAAGGTACTTATGGGCCTAGGATTCCTCTATCAAGTGGATAAGTTCAGGGCTTTGGAAGTTGCTCATTGTGGATTTCAAGAGTAGAACTTGAAGAAGAACAAGAGAAGTCTGGACGTGTTGAAGAGTGAAATGAAGATACCTAATCGGCGACGACGCAAAAGCTCACCTTATGTGAAAGATGACGTTTTGTAGACTTTCATCTTATTCGAATGCTGGTATGTAGACTTTAAACTGGTAATAGGTCTATTTTTGCACCCAGCCTCAAGAACCGGTCCCTACATGGGATGCGAGCTAAAATGGGTTCAATGGGCCAAAATATTAAAAATGCTAAAAATGTATATTTATCACCAATAATGTTTATCATCTACTAAAAGCCTCAAAAATGGTAAATTAAAAATACATAAAAAGTTTAAATATAAATCCATTTTTGGTAAATGTGATGAAAAAAAGAAGAGAGAAGTATAATAATTAAAATAAATAGAGACCACCAGAAGCAAAGCTGTAGCCGGTTAGCCCACTCATCTTTTCTTGCCTTGAAGGTGATCAGCCTCATGTGGAACTCATATATAGCACCTCTGAAGATCATCCAACTGGTATCCCACTTCTGTCATTCTGCAAAAGAAACAGCCATCAACACCGGCAAAATGGTCTCTCATATTTTAAATAATGCACTACAAATCTACAATGCTGTTTAAAACTGGCATTTCTTTTCCTCTATGCTTTCAACATGAATGATTGACTAATAAAATGGTCTCTCATATTTTAAATAAGCAACATGCAATAAAAATAATCTTTAAGCAACCACATCTATTGAAACATTAACCCAATAATACAGGCGGGAGGACGTTAGCTTGTAGCCTAGGCATGTCTTGTGTGTTTTGTGAAGTACAACAATAAATGTAAATTAATGGTCTTCTTCTGAAAAGAATTTATTTCTGTCTCTGGTATAAATGTTTCTTCCACTGTTAATGATCTGTAATAAATAATTTGGAGATGCATATGTATCCCAAATAAACGTTTTTCCAAGTCAGTTTCTTCTTAACCTGGTAAAGCTGCTGCTTATGGGTTTGGCTGAATCCCCTTGATAACAAATATTCTGATAGAGAAAGCAGCAGGATTTGCAATTGTGTTAACTTTCTAGGTACTACCTAGTCATGTTTTACTTTCTTCCAAGAATATGTTCCATTGATTTTCGGAAATGCCTAAAATGAAAGCTGATTGTTGATTTTTGTGTGGGATCTAATATTTCATTTATATATGTTTAGACATGCCAAAGAAAAAATGTAAAAGCTATAAACTTCTGCAAAAAAGCTCTTTTTCGATGTCCTAAATGAGAGGTACGTACGTACTAATTCAGGCATCAAGCAGAATTAGGAATCATCAAACGCGGAGAGTTAAAAGACCAAGCTTGTTGCCATATGGTTTTAGAACGCGATGGAAGACCAAACAGCTGGAGAAGGACTATGGGACTTTGCAGGCTGATCACCTAATTTTCTGAAAAACCAATATGCCCTGATTTTCTGCGAAACGAAAATGCCCTGATTTTCTGCAAAACGAAAATGCCCTAATTTTATATACAACGAAATATATTACTAATTTACTAACAAGAAACAACCACTATCAAACTCATTTTGTTGTTTCTTAGAAATCAAACCAAGGCACAAATAAGATAAGTAATCTACAAACATCATATATGGAATGGAAGAGCTAAGAGATGAGGAATCTGACCTAGAAATAAAAAATGAAGGTGTTAATGGCAGGCAAAGAAGGAGAGACGCATCATGGTTTGTCGTTTATAAAGACGGCTAACAAGGCGTGCTCGCATCGAGACTCGAGCATCGACGCCATGAAGCAAGAAAGGTTGGGGTGGGGTGGCTTAGGTTAACAAATTTTCATTTTTACATTTAGTCATAAATTTTTAAATAAAAAATGGAAACGGGCTAGCCCGGCCCGAACCCATATGGGCTCAGTGCCTATTTGGGTCGGGCCAAACAAACTAAGGATCTATTCAGACCTTCATTTTCCTAACCCAACCCTTCAAATTTTCGGGTCAACCCACCTTAACCCATCGGGCCTAGCCCATATCCCCATCTCTAGTGGGTATGGTAGGCCGGTGGCATTCCGCCCAAAACCTGACGGACGACGTGACCGGGTTTTGGACCGAACCGAATCATGTTTTACGGACTGAGACTGATTCAGATATTCCGGTCCACTGGTCCGATCTGCTACATTCAGTCCGGCCCGCTTGGACCTGCTTTGGGACTGCTATGTTTTTCAACATTTGCGCTTAAAAGCCAAAATTTGCATAACAAATTCTCTTCATAGCACACACCATTCACAAGCCACAAATACAAATTTTTAACATTAAAATTTGATAATAAGAGTTCAATTATATGACATTCTCGCATGCTCCACCAAACATAAGAAATCATATCATGGAGTCCACATATATACTACGCGTTCACAAATTGATATTTTGAAAATTCCAGGAACAAGAAAAAGATTATTAATGGAGAAACAAAAAGTTTAGAGCAAAAATCTAATGCAGAAAAAAATAAGAAAATTATCATTACCTTTCAAGTTCCTCCAATCCTTGCAAATTTTCCCCATATCGACTTCCTACATTCCTTTGTTCGCCAAATCTTAAGTACAAATAAGAGTTTGTACCATCTTCATGAACATGAAATCAAAATCCAACACGCTAAAGTTTAATGATAAATAAATGAATGGGGTTGTTGTATTTGATAAAAAATGCATTACCTAGAGTCAAAGAACCCTAAATGGATCAAGATGACGACCCGGCGACTAAAAGCTCGATTCTTGCGTAACAAAGAGACAATGTGGATGGCTAGTGATGTCACGTTGCCACAAGCGTGCGGAAACAATCGGAAAAGCGATGCCCATTAATACTCCACCAAGACAATGCATCCATTTCTTCTCTTCCTCCGCCCTAATTGTTCATTTAAGTATCTCTCAAACTCACCTCACATATCCAATTCCTGTTCCTTCCAACCTTTAGCTCTATCCCTAAGACTTTCATGCAATCGGAGCCCTCCATGATCATCCTCATTTGACCACCGACATGATCCTCACTTTGTCCACTTGAGGAATCAAAGAAGAATACAAAACTTCTATACTCATCAAATAAAGAATAAGAAAGTCTTTCACACTTCATTAGCAAGTTTCATGCCCTTTTCCTGTATCATACAAGCCGCAAGTGTAATTTCAACAACTAACAATTAGAATGAGGATTGAAGAATTGCGTAACATAAATCAATATATTCATTTTCCACATTCCCTTCAATATTTATCATGACTTTTTTTTCATTGAGACGGCCACGCTGAAAATCTTTCATCCACATTTTTCTCCCATTTATTCAACATATCATAAATAGCGCCACTTCTAAAGAAACCTCTATTACTCAG
Organism: Tetrastigma voinierianum; assembly: GCA_016808115.1. NCBI lineage: Eukaryota > Viridiplantae > Streptophyta > Magnoliopsida > Vitales > Vitaceae > Tetrastigma > Tetrastigma voinierianum. The sequence continues at coordinate 500,430 of JAEQBH010005319.1, read as the reverse complement.
AACATAAAGAGAACCAGAAATACGACGAAGTTGTGCTGTAAAACCCTCTAAAAAACACCACCAACCTCTCTACTTTTTTCCAATCATTGGGGATTCAGAGGCCTTTCATTTGTCTCTTCACACCTACCCTTAATGTGCAGAGATAAATTCACTAAAACACGTTGAAATTTCAAAGCCGGTGTCTCAACATCGTGTAGGTTGAGTTCCATCGGGTGGGGACATCAGCGATTGGGAAGGAAGATTTGCTTTCTATATTAGCTTTTTAAACAAGGTCTTTAAACCTAAGTATTCTTGCAGGAGAATTCTTAACATACTTAACAGCATTTCTAACCAAAAACAATTAATAATCCCATTAAAGACTATGGGGAATTGGGGATCATTTAAAATAAATAACAAATCTTACTAAACACTAATTAATCAATGAAAAGAATTCATCTTCATATGTGGCAAAAAATACGGTCACCGGGTCCGAGAACCTAATATTCCCGTTTTGCTCGACCAGACCTGCAAACCCCGCATCAATAATTTTAAGGACCGAGACCGACTCAATCCTGGTCCGTCCGGTTCGTCCATTCCATCCGCTCTCAGGTCCAAATTATGTCCTGATCGACAGCACACCCTCTAGGTATGGTAAAAGCAAGCCAGAAAGAGGAACCAATCATTTATGATTAGGTCACAAGGGCAGGGCAAAGAGGAGTCCTGGCTACCACATAAAACTAATTGTAACCTTGAATTAGATCAATAGAAACTCAGATTCTGAGCATAATGTACTCTCACAAATGTAGTGGCATACGAACCACACAAAAATATTTTGTGTGTAATGAAAGATCGACCCGCTTTACCAAAGACTTGTTAAGTCCTCGGCAATGACGCCAAAAATTGATTGAACATTCAAGTTGATACTCTTTTTACTTTTAAACTATTTAAACTTCAACTTTGCCTTTTATTTTTACTACAAGTGCACAGATCAACAAGTAGTAAAGTGGATTTTTTAAGTTCAAATATCGTATCCATAGGGATCTGAGGAAATTCCAAAGATTAAGTACTCAAACTACTCATGGACATCACTATTTGAATTCCGATTTTTAAGATTGTAAACTAACTATTTAATAGAATAAAATTATTTTTGGGCTCTTATCTTTTCTTAAACGATTGTCCATATCTAAAACTAGAATTTTCTCTGAGATTGAGTAAAACACTAGGAATGGAATTAGTAATGTGACTATTAGTTTGCATGTTGTTCATAAAAGAATTTGTTATGGGTTGAATCCTAGACTTGTCCCAAAGGTATTTTAGTACAGTCTTGAAAAACCTTCACCCACTATACATTTCACAATTTAGACCACCATGTTCCAAAGCTAGGATTGCATGTGTCTAAAAAGCTACTTTTAGGATATGATTCCCTTTAAGCCTTGGATGACTTCCCAAACCAGGACACTTCACCCAATTCTTAGGACTTAAGTTAACTTGCACCCAAAACCAGGGTAACTCAAGCTTCCTCCAATATAATTTGTCCATCACTCTGGCAATTTAACCAATATATCAACTTCTATTGACAGAAACGAAATATTTTGATTAAAATGAGGCAAGTTCTCAACATATTAATTTCATATACTAAGAGATCACTATCCTTAACTCTAGGAACACACCTCAGCTGTCACTTAAAGGGATCCTTGAAAGCAAGGGTCTAGAACAGCTCCTTTGGTTCATAGAATTAATAAATCAACCATAAGAAAATACACTTCTAAACCAATTATGCCAATACAGGGTTCAAATCCACAACCTACATTAAATCCTTGCAAACATAATAATCACATAACCAATTCCTTCCCATAAGGTGCTTAGCTCCCTTCATCACTCAGACATATTGATAACAATTAAAGTCGTTAAACAGTTCATTACAGATTATAACTAAGAAAATGAGGAAAATGAATTCAAACAATGTTTTCTGCTTCTCTTCAAGTTATAACAGTAATGGAGCTTGGATTTCAATATTCTCTCCCTAAACACTCAACTAAAATCAAATATTCTAATAAAAAAAAATTGCAGTTTAGATCTACTCCAAACCTCTCAATAAGAAAAGATCTACTAAAAACTCTATTCGTCCCTCTCCAGGGTCCCTTCCGGTTATTTCTATCTTTTCACACGCCTTTATCTCCGCCCCCTATAGCTTCCTATTTGCAGTCCAACCATTGTTGTTTACCAGTGAGATTTTAGAATTTATGTGTGCAAGCTCCACAAAAATGATGTCGCGATGATTGCCGCCATCAGTGCTCGGGCATTGTCGCGGATGTTGTGTGGCGACGCCAACTGATGATTTGCCTTTGAGATTGAATTGATGAGACTATCATGACATTATTTCGATTGTTTGACTTCCTTCCGCAATCTTGTGTCTTCAATGTCTCGCTTGCATCACGCTTTCTCGCGGATGGCGCAACCGCCGCACTTGTAATGAACGTCGCGAAGCACCAATACGCTTGTTGGCACATCGTTGAGTTGTTGATTGGTCTTATCTCAAGGGTGAACATGATATTATGTCTGCGATTATTCACTGACACTTTGGATGAATGTCACAAGTCATATATCATGACATTATTCAACTTGTTTCCATGACTTCAAAGACTGGTGTCAATGCACATAAGTTGTAATGTCGCGACACAAATTATGTCATCTAACCTTCTGTTATGTCGCGAAATATGTTGAGGTGTCGCGCGACCTTCCTGTGTTCTACCTTGGTCAATTGCCATCTTTGTTCTTTTGCCGATATCATCTTTACAAAAACAAGAATTTTGGTGAATATTCCATAATTCTTGCACAAATTGCCACTATGCCTCAAATATTTATGCAAAATGACCAAAAGCAAGAGCTTTATATCGCCATCAAACTCTCTCAAACTTAAAGCTCATTTCTTGTCCCTAAAAAAGAGAAACACTCCTTGCTTGTCCTCAAGCACTTAATTCGATCAAGGCAGTCATTTCTTTCTTTCCATCATCACTTTCTTCAAATATATTAGCACTTCATAAATTCATAATGAATTTCCAATCGTGATATGAATTTTAAAAAAACTTCAATTTTAAATCAAAAGATTTTCAATTGTTCACTAACACACAACAATTCTTCAAATTCATTAAAACAAACTTCAATTCCTACTCCCACTCAGGCGTGTTTGGTCTTCCCCTTTAACAGATTTCCAGTTAGGTAATCTTCTAGATATTATGGTAGCTGTTAAAGTTCCTTACTGACTTGGGTCCACAAATCTGGCCTCCAGTCATATTATTCTCTCACTAATGTCAAACACTCACTCCTTTCTCGGTAGATCAAATTCCTGGTTCAGAGCTCATAATTGCATGAGATTCGGTATTGTGTAGGCAATTTATCATTTTACACCCATCAAGTTTCACTAAAGTGTACATACTACTCAACAGCACTCACACTTCTCATCCTCCATTTTCACTAAAATCAATCCTTCACACCCCAAACTTGGTTTGGCATCATTTTACACTCTCTCCATTGTATACTCTTTTCTTAACTCACTTTTAGACTTTAGTTCAGTTACTCATACTTGAAGCTCTTTCTTTTCCACTTCTTTTCATAAGGCTCTGAAACGCTCTCTTTCCTTTCTGCTTTCTACCAATCTTTAGCTAGCTTTGGGGTTATAACTCTCATATATGTCCCATATGCACCAACATGTTACTGGGAGGGTTTTTACCACGCCAAGATTTTACAAAATCGCAGCTTGAGAAAAGGAGGCACACACTGAGGTTTGCTAGTTAATATTTCATCACAGAATTTCTGAATGTTAGAGTGGAAATGACTCAGACTTCACAGATGATCAAGACACCCGCTCACTGGTAGGGTGGTAGGCACTTAATGGTAGGTGGATTACCAAACCAATGATACTGATAGCACTACCATGGTAGACTCCTTCTATTTGTCTCAATTGATTTCAAGAAGACACACACTTTGTGCATTAAAGTGGCAAAGGAAGAAACGTCCATTACAACCAAAGACAATGATTGAAGATCGGTTACAATGGCCAAGATTCGTCAGACATGGTTTGTCCCGATTTTAAATTGCAAACACGAAGGCCAAGAGCTCCACAGATGGGATATCTTCACATTTGACACTGGCGGATCCCATTCTAGTGCTCAATGGTTAGTTACACTGGGGAACATCACATGAACTTCAATTAAGTCAGAAATGGTTCTTCAAGGCAGTACAACTGATAAGCCAATGTAGATTTAGTTAGAGCTCAACTTCCAATAGTGGCTGGGGAGTAGAGATGAGCTAGTTGTTAGAAAAACCAATCAATATTTCATCAGACAATTTTTATCATGAGTTGTAATATTCAAGGATCGCTGTATAATGGAGTCATTAACTTATTCCAATTGAAGTAACTCAACCCGCAAGAGTTATTGTTGAAATTTTCGTTCTATGTTTTCTATGAACCAAAATGGATTACCCCAAAGCGAACCAGAAGATTTTTCATCAAGGCCCATTAATTGAAATTAACTCTGATTAAGCCTCGTCTAATTGGGCGAGATTATACGCTTTAATAAAACCGTATGGGGTCGCAAAGTGTGGGACAGTATGGCCTGCACCATGACGATATGGCCCGCGGGTCGTAACTCGTCATGAAACAAGGTCGGTCCTCTCCCAACCCTGGCTGATACACACTCTCACAGAGCTACGCTTCGAGCAGGTCATTTTTCTCGATCGAGAGTGCATTCTCATTCAAGCCGCATCACCAAAGGGTCATTCGAGAAGATCTCAGGTCGCTTGCGTGTTCTTCATCACCTCCACACCGCTGCGTCATATCCATGATTCCAAAAACTGTGCATGTAATTTTGATAAGCTCCATTGCAATATGTTTATGTTTTAACATGGTAGATCTTAGGTTGTTTAAATCAGATTCAGAACTGCTATACTGAGCCAACCATGATTGAATTGAAAGCATATGAACCCAGAAATTTTTTTCTTTATTTATGAAAAACTAAGGCTCATCCACCGAATTTTTCATACATCCAATTAAAAATTTTTTATACATTTAAACTATATACCACTAGATCATCATCGGTGGTATCTGCTCTTGAGAGGTGGTTCTGACTTCACTCACTTCCACACTTGCCACGCCGGGCCATACATCACCTGCGGCGAAGATTTACGGCGCAAGACACGCCAGGCGTATCCGATCCGAACGCCCGGCCGACGTCATCGAACTGGTTCAATGACGCCATGATTGACGCTAAGATGAGACCTGGGGTTGCACGATCCGTCCGGTCAAACCGATCTACCCTACCCGCTTTTGACCCGCTCGCGAAGCGGATGTCGACGCAGTATCGCCGACGTGATTAACGACGCGGTAATACCGACGCGGGATCGCCGATTAGCGATGACGCCGCGATGACGCTATCCATAACCCGATCTTAACTACCCGGCTGTTAACGACTCCAACCCGGCTAACGGTCAATTCATTCAATTCGTCAACATTCAAGATCCACCGCCAACGACCAATCTTGGGCCAACGCTCAAAGTCCGAATCTTATCAACACTGACACGTCAATCGCCCAGCCCAGTTTCAACACGCCACGCCACACGCGTGTCGAGCCTTCACGCGAGGCGTCGCAATGGTATTTCGAGACTCGCACCGCAGAGATCACACTGAAAACTCCTCATACTGTAGTGGAAGATTCACTCTTTGGTATTGTTCTTTTACATATGAAAATGCGACAAACCTCGTATTTACACTTATAAATCTTCCAGGGTATTTTCAGACGTATTTTTGCATTTCTATGGTTTAGGAAATACATATGGTAGCTTAACATGAATATCACTGCATAAGGGCTGTGTAGAGTCTATATTCGTTGACTATTAATGAATGATTGAACAAAGATAATAACTCATGATAATATATATATATCGAATTTAGATACATAAAGTTTATCCTTGCATGATAGATTTTAAAGATTCAATTGAGTTGTGACCGCCAAAGGCAAATAAATGACTGGGGTTTATAAAATATCATCATATTGTGTGGATGTCTCCTTGGTCAGACATGGATCATACCTAAAGGAGGTGGTCCTCATATGTTAGTCTCATGAGACATAATGCGCCACAGTCGAAATGATCGATCTTATGTCTTATACAATTCAAAGTCAAGATTTACCATGGATTAATGATGTCTTATCATCATCAGTGGGAGTGTACAATCAAGATGTCATATTTTTCTCGCCCAAAGGCAGGATTACGTGATTATGTATAATTCTCTCAGAAGAGTATTCACATGATGTTGACTGTAATGTTTGTTACTTTTTCACTGAATTTTTCCTATATGAACGGCACTCATCACAACTAGGTCCCATCGATTGAATTTCAAAGAAATGGTAGATAATCTCTATTTTAATTTAACCCGCGAATGCTCACGGCGCTACAATGGATGTCACATACTCACAACCTAAAAGATTCGTCAGAAACTGACTATGCTACCCGAGAGGAGCAATAGGATCATTTATTGACAATGAAGAAATCCATTGGCAAGAACACTGAAAAGTGGTTTAATTATTGACCGCATCACATGAAACATGTTCCATGAGGCTAGAATCCAGTTTGCAATCCACGTCAGGTTGTTCACCTTCAAAAAGCTCTTTCAATGATGAAGTATTATTTGGCACAAATTTAGGTTAGAGATTTAATAACCAAGGATGGTAGACCTGAAGACTTAAGCCCAAGCCTCAATGTTACCATTCCGTATGCTTGCATTGTGTGATCAGTTCCTGAACGCTCGAACACCCCTCCACCGACTTTGGGATTATAAAGACAACTACAATTCCCAAGACGGACTTGGTCTGCTAATGACCTAATAGCAAGGGTGCAAGGCACAGAACCCGGCATGAGAAAGACATGGCCTTATATGCTGCTAGTCCCTGGCTGCAAGGAAAATGTAAGAGGAAGTTCAAAAAGCCTAACTCATAAAGGCTATGCCTCGCTGCAACCACCGGTCAATCCGACAACATGTGGGGTCCAAAGAAGACATTCTTGAAAAAGGACAGATCACGCTTTCTTGTGAAGAAAAAGGTCACATGAAGAAGGACTGTGACAAAATTTAGTTTTGATGTCCAACTGGTTATATGTGTGATTCTTTTAATAGACGTTTCAGAACTAACTCATTCAAGCACCATCCATTTCAGTGGCTCTGATAGTGGAGTTACCACCATGCTTGCATTTACCATACAAAGGGACCCATAAACGGAGAAAGCCAAACAATGATGAAAAGCTCATTGTGGGAAACAATGAGAAGGCTGAAGTCATGTTCGCAGATAGATGCACCAGGTTAAGATTCGTTTTAAATTGATGCTGAAAGACACATTTTATTGACTTCCGCCAGAAGAACTTTAGCCTCCATCATGTTTGGATTCATTATGATTTACCTTTTTGAAATTAATATAATATTATTTCAACATTTAAATCTAAATATGGTCATGATCATCACATGTCCAACTGATTGAACAGAGGATTATTTATCCAGACGCATAATGTGAGCTTATACGTCGGGGTGCTGGTTGTTTCACGAGACCGCATCTAAGGAAGAGTCTTATATTTGCGGTACATGAACCACCAAATACATCTCACAGACAGAATATGGCAATAACAAAGATCAATATCCCGCCTCTCGCTCTAAAACAGATTTAGAGATATGTGTAGACCTGTCAGAGAGGTAAAATGACCAAGATAAGAAAGAAAACTGCAGTCCGTAGTTCGACTGTCAAGTCATTCACACCGACATATGACCTTATGTGGTAAACTGTAGAAATTCCTTTATTTCATCACATTTATTGATGACTATTCCTCAGGTGTTATTTGTACTTGATTAAAGAAAAGTCCGAGTCTCTTGACAAGTTCAAGATTTTTCTGACCGTCGGTAAACAAATTGGGAAAAGTCATAAAGTGCTGTTAGATCCGACGAAAGTGAGAGTATATGGGAAAGCATGGTTTACGTCGATTGTTTTATGGGCCATTCACTAACAATTTTTCAGAGGACTCGATAGTGGCACGCCATTTATGCCTGAAGTCCTCGAGTAAATACCGGTAGGGCAACAGAAAAGGTAATCATCTATGAAACAGGCGAGTATGATACAGGACAATTTAATTCGTTTATGGGGTAGTTTGAAAACAGCTTTGTACATTTTGAATCGCAGTACTCACGTAAAGTCGCTCCATTGACTCCTTTGAGTTATGGAACGGGCGAAAGCCTAGCTTAAAACCATCTGGGTAGCCTCGGGATGTCCCGCAAGAAGTTATACAATCCAATACAGTTTACCCGTAAACCAATAGGTGTTATTATTTTGTATTCAATTTAACATTCGAAGGATATTGGTCCATAACTCAATGATATCAAAGAATCAGGAATCACATACCAAGTTTCTTGAGCTGATGTACAAGATATAGTCGTCAATGCATCATCGAGGATGATAGTACATGAGTAATGGTATCCGTATCTCCTCCCATACGAGCACTGTGAAACTCCCACACACCATATTAAGAACCTCGCTGAGACTAGGACCTTCGTTGTTTAGACAGCCTAATGTGAAGTTCATCAAGGCTCTCGTGTGTGCGTAATGGGCTATTACTATCGTATGTGAGATCCACAGGAGAGACGATCGTCAATACCACCGAACTATTAGTCTATATGAGCAAGACTACGATATCGTCTCCGTGATCGACCTAACAACTCATGAGGAAGCCGTTGGCCCTCAATCGTAACTATGGTTGATGTAAATGTGAGAGAGAAACTAATCTACAGAGGCATAACCCGAAGCCTGGGAACTTATCAATTACCTGATGGTCAAGTAAACCCATTGGCTGCAAATGGGTGTATAAGACTACTAAAAGGGACTCTAAAGGAAAGGGTTGAAAGCTTCAAAGCCGATCAGCCAAAGGTTTCACTCAGAGAGAAGGAGACTATGAATGTAAACTTTTTCTCCAGCTCCTCTTCTAAAGATTCTTTCGCAGTGATCATGGCATTAGTTGCTCATTTTGATATGGAGTTTTACACCAGATGGATGTTAAAATCATTTCTTCAACGGAGACCTTAATGAAGAAGTTCATATGATGCAACCCGAAGGTTTTGTGGCAAATGATTCAGGGTAAACCCAGCGTAGACTGAAGTCTATTTATGGTCTCAAGCAAGCTTCAGACACGGTACTTAAAGCTCTCATAGTGTCGTTGCATCATATGGTTTCTCGTTTGAGAACAGCAGATCAATGTATATACTGCAAGGTCAAGGATAAATTCATTTTCCTAATACTCTATGTGGATGATATCCGCCAAAGGAAGCTGACTGGCATCGCATTTATACAAAGAGGAGCGTTGTCAAAGAATCCTGATATGAAGGACTCAAAGCAGGCGTCTTTCGTCTGTGTGGGTATTTGATGATTCATAGGAATCGTTTCGCAGACTATCGGGTTTATCTCGCAGGGCATATGTTGATCAATTTTAGAAAGATTCAAACATGCAAAACAACAAGCCAGAATTGCTCATGTCTAAATGATAAGTCGAGCCCATCACAATGTCCTCATTCAGATATAAGAGAAGCCCAAACGAAGAACGACTTATGTTAGCAATTTTGGGAGTATTATGTATGCTCAAGTATGCACTAGGCCTGATATTGCCTTTGCAACAGACTTCTAGGCAGATATCACAAACCTGCAGATATGATCATCGGGTTGCAGTACATGAAATAAAGAGACAAAAGACTATATGTTGATTTACAAACATGTTCAGACTTTACGTACCTTAGTCGGGTATTCGGGACCGTACTTTGCCGCTGTCGATGAAAAGGTGTCAACAACTGTTATATCTTTTGTTAGCAGAGGTGCGCAGAACATGAAAAAGTGAGAAATGTAATCAATCAGATCCCCACATGCTTAGAGCTCAGAGCATGTTTTCAGCAACTACTCGTGCAATTTGGCTCCAAACCTCACAGGAGTTAACCGTGTCATGATTTTGTGGATATAAATTATACTAAATTGTATTGTGATATTAATCATAGTGTTGTTTATTAACAACAACAGAGGTCTCAAAGGGTTCATACACAAGTGAGGTCAAATAATTCCACCATAAAGGAAAAGTTCAAAACGTGACGTTGAAGGAGCACATATCAACAGATGATATGATTGCAGATTCATAATCCGTGCGCCTTCGCCTCTGTGTATTTGATCGACATGTTATTAACATGGGCTTAGGAGTATCATGGGATACCGTGGAATTAAAGGGAGCTATTAAGTTTTATAAGTTGTTCTTATGAAGGGATGAATCCAATTTCATTACATTTTTGTAATTGAATTTTAGACAACTTCTTTTACATTCAATACATTAGAATGTAGGTTTATCGTAGTCAGTACATATAATTGTTGAAAATCTTCAAGGCATTGTGTAAACCTGAATACAAAGTTGCAAGTATTCTCGCATCGCCTTACCAAGATGTTTTGTTACACATAAAGCAAAGTTACCTATCAAGGCACAGGTATACGTGTTCGTTGGAACCATGATGGATATTCTTCCGTGACACACTAGGTTTTAATACCTTGAAGAGAGAATTCTGACCAAACAAATGGATAACACCATGAAGTATCACTCATTATGAGGTATTGTCCATTTAAACACACTACCATATTGAATCTATATCGTAAGAGTTAAAGCACTTCGCGGACTACGGAAGGGCTCATGCGGAGTACATGCAATTATCGCCATGATTCAAGCAGTTCGAGACTTTATGGATCGGATTGACTATTAAGAACAATCTCAGACCAATATAAAGGGTGCGCATTACGCTGTTTCACCAATATCGCCTGCCGGGAGAATGTAAGATTTTTCATTAAGTGGGCTCTCACACTGAAATTAACTGATTAAGTTTGTCTAATTATGAGATTATACGCTTAATAAAACTTATGGGGTCGTGCAAGTGTGTGGGTCGAGTATGGCTCCCGGTCCGTAATGAGAGGGCCCGCGTGGTCGAACTCAATATAAAGAAGGCTGGCCTGTCCCTCCCAAATCCTAAGGATACGTACAATTCTCACATACGCTCTCGAGGAAAATATTTTTCTCGAGATCAAAGGAGAGTGCATTTCTCATTCGCCGTTGTCACCAAAGGGTCATTCGGGAGAAGATCTTGGAGGGCTCTGCTTTGTGTTCTTCATCAATTCGCATCAAGAAGACATTCATGATTCCAAATCGTGTATACTTGCGCTTTTCTCCATTAAAATTATGCTTTGTGTTTTAACATGGTGATCTAGGTTGTTTAAATCGTATCCAACAGGAACATGACCATAAGATTGAATTGAAGAAAGGCACCAATTCAATCAGCTGCAGACCTTATAGGTATGCTTCTACTTAGAAGGATACCATTGAAAATTTGATAAATGAAATGTTGGATACAGTCGTCATCAAGCATAATAAGAGTCCTTAAGCCAGCCCGGTTGTCTTAGTCAAGAAAAAAGATGGCACATGGCTTCTTAATTCTTTGCACCTACATAATGGAGTGGGAAGAAATATGTCATGGAAATTTGTTTGGGTTATTCATGAGACTAAGTTCGTGGGAGGATGATTTGTTTTAGGCTGTGTTTTCGTGTTTTAATCAAGGTAGGCTTTCGATTTTTGGGTTTGAAGTGGGTGAAGTGGAGTTCAAAAATCAGTTTTTGGTGATAAAGTCTTGACTTTGTGTTATCAGTTTGGAAGATGGGATTTTGAGTTTGCAAGAAGGACTGGTGCCGAATCTCGATCAAAATAGTACCAAACTTCTCAAACTCACCGTGCTTCAGAGAATGGATCCTTTCATCAAAGAGATTCTAATCACTGCAGCGCATATTACCTTTTTAGACAGAATCCAACATTGAGCTCAATCAATGGGTTTGTTTTTCACTATTGGTTCTTTTGTGGATGAGAAAGTTTGGAAAAAATATAAATAAATATTTCCGGTTTGAATCTTTGTTATTTCTTTTGTGTACTTCCGCGAAATCAAAAGGCACCATCTAGTCGAATCTTATTCCAATGCTATGTTTTTCTTCTAATTTGTGGAACTTAAATTCACATTGAAATAGAATTCAAGTTTTATTTATTTTAAACAATTCAATGAAAGATTTGTAAGCAATTACACGAATCAGTTTTAGGTGTTTGGAAGCATGTCCTTTGGGTCTGGAAGCATTCTAGGGTTTAGAGTTTGGTTTTAGTTTGTTGGATGATTAATTGGAGTTGGTGAAAATATTTGCCTCAAATATATTTTTTAACAGTTTCAGTGATCCTAGAATGTTATATCTGAAGAAGCGATATTTCAAAATTTTCTCACTTCCAATTTTTATTTTCAAATATTGTGTCTTTCCCTTTGATTGATCTGTTTTGAGTTATTGACAAACCCTCTATTGTGTTCTTCATAACCTACTCCCCGTTGGGATGCAGTATGCTTGGAAGAGAAAGGTTTTTAATTGTGTTCATTGTTTGGAATGTGGAAACTTGAAAGTTGCATATTTTCTTTTTGTCAAAAATTTCATTTCTAAACCAAACAATAATTAAAATAAAAATAATTTGTAATAAATTTTGTTTTGAAATTTTGTTATATAGTCTTTTTTTAAATATAAAAATAAATTCTAAATATTTTAAATAAAAAAATTATTTTATTAGATATTTACAAAGAGCGATAAAATTATTCCTTTTAACTTTTTATTATTATAGCTCATTTTAGCCCTGTGAACATAGGGCTAGGTTGGCCAAACATTGGCCCTAATATAACTCGGGTCAAATGGCTTGACCCATATTATCGTGCATTATCAAGTAAGATCAAAATGGCCACTTGACACCATTTCACCATAATCACTTCTAGCTTAAGTGGTAGAACATTTATTGTTTCAAATAGGAAAATGGCATAGGAAGAGAGAGGTCCCAAGTTCGAGTCATAGTGAGAATAGGACTGTTTACTACCTTAAAAGTAAAGTGTATTAAAAATAATCCAAAGTTTAAGGCTTCATTTGGAACTAAAAGATACTAAGGAAAGAAAATGAAGAACCAAATAGAAAAGGAAAGTGAAAATTTTTTATAGAAAAATAAAAAATAAGTTTAAACTTGATAAATAGATTCAAACTCATTTTAATTGTCTCCTTTTCTTATAGAAGGACAAAAAAAACTTAAAATTTTGTAAAATTTTGATAAATTTCGATTTTTTTTCTTTTACATTTTGGAAGTGGAAATTTAACATGAGAAAATCATTTTGCATATTAATTTTTTTTTCTTTCCGGGTGCTTTCTAGGTTACAAATAGAGCTAAGTGTGCATATACACCACTCGCATACATAATCCATATGTCACGCATGTACCCCACTAGAATATATAAAAGAAAGCAAAACACTGATTAAGAAAATGCAAGGAAGAGCCTCACAGGCGGTGGGATGAGATGGAACGTTACCTCGCCTTGCTCCTGCTTTGCATCCCAATCTTCTGTTTCTGCCTCCGCCGATATCTCTCCCCATCTTACGCCGCAAAGCTACCACCCGGTCCGACCGGCCTCCCCATCTTGGGCTCACTCCTCCAACTCGGCGAAAAACCCCACCACTCACTCTCGAAATTCGCCGAATCCTACGGCCCTCTCATCTCTCTCCGCCTCGGCTCCATCACCACTGTCGTCGCTTCCTCCCCGGAAACAGCCAGACTAATACTCCAAAAACATGCCGACAACTTCTTGGACCGTCCCGTTCCCGACGCAATCATGGCGATGCCAAATCCTGAATGTACTCTCGGTTGGGTTCCCGGCGACCACGTCTGGCGCAACCGCCGCCGTGTTTGCGCGTCCCACTTGTTCACGACTCAGCGACTCGACTCGCTCCAACACCTGCGGCAGAAAAAGGTAGATCAACTACTCGAACACATCACAAAACTCTGTGATTTTGGAAAGCCGGCGCAGATCACCGATCTCGCCTCCGCCGCCGTTTTGAACTTGGTATCAAACAGCTTGTTCTCCGCTGATCTTGTCGATCCGAGATTTGAGGCGGCTCAGGAGTTCAGGGAGCTGATGTGGAGAATCATGGAGGGTACTGGGAAGCCCAACGTTTCGGATTATTTTCCCATGTTTCGGCGTTTTGACTTGCAAGGTGTGAAGCGTGGTATTTTTCCGTCGTACAAAAGACTTCATGAGATTCTTGATGGGATCATCCAGGAACGCATCAAACTAAGAGCTTCCAATTCTACTACCAGGATCAATGATTTCTTGGATGTGCTTCTTGATCAATGCGAAATGGATGGCTCTGATTTCAGTTCTGAAACGATCAAGACTTTGCTTGTGGTAAGACCTAACCCTGTTCTGCATTTATTTTTTAAATATTTGGTTAAAAACATAAAATAAAAATAAAAAAACCTTAAATAATCCAAATTTTGTAAATTTCACCATTCCCATGATTTTTCAAGAAACTTATTTTGAACAAAAATACCATTTATATATTTACTTTTTTCTTATAAAAAGAAAGATTATTTTTCTTTGAAGAATATATCATTTTGAACAAAAATAAAGTTATTTTTAACTACGTTTTAACCGGAAATCTGTAAACCGTTCCATCGAAATCAATGGTCTGACCGCCCAGCCATTGCATCCAAAAGCTGCACCCCAAAAAGTATACGTTTTTCGGTCAATGGTGATTTAAGGCTATTCGTGGATATAGGGGAAGGAGCTAGGTTCAAGTCTCTCAGTGTTCATATATATATATATATATATATATATAATTTAAATTATACTTCCATTAAATACATAAACTTTGGCATATACGTTTTCCATATAAATTATACTTCCATTTTAATATAATTTAATAACTCAAAACTATCGATATTTTATTTAACAAAAATTAAAATCTCAATATATTTATATAATATTAAAATAAATGTTATTGATTTTTAATTATATACTTTATAATTAAAAATTAATAAAATTTATGTGTTTATATAATATATTTAAATGATCAAAATGTTAATAAAGTATAAATTATATATTGATGATTTCACCGGTGATTCAACTATTAGTTTGATTGTAATTCAATCATTGGTATGACTACACGGTTTAATTTGACTAATAAATTATGAATTGATAAAAAAATTTCGATTTACTCACTAATTCAATTTTTAAAATAAAATAATGAGGATATTTTTATCAAAATGAGGTCAAATTTTGATAAAGGATTATATTTTTAAAGGCTCTTTTAATCAAATCACCCTTTACTTTTACATATTTAGGTAAATTTGAAGCCAAAAAAAAGTCGCTTTGAACAATAGTTACCAGGAGGATTTATGGTGGAATTAGTCTTCCCCTAGCTGAAAAAGAGTTTCAACCCATCGTCCCAAGGGCAGACTACTAACCAAATTCCGGAATTCGGTCTAAAACTAACAGTAGACCTAGCTAATTATATTGGGAATAGTAGGTTTTCTACATCTATACAAAAATATTTTTAGTCGGTACATGTTTCTAAAAATAATTATAGTTTGGTTTAAAAGTTAAAATGTCCAAAAAAAATCAACTGTCATTTTTTATTGTATTAAATGGAACAGTTATAATAATAACTGTAGTAATAGATAATTGATCAATCTACTACCATAATAGGGAATAATTTGGGCATCATTGACTTCCCAATTATGTTCTTTGACATGGATAAAATAGAGGGGAGAGATAGAATGATAAAAACATGAAGAAAAATAAAATTTAAATTAATCTAATATATTATTTTCATTTATGTTATTTTGGGACTCTCATTTTATTTATTTAAACTTGCTTTATATATATATATATATATATATATAGTATATATATATATATATATATATTCACTTTTATTATATCATTATAAGATTTTTGTTCTTATATGACTCGAATATGAATATATGAGTCTCCATTAAACCTATCATACACTTTTACCACTTGAGTCAAGCCTCGATCGCTTTTAACTTAATGTAAGAATTGAACAATTTAAGCTTTATATATTAATGAATTTAACTCTATTAATGAGTTAAAATGAATAAAATGAGTTTGAAGTAGCAAATAAAAAATTATTGGATTTGACTAAATTTATTTATTTATTTATTTTTTTTTCGTCTTTATTTTCTTTTTCTTACATTTTTCCTAAATTTTGTTGGAACCAAACATACCCTAAATTTCTTTGTTAGCATCTATCTAACCATCTATTATGTTAATACACAAATGGTTACAGGAACTAATTTTTGGTGGAAGCGATACTTCCTCGGTATCAATTGAGTGGGCAATGGCTGAACTTCTTCGCAATCCTCATGTGATGCAAAAGATTCGAAAAGAGCTACGTGAGGTAATTAGCTCAGAGCAGAATATAAAAGAATCAGATATCGCTCGACTGCCATATTTTCAAGCCGTGGTAAAAGAGACCATGAGACTCCATCCGCCTGCTCCTCTTCTCTTACCATATAAAGCAAAGGATGACATAGAAATATGTGGTTTCATCGTACCAAAAGACAGTCAAGTTCTAGTGAATGTCTGGGCCATTGCAAGAGATCCACAACACTGGGAGGATCCTTTATCATTCCTTCCTGAAATATTCTTGGGCTCTGATGTTAGAGATTTTAGAGGTCAAGATTACGAGTTTCTTCCATTTGGAGCAGGTAGACGAATTTGCCCTGGCATATCCCTTGGTGAAAGAATGGTTCACTTGGTATTAGCTTCCATTATTCATAAATTCAATTGGAAGCTTCCAGAAGGAGTCACTCCGGAGAGCCTCGACATGAATGAAGAATTCGGAGTTACTCTCAAGAAGGTGGTTCCCCTTAGTGCTATTCCATTTATAGAAGAAAAAGGCTCTCCTTAGTTCTACCTGTTTCTTTTGTGAGTATGTTAAAGACGTGATATCATATTAAACCTAAATTTTATAAGCTTGAGATTTCGGGAGAGTTAATCGTTTAACATGGATCAAGCTACTTGTCTATAATCTAAATATTTGATCCTCATTTGTATATTAAAAAGTCCATAGTGGACTTTGTGGTTTGTTTGACTCTCCATGTATAAATATGTATAAATATAAGACTGCACGTGAGTGAGTATTAAAGTTAACAGATTATATAGTTAACTTATGAATATATATATATATATATATATATATATATATAACTACTTCCAGACAAATATCGTATGTATTCCAGTCATGGTCTTGTAGCCTTTGTATTGGTAAAATAAATGTTGAATGTATCGGTCAACCTTATCACATGTCAACTGTATATCAAATGTGTTCAAGTAGTGTTCCAAATGTTTTAGGGCTTGGGGTTTATATATGATGGAATTAAAGTTTAGAATGAAATATTTTAGGTTTGGAAATGTTTGAGTTTGATTTGATGTATAACAGTCTTATTTTGAGCAAGTTTTGGGTTTTTAGGTTTACTTTGGTAGGTTTAGGGCTATGCACGAATTTGGGTTTTTTTTAAGTTTATAGATTATATTTATGGTTTCTAGGTTAAAACAAAATATTTGGAAAGGTTTTTGATGTATGGAACTATATTTGAAAAGTTTTAGGTTGTGGTTGGAGAATTGAATTTGGAAAGTTAAAAAAAATAAAGATGATGGGATGAGTTTAAGTTCTAGAAGGATAGATACTTACTTCGCCACCCAAGGAATCCACCTAGAGATAAGAAGCCACGAACTCGTCATTCAAGATAATCCACCCAAGAGATAAGAGAATAAGATATATACTTTGACACTCAAAGAATCCACTAAATGATAAAAAGCAATGAACTCGTTACTCAAGTGAATTCACCCAAGAGATAAGATAAAAAGAGAGAACACTTAAAAGATAAATATATATTAAACTTTTGAATTGATAATGAAAAGAGTACATTATGGGGGTATATATAGGTCTCATACTTTCTAAATCAAATAAAGGAACCTCTACTTTGACTAGGAAAAAAATATATTCTAAATTGAATAAAACAACTCCTACTTTAACTAGGAAAACAAAACTTTCTAAATTAAATAAAGCAACTTCTACTTTAACTAGGAAAACAAAACTTTTTAAATTGAATAAAGCAACTCCTAAATTAGAAACATGACTCCAAATCAAACTAGAATT
Source organism: Tetrastigma voinierianum (assembly GCA_016808115.1). Lineage (NCBI taxonomy): Eukaryota > Viridiplantae > Streptophyta > Magnoliopsida > Vitales > Vitaceae > Tetrastigma > Tetrastigma voinierianum. The sequence goes on along the minus strand of JAEQBH010005319.1, from coordinate 482,327 downwards.
TCGAAATATATAAAAATCCAATAATTGACTTATTCAAACACTTCTTCAGCCTTGATCACGTCCTAAACTCCTTTCAAGTCTTAATTGAAGGGAAAAATTCAATTTTGATGATCCTACAACTTTGCAACCTTCTAAATCTGAATCTTTTATAATCAAGATCGAATTTCTATTAGTTGTTGTAGATGCTCTTGCATCATCACATGTCAATGATATAAGTTTAATAATTAAACCCAACGGGTAACCCAATTGGTTTAGCCTTGGGGAAGGTTTCCTTCCCAATGGTCACTAGTTCGAGTCTTCGTAGGATTGGCTATTGAATGATATACCCGACTTTTAACTTCAGGATCTCACGAGATTAGTCGAGCTGCACATAACGTAAACCGAATACCCACGGTTGTCAAAAGAAAAAATATGAGCCTAATCGTTACATACTTAAATATTTAGAGTTTATGAGTTTAAACTTGAATGCTTCCATTAATCTTCACTTAATTTTACCAATCCCCTATATCTGGGTTTGACGTGTTTCTATAGTATTTTCCATAAACTATACTTCACATTTTGGTAGATGCCAAATTGCCACGCTGTTATTTTTGCCAGTTTTGTATTCCATATATAGCTACCATATAATATTTATATGGTAAAGATGCGTTTGGGAAAGCTTATTTGCAGTTTATTTGAGCTTATCTTCTCACATAAGTACTTTTGATAAAAATTATAGGTGTTTAGAAGAACTTATAAAAATAACTTATGACCTCATATAAACTCATTTTAGTTTATATGAGGAGTATCCCTATAGGAGGTATTCTCTACTAGGCGTGACTCACCCTTTATGGGATAACCCTTTCAGGTGCAAGGTCTACACTGGTGGACGGTGCTCAAATGAGGCCGTGATTTTGAAGAAGGCCGACATGTGACCTTGATGAATCTTTTTGTAAAAAGTGCTTGGGACAAACTAGTTCTAGCATGCATTTTTGTATAAAATAATTGTAATTAAATTCTTTTGGACTATTGCCAATATAGCCGTGTATGTAATAATGGTAAGAGGATCATGATCAGACTCTTACGGACTGTATTTAAGTGCATTAGTATCATATTTTTAACTTAAATATGAATGAATGGGTCCCGGTGAAGGGACATGTCGAGGTGGTGCCGAGTAACTCTGGTCCAGGCGAGTAATTGGTGTCACCCAGACAAAACTTAGGGTAAATTAATGAATTTAAGGTAGAATTCGAAAGTTGATGTCAAATATCAACTGACCCTGGGTTTTGGTTCCAACAAGTTGGCAAGATTTTGGAGGCTATGGAGATCACCTCCAATACCACAAGAATAAGGCTAGCTGCATTCCAGTTAGAGGGTGAATCCCAAGTATGGTGAGATTAGGTCAAAGCCTTGAGGAACTTAGAGGCAATGACATAGGAAGAATTCTATGAGCTCTTCATGGGCAAATATTTCCCACATCTGCACGACATGCAAAAGCTAAGGAGTTCTTAGAGTTGAAACAATGAACGATGGCGGTGCTTGAATACGTGGCTAAGTTCATTGAATTAGCACATTTCGCGGATGATTATGTGGCCACGGACATGGCCAAAGTGAGGAAATTTGAGGATGGTTTGAAATTATCCATCCGAGGTAAAATTGTAGGGCTCCTCCTGTAAGATATGGACTCAATGGTCAGGATAGCTATGGCCATAAAGAGGGAAGTGGATGACACACGAAACATCTGGGATGCGGGTGCTAGTGATAAGAGGAAGGAGAGTAAACTCTCTTCTCCTAGCTCGGGAAAGAAGCAGAGGACTTCCACTCCGCGAGGGTTTCAGAGACAAGACCGCAGCTACCAAGGCCTAGGCCAGGATTAGTCATCCCAAGATGGGAGACACTTCAAGGCTCCTAGCCAACTAGGGCAGAGAGTTTGTTTCCAATGCCACTATCCTGGACACTTCATACGAGATTGCCCTCAAAGCCAGGGATCCTAGAGTTATGGGACACCACATTTCCAATCATCAGTGGGGCATGCAAAGACGCAGTTTGTTCCTCCCTACCCCTCCATAGGCCAGGGAAGACAGTACCGGTCCTAAGGTGCTACACAAGCACCTACTGTTTCGTAGAAATGCCTCATGGGCCAAGGCATGGGTCGAGGTTGAGGATAAGGCTCACAAGCCGGGACTTTAGGGACCCAGGGGTATGTCTACTCCATTACACCTTAGACTGAGCTTGTAGATCAGTCGATTATTCATGGTACTTTTCTACTCTTTCGCTTATGGGCAAGAGGATTATTTGATTTCGGTGCATCTCATTCATTCATTGTTGCATCATGTGTGAAAGATTTGGGCTTAGAGGTTGAAACCTTGGAAAAGCCAAGTATGTGAATTCCTCCCTAGAACTAAAGGAAGGCTGATCAAGAGGTCGGGATTGTGAGCTAGAGATCTCAAGGATTCTACTCACTGTGGACCTGAGGGTCATGGACATGTCGGAGTTTGATGTCATCCTTGGGATGGACTGGTTGACGGCACATGACATGGAGTTGATGGCCATTGTCTTTGCCTTAAAGGCTTGGCGCCACTATTTATACTGAGCAAGACGAGGTGTTTTCACTACAAAAAGTCCGAAGTAACATTTTTATACGCCAGACCCCGCCGAGGCAACGGAAGTGGATGATGAGATCAGAGGATTATGATTTCACTTTGCATTACCATCCCAAAGCAAGGTTAAAAAGTGGTGGTCAGCACTCGTACCGTGTCACGGGGAGTGTTGGCTAGTATAGCTTCCCGGAAATGGTAGATGCTCGAGACTGTGACGCTTCGAACTACGCACAATGATCGTGCTCAAGGTACTATTGGGCTTTAGTGGCTACGCCTTCCTATCGCGCAGTGATCGAAGTTACGTAGATAGGACATAGAGATACTGTCCATTAAGAACCGTTTACGATTTGGTACATGTGACGAAGGCTGGACCATGCACTCACATGGTGGTCTTCTGATAAGGAGTGGATCAGGGAGTTCCCAAATGTAAGATCTGAGAGAGGAGATCTTCAAGGAGTTCCATTACCTCGCTTTACTGTAATCCAGTGGCAATTAAGACATCATGATCTACGCCGCGCAGATATTAAAGTGGGATGAACATAGGAGACTTCTGCTCGGCAATGTCTCACGGTCAACAGTAAGGTGAGTCAGAACGCCTAAAATACTCCTAGAATTTCTATAATACCTGATATATATTCCGGGTATAAATTGAGTCAAACTTGGGTTTTTCCGGGAAAATTAATAAATTGTTAAATTGTGAAAAGTGAAATGAATATGTGAGCATATTATTAACTATTATATGCTAAAATGAGAAAATTGACTGAACCCGGAAATAAACCCAAGTGAAAAAGGGCAAATTTGGAAATTTGTAAAATAAGGACCTAAGGGTCAAATAATAAGCTTAAATGCTAAAATGAATTAAATGATAAATGAAAGTGAAATGAAAACCAAAAAGGAGAAAAATGAGAAATGGAATTTGGGTGTAAGCCAAACATTGCCTTACACTTAAAATGAGGAATAAGACCAAATGTGGTCTTAGAAGAGCACATTTGTGCATTTTTATGCCAAAAACGTTTTTGAGAAGAGAGTGAGAGGAGAAAGCTAGGGTTGTGCAAGAAGAAGTGATTTTTGGTGGGAGATCATCCCCATTCCTTGCTTCTAAGTGATCAAGCATCTTGGGTGAAGAAGACTCAAAGGGATTTAAGGTAAGAACCAAACCCTATATTTCTTTAAATGATGTTTGGGCTAGAAAAACCCTAATCCATCCATGGGTTTTGCTCATGGTTGGTTTATGATGATATTAGGATGTTACTGGGAGTGATTCCCATGATTTGTTTTGAGTTTTTGAGGATTTTTGAAGAAAATCGCAAAAGTGAAAACTGGAAAAATCTAGGCAAAACGGGCTCCTACGCCATAGCCTTAGAAAACCCATACATCGCAGACTCACGCCACATCGTATGCTCAATACCGTGGTGAGGCCGAGGGCCAAAATGGTACTGGTACGCCTAACACGACATAGCAGCTTATGCCGCGCGAAGGCCTACACCGTAGGCGCAAAGAAGTTGTTACATCGTTAAACAGAAGCCAATGCTCACAAAGGAACAAATTTCGAATTGTTGTTTCCGAACACCATATATTTGTACACCGATAGTTTAAGGACCCTAATAAATGATTAATAGGGGTTCAAATAAGGATAAAACTAAGTGAAAAACATATCGTACCTCGCCGTGAAAAGAGTGGAGAAATTGTATTTGACTAGGTACGGGTGAAGACGACAACCTGACCTAGGACTGGTATCGAAAGAGACAAGGGATCGATAGATTGGTCTATCTGTTCTCTGTGACTCAACTCCCATTTCAAGTTCTATTAGTGAAATATATACATATATTGATTTGAATTATTAGTATTCGAAATGTTTGTCAAATATCTACATGTGCGCGAGTATTTGAACTATAAGTGAATTTACTACACGTGAGTAAATTGATTTGAAATGTATTATTGAATGACCAACATGACGGGATTCACCAACTGAATTCGTCATGAAAGTAACCGTATTTCTTCAATGTGAAATCACATTACAATAATGACAAAATGTATGATTCATCAACTCGAACTGGCCGCGGAATGTTAATTTCTATAGTCATATACGAGATTGTAATATTGAATGTGAAATCATATTGCTACTAAATGACAATCAGGACGGGATTCGCCAATTGAATCTGCCTTGAATGTTGAAACTATAGTCATATGTGAAATCGCAGACCGAAAAGCGAGAAATGATATTAAAGAAGTGTATTTGTACAAGTATCTTTTACATTTCACATAGACATTGTATAAAGGCATTATTTTGATAAATGCATGATTCATATTGAATTGAAATGGAATAGAGAACTGTATAGAACCACTAAGCATGAAAATGTTTAGTGTATTGTTTTATCACGCGCAGTGCCGAAAGGATGATAAAGTGATTGAAAGCCACTCCAAGGTCGTGAGCCTGTGAGTCATTCAAAAAAGTTCACGGAGTATGCCCACATGCATCTCTACCATTTTAGCATGATTTTGTTTTGTAAACAAAAGTAGTTCAACTCCAAAATTATTTTTGTACCTATATTTGAATACGATTTTGGATATTGTGTTGAAAATGGCATAAAACGCCATTTTTGGTTAAATGCATATTTTGTAAAGGAATTGCATTGAATTTGTAAATGCTTAAGTGGCTTGCCTAAATTGAAAATCGCTTCAAGAAATATTTGAGAAACGAAACGCTATATTAATGAAATGGATATGTTTAAGTGATTTATTAATGGCTTCTCGACCGGCATCCCCTGGTTTCATTTGCTTAGATCCGCCAACCGGTCATTTCGGGCTCGAGGTTCGCTACACCCATCGTATTAGAGCATCCCGAATCTGGTTTGACCTCGCTAATCGGTCGACCGTAGCGTGCTACACTCCTTAGTGGTGGTATCGTGAGCTTGAGCGAGTGGTTCTGTAAAATGAATTTGAAATTATTTATTGCATACATTACATTTGCATATAAAGGATGACATGACTTAACGCGCAAATTCACTGGTCTTAATATGAGGTAGCTATGTGATGGTTCAGTTCCCAAAGGGTCGCAGCACTGGGTGATCGCTCGCATAGTCCTCGCTTAGTGTGGAAGGTGGGCAGCCGTCCCATGCCGCGCCAATGAATGAACCTAACCTACAAAGAAGAGGTGCTATTGATATCCTCCAAGATAGCTTTCGACATCGCGAACGAAAGTAAAGATAACTAAACAAGTAGCTATTACTCAGAGGTCATCCATCAAGCGAATGGCAAGGTATCGATCGATAGATTTTATGGGAAAGAAAGATGATGAGCCTTCTATGGCAGAAAATTGGCTCGAGAGGACCGAGCAAATGCTTGTGCAAATGCATTGCATAGCAAAAGTGTAACGCCCCAAAAATATCCTAGAATTTTTTTTTATAATTTTATTATTTATTTCCGGATATAAATTGAGCCAACTTGGGTATTTTCTGGGAATTGTTAAATGAATGTTGATTAAATTATTATATGGATAAAATCCAAATGCAAATATTAAAGTCTAAAATGAGAAATTAATTGAACCCAGAAATAAACCCAAGTGAAAAGGGCAAAAATTGGAAATTGTGAAATAATGACCTAAGGGTCATAAGTTAAAAAGAAGAAAAGTCTAAGTGTGATTGATGAGAATTTAAATGCAAATAGAGACAAATAGTGGGCAAGCTAGCAATTAGGAGAACTTAAACCCAAAAATGGATTTTTAAAGAAGGTCAAACAAGGCCTTATGTGACATGGGATATTTAAGACCAAAAGTGGTCTTGGAAGCTCATTTTGAGCAAAACGGTTTGAGCAAGAGAGGAAGGGAGAGCTAGGGCTTGCAAGGTGAGGAGGCTGTGATTCTTGCTCCATTAAAGCAAGAGTTTAAGAGATCAAGTTGAAGACGAAAGCTTGGCATTGAAGATTGAAAGGGATTTAAGGTAAGAAAAATCAAACCCTAACCCCCTTTCTACTTGTGTTTGGGTTTAATAAAACCCCAAATGTGGTATAAAAGTGTTCTTGGATGGTTTTAGTTCAGTTTGAGATTCTTTTGCATTGTTTAGATTGGTTTGGATTGGTTTGGAGGAGTGTTTGTAAAAAGGGAAAATGTTGGGTTTTCAAAGGAAATGCTATCAAAATTTTGTCAAGACCACTGTTCTTGTTTTGGCCATAGATTAAGTTATAATCATCCAAATGAAGTTATTCCAATTGTTAAAGAACCATAAGAGATAGGTCTAAAAACTTATAGAAGGTACCAGGAGCAAATTGTAGCCCTAAGGCTACCAAATACGGGCTTAAAGGTGAGCTCGGGTAGTTCACTGGTTATGCTCTATTTTGGATATTGTTATAGTGTTTTGGCCATAGGTTGAGTTTCAGTCATCCAAATTGAGTGAATCAAAATTCTGGGTAAAATAGACTTCTCGTGGAATAATTTACTTGAAGTAAGTGTATGCAAATTATAACCCCAAAGTTCCCAGAAATTTGTCAAAGTGGAGCTATGTGTAAGAACAGTCTGATTTTGCTTTGCAAATTGGAGTAGTCTGGATGTAAAATGCAATAACTTGAGTTTTGGTGATCCAAATTGGATGATTTCAGTTGGAGAGGAAGCCTTAGAACCATAGCTTCAAATGCGTAGAAGAAATAATTACCAATTTATGGAGTTAAGACCCCTGAAATTTGGAATAACAGTAAATAACCGAGTGAGCTAGGCATACTGACCAGTTTGGCATTAAAATGCCGTAACTTGAGTTTGGGTGATCCAAATGAGATGATTCCAATTCCTGCTAAAAATAGACTCATAGAGCTAAAATTTTCTTGAAGGAAGCATGAGCAGTGTTCATGTCCCAGAAAATTTTTCAAGTGAAGGGTATCGGGTATATAAACCCCACCAAAAACTCCTAGAATAACCTACTAATATGTGATTGTCATTGTATTTGAATTGTGGCCGATCGAGGGAGTGGAAAGCCCGATTAGTTGAGATTCAAGATTGGAATCAAAGCGACTGGGCTTTGGTTTGTCATCTTCTCCTATTCTCGTTTCAAGATTTGAACTATTTGTTCTAAATGCATAAGAAAAGCATATTAAATTGTTTTAATTGATTTGAAGAAATTGATTGTGAAATGTTTGCAAATGAAAGTTGCATGAGTATTGAAAATGAACCATTTATACAAATGTACATATTGTATTGTATGTTTCTATAAAAGATTTGAATGCCCTTAATTGAATGTTAACCGTTTAGTTCGTATGAAGGATAGATTGGTATACTCTATCAGAAGTCAAATAAAGAAGATCGCGAACCATCAGATTGATGCGCGCCACTGACCATGAGCTCCATCGATAGTATCTAGAGGTTCACTAATTAATTTTTAATAATCAACAAGAGTCTGTAAACAAGACCGCACCGTTATAAACCGCTTTATACCGGCATGTATCCTGCAAATTTAGACTGCGGCTTCTGATTCCGGAGTATCCCGTATTAATTAAAACATAGGTTAAATTTATTAAGGGCGTGAATCAATTGAATTGATTTGAGATTGTAACAAATTGGAATTGAAAAGCATGATTGCGAATTGAAATGAAAAGAGTATTGTGAAATGCATGATTTGATTATCAATGACTTATTGCATATGGAAGTGTATATTTGGATTTGATCAATGAACCATAAATGATTGTATATGAAATAAGTATATGTATTGTATTGACATTGATAATCCAAAAAGATCTGAAAGTTTGTTTAGTAAAACTGCATGATTTGATTTAAACTGAAACCGAGAATGGAATTGTATAGAACCACTAAACATGAAAATGCTTAGTGTGTAGTTTTATCTATGAATAGGTACCGATTGAATAGGAGCGAAAAGCAAGATCAAGGAGCGTTGAGTCATAAAGAAAGAATTGCGGAGTATGTTCCGACATATCCATTCACCCCACATCTCTTTTTGAACATTGATATTTTGTAAAAACAATTTCAACTCTGAATATCTATTTTGTAAATCATTTGAAAATGCTTGAGATGCCTTTATAGTAATTATACTTTTGCATGAATGAAATGAAATGGGCTTACCCCTTTAAAAACACTTCCGTATATTTGAGAAGGATTTTATGCCAACTGAAGTGTAACGCTATAGCGTGTTTTTGATAAATGATTTTGATAAGGTGATTGAGTGACATTAGAGCAACCCGGACTCGGTTCGGACTTGCTAAACAGGTCGGGCTGGGAAACGGGTGCTACAAGAAGAGAAATTGGAGTGTGCGATATCACTACTTCAAGATGAAGCTTATCATTGGTGGGTTTCAGTTATAAGGGCCACACCACCTGAAAGTGTGACATGGAAGTTCTTCTTGGACGAGTTCAAGAAGCAATATGTAGGTCGCATCTACTTGAACAATATGAGATGAGAGTTTCATAATCTGAAGCAAAGACAGATGAGTGTGACCAAATATCAAAGAGAATTCACTCGGTTGAGCAAGTATGCTCCCGAGTTACTAGTGTCTGAAAAGGAAAGATGTCGTAAGTTTGAAGATGGTCTTAATGACCATATCCGGGCCCATGTCACAGGATTCTGCCATGAGGATTTTTCAAAAATTGTGACATGTGCTCTAAATGTTGAAAGAGTAAAGAAATAGGATAATGACATAAAAGAGAGAAGACAAGGTAAGAAAAAGCCCGGTCATTCAAGTGTTCATCACCAGCAGAGTAAGAAATTCAAATGACCACAAGGTTCTAATCAGCCTACAGCTCAGGCTACCGGTAGTAAGAATATTCTACCAACACCGTCAGTTGTAAGTGCACAAGGAGGTGCTTCTAAAGGACAAGTTGTCCCTCATTGTCTTCATTGTGGAAGAAAGCACAAGGGTGAGTGTTGGAAATTGACTGGTGCTTGTTTGGTTTGTGGATCTAATGAGCACAAGGTGAAAGATTGTCCTAGAGCACGTTCCTACACAACACCCTTATTGTGGGTACTGCTCTCATCGCATTGCAAAGAAGAGTGTTGCATCACTGAGTGTTCTGAGGCATGGGACACAGACTATGGGAAGACAAGATGATCGTGCTCTAGCTAGAGCATATGCGATGAAAGCAGTGGAAGATACAAATGCCCCGGATGTGATCATTGGTAATTTTACTATCTTTGATATTGTTGTTCATGCTTTGATAGATCCAGGATCAACACATTCGTACATTTGTACCGACATACCCAGCTTGGATAAATTACTAAGGAGTGAAACCGAGTATGATATCTTGGTGACGAACCCACTCGAACATAGTGTTGTTGTGAATAAAATATATAGAGATTGTCCTATCAAAATAAGAGAATATGAATTTTTGGGAGACTTGATAGAGTTATCCTTCAGAGAGTTTAATGTGATATTGGGTATGGATTGGTTGTCCCGACACCAAGTAATAGTTGACTGTAAAATGAAAAGAGTGACCTTAAGAACAATCGAATGAGGATAGCATTTTCACATGCGAGGTCAAACCACCTTCTCTAATGTGATATCCAGCTCACTCGCGAGAAATATGGAAGTAATGCATGAAGCCTACTTGGCTTATGTGATTGATACGATAAAGGCACAACCTAGTATATCCGATATCCCTACCATTAGTGACTTTCCTGAATGCTGAAGCTCCCGTAAGAGCAGTTAGGGATTGCTCCATAGAGGAGATTGAGTTTGGCATCGACGTTGTACCAGCCAATCGACATCCATTACACCGCATCGAATGGTCTGGCTGAGTTAAAGGAATTGAAATTACAGTTGCAAGAACCGCTAGAAAAAGGGTTTGGTTTCACCGCGTAATACCATAGAGTCCCGCTTTTTGTTAAAAAGAAAGATGGTACACTTCGACTATGTATCGATTATAGGCAACTAAACAAGTTGACCGTAAAGAATAAGTATCCGTTTCCCAAGATTGATGATTTGTTTGACCAATTGAAAGGTGCAAGTATCTTTTCAAAGATTGACTTGCAATCTAGGTATCATCAATTGAGGATTAAAGATGCAGATGTGCATAAAACGGCGTTTAGAACGCGGTATGGACATTATGAGTTCCTTGTAATGCTGTTTGGTTTGACAAATGCTCCAGCTGATTTCATGGACCTAATGAATCGTGTTTTCCAACCGTATACTCTGACCGCTTCATAGTGTTCATAGACGACATACTGTATTCAGCATCGACAATCACGACACACCTTCGGGTAGTGTTAGAGACTTTGAGAAAAGAGCAAGCGAGGCTGCGAAACTCGAGGTGAGTGCTAGTTGAATGAAGGTCCTTTCTTATGCACATTGTGGTCGAAAAGAAGGAATCCGGCGATCCAAAAGAAATAGAAGTGGTTGTTGAATGGAAGCCACTGGCAAATGTTACGAAGTACAGAATTGATTGTAAGGGTGTCTCAAGGTATTTGTTATGGGTTTTCTATGACTACAACCATGGTGACAAGATTGCTCAAGAAAAATGTAAAAGTATGAATGGAGTGAAAAATGTTAGAGAAGTTTGGATAAGTTGAAAGCATTCTTAACCGAGGCCCTGTTTCACTACCAACCTATGGTAAAGAATATGCATCTCAGTGATGCGTCAATTAAATGGACTTTGATGTGTCCTAATGCGGGTAGCAGCCTATGCTTCAAGACAGTTGAAGCCGCATGAAAAGAACTACCCCACGCATGATTTGGAATTAGCCACAATTGTATTTGCGCTAAAAATATGGAGACATTATTAGTATGGAGAAAAGTGTTCCATCTACATTGATCATAAAAGTCTTAAGTATTTGCCATTACAACGAGAGCTTAATTTGAGACAACGTAGATGGATGAAGTTGATAAAGGACTATGACTGCGTGATTGATTATCACCTAGGGAAAGCCAATGTTGTGGCAGACGCTTTGAGCAGAAAGTCAATGCAACCGCTTCGAACGTTGAATGCCCATTCATTATCGATCAAGGTACCGTAGGCGCACTGAAAGCGAAGACCGAAGATGTTGGAACTGAAAAGAAGCATGTACAGAGATGAAAAGATTGTTACAGGGCGTCAAATTGGAAATGATAAAGAAACCGAAGCATAAAGGAATGAAGATGGGTTTTGTATTATAAAGATCTAGCTTTGTACTTAATGATAATGATTCGAGGGAAAGCCATACTTAGAGTGAAGCATATAGTGATCTTTTATTATCCATCCCAGTAGCACAAAGATGTGTCAAGATTTGAAAATGTCATTCTGGTGGTCTGGAATGAAAAGAGATGTTTCAGAATTCGTGACCAAGTGTTTAGTGTGTCAAAAAGTAAAGGCAGAACATCAAGTTCCTTCGGGATTATTGCAGCCTATCAGAATACCGGAGTGGAAATGTGTGACGCCCCCAACCCGACACTCGATGTCAAGCGAGGGTGTCACTTTTTTTTTTTTTTTTGTTTACTATATACTTATAAACTTTAAACTTGTTCATTCATATAATGTTAAACATTTAACTTGTACTATATTTTGTAGCAAATGGACATAAATATATTCAAGATCCACAAATGGAAGTGTCAATCATATAAAACTTACATTTGTTTACAAACAACAAAAAGAATATTACATATACAAAATAGACCAAAAAGTCTTTCGGTAGGCATCTAACTATGTGTTGACCTTGGAGACTGATGAGGGTTGTCCTACTCTTCTGCTCTACTGCATCTACAATTTATGAAAACTCGCGCTAAGCTTTACGCTTAGTAATTAAACCGTGGACACCACTAACACGGATCATCACATCATACATGCATACACATCATATATCATATCATCATTAAAACATGCTTATACATATCTCATATTTACTTATCATATCATGTTTCATTTCTTATCAATGTTCATATACATTTCATATGTCATATTCAAGTCATTTATTTTATGTTTCATGCATGCATAAACCTTAGAAGTGGATAAAGGAAACTATAAAGGCCCGAAGGCGTCAGACTCACTCAGACAAATGCTGGTCTATAAGGGCCCGAAGGCGTTGTTACTACTGCGGCGACAATGACCATCTATAAGGCCCGGTTAGCGCCATTATCATTGTAATGAGACAATGACCAATCTGCGCGCCCCTAGGCAGACTGAATCCACCTAAACGGGGCCAACGAATCGGTATGTCAGATACTTGTTTTTCCCAATAGGCATGCCCATCTATCCCCTCTACCAGGTTCTAAGGCATAAATCATGTGTATTTTATGTTCAGTACATATCTCTATATTCCCAAATAATTATTGTCATTCGTAATCATGTGCGATATTACAAATCAATTATTCGTATCTTTGCATTTTTCATATTTCGCTTATATGTATGAATAAATTATGGTTACTTATGCTTATAAGATATTTACTATCATTCCAATTTCATCAAGCTATATATTTATGGATTCTAGACTCAAAGGGCTTTCCATAGAATCTAAGAACATCCAAAACGGAGTTCGGACGAAGAAATTATGACCGTCCGAAGTTGAAGGCTTCCTATGAACAGTGACTACGAGTAGAACCAACAGGGCCTACTATTTTTCGTGATTTCTGAACCTAATATGAGTTCTAATTTCATCAAGATATGTATGGATGGATTCTAGACTCAAATTTATTTCCATAGAGTCCAAGAACATCCGAAACGGAGTTCGGACAAAGAAATTATGACCGTCCGAAGTTGAAGGCTTCCTATGAACAGTGACTACAAGCAAAACCAGCAGGGCCTACTATTTTTCGTTGTTTCTGGACCTAATATGAGTTCCAATTTCATAAATCTATATATGGATAGATTCTAGACTCAAAGGTCTTTCCATAGAGTCTATGTCATCCTGTAAACTAAGTTTGACAAAGAAATTGGCATCCGGTCCGTTGAAGGCTTCCCATGAACAGTGACTACGAGCATAACCAGCAGGGCCTACTGTTTTTCGTGATTTCTGGACCAAATATGAGTTCCAATATTATCAATCTATATATGGATGGATTCTAGACTCAAAGGGCTTTCCATAGAGTCTAAGAACATCTGAAACGGAGTTCGGACGAAAACATTATGACCTTCCGAAGTTGGAGAAATTTTGACAGTATCTCCCCTAAAACCCCAATATTTCCTTAATACAAATATTCCTCAATTGAGGATTACAATCAACCAACTCAAGTCCAAAACACAACCAATATACCATGTACGATTCTTTTAGACTCAAATTCATAAAAAAAAAATAGGTTTATGGTTTCTTCTTCATCAAACAATTTCACACAAAAGTCCAAAAGTCCAATAATCCATACCAAAATCATAGTTTCCATACAAGTTCCATACCTTTTTCTCTTCTTCTTCTTCTTTTTCCTCTTCTTCCTCTTCTTCCTCTTCTCCTCTCTTCTTCTACCCATATGAGCTCTCCCCGTCCTAGACCAAAATGAGAGACAAATTTTGGTTTTATCCATTTGATTTTTAAATCTTTCTTTTATTACTCTTTGGTCCTCACCTCATTTTATTCTCAATTCAACTTATCAAAATCCTACTGGGCCTACAATATTCTATTCTTATGTCATTCAGGTCCTTAATTGGCAATTTACTAATTTAAACTACGGTTTTATATAAATTCCTGGTTTTTGCTTATTTTATTTGTGCCATATTTATTCGAAAAATATACTTTTACTTTATTATACCCTAAACATGTTATAAACCATTATGGTATAATTCTGGGTGTTACAACTCTCTCCCTCCCCTTAAAGCAAATTTCGTCCTCGAATTTAATCAGAGTAAGAGCGTACACCGCACTTCATGGTTACTCTAGCCCCAAGTAGTTTTCCCCGCCATGGTGCTGCTGCAGCACTTCACTAACTATTTGCTTGTCTCAAGAACTATTTACCTTCTCGAGCCAATAGCTTTCGCCTTCATCATATGACAACCGCTTATACTTGCACATCTTGTGACCAGTAGTATGCGAATTCATCGTAATTCCAGATCTCCAAAGCATCGACACATGAAACACATTGTGTAATTTGGGCCAATTCTTGGTGGAGTGCCAACGATAAGCCACTGTAATAATCTATCTAAAACTCAGACACCCCATGAACTCTGACTAATTTTCCTTTACCAAACCGTAGAATTTTCCCTCCACTGGCTATTACTTCAAGAAGACCTTGTCTCCTCGGCGAACACACATTGAGTGATACTATAATAGAATTGCCACATCTAAATCACAATTTACCCACATTCGGGAAAAAAGAAATCAGGTACTTTAATTTCTTCATGTCTCAGTTTGTAGTGTGTCTTTCTGAAGCTTAAATCGTAAGTGCACAAGGATGTTTGTCTCAGCCAATATGAAGCAAATGTGGATGGGTGAGCACCGATCGGAGTCTCTGAACTCCAACAAAGCAAGGAAAGCACCGTTGATTATCTTGTACCGATACAACTTAAAGTTCACCAGACAAACTGGTCGAAAATTGGCGTTGATTATATTGTACCTGCATTAAACAAGTTCTACCGTACAACTTGCTTGAAAATCAATAACAAGAGGAATTGTATCGACAAACTTAAAGTTCTACCGGTGACAACCGCATGAACTTACTAGGATTTGTCCAAGAATTCAACTTATACGAGGCACTTTCGCCAACGAACCAAAATGGGAAAATCACATCGTGGCTATAAAGGAGGAGGACAAGTACAGAGCTCGACTTCTAGGGTTTAGGTTTTGATAGAATAAGAGTTTTTCTCCATTTTTTTTGAGAGTGGTAAATTCTTGTAGATCCGTATTTGTATTTCCATTCTTTTAGAAGTTTTGATTCAAGAGTTCAGAATCTTTCTCAAGATAAATGAGCTCATTCTTATTTAAATCTAAAGATTCCATATTCTCATTCTCAGTTTTACAAGTTAATTCGATTTCTTCAAGGTACTGCTTATGATTAATTGTTCCTCAACTTTAATTGTCTATAAATTTTATGGAGTTCTAAACCCCGACCATTGGATCCCTGTAAACCCACCCCGATCATGCAAGTCCTCACTTTCGACTAATGATTGTGTGATAATCACTCCAGCGTAAAAGTTGTAAACTTAGTTAAGATATTCTGACAACGTGTTAACTAGATATCCTGATAATGCAGTTTTAATCATGAATGCAAGCTAAGGGTCTGTATTAATTGAGAACAAGTGTTTAGTATTATTCGATCATCTTTATTTTCCAAAGAGCACTTAAAGATAAATCCCTCCATCAAAGACCATTTATCAATGGTTCCTAGATGAGTTTATAAAATAAGAGGTGGGACTTACCTGATCAGAAGTGAGTGGAACCCTAAAAATCCCCATTTGTCTTTCCATTTAAACATTCAAACCAATCAACCATTCGGGCCACTAAATACAACATTACAATTTCCGTTTAAGTCATACTTTTAGGAGAATAGTCTTATTGATCACCTAAATAAACCACTCCTCGTGGAGATGACCCGTGGATTCTCTTACGACATAAATGCTAGACGACCTCATAATTCCTACGCTTGGGGAATAGAATTATGGTGCCTAATCAGATCGGCATTTTCATGTCAGTTTGTCAGGAGCGCGACTAACCAAGTTGATCTGAAGAGAGCTAGAGGTAATTTTCAATTGCATTGCAAATCCCAGACGCTCTCTCCATTTATCTTTTTATTTTGTTTTGTTTTAGCTTAGAAATCTCAAGGTGTTTCTGTGACGTAGTAAGTGTAGTGCATGTCAATTCGGGGCTCGCAGAACGAAACACCGACTAGTCGAATCGTATCCCCTAGAAACCCCGAGAGAAATCCATTATAAGCCAAGCACCTCAAGATAACATTTTAATTAAATGGATAATCCCGAGAAATCAAAGAAGGACCTATGAGCCTCCACAACATGGGGGCAATGCTACGCCATCCTAATAAACCCAGCATGAAGAGGTGGAAATGTAATCTTCGCCAGAAAATCAGTATAGAGTTCCCCCGCTCCTTTGCCCACGTAGAAAGAACCCTTCGAGAAATTCTACAACCCCAAAGACCACAACCACCCTTGTATTCGCTCCCGATGAGGCCAATCACCCCGATGAAGTTCCGAAATGATCCGTCTCCCACCCAGATACCAAGGGTTTGAACTGAGAACCCTTACTCATTCATGAGGGACTTTGAGGATGTCTCACCCTCTCCAATCGGTTCACCTCTCCACATAACTGCTTGGTCTTATTTTTCTTTAAAGGAGAAAGCCAAAATTTGGTTCCATTCCCTTGCACCTAATTCGATCTTTACATGGGGAAAACACGCGGAATGAATTCCTCAATAAAGCTTTCCTCCTACATCGCACTAATGTTCCCTATGCGAGCAATCTGTAACTTTCCGAAAAGCCAGTGAACCCTTCGCGCCGGTATGGGAAAGATATAAGGATCTCCTCCATGCTATCCTCATCATGGGTTAGATGTTTGACAAATTTCCAGGTATACTTCCATCAAGGATTGTCTTTAAGTAATAAACAATACATCCAAATGATGTGCAGAGAATTTTATGAAAAGAGTGCTAGGGAGGCAATCTAACTTTTTGACACTATAGCAGAATGCTCGAACTGGGAGACTGATCACCTCTTAAGCAGACACCAAGCAAAGTGCACAAAGACATCCACTCGGTGGCGAATCCACCACCTAAGAGAGAATGATGAGTTGCAAGCCAAAATTGCCACTTAACAAGGAAATTATAGGCCATAGAGATGAAAAAAGTGAATGAGGTAACGAGTGTGCCTCAACTACCCTCAGTACCAAATGGACCTAGAGTAGAGGAGCCATGCATTATATGCGATGATCCTACACACTCGACCATTAACTGCCCAAATCTTCCTCAAGTTAAGGGAGCCATTCAAATTGAACAAGCCAACACCCTTAACTACCAAAGGAAACCTTTCAACTCCCCATACTTCGAAACTTACAACCCCGGGTGGGTAAGCATCCTAATTTTAGCCGGGAGAAATGAGGGAGGACCACATAATCTGCCAAACAACCAAGGCCCTCACTATCCAAACCAAGGTTTTCCAACTCCATTCCTCCATTTCAAAAATCAAGGCCCCTAAGGATTTGGTGGAAACTCTAACTGGCTAGTCATCATCCACCGAACCAAGGGAATCAAAACTCACAAATTTTTACCAACCTCCACATAAGAGAAGTCCTGGAAGGATATAGTTACACAAATGAAGAAACTCAACAATCCACAAACACGTAACTCCGAACTCCAAGCCCGAATGATGCGGGAGAGATCCCAGATAACTAAGTTAACCTGTCTATAGGTAACCCTTCAACAAGAGAAAGGAAACCCATCCCAACTCCATCCAAACCCACAAGGTCAAAACAAGCAGTGGGAAGTTTAGGTTCAAGTGAGGGTACCTTCAGCACTGTGAAGGTCGCCACTACCCTTCTCGGCGGTAAGGTACTGACAAAACTATTCCAACCAAGGAACCATCACAAGAGTCGCTGATAATTGGCTAGGGAGGATGAAGAACCCATACACCTCATGTCCTAGTACAAAGGAATCGATGATCACCCGTGAGGACGACAAGTCTACCATATTCCTCCAGCCCATACCCACATTGTTAAGAGCACCAAAGAAAGTGGAATTAAACTATATGGAAATTTATGAGCTGTTCAAGCAGGTGAAACTCGACATTCCCCGTTATTATTAAGCAAACTCCATCTTTATGCTAAATTCTCAAGGATTTATGCAATCGTGAAAACGGAAATTAGGTGTCAACAAGGAGGCATTCATGACTGAACAATCTACTTCCCTAATTCGGAACAACCTGCCTCCAAAATATAAAGACCCAGGAAGTCCTACTATTTCTATAGTAGTTGGAAATTCAAAGTTGGGGCATGCTTTAGTGGACTTAGGGGCAAGTGTTAATCATGCCTTTACTCAAGATATGTGGACCTGTGGTTGGGATAATTAGAGCTTCCACTGTCATCACCCTTCAATTAGCCGACCGTAGTGTAAAAATTCCAGAATAGTAAAGGATGTCTTGGTCCAAGTGGACAAATTTTATTTCCTACGATTTGTGGTGCTTGACACTCAACCCGTGGTGAAACCAAGGAACCCGGGCCTCGCATCCTGGTCGACCATTCTTGGCAAACTCCGCTAATGCCATCATGCACTGTGGGAGGCCTAATGACACTGGGTTGAAACATGACCGTTAATCTGAATATTTTCAATGTACTCAAAGGAATGGGGGATGAAGAAGATATTGGTGAAATTAACATGGTTGATTCCGTGGTACAGAAATACTTGGATAATGTCTCACATGATGATCCTCTTAAGTCATGTTTGGTCAGCCCGAGTTGGGATGAGGAAGTGACCACACTGGAGGCAGAGTTCCTACACTCTATAATTGAGCATAATGAGGTATTAGAAGTTAATGGGTGTGACCTCAAATTTGAACCATTGCCACTAAATGAGGACAAGGCATTGCCTTTCCGAGGAGAGGCCACCTGCTTGAGCTAAAACCCTACCAACACATCTCAAATATGCATTCTTAGGGGGGAGAAGGACACTTTCCGCAATCATATCTTCTTCCTCCTTAGACATTACTTCAAGAAACTCAACTTTTAAATATTGAAACCCACAGATCAAGAGTCGGGACAATTGCAGATATTAAAGGTATTAGCCCCTTGATCTGCACACATAGAATTCACTTAGAAGAGGATGTTAAACCTTCTAGGCAACCACAGAGACGATTAAACCCAATAATGAAAGAGGTGGTGAAAAAGGAAGTTTTAAAGCTTTTGGATGTAGGGGTTATCTACCCTATTGCAGATAGCAAGTGGGTTAGTCCAACACAAGTAGTTCCTAAGAAGTCAGGAGTCACAGTAGTTGCCAATGAAAATAATGAGCCATTCCACTGTGTCACCTCAGATGGAGGTGTGCATGACATAGGAAACTTAATGCGGTACTAGGAAAGACCATTTTCCTCTCTTCCGCTTGTGGATCAAATGTTAGAGAGAGTTGCGGTGGCATGAATTACTGTTTTAATGGGTACTCTGTATGGGCCAATCAATTGAGATAGCATTAGAAGATCAAGAAAAACTACATTCACTTGCCCTTTTGGTACCTTCGCCTTTAGGAAATGCTCTGATCAGGCAATGCACCCGAACTTTCCAACGATGCATGATGGGAATTTTCGGAAGGACATGGATAGAAATCATATTGGAGATTTTCATGGATGATTTCTCGCTTTTTGGTGACTCGCTCGAGGGTCGCGAAACTTACGTAAGGTTTCGAGAGGTGTCAAGAGAAAATCTGGTGTTAAATCGGGAGAAATGTCACTCACGGTAACACAAGGAATTGTTTTAGGCCACATTGTATCAAAGATGGAATCGGTTGATAAGGCCAAAGTGGAACCACTTCCAACCTCCTACTCTAAGTGTGTTAGAGACATAAGGTCATTCCTGGGCCATGCTGGTTTTTATCGAAGGTTTATAAAAGATTTTAGTTATAAATTCTACTTCCTTATGTACTTTGCTTGCTAAGGATGTCCTTTTCACATGGTCACAAGCTTGTGACACGCTTGCTAAGCTCAAAACATGCTAGTGTCACCACCAATCATGCGGCTCTAATTGGGACCTCCCATTTGAGATCATGTGCGATGCTAGTGATTATGCCATAGGGCTGTGTTAGACAGTAGGAGGACAAAGGCTTTACTATTTACTCATGCCGCAAGACACTAGACTCGCTCTGTGCCAACTAGCTACACAACCACAGAAAAGAGTTTCTAGTCAAGTGTCTTTGCTCTAGAAAATTTAGGGTCATATATTGTTGGTTCCTGCGGTAACCATCTTTACGCATCATGCACTCTGAAGTACTTGCTCTCTAAGTGATACGAAACCAAGGTTAACTAGGTGGATTTTACTCTGTCAAGAATTCAACTTGACCATTAAAGATAAAAAGGGGGTTGAGAATGTGGTTGCTGACCACTTATCTCGATTAGTTCCAGAATCCAACCCCCAGGGCATACCCATAGGTGATAGTTTTCCGGATGAGCAACTCTTTGCTCTTGTTCATTACCCGGTATCGAAGCCAGAACCACCTAGTAACCGGCCAAATCCACCAACGGAGTCTCTCACCGGTAGTGAAATTCTTGACAGATATTAAGAAAATACTATTTGATGATCCATATCTATTTAAACACTGGCCCAGACAAATAATGAGGAGATGTGTACCCACTGATGAGCAAGTGAGGATTTTAACTTCTTGCCACTCTGAAGCTTGTGGAGGACATTTCTCCGCCCGAAAAACAGCAGACAAGATTTTGCAAGCTGGGTTTTATTGGCCCACTCTATTTAAAGATTGTTTTGATTTATGCAGAACTTGTGCTCAATGCCAGTGACTAGAGGGGCCT
Source organism: Tetrastigma voinierianum (assembly GCA_016808115.1). NCBI lineage: Eukaryota > Viridiplantae > Streptophyta > Magnoliopsida > Vitales > Vitaceae > Tetrastigma > Tetrastigma voinierianum. The sequence goes on along the minus strand of JAEQBH010005319.1, from coordinate 461,408 downwards.
ACAAAACTAAACGATGATGCCTCTTACCCCAATTCCTAATCATTGAAATTTTCAATCGTTAGGTATCGACTTCCACGGGCCTTTTCCCCTTCTTGTGGCTATCTCTATATTTTATCCGTTGACTACGTGTTCAAGTGGGCTGGAGGCAATTCCAACGAGAACCAATGACCATAAAGTCGTTTTGAAATTTATAAAGGAACATATTTTTTCTCGTTTTGGAACCCCTCGTGCAATTATTAGTGATGGGGGACTCCATTTTTGCAATCGATCTTTTGAAAGTCTATTAAAAAAATATGGAGTCACCCATAAAGTATCCACAGCTTACCACCCATTGCACTAATGGTCAAGTCGAAGAAGCCAATAGGGAGATAAACACATTTAGAAAAGACGGCTGCCTTAATCGAAAAGATTGGTCACTCTGGCCTTACCGATGCTCCGTGGGCATACCGTGATCGCCTTTAAAACTGTTCTTGGTATGTCTCCTAGGCTAGTTTATGGCAAGGCTGCCATTTGCCGCAGAGATGGAACACCGCCATCGGGCTATCCGAACTTTAATTCTGATCTAACTCGCTGTAAGCAAATAAGTATCGGGCAGCTTAAATGAACTTGAAGAGTCATGAGGGAATCGTGATGAAAGCTCCAAAATTCTACAAGGAGCGCTGCTATTCCATGACAAATCTATCACAGAAAACTTTCGAACTCCAATCGTAAAGTACTGTCAGCATACTCCGATTGCATCTATTTCCGAAAGCTCCGCCTCGTTGACTAGCCCTTTCATCTAAGGTGGTTTATCCATACCGGAGCCGTGGAAATTGAAAATCTCGACAATAGTAACTCCTTCAAGGTGAATGGGCCAACGCCTCAAGCCATTCCTTGAGCATTTTCTCCTCACGAGCATACCGTGGATTTGCAGACCCGCCTACAAAACCCTTTCCAAGTAACCTCATTCTCAATTGTCAGAAATAGTTTTGCTTTTATTTTGTTCTGCTTTCTATTTTTATTGTTTTACTTCTTTTCTTTATTTCATTTGTTCTTTCAATAATCGATGAGTGCCTAAAACACTCATCTTACACTCAAGGCTTCTGTCATTATTTCTACATTTATTTTATAATAATTTATAGTTTTTGTGGCTAGATCCCCGATTTGTGTCCGGTGTGTTATTGTGTTCATTGGAGCGTAAAGAGCGCTTTTTGAAGCGCTTTGGAACAATGAAGAGCAAAAAGGTGGAGGATCACACGCCGCTGACGCCACCAGCGGCGTCTGCGTCACGGCGTCCCCACGTCGCGCGACGTCCCCACGTCGCTGACGTCGACGAAAATGCGCACCTCATCATTTAAAAGTACGGATGGCTCACGAAATTAGGGTGTCGGGGCGTACGAGCAGGAGTCAGAGGGTTTCGAGAGCGGTGACACGGCCAGGGAAGTGCCGGAAATTGTAGCGCTTTTCATTTTTCGGATATTTTACGGATATTAGAACAATGTTTTCCTTGATACTTAGTTTCATCTTTCTTTCATTGTTCTAGATCTCTTTCTATGAGGTTACATCAAACCACATACATACAATGGATCGAGGTTGAGTCTTTCATGTTATTGGTTTCGTTGTTAATTTGTGCGTCATCTATGCACTGCGTTTCAATTATGTGATAATCATGCATTAATATTATATAAATCGTATTTGGAGATCAGTTTAGAGATAGAGATTATTCAAGGATGGGTGAGTAGCCTTTATGGTCAGTTAATAGATATTAAATTTGAAGGTGGCACATTTAGGATTCGAACATTCAAAGCATTTAGAATGCAGTGGGATAGAGATATACCAGTTCTATTCGGATAAGTGGGATATATAGAGAGGGATATCAAATGAAACGGATCATACTCATTTGAAGACATATTACCAGTATATTATGAATAACAGTAATATTTAAGAAGAAATGATCCATTGGGCGTGATGGGATTTAACTTCAAGCCAAACACTATTAAATTCCACTCAGAATCAATGGCAGGATTTGGTTCTTGCCCAGAGTTTGCCATAAGATCTGTTTGGTGGGATCATTGTGGAAAACGGGAGACCCTCACCCTTAAACCGATTTCACTTTTCCCACTGCCAGTTGATCATCATTACTTTAGACCACATTATCATTAACCGGAGCTATGTTTTGCTTCATGACATTCATTTATACCTTGTGTTTGCTTTATAATCAAGATTTTGGCTCATTAGGAAAAGGTTCAGTCGATATAGAAATGTTATGATATTATTATAGAATTTTTTAGTTCACTTTGTTATTTTACATTATTAATTTGATTATTCAGTTCAGTGTTATTGTAATACAGTTTGAATTGGGTGTCGACATTAAATCAGATCAATCTTTGTCTTGATCCTGAGGCAGGAAAGGACTTCTGCCTGGATTGTGTGAGAAGAGCAGGTCAGATCCCGATGTATTGACTGAAGAACAAGATTTTGGCGTTGAATAGTGAGTTGGAAGAAGCAGTAGAAGATCATGGAAGAATCAGCGCCCGGGCCATTTATCGGCCGGAACGATCACTTGTGCTAATGGAATGAGTTCGTTTTACCGCCGGCGGTTAGACGATGGACAACCGCCAGATTAAATAAACAATTTGGTGATGATCGATCTGGTCGCCCGAAATCTTGATTCGTCGTTCTGTGAGACCGAACATGTTGATAACCTGCCAGTTTGCGATACGTCATTAACGGATTCTGAAATAAGTTCGGTTGATTCTGTTTCGCGGATAAAGCCCGAACGCATTCAACCGGATCAACCACGGATTCCGTTACTACGTGGAACGATTGATCTCAAAGTTGACACGAGTTCGTGCGTTAAAAGACGCACGGCGATGAGATCGAAGCGCCTTTGGTCGTGGGGAGAACGGCGCGGAAGGCATCGGACGGTTTCCATGAATTTGTTGCGGGTAGTCTCCGCCGTATTAACGGATCGGATCTGGTCATTGCCGCAATATTAAATAACGACAAATGATGATGCCGGTGGAGGATCCGCGTAGAAAACCATGGGCCGAGTGCTTCGAGATATTGGATCTTTGCGACAACATAATCGTTGGCTGAAGATTTACACCGTTAAATACGTTGATTGGCGCGCGAACGATCGGTCTGACTAATCTGGTAAAATCGTGTGTTCGGTGACCCTAATGATAATGACGCGAAGACAACGTATCTGGACCGCTCCGTAGGTTCGTTGGTCACGATGGAGGTGACATAAGTGGTGTGAGATAATCAGATTGAGCCTTTCCGCAGTTGACCGATCGTGGGGTTTATTAGAGTCGATCGACAAAGATGGCGGTGGCAAGAAATTGCTGGCTGCAGTGCGAAATGGGGAACGGGAATTGGCGTAACATCCAGAGTAAGTGTCAGAAACTACCGAGGGTATGGATGGCGTAATAGCGGGCAATATGTATGGCCAGAGGCTATTAGGAGCCGCACGAGAAAGAAACAGTTTGACTTGAGCTCTGCCGCGAATGTTAACTTCTCATTTATGTCATGGAATGGAACCAAGCGAATATCAGTAGTAGAGTGACTCAGGAAAGTCGAACAATCAGAAATGAGCGGTTGAGAAATTTGAATGGATGATTGAATGACGATCCTATTGACAGAAAAACAGAGTTCTCTGACAGTTGGGAGGTAAACACAGAGGAGAGAAAATGTATAGGCTATCATAAGATTGGAAAGGTTAGAAATCAGGGTGAAACTAGTGGTAGAAGAGCGAAAATTAGACAGACTCGTTCAGAAGTTGGATGCGTGGGCAACCTCAGTTGACATTAAAAGGTCGTAAGCGGGGGAAGAAACATTAACGGACAAAGCGATAGACTTGTGTACCGATCCATATCTGGAGTTGAAAAAATTAGTTGGGAGAATAGGTTGCAGTTTCTTATCTTGAAGTATATTATCTCACCCTTTTGAGAACGGAAGAACTGCACTAGTTCGTTGATTCATGAGAAGATCTTGGCGTGAAGAGGAGTTTAGATCTGTGAGTTCTTCGTGTAAGTGAAGAATGGGTTATAATCTGCAAAAAACTCTCGAAACTTCAAAATCAGATCAACCTTTTTCTATCAGTTTCTACCAAGATCAGATTATCTGGAAACCTGTATTGTGAGCTTAAGACGACATCTGACAGATACTTTAGATGTTTGGATAAGTTAAGGAGACCAAATGATTCACCAATCGAAACAAACTTGAACGGATCTTACCAGCAATCTCAGGTGTCGTCAGAAAATAATCACCAGTAAAAGTTTCGTGAAATTACGTCTTCGATGACTTTTGTCAGATACCGGACATGGAAGAAAACGAACTCAGTTCATCATCTGGTGAACCTTACAATACGAAAAAGCTGAAATCCAATGTGAGGTGAACTCGATTGAGTCAAGAGACGAAATCGCTTTCCATGTAATTCGAAGCCGTGACATCGTTCAGCGATCCGAAATGAAGATATCTGGAACCGATTAGTTGCATAAGCGATGAAAAATTGGGGATGGCGCTTGTTGCCGCGGAGAAAGATATTGAAGAATGAGACATTATCTGGAAGGTGTTTCATCCATGACGTTGGTTGACACTCATCAGGGATCGCGCATCAAACGTTCTGGTTTGTCCTAGGTGTCGCGGTGGTTCAGTTAAAATTCAGGCTGAACGATTAACGTAGCTGCGGGATGACGGTGTTCCTCGATTACAGCGGGTTTCCAGTTCTATTCAGTTGTTTCAATAATTTTGGTTTCTGATTGTGTTCATGATCAGTGTTACATGTTGGTTAATTGGACAGCGTGAATCAGAATCTTCTGGTAGTGTTGATGCCGAATAAGTTGCGTGGAAGGTTCTCGGAAGAATTGGTGAGTAATTATTAGTTCAAAAATTTCTTAACGAAGTTTACTCTCGTCGCGTAGCGACGATGGGATCCGTGGCGTCAAAAACCTATCGTCCGTGCGATGATGGAGTTCATCGTCGCGAAATCGTTTTCGACCCTGTCGTGTGGGCGTGGATTCTCCGCGTCGCGACCGATGTTTTGAAATCCTCTGTCCGTCGCGTTAGTTCTCGCGTCATGGGCGTCATTTTGGATCAATATCTTACCGCGTGGCGGTGGTCGATCGCGGGCGTCATTGATCATGTCCTCACCGCCGCCGACGTGAACCGCCGTCCGCCTGACGTGGCCTGTTTTCTTGAAATAGTTTGTTTTGGCCTGCCTCCACCTTTATCTAAATCAGAGCCTATCCACCGTCCGACCTTCGCCGGTTGTCGAATCCCATCCGCGGTGGAGACCTTCCTCCACTGCTCCGATACCGATCGTTTCTCTTTGGTGTCTCTGTGGTTTGGGTCATCGTGACATTCACCACCTGCGTGGCGTCAAACCGTGGCCTCGGGTATCGATAAAGTTTCTTTGTTGCTGTTAATTCGAAGATATTATGGTCTCATTTGGGTATTGGTTCGCCTGAGATCACCGGTCATTGGGTTTCTGTTGGTCTTAGATGATTGTTCGTTGGTTGTTTTGGTAGATTTTGTTGGTGTTAATTTTTTGTCTGGATTGGTATCATGCAGCAAGGTGAGATTACCGACGAATGACCGGCCGGGGACAGAACTCCGCGTTAATCACCTCGTTTTATCTTAACGATATATGAATCTGATTGACTGTTTGCAGAAAATGAATCTTCGATAGAAGAGTTTTCAATCATGAGTGGTTTTCGAAGATACAATCAGACTAAGAAAGGAGTGAAGTGCCATATGACCTAAGTCCGATAATGATAGTGATTTAGAAATTTTCGCATCAAACATATTACATGTCATCAAAAAAGTTGAGATCTGAGGTAATAATTAAATGACTTAGTCATGGTCAGTCAATGGTTTCTCATCATTCAGACATAATCCCATAGTTCCACTGAATCAGCTCGTGACGTCAAGACTATGGTGAAAGGATAATAAGTTTGTGATAAGGCGGGGTGGTGGAGGGGTCCATCAATCCCGAACATCGTGGTCAATTTTAAAGGCCCGAAATTTTGGCTACATTCCAGGTTGGCATCCATTTCATCGCTTGAGTCTTATCTGACGACAGAATCATTAGTAATGAAGATAACGACCGGCGTTCCGCCATAAACCCAGTATTAATCGGGGATATCCATTGATGTTGGTGAGATTATCGAGATATATCCTCCATAGCGGGATCGCGAAAGATTGTTTGAGAGCTTCCATACTACCGATATTGGCGTTAAACTCAGCGAGGTGTACCGGCGTTAATATTTGACGTCGGTCGGGCCATATGATTCGACGGTTTGCGCCAGTGTCATGACTGAGATATCACGTTTGGTCCGCCAGGCCTGAACGAATGACTTCGGTGTCGGAACAAACGCTGGATTCTGGGGTGACGCGGGGACATTAACGGTCTCGTCTCTTTCGTACCGCTACCCTCGTCACCGAGCCGCCCCTCCGCGCGGCTGGCCGGCCTGGCGGTTGTTTCCCCAGATCCGCTTCCCGGAATGTGAGACCCGGTGCTCTCCCTCGCGGCGCTTTGACGCGTGCAGGATGAGACCGAGCACCGGTCCTCATTACTTTCGGGATATGGGCGGCGTCTTTGACATGCGAGGCGATTACGGCGTCAGGCCATCGATACCTGGCGACGGCGGTATACGAGGCGACGCCGGCACGACTTTTCACCATCCACCACCACCTCCACCGCAGTGATATTCAGGGAGTTCTCTTACCCTCTATGTTTTTATCTTGCCAGTGGGGACACTGAATATTTTGTTTGGGGGGAGGGATTCGGTGATCAGGTACTATGTTTTGGTTTTAGTAGTGTGTAGTATTTTTAGTGTGTTCCACATATTAGTGTGTTTTGTTTTCAGTTTATTTTACATCGCACTTTCATGTTCATGAGTCATGTGTTAGTTGTTTGCCTGTTTTGGGACATTCTGCGCTAGTAATTACTGCATGTGTACATGTTGAAAATTGAGGATCGATTTGGATTGAGTTCACTATAAACTTGTTCAAATGCATGTTTTGGCAGTGCTCGGTAATGAGGTTGAATAGGTGAAAAGGGCTAGTGAATCAATTCCGGGTAGTCAAAAACCAGGTTCTCAAAAACCACTATCACCTCACACACTTAGTGACTTTCGGAGTATGCATAAGTCTTGGGAACCCCGACTACTAAAAAGTTCGATCCCGACCTAGGAGATTCGAGACCATTTGAGTGATGGGACACCTAATAAAGAGGATTGCCATCGGCCCCAACCAAAGAGAAAATACAAAAACAATGAAAAGAGAAAAAAGAAAAAAAAAAAGAAAAGAAATATGTGAAAATAGGTATATGCATAGGAATATCTTTGGATCACATCAAGGTGGAGTCCCGGGCACGAGTGCGAGGGGCCTATCAAAGCCTAATGCCTGAGCCAACTGGCCGGGAGTCATTGACTTCACTGCCCGTTACATGGGACAGAAGATGGATCGTTCACGCAACCTAGGGCCATCGAGTTTGGTTGAGTGTTCGAGGGTGAAGTTTCGAAGGAATTTAATGCACAGTGCCCTTAACCAGGCGGGTGGGGAGTCTGATGGATCCGCTACGGGGAACTACTTGGCTAAAACTTCTTGGCACTAAGTCTCCTTCCATTTTTGTTTTTGGTACATAGGACATTTCTAGGTATGTGGACATAAATAAATGGGTGCGTTCCTATCCTTGTCTAGTTCGCTTCTTCCTAATAGGTGGGTTGAGCTTAAGTTTGGGGGTATCGGAACCTAGGCATATTCTGGAGGTCATCCACTATAAGCACATAGGGGTTTTGGGAAAGGCCATTGAACACCGTGGGATTTGATGCACTAGTCAGTTTCACCTATCTCGTCAATTCTTAGAAATTCATAAATATCTGTATGCCTTCAGCTGAACATCGAGCAAAGCCGGTGGTATGTGAGTCGATCCCGATTTGATCCTATTTTCAGCATGTACTGCTTGTCTTAGTGTTAGTTGCATGGTGTCGGGTGTGTCTGCATGCAGAGTCGATTCTTGCTTGAGGGCCAACGAAACTAGGACTGAGGTGTGATGAGTGCCTAAAACACTCATCTTACACTATGATCGGTTAAAATCATTTTCACATTTATTTTACATAATAATTTTATAGTTTTATTGGCTAGATCCACGATTTGTGTGCGGTGTGGTTACGGAGTTCCATTGGAGGCGTAAAGAGCGGCTTTTGGAGACGGTTGGAACAATGAAGAAGCGGGCGGGAAGTGAAGCTGTGCGTCGCGAAGTGCCGTCACGGCGTCCCTGTCGCGGCGTCCCCGTCGAGCGTCCCCGCAGCTCAGCGACGTCAGCTGAAAAATCACCTCATCATTTAAAGTGCGGATGAAGGTGCGGGTGTCGGGCGTGCGAGACGGAGGTAGGGTTTCGGGAAGCGAGTGACAAGCAGCCGAGGAAGTGCGGAAATTATGCGGCTTTCATTTTTCGGATATTTTGGGATATTAGAACAATGTTTTCATGATAGCAGTTTCATCTTTTCTTTCATTATGTTCGATCTCTTTCTAGGGTTACATCAAACCACTGTCTGTCTGATAGTTAAGTTTGATCTTTCATGTTATTAAGTTCTTTATTAATTTGTCACATCTACTCTATACGCATTTCAATTATATGATAATGTCGCCCAATGTTGCCTCTGTCGCCTTTGGAGATCGAGATTCGAGAGATGAGGGTATTCGAGGATGCAAGATAGAGGCGCCTTTAGCGATTCGGTTAATAGAGATATTAGAACTGAAGGTGGCATTTGGGGTTAGAACATTTAAGCATTTCGAGGAATGGGGTCGAGGATAGAGATATGCAGATTCTATTCACGAGATAGGCGAGGATATACCTCGAGAGAGGATATCGTAGGCAAGATCACCTACGCCTTTGACATATTACAAATATGTTGAATAACGTATCTTTTTAGAAAAGTAATCCATTGAAACGTGATAGGGAGATTTAACCACAGCGCCAACACCATTAATTCTAGAATCAATGGCAGTTCTTGTTTCCTTACTTAAATTTTACCACTAGAATCATTTATTCGAATATTGTGCGAAAGCGGGAACCTACGTAGTCAATTCACCTTTCCTGTGGATGGAGTATCCGTGCTTTAATTGCTTATATTACTTGGAGACTCTGCAGCGTGCACTTGCGCACATAGGCATTCGACATTTGCTTACAGCGTTTTCGGCACGTAATAACTTTCGAGAAAATAAAAATCATGGGACTCTTGTTTCTGTGACTCCTCGATTACGTTGTGGGATGCGCTTAGTTAACATTGGGAGACGATAAGCGTTTTACGTTGTGGTAGGTGTACACTGGTTGAACGTAACTACGCGCTCGTTATATGTTCAGTGGGTCAAATTTTTCAAAATTTGCTTCTTTTGAGTATTATGTTTTACCTGCACTGTACATACCCGCATGATCTCATACACTCTCCACATCATCTTATCGCATGTACATCTTAACAAGCACACGAAGCAAACCTTGGGATTATAGCTGTGGATTGTTTCCTTGCATTCTACCTACCTTACTCCTCACAAACCCACGGACTTATAGTCCTTCTCCGATCATGCTGTTTTGCTTCCATTTGTGCATCAATTTAGGTTGGTCATGTTAACTTCATGCATCATAGTCTTTATGAACATCTTGCGTAATTGGAAAATGATTAGAGGCCATTATTTCCTTGCATACCTGTGGAGTTGTAGTGTCTCATCCCTTGCACCCATTTTGAGCTTAAAGTTGTCAAGTTTATTGAAACCCTAGGAATGCGGATGTATGGAACAGCAGTGGTTCTCATGGAGAGTTTGAAGATATCCCAGAATGGATTACGATGCAAGTCTGGTGCGGTCGGTTGTGGGATTTGAACAAAGAAAAAGAATTGAACATACGAGAAAAACTACAGGATGAAAATGGGTTGACAGTCCAAAATGTATAGCGGCTGCTTGTTCCAAAAGTGAAAAATATATATATATATATATATATATATATATATATATATATATATTTAAAAAAAAAAAAGAAAAGTAGTTTGAAACAAAGTTGTACCGGTACAACTTAAAGTTCTACGGTACAGCTTTGCTACCGAGCTTGAGGGGCGGTGGCAAAGTGTGGTACAGCAGAAGCTTATCTTGTCTGGCCGGTCGAAATTAAGTAGGCTTTTAAGCCCAGAAGATTTGGCGCCTTTTCATTTTCCATATGTTTTTCGCCCACAAGAAGAGCCCTAGCCGTTTGCCTCCTCTCACAAGCATTCCCAGATCGGTTATGCGCCGGGGTTTAGGTTTCAGGTTCAGTTGGTTACACTGCGGGTTAGTGTTGACGTGGTAAGCCACAACTCTCTACTAGCATTGTTGATTTTTCTCTCAGCTACACATGGATCTTTTGGGATTTGATTTGGTTGATATTTCTGTGATTCTGTTGGGAGGTTATCTTTGTCCATATGGGCGGGGAGGTGTTATCCCCGGTGTGCACGGGGGCGGCCCGAGTGCTGTTCGAGGCTGAGGGTTTTGGGACATGATGATTGCCCCGGGCCCCGTACGGGCGTTATTGCTATCATTGCCATTTCCATGTGTTAGAAAGAGGCTGGAAGGGGAAGGCGCCGGTTCCTCTATGGAACTCAACGGAGTGAAAAAGAAAGCTGATGCCTCCCAACCCAGTGAAAAAGAAAAAGAGGAAAACAGTTGTATCCTCTTGGAAAGTGAGAATTATGGAACAGTGTTGATGAAGAAATAGAGCTATGTTTGATGAGGACTGCGAGGTGTACGAAAAAATGGACCGAGGCGATGGAAAATGAGGGGTTTCAATGCGAGGCGTTAATTTAGGCGTTCTTATATTCTCATCCCATCGGGAATTATCGGGAAACCAGAATATGCGCCGTGCACAACGAGATCATGGATATTTACCTTCAGTAGTTCGAGAGTTCTACACCAACGAAGAAAAATGTTGAACGACCTTTAATGTTGGAAACGCCGAGAAAGGGCGAGGGGCGGCGGCGGCGGCGGCGGCGCGGGAGTAGCTCATGTCTCTCGACGATAGCACATGCCTTACACTATATTCGCCGAAGCCGGACCAGACCATATCCCGCCGGGGCTATTCGCGACCGATGCCCGGTCGTTTATTGAAGCGATATGCACGGAGTCTGTACCCGTGAGTGGTTATATGAAAAAAAAGAATTCGTTCCTGGAAAGTTAAAGCCGGAATACGCCCTGATGAACAAGATCATTCATAATCGGATTTGGTCGAAGGGTAGTGAAGAATCTCCCGGTCGAAACGGTCGGTTGTTATGCGAGGTTATATTTGGGAAGGCGATTGACTATGCACTAGTCATATGGTGCGCGATGAGAGTTCTTACAACATTGGCGAGCAAGCGGCATATTAGTTTCCTAAAGCTTGTGACTAGTATTATAGAAGAAGCGGGGGATGAGGAGCAGTTAAAGAAAGGGTGATACCTAGGCTGGAGCGGATCACGAATAAGGCCCGGGCGAAGCTGAAGCTGACATCGATAGACCACAGCCCTCGGTGCCTTTAGTACCTCCTCACGGGACCACTTCATCCACGGCCCGGTACCCGTGAGCCTGTCGCCTTTGAAGAGGATGGAGCGCGGATCAAGGGGTGGTTCAAGTGCATTCTCGGGAGACGAAGCGAATTTGGACCGGCGTCTCTCAGGCAGAGCCACATCTTTGGGGAGAGCCCCGGCGATAGGATGCTACTTCTCAGTTTAGAGGAGAATCAGAAGAATTAGATGTTGTGGACGAGGAGCATTCTCTTCTGATGAGGATGAGGACGACGTTGCATAGTTGTGTTAGGCTAGACTAGGGTGGTGTTGGCAATCGGGTAGTAGACCTTAGCCATGTTATGCCAACACCCGTTTTGATCTTTTACCTTTTCTTTCATTTAGCCCACGGTCATTACAAACTTTTAGACATCTTTGATTCTACTTATGTTTGCTGTTCCTTTTGACATTATGCATGATGGTTCGTGTTCCATGTTATATGATTGCTTCTGCTCATATGCTTTTTCTGAGTTCCACTTTGCTTGCATGACTACCTTACATTTCTTAAAATCCATAATCCTTATTTGAATAACCAATTTTGTATTAGCCTGTTATAAGAATGTGGTTAGTCTAATTGAGTCATGCTGGTACATACTAAAGTGGGTGAAATGTTCTATTCCATAATTGCTATTTTGAGATTCTTGCAAAGCTTGACTATACCGAGCGCCTTGTTGAAATTCACCTAGTGGGTAGTTCCAATCTAAATCTTGCTAGGGACTAGCAAGATGCAGGTTGGGGGGTGTGATGAATACACATTTGAGTGATAATTATAATAGAATTAAGCACATCTAAATCACAATTTACCCACATTTGGCAAAAGAACAGGTACTTCTAATTTCTTCTATGTTTTCAGGCTTGTGCAGGTCTTTCAGGTTTTAAGCGTAAGTGCACAGGATGTTTGCTAGGAAGCCAATATGAAGCAATGTGGATGTGGGTGAGCAATTGTGAAGTCTCGGGAACTCCAAGCGAGCAAGGAAAGCACCGAGTGGACATCTTATGCAGGTACAACTTAAAATCTCTTAGGTACAACTTCTTTGGAAAATTGGCGAGTGGACATATTGTCACTAGGTACAACTTAAAGTTCTATCGGTACAACTTGCTGGAAAATCAGCAGTAGTGAGAGTGACACGGTACAACTTAAAGTTCACGGTACAAGCGCATGGAACTACGGGATTTGTCGAGAATTCGATCACGTGCGAGGTACTTCGTCAGCGAACCAAAATGGGAAAATCACATTGGAGGTGGCTATAAAGGAGGAGGACACAAGTAATGGGCTCTGGACTAGGGTTTAGGTTTTGATAGAATAGGGTTTTTTCTCCATTTTTTGAGTGGTACCTTGTAGATCAGTTTGATTTCCATTCTTTTAGAAGTTTTGGATTGAGAGTTTGTAATCTTCGGCATAAATATTCATTCGATTTAAATCTTAGCATTCCATATTCTTCGTTACCAGTTTACAAGTTAATTCAGATTTCTTCAGATACTTTGTTTTTATGATTAATTGTTCCTCAACTTTAATTGTTCATATAAATTTTATGGAGTTCTAAACCCGGCTGGCGGGATCTGCGAAACTCACCCAGATCAAGGTAAAGTCCTCGATTCCTCTTTGATCTTGATGGATTGTGTGATATTAATCACTTGTGCGAAAAGTTGTAAATCCTTAGTTGGGCATATTCTTGACAACGTGTTAACGAGAGATATCCTCATTGCACGTTGTGTGATGGTGCAAGCTAAGGGTGCGTATTAGTGAGAACAAGTGTTTGGTATTATTCGATCATCTTTATTTTCCAAAGAGCACTTAAGATAAATCCACTCCATCAAAGACCATTTATCAATGGTTTCCTAGATGAGTTATAAAATAAGAGTTAGGACTTACGTCGAAGTAGAGTGGAACCTAAAAAAATCCAGCATTTGTCTTTCATTTTAAAACATTCAAACCAATCAACCATTGGTCTGCCAACCTGACACAATTTTCCGTTTAAGTCATACTTTTTAGTGGAGAATAGCTCCATTGATGGGACCCAGTCAGACCACTCCGCAGTAGGGATTGACACGTGGATTCCCACGATATTACAATGCTAGGCAGTATAATTTCCTGCGGCAGAATAGAATTAAAATACTAATCGAGGACGAAAGCTGAGTCTCCACTTCATATGCAATGTCTCTCCTCTTCAAATCGACATAATAACTTTGTCGATCACTAGCCACCTTTAACCTTTTCCGAATAACCTGCACTTTCTCTTCCATATCTTTCACTATGTCTAGACCAATCACTTTATGCTCATTTAACTCCGACCAACACACAGGAGTTCTACATTTCCAGCCATACAAAGCCTCGTATGGTGCCATGCAATCTTGGCCCAAAACTATTGTTATGGCGGAATTCCATCAATGGAATATACCTATCCCAACTTCGAAAATTCCATGACATAACCTCGCGCATATCTTCCAAGTACTTAGAATGTCAGCCTCTACGACTATCCATGTTTGCGAGATGGAATGCGTAAAATTGATCTCGTACCAAAGCGGCGTAATTCCTTCTAGAATCTTGGCGTAAGCTAGTGGTTGGCGGTTGAACACTTATCGATACGGGAATCCCGTCTGATCGACAATTTCACTCACATAAGTTACGCTGGAAGCAGTCCAGCCAGGAGTAGTCAAAGTCGAACCCGGTAGGAGATGGGCGGACTTGGTCGATCGTCACAATTCATAGAAATTTGCATCGTGTTTTCCTTTGGGTGGTAGGCTTCGGATCTGAAATCCATAGTAATGTTATCCAGCTTCCATTGGGAATTGGAAGGAGTTTAATAAGCGGGATGGTACTTGGTGTTGACCTTTACTTGCTGCTGCGTCGAGACATGAACACGTACTTAGAAATGTCATTTTTCATCCCTCGCCACCAGTAGTACTATTTTATATCCTGGTACATCTTATTACGTCTAGGATGCATGGTAAATACCATTTTATGAGCCTCAAATAACAACTTTTTCTTTAGCTCTTTATCATCTAGCACACATAATTTGTTCTGGAAATACAAACTTCCGGCTTCTTTCACTGAAAACTCGGTCTCGTCACCATCTCTAACCATCTGTAACTTTTTCTATAGCTCTTCATCATTTTTCTGCGCATCTATAATCATTTGCTTTAAAACCGGTTGCCCTTCTAGTTGAGCTAACATGAAATATATATCTGATCTGATGTTAATGCCCAAATAGTGCTATTTTGAGCCCTGTTTATTACGGGTTTTGAGCACTTTTTGTGTACTAATCAACTTAAATAAGTCAATTAGCACACTAAGGTCGGCTATATGCGATCATATTTTGTGGTTATTTTTAGTTTTGCAAGCCCGATTACACCATTATTATCTAGTGCGACTCAAATACAAAGAACTGAGGCCGAGACTGGTACATGTACAAGTCGAGGCAATTCTGGGCTAAAAACGAGAAGGAGAGCTGATGCGAAGGTTTGTATTGCGAATTTTGCAACTGCCTGTTTGTTGTTTGACTAACTTTTTAACTGCTTTTTGTGATTTTTTTTCCCAAACTGTCCTCAATGTAATTTTGTTGTTTCGCTGCACTTTTTGTAATTTCCTTGACTGCGAAGCGTGCTCGCCTCGGTCAGCTACGTAAATCGGTCAATCATTATCAATCAATAAAATTGGCGCCAAAGCTTTCAGTTCTCCCGCCTTGGTGATTTTCCCTTTTCTCTCCACTTTCTCACACGCGAAACCCCTTGAGGATGACAACTCAAAGGGATGTAGCTAAACCTCCCTCATCAGCCCAGAGGAAGGTTCTTGGGTCAAGGTTCTTGAGGTAAAACATTATCCTCCTGATGCCAAAGCAGGCATTTATTATCATTTATGTTTTAGCATCTCAATTTAGGCTTAAATCTTGTGATGTACCACTGATTACTTGATGCCCAGCGAAGCTTTTTGGGCTGAGTGGATACTTATTGCTAGATCATGATGCTCATAGTTGCCATTTATTTGCCTCACGGGTTCGTCGAAGGACCGAGTTTTTAGCTTTGAAACATTAATGGGTAATAAATCTTTATGAAACTTTTAGGGTTCATTTTTATAGCCAAACGAGATCTGGTTGGAGATTACTATGGAGATTATCCTCCCCAGCGCGAGGGAAAAGGATCCGAGGACATTTTGGTTGCCTTAGAACCCCCGAGCCTAGTGGCGAGACTTCAAGGAGTTCTCTTACACTTTATTTCACTACATTCCGAGTTTTCAAACCATGATCCCACTTTGCTTTTACAAGAAACCCCAAATCCAAAGTGAAATCACCATTTTCAATCAACTGTAAATCATTTTACACGAAGAAAACCCATCCCTGAGTTCGACCCTAGAACCGCTATACTGCAGTAGCTTTGCTACGACAGTAGGAATTTAGGATATAAATATTGTTGATTCGAATTTTCTTGTGGCACGAATCAAATGAAGCCATGGCGGGGATGATGCTTAGTAGAGCAAAGTGAAGCTATTGAACTTGTGATCCTCATCACAAGTGTTGGCGAATTCTCATTCCTTTTTTATTTTACCATTATTTCCCCTAACAGTTCACTGTTGGGGCAATTGAATTTTTACACTGTGCATATCTAGATTTTCTTTGTTTTAATTTTAACCAACTTTAACCTTGGTAGCTTTGTTTTTGGTTTCTTGTTGTGTTGTGTTGTGTTCTTAGGACTTTATGCACCATTGGGATAGGAACACTACAGGAAGGATAGAGAGAACCAGTGCTCCACAAGAACAGGGGTGTGAAGTGAGTTTACACAGCAACCAAATGGAGCCTCCGCCTGAGGAGCAACAAAGTCAACAAAGGGTGCAGAAACCCCGTGCACAGGTGATGAGGACCATATACACCCACCAAGTGTGAGTGCACCCTAATGTATTATGCTCCCGCGAGGACTGAGTGTTGGGCTTATCGGGTGCCCCTGCTCCCAGCCTTCCATGGTATGGAAAATGAAAATCTATCCCACATATCTAGTTTTGAGGAAGTTTGCAAGACCCAACGAGGAGATGCAATTGATATGGAATTACTAAAAGTTGAAACTTCCCTTAACCACAAAAATGAGCCAAAGATTTAGCTTAATTCTCTAAGGCTAAAAGGACTATCGGAAATTGGACAGAATGCGGGCTAATTTACGAAGAAATTCTTCAGCACACATAAAACCAACACTCTAAAATGATTTATACCTTTGCGACCTATGATGATAGGAGAGATATTTAAGGAAACCATCAGCCAGCATCCTCACCATGGTTTCGATACTTGGATGTTGGTAAACCATTTTTATGATGGGATGTCCCACACTATGAAGCAATTATTGGAGACCATGTGTGGAGGGCTTCACAAGCAAGAATCAAATGAAGCCATGAATTTTTCGATTATGTAGCTGAAACTTTAAAACATAGGATGACTAACCCGGGAGGCGAGACATGATGAAACCTACAGCAAATCAAAGGGGAGGTGTGCACTCATTGACAGAGGATATGGAAATGAAGGCAAAGTTGTCCACGTTGACTAGAAGGTTGGAAGCAAGGAAGGAGAAGGTCCTGTAGAGGTAAGGCGATAGAAGGTGCTGTACCCGTCATTACTTAGCCCCATTTGCAATCCACTAACCACCCAGGAGTGAATCTCGCCCTATGGTCCCTTTAGTAAGGGATATGATGGCTAAGCATGCCAATGTTGTGGGTCACCAATGCCCCATATGGCAACACCTATAACCCTAACTGAAGGAACCACCCAAACCTCTCCTGGAAGCCAAAACCTCCTCCATATGTGCCTCCTTCCGCACAACAGCAACATGGATCCTTATCCCAGCCACAACCACCACCATCCTCATCTCCAGTTGAACAAGCTATTATGAACTTGAGCAAGGTGGTGGGCAACTTTATGGAGGAACAAAAGGCAGTGAATGCCCAGGCTAATCAAAGAATTGACACAGTGGAAAGCACACTCAACGAGAAAATGATCAGAAATTTCCCAAAAGCATGACAGCCTGCAGGCTGAAATTTCCCAAAAATATGACAACCTGCATTATTCAATATCAAGACTAACCAACCAGTAGCAGGTGTAGGAAAAAAGGAAATTCCCTCTCAAACACAACCAAATCCCAAGGGACTGCATGAAGTGAGGCTCCTCAGGTGAGGCGGAATTCCGAGGATGGATGAGGTGACGATTATCATTGAGAAGTAGGTAAAAGAGCTCAGAAGCGGCCTTACAGCGGTGGGAACAAGGCGGGAGGCTAAAGAGGCTAAACCAGAAGAGGTGGTGACTAGGGAGACTGTAGTGAAAAATAGCACACCCCCATCTTTTCCTCAAGCACTAAAGGCTAAGAAAAAAACTATAAATCATTTGCAAATCTGAAATTATAAGGCAGTAAAGTCGACATCCTGCGATATGATCGAACAAGTCCCACATATGCCAAAATTTTGAAGGACTTTTGTATAGTGAAAAGAGGGTTGAATGTTGACAAGAAGGCTGCGGCCGAACAAGTCGATTGCAAGACTCAGTGAAGAGTATAAAGATGGGGTTGTCCTGCCGTCTCGGTTAACATTGGAGGCAACGATGTGGAAAAAGCTTCTTGTTGGACTTGAACAAGTGTAAATCTCCTCACTTGTCGATGTATAAGCGACTCGAGTTGGGAGGGCTAAACCCACCTCCATCACATTGTCTCTTGTAGATAAGATCCATCGAGATACCCAGAGACGGGGGAAGATGTTCTCGTCAGTGGACAAATTCTACTATCCATTAGATTTTGTTGTACTTGATCTGAGAACCCGGCTACCTTGGTGCGACTATGTTTCCTATCACCCTAGGGAGACCATTCTTAGCCACCTCCAGTGCGATTATCAAGTTTGCTGAAGTAATTCACAGCTCACCTTGGAAACATGACCCTGAACTCAGCATCTTCACTTGGTAAAAAAAGCCGCGTGCGACCGGTAGAAGATGGCCCGGAAGAGTTTGCATCATTGACTGGTACGGAGGAACGAGGCTAATGGGTAAGTGCGGGATGTCTTTGAATGAAGAAATTGACGTGTTCGAAGCGGCGGAAGCCCGAGGACGAAACTTGGGCAGGGGCATTGGAGAAAAAAGCAAGAAATTCTACCTTTGATGATTGAGGAAGGAACAGTGAACCCACAGGGCTTAAACCTTTGCAACAGGATCCATGCCTATTTGGAAGGCGGGGCTTGATTCTTGATTGTCATTTCCTCCTTGCTTAGCACTTCACAGGAAAGTAGCCTGCTGCACATCCTCAGGGAGAACAAGTAGGCCCTAAGGTGGAAGATTAATGATCTGAAGGGTATTAGCCCAGCAGTTTGCACCCATCACATCACATCTAATTGGAGGAGGAGGCAAAGTCGGTAAAGGGCGTACGGAAAGCGAGATCCTGTAGGAGTGGTTAGGAGCGAAAGTCAATTTATTTGTGAAATTTGGTATCATCTACCCCGTATTAGATGCTTGCTGGGTGGAGTCAATTGAAGTTATTACTAAGAAATCACGGGAGTAACAAGCGTGCAAATGAAAAGGGAGAGGAGTGCCCTGCCCGCCTTACCCTGAGTTGGAGGGTATGTATTGATTAATAGAAGACTAAATGGAAGTGACAGAGGATCACTTCCTCTACCCTTCATGGATCGGCTTCTTGAGAGGATTTTTGGTCACCCCTTCTTTGCTTCACGGATGGCGTCGGGATATTTTCAAATTAAAGAGTACTGCGAGAAGACCCGGGAAAAGACCACCTTCACATGCCCATTTGACACATATGCATACAGGAGAATGCCATTTGGCCTGTGCAATGCCCCTACCACATTCCAGCGATGCATGCTCAGTATTTTCAGTGATCTGGTAGAGCGAATTATGGAGGTTTACATGGATGACATCACAGTCTATGGAGGGAGCTTCGAAGAATGCCTGATCAACCTAGAAACTGTCTTGCACAGGTGCATAGAGAAAAACTTGGTATTGAATTGGGAAAAATGCCATTTTATGGTCAACGAGAGGTGTCTTGGGGCGTATTATTTGAAAAGGGATCGAAGTTGTGAGTGAAATTGACTTGATTTCCTGGCTGCCCTCCCAAAAATGTCAAGATTACAGACAATTCTTAAGGCACATGCGAGGCTTCTATAGGAGATTCATCATAGACTGCAAAAATTGCCAAGCCTCTTTTACAAATTGTTGGAAAAAGATGCGAATTCATTTGGGATCTGAAGCTACTTGAAACTTTGAGGGCTCGAGGCTGTTAACCCCTTGCTGTGAGGGCCCTAGCGGCAAGTTACCTTTAGGTGATGTGAGATCTGGCGGTCTCGCCATTGGAGCAACTCTCGGGCAAGGGAGGAAAGCCCTTATGTGGTCTATTAATACCACCAAGTGAGACATTAAATGGTAGGAGGTGACCACGAAGGAGTGTTGGCAGTGGTCTATGCCTTAGATAAGATTCGAGCTTATTTGGTTGGGTCGGACTTAATCATATTCACGGATCATTCAGCCTTGATGTACCTGCTCACCAAACAAAATGCTAAGGCTAGGCTTATTAGATGGGTTCTCCTGCTGCAAGAGTTCAACTTGTAGATCAGAGACAAAAAGGGTGTGGAAAATGTTGTTGCTGATCACCTCTCGAGATTAACAATAGCACACAACACTCACAACCCTCCAATCAATGATGAGTTCCCCGAGGAGTCCTTGCTCCTGGTTGAGAAGACACCCTGGTATGCCCACATTGAAAATTACTTGGCTTGCGAGAGACTCTGACATATTGAGCCTGAAAATAAGAAATTCTTCTTTGCAAAAATTCACTCATATTATTGGGAAGAACCCTTCTTGTACAAATACTGTGTTGATCAGATAATCAGAAGGTGTGTGCCTGAAGCAGAGCAACAAGGAATACTCAGCCACTTCCATGAGAATGAATGTGGAGGCCATTTCACTTCCTAGAAAACTGCTAGGAAGGTGTTACGTCACGAATCTTTGAGATGCCCGCTATATTATGCGAGAGGTGCGACAAATGCCAAAGGTTGGGGAAAATTTATTGCCGTCACATGATACCTTTAAACCCGATTTTGGTAGTTGACCTATTCGACGTATAGGGCATCGATTTCATGGGACCATTCCCTTCTTCCTTTATATACCTCTACATTTTGGTGGGAGTTGACTATGTGTCAAAGTGGTTGCTTGATCCCTTTGCGGAGGCTTGGTAGACCACGGGGTGGTACTTTTGAAATTCTTAAAAGAAAACATACTCTCCAGATTTGGGGTCCCCAAATCCATAATTAGTGATGGAGGTTCGCATTTCTGCAACAAACCTTTTTAGAGCCTCCTCACTAAGTATGGTGTCAAGCATAAAGTAGCCACCCCATACACCCTCAGACCAGTGGCCAAGTTGAGTTAGCCAACAGGGAAATCAAGACAATACTGATGAAAGTGGTGAACTCTAACCGAAAGGATTAGTGTTTGTTGGACTCTTTGTGGGCCTTCTGAGAACAACCTACTAGACCATTACGGGCATGTCTCCCTTGCTCCTTTGGTTATGGCAAAGCATGTCCTGCCTATGAAAATTAATTATAAGGCATGGTGGCGTGAAGAGCGAACTGGATATGGGTAGAGCTGGTCTCAAAAGGCTCCTCGATATCAATGAGAATTTGGAAGGCGGAATGATGCCTACTTCAGCTCAAAATTGCAAAAGATAAGGTGGAAAGTGGCATGATCCTTCTTGGCTCGTAAACATTTCAAACGAGGAGACGAGTGTTGCTTTCTACGACTCAGCTCCTCTTTCGAAAGCTTAAATGAGATGGGCAGGTCATTCACCGTCCGGGAGGGTCTATCTCGATGGATCAGTAGACCTGTTCAATTCCAAAGACAATAGGGTGTTCCAAGGTCAATGGAGCCAAGGCTGAAGCCATTTGCGGTCTGCTTCGGTAGGACAAGGAGGAGATCCCCCTCCTTGAGCCTCCATGATTTCAAGAAACTACCTGAAAGGGAGTGACTTCTGTAGTATCTCAGAAGTCACTAAAATTTTTGTTAGAATTTTATTGCTTTATTCTTGTAGTTCTATTTGTGATTTTCTCGATTCCCTTGTTCTTGCCATATTTTCTTTTGCAAATTTTCTCACTTATAAGTATGTTTTCTCATAGCTTTGTTGGTTTTACGTGCGGGTGTTCTGATAGGCGGGAAATTTACGTTTGCTGGAAATTTCCGGAGTTCGCGAAATTCTTAGCACCAACATTCATCTCCCTTGTTTTGTTCTGCCTTTTCGCCTTCCTGCAACCTTTCGTCTCCTGCACCACCATTTATTAGGCATCTAAGGGCATTTAATTGGCCATAACCCTTCAATTACCCCCCCCTCTATATAAACCTCCCTTCTCTCCTTTTCAGTTCACATTTTCATTTCCCATTTGAAGTTCCCCTCTCCACCTCCTCTCCTTCTCTAGCCCAACCATGGTGAAGACCCGCGGAGGACACACTCTAGGCCTGGGTGCACCATTCCTCTCATCTGCTGCCGACTCCGATCACGGCCGGCCGCGGAAGTCGCGCTGAGTCCCGAGCCTGCGGCGCCGCCCTTGCCATGCACAGCCCACGCTCTTTGCTCAGGGCATCCTTGTCATGGGCTCTTCCTCTGCTCCTGCTTCATTCCATCCCCCTACTGTCTTTGCCCCTTCCTCG
This sequence comes from Tetrastigma voinierianum, assembly GCA_016808115.1. Lineage (NCBI taxonomy): Eukaryota > Viridiplantae > Streptophyta > Magnoliopsida > Vitales > Vitaceae > Tetrastigma > Tetrastigma voinierianum. The sequence goes on along the minus strand of JAEQBH010005319.1, from coordinate 439,201 downwards.
GTACACCATACCGTTGGCCCTGGATTCCTCCTCTCAGCCTCATCTAGGCCCAAATCCGGTCTCCCACCTTCAAGAGGACGGACCTCCAGCCAAGAGAGTCCTCTGGTTCAGTTTGAGGCCCAGTCACCACCTACTCCAAGGCCACTGGCTGAGATCTCCCTCCGAATCTGTCCCTGGCACCATCATTAGGAGCTACTTCAGCTGCGATCCTATTCGGGGAATGGTGATTAGGTGGGAGAACAATACGACAAGGTTCATTATGATCTCCCGGCTGTCTTGAGACCAGGCTCCGAGATTCGATGCTCCTAGTGCAGAGGTACTCCCTGGAGCCATTCATGTCTTTTGTCCACAATCAACGATGGCTCGGTGTTTAGTCAACCAATCCATTCCTAGAATCAAGTCAAACTCTCGAAATGCTAAGGTTATCAAATCAGCGAGAAACTCTCTTGCTTGTATAACAATGGGGCAATTTCTATATACACTATTCACACTAACACTGTGCCCCAACGGACTAGTCACATGCATGTCATATCTTTGATTTCTCCATCTATTTGGTGCTGTCGAATACATGCTCATTGCATTTACATAAAGATGGTAGATCTAGGATCGATCAATGCATGCATCTTAATATCATATAAAGAAAATATACCGACTATAACCTCGGAGCATCTGATCCTCCACGAGCCTTCATAGCATATGCTCGTGCTAGTCTTTGTAGGCATAGGGCGATCCAGCGTGCAGGCTAAGCCTCCTTGTCCTACATGCTAAAGATGAGCCACTCTGGAACCCTACACCGATTCTCGAGTCGAAAGTGGTGCCGCGAATCTTCCTCGCCACTTCCTTGTTGACTTCTATTATCCCTGACTCGGGGACAACGTGCTATCAAATTCTCAAGGCTTCCACAGAAAACACCCTCCCGTCAATAACACCTGGCCCGATGCCATCTATATGGAAATGAGTGCACTTAGAGATTTCTCCACTGTCCCCAACTTAAGCACCTACATTGTAGCGACCCCAGAGCTACATTTGACCTAGTTGGCGGATCAGAGCGAAACCGAGGGCGCCGTGAAGCTGCGCACATCAAATACAATTCATTAATATAAATGTTTTTCATTATCAAATCTTTGGAAGCGATTTCCATTTAGAGGCGAAGCCCGTAAACATTTACAATTTCAATCTGATTCAGCACAAAATATGCATTTAACTAAAAATGGCATTCTATGCCATTTACAACATAATATCCAAAATCGTAATCGGATATAAGTACAAAAATAATTTTTGAGTTGAACTCCTTTTGTTTACAAAACAATGTCATGTTCAAAATGGTGAGGATGCATGTAACGGAGCATACTCCGTGATCTTTCTAGATGACTCTGAGCTCCTCGGCCTTGGGTCCACTTTTGATCACTGTCTATCAATCGGTACATGTGCATTGATTAAAACAATACGCTAAGCATTTTCATGCTTAGTGGTTCTATACAGTTCTCTATTCCACTTCAGTTCAGTACAAATCATGCATTTATCAAAATAATGCCTTTATACAATGTCTATACAAATACACTTTTCAAATCATTTTTTCGCGTTTCGGTTTGCGATTTCACATATGGCTATAGAGTCAACATTCACGACAAATTCAATTAGTGAATCCTGTCCTGTTTGTCATTCAGTAGCAATGTGATTTCACATTCAATATTGCAATCTCACATATGACTATAAAAGTCGACATTCATGACAGATTCAATTGGTGAATCCTGTCTTGTTTGTCATTCAGTAGCAATGTGATTTCACATTTAACAAATACGGTTACCTTCATGACGAATTCAGTTGGTGAATCCCGTCATGTTGGTCGTTCAATAATACATTTCTAATTAGTTTATTCTCATGCGGTAAATTCACTTATAGTTCAAATACGTGCACATACGGATGCTGCGAGCATTTGAATCTTTAATAATTCAAATCCAATGTGTATATATAAATATATATATATATATATTTCACAAATAGAGCTTGAAATAGAATTGAGTCCACGAGAGAACAAAGAGAGAATAGAGAACAAACCAAATTATCGTCCTTTTTCTCTTCCCGATGCAGTCTAGAGTCGAGGTTATGCGTCCTCACTCGTACCTAGTCAAATGAAAATTCTCCACTCTCAGTGGTTAAACAAATAATCATGCTAAACGATATCGTCGAGGCGGTGAGGTACGGTAGGTTTTTCACTTAGTTTCATTCTTATTTGTACCCCTACTAATCATTTATCAGGGTCCCTAAACAATCGGTGTACGAATACGGGACTTAAAATTTCATAGCATGCAAAAACAGGGTTGCAAGCGAGTGGTGCAGGTACCCTCTTCGCGTACGTACCGATCCCTTGAAATGTGCTCCCGATACCACTTGTCTTCTGCCTGATGGTGCCACCACTTGTCTTCTACACAATGGGTACCGATACCCTCTTCAGTACGAATTTACCACTTACAGGGATATGCCTAGAAAATGGCAGATTTCGCCATTCTCACTCATTTTTCTTCCATAAACCTCCTCTAATTCATCCCATATAAAAAATCCACCATGGAATCCATCCAAAACAACTCCAAAAGTGGTTTAGAATCAATGAAAACCTCTTTTCTTAAGTTATGGCTTTTCCCCAAAATCAAAATCACAAAAGATGAAGTTAGGGTTTTGTTTTCTTACCTTGAATCTCTTCAAATCTCCACTTCTAAGTTGCTTGATCACAAAGGAGCAAGAAAATGGGAAGAGACCCAACCAAAACTTGCTCCTTCTCTTGCCCTAGCTCTCTTCTCCCTTTTCTCCTCTCTTCTTCTCCAAAAACGGAATTGCTCCAAATGAGCTCCCTTAGACCACTTTTGGTCCTTAAATCCCTTTTAAGTGTAAGGCCTTGTTTGGCCTACACACCCATTTCTCATTTCTCATTTTCTCCTTTTTGGTCTTAAGTCACTTATTCTTCATAGGCCTTGTTTGGCCACAAAAATGCATTCTTTTGACTTAAGTTTCTCCCAAGGTGCTTTATAGCCCATATTTCATTTATTTGCACTCCCAGCTCTCATATTTTACTTAGACATATAAACGTATTTACAATTGACCCTTAGGTCCTCATTTTACAAATTTCAAATTTGCCCTTTACACTTGGGTAAATTTCCGAGTCTAATCAATTCTCATTTAGCATATAATATTTGCATTTGGCTCTTAGCCATATTATCATTTATTCAATATTCATTTAACAATTCCCGAAAAATACCCAAGTTGGCTCAATTTATACCCAAAATATATAATAATTTCTATTATAAAATTCTAGGGTATTTTTGGGGCGTTACATCTACCCGCACTAGATACTGTTATACCTCCCTATCTTCTACCTCTTATAGCCAAACCCTGTACTGACTCGGCTTGAACATCTCTAGCTCTTTTACCAGAAAAGGAGGAGGCTCCTTTTGAGACTTTTCATTCTTTCTTTGGACGATCTCTCACTTTCATTGCAGCTTGGACCAACTGATAAAAGTTCACCTGTTGGAGAGAAGTCACAGGTGCTAAGTACCTCTTGATGGAATCATGTAGTCCATCTTTAAATTGCCTACACTGAAATGCCTCGGTGAGGACCGCTTCTGGTGCATATTTGTTGAGATGGCTGAACTCTTTCTCATAGTCAGCCACAGATAAGTTCCTTTGCTTCATATTCGAGCCCATTTCCATATAGACTCCCTATAATAATACATAACATACTTTTACTGAACTCTTAGACAAGAATTCCCATGTCATGGGATTTGGAATCCTGAACTTTTGAGCACCGGTTTCCACCCGATCACATGCCTCGCCTGCAATAGTGAGACTTATGATGCTACATTCGAGAGGGCATCCTAACCTCTTCGATACCCTTTCTAGCTTTTCTAGCAAGTGCAGCACTTTGACTCTTCCATACTCGACCCATAGATTCCTCTACTCCATGTCTTCTTACTATGTGTGGAGCTAGGAATGAGTCAATATATCAAGACCAGAGCCATGTCTGCGATATTCTCCGACAAGGCTTCCGTGTTTCGATGGGTACATTACTTTCTAAAGGCTTAGAAGCTGATAACTCTTGTTCCCTTGGGTTAACACTCTCAGCAGCTTCTTTAGGACGATCCATCTATACAAAACCTGAGACATCCATGGGTCGAGACGTTACTTAACATAGGCATGTTTATCTTATAATCTATTTAGAAGGTTTAAAACTTGTCGAAGCGCCTAAACTGGGCTCGATACCACTAACTTGTGGCGCCCTGGCCGACACCCCTAGTGTCAAGCCGAGGTGTCAACTTACACATGTTTACGATAAACCTATAAACTTTAAGCTTGTTCATTCATATAATGTTAAATGCTTGTACTATTGTAGCAGCGGATTATAAAATATATTCAAAGATCCACAAATGGGTGTTCGAGCTTATAAAAAACTTTACATTTGTTTACAAACAACAAAAAGAATATTACATATACAAAATAGACCAAAAAGTCTTCCGGTGGGCATCTAACTATGTGTTGACGTTGGAAACTAATGAGGGTTGTCCGGCCTTCTTGTCTCTGCTTCCGTACCTACACGGATGAAAACTCGTGCTAAGCTTTATGCTTAGTGGGAATAAACTCGTGGACGACCACTAACATAGATCATCACACTTCTATACACATCTAACATATCATATCATTAAAACATGCTTATACATATCTCATATTTACTTATCATATCATGTTTCATTTCTTATCAACGTTCATATACATTTCATATGTCATATTCAAGTCATTTGTTTTATGTTTCATGCATTCATAAATCTTAGAAGTGGATAAAGGAAACTATAAAAGGCAGAAGGCGTACTCTTGTCTGGCTGATTAATTACATAAGGGCGAAGGTGCTGTTATCAGTAATGCGAGACAATGACCATCTATAAGGGCGGAAGGCGCTGTTATCATTGTGCGAGACAATGACCATCTATAAGGGCCGAAGGCGGCGTAATGACAACGAGGCCAACTAATCGGTATGTTGAGACTTGTTTTCCTGTCAGACATGCCCATCTATCCCTCTACGGGTTCTAAGCAGACAATCCATGTGTATTTTATGTTCAGTACATATCTCATATTCCCGAATAATTATTGTCATCCGAGTAATCATATCCGATATTTACAATCATTTATTTGTATCCTTTGCATTTTCATATTTTATTATATGCATGAATAACTATGGTTACCATGTATACTTATGAGCTATTTGCTATCATTCCAATTTCATCAAGCTATATATGGATGGATTCTATACTCCAAAGGGCTTTCCATAGAAGTCGAGAACATGTCCAAAACGGAGTTCGGACGAAGGAACTATGACCATCGAGAGTTGAAGGCTTCCTATGAGCAGTGACTGCAGCTAACCAGCGGGCCCTACTATTTTTGTGATTTCTAGACCTAATATGAGTTCCAATTTAATCAAGCTATATATGGATGGATACTATACTCAAATATCAGAGTCGAACATCCAGAAGCGGAGTTCGAGACGAAGAAATTATGACCTTCGAGTTGAGCGTCCTATGGCAGTGACTACGAGCGAGACAGTAGAGCCTCTGTTTTGTTGTTTCCGGACCTAATATGAGTTCCAATTTAATCAAAGTATATATGGATGGATTCTAGACTCAAAGGAATTTCCATAGAGTCTAAGAACATCCAAAACGGAGTTCGGACAAAGAAATTATGATCGTTTGAAGTTGAAGGCTTCCCATGAACAGTGACTATGAGCATAACCAGCAGGGCCTACTATTTTTCGTGGTTTCTGGACCTAATATGAGTTCCAATTTCATCAAGCTATATATGGATGGATTCTAGACTCAAAGGGATTTCCATAGATTCCAAGAACATCGGCTTAGAGGTCGTACGAAGAAATTATGACCGTCCAGAAGTTGAAGGGCTACCCATGAGCGGTATTTCTGAGAAGAACCGGCGGGGTCTCTTTGTTTTTTTGTAATTTCTGGACCTAATATGAGTTCCAATATTATAAATATATATATATGGATGGATTCTAGACTCAAATGGATTTTCATAGAGTCTAAGAACATCCGAAACAAAGTTCGAGCGAAGAAGTTATGTAGTCGGTGGAGAAATTTACAGCGACATCTCCCTAAAACCCCAATATTTCCTTATGCAAATATTCCTCAATTACGGATTAAAATCAACCAACTCAAGTCCAAAACACAATCAATATACCAAGTAGGGTTATTTTAGACCCAAATTCATAAAAATAAAAAAAAGGGTTTATGGTTTCTTCTTCATCAAACAATTCCATACAAAAGTCCAAAAGTCCAATAATCCATACCAAAATCATAGTTTCCATGCAAGTTCCATACCTTTTGCTCTTCTTCTTCTTCTTCTTCTTCCTCTTCTTCTTCTCTTCTTCCTCTTCTTCTTCTCTTCTCCTCCTCTTCTCCTCTCTTCTTCTACCCGTATGACCTCTCCCCATCCTAGACCAAAATGAGAGACAAATTTTGGTCTTATCCATTTTATTTTTAAATCTTTCTTTTATTACTCTTTGGTCCTCAATTTCATTTTTATTCTCAATTCAATATCAAATCCTGGGTCTACAATCTTCTATTCTTATGTCATTTGGGTCCTTAGTGGCAGTGCAATTTAACAGTTTTTGTATAAGTGCAGGTTTTGCTTATTTTATTTTAGCCTTATTTATTTCGAAAAAATATTCTTTTACTTTTATTATACTAAATATGTTATAAACTATCGAGTGTTTGAGAGTGTTACAAAATGAGACCGAATCACCATGGATTTTGTGATTGAGTTCCATTGACGAGGAGGCATGGCCCGAGTTTGGAGTCATAGTAAGGCCCAGGTTACCAAGTCGACTCACTTCCTACTAGTGAGCCAGGCTATTCACTTGATAAGCTAAGCGGTTGTATATCAAAGAAATAGTTAGGTTACTTGGGATTCCTATATCCATTATTTAGGCCCGGTCAGGGTTTACTTGAATTTTGGGGCTTAAGAGGCCTTGGGCACTCAATTGAATTTCAATACAGCGTTCCACCCCGCGAGATGGATGGGACCAATCAGGAGAGTGATCCGGATACGGAAAATATGCTAAGGAGTTGTGTGATCGACTATGAGGGTAGTTAGGATAGAAACATCCCTTTAGTTGAATTTGTGTACAACAACAATTTCCAATCGAGTATTGGAATGGCGCCTTACGAGGCTTTATATGGAAGAAAATGTAGAACATCGTTGTGTTGGACGGAATTGAGCGAAAAGAAAGTGATTGGCCCTGACTTGATACAAGAGACTAAAGAAAAAGTGAAAATGATTAGAGAGAGATTGAAAGTGGCCACCGATAGACAAAAATCATATGCTGACATGAAAAGAAATTATATTCGATATGAGATCAGCGAAAATGTGTTTTTGAAAGCATCGTCTTTGAAGAAGGTGATGAGATTTGGGAAAAAGGGCAAGTTGAGCCCTAGATTTATTGGCCCCTATGAGGTGATCGAAAAAGTGGGTCCAGTGGCATACCGTTTGGCATTACCTCCGGAATTGGAAAAGATCCATAATGTTTTCCATCTTCCGATGTTAAGGAGGCATAGATCCGACCCGTTGCACATAGTCTATTGGGAGACAATTGAGCTGAGACCGGATTTAACGTATGAAGAAGAGCCAATGGAGATCTTGGCTCGGGAAGTGAAAAAATTACGGAACAAGAAGATTCTGTTAGTCAAAGTGTTGTGGAGAAACCCACGAATGAATAAACCCTTGGGAAAAGTGAAGAAAGCGATGTAGCGGTATCCATGGCTGTTTAATGAAGGTAATTTCGAGGAAGAAATTTTCTTAAGAGGAGGAGAGTTATAGCGCCCCAAAAATACCCTAAAATTTCTATAATAATTTTATTATATATTTCTGGTATAAATTGAGCCAAACTTGGGTTTTTCCGGGAAAACTGATAAATTGTTAAATTGTGAAAAGTGAAATGAATAAGTGAGCATATGATTAAATATTATATGCTAAAATGAGAAAATTGATTGAACGCGAAAATAAACCCAAGTGAAAAAGGGCAAATTTGAAAATTTGTAAAATAAGGACCTAAGGGTCAAATAATAAGCTTAAATGCTAAAGTGAATTAAATGATAAATGAAAGAGAAATGAACACCAAAAAGGAGAAAATTGAGAAATGGAATTTGGGTGTAAGTCAAACATGGCCTTACACTTAAAATGAGGAATAAGACCAAATGTGGTCTTAAGCATTTATTGCATTTTTATGCCAAAAAGTTTTTTGAGAGAGTGAGAAGGAGAAAGATAAGTTATGCAAGAAGAGTGATTTTGGTGGGAGATCATCCCATTCCTTGCTTAAGTGATCAAGCATCTTGAGTGAAGAAGATTCAAAGGGGATTTGGGCAAGAACCAAACCACCAGATTTCTTCAGTGATGTTTGGGTTAGAAAAATAATCAATCCATGGGTTTGCTCATGATTGGTTTAGGATGATATTAGGAGTGATTCCCATGATTTGTTTTAGTTTGAGGATTTTTGGAGAAACATCGCAAAAGTGAAAACTGGAAAAATCTAGGTAAAAGCAGGCTCCTCTGACTGCCACGACATAGAACCTGTTGTGGCGTAGACTCACAGCAAATGGCGTGGGATGCCCTTCCTAGATGCGAGGCGAGGGGCTAAATGGCACCCCTCGAGTACGCCGGGACGTGGCAAAGCTCGCCCTTGATGAAGGCTACACCGCAGCGTAGCAATGCTCACCTTCTGGCGTTCTTCTTATTCACGATGAACAAATTTAATATTTTTGTTTCCAAACACACAGTATTCATACACTTAGATAGTTAAGGACCTAATAGAGTGATTAATGGGGTTTCAAATAAGGATAAACCCCAAGTGAAAACGTATCGTACCTCGCCGTGAAAAGTAGAAATTGTATTTATTGGTGCGGGTGAAGAACGACAACTTGACCTAGGGTGAGTATCGAAGAAAGACAAGGGATCGATAAATTGAGGTCCTAAGCGTTCTCTGCTGACTCCGATTCCATTTCAAGTTCTATTAATTGGAATATATACATATATTGATTTGAATTATTAGTATTCAAAATGTTTGTCAAATATCTGCATGTGCGCAAGTATTTGAACTATAAGTGAATTTATTGCATGTGAGTAAATTGATTTAAATTGTATTATTGAATGACCAACATGACGGGATTCACCAATTGAATTCGTCATGAAGGTAACTGTATTTGTTCAACGTGAAATCACATTACTACTAAATGACAAACAGGGCGAGATTCGCCAACTGAATCCGTCGTGAATGTTAATTTCTATAGTCATATGTGAGATTGTAATATTGAATGTGAAATCACATTGCTACTGAATAATAAGGGCCGGGTGATAAGTAAGTGTGATGTGTAAAAACTAGATGTAAGCCTATGTGCGCAAGTGCAACGTCATTATCAAGTAATATAGTGTACTAAGTACGGATGTCGATCCACGGGAGAAGTGCGTTGACTGCGAAATTGGCGCTAATATTATATATGGACTTAAACTGCAATTTCTATCTAAATAACATATGTGATTAAAAATAAAGCTAAATTAACTTGTGGAATTACTACCTTGCCAAGACTGATTTGTCTCCCCACATACTTTTGACGGATTATTATCTAAGGGTTAATATTTAGTCTATTAATGATTTCTCGATGGCGGGAGTGATGGAACCTATAAGATATCCTTTCTCGAGGTATATGCACTTTATCTCGATAGGTTAGATTGCATCACGACCTAATACTCCGAAACGCCTAAATGGTCGAACCCTACTTGCCATTCTTGGAATCAGGATATCTCTATTTACTGAATTAACCGAGGGTCGCTCTATTCAGATCCCTGGGAGTCCTTATCTCTCGATCTCGGATACCCAGCAAGATCATGTCAATGTTGGCCAGACATCACCATGAATATGAACCATAGATATAGAGACGATCGATGCAAATCATAAATAAACATAATAAAATAAGTTTAAGCATTAATCCATTCAATTGAGACAAGGTTCAACAAAACCCTAGAAACCAATCTAGAACATAGTAGAACTGAATATACGCATCATTCTATAAATCATCAGTCGTTTATGAGAAAAGAAAAATACAAAAACACTGTCTTTTCTAATGATTCGAGTCGCTGCTCTCTGTTTTCCACGCTCTAGTCCACACGTTCTTCGATGCCCTCATCATGAGGTTCCATTTGCTTTTTATGATTCTGAGGCAGACATCACAATGACGTCACAACGTCGCGACGTTGAGGAGTCACAATGTTGAGGCGTCGCAACGTTAGGTCACTTGTTGACTTTTTCTTTTTGTTGACCCGGAGCGTTGCGGCGTTGCGGCGTCCGGCAATGCGGGACACATCACGATGCTAGAACATCGCGACATGCCGCTAGTTTTTCTCCTACTTCTTCTTTCCGGCTCAATTTCAAAACCACCTTAACCGCTTTCTTGATTCCACAAAAAAAAAAATTCGAAGTATATATTGAAATTTATAATGCGCTTATTTAAATGTAAAATCAACTAAAACATAAAGCGGGCCTTGGGTATAATATGAGTGTTTAGGCACTTATCACCCACGAGCTGCTCTTGCTTGTCCCCAAGCAAGAAACCGACTCCAAACTTGATACATAAGAACCTAACATACTAAACTCAACGCCCTAATTGTGATGCCCATGCTGCTAGAAGAAGGATCAAAATGGACGAACTTGCAAATCTTGCCTTTTTACTCAAATTTCAGAGGATCCATAAGGATGTTCGACTTTTGAAGGAATTCAGCTGAACATGATTCAGTTGACAAGTGACTCAAACCTCTATGGTTGCCTAATAGCCATTCCCAGGCCTATGTGCATTTGATACATGATCCCTAGCATATAAATCGGTTTCGATACCCCCAAACTTGAATTCATCCCACCTAATTGGAAGCGTCTAACTATAGATGGATAAGAATGCACCATTTTTATTCTCTTAACATACCTACTCCTGAAAGAAAAACTAGTGCTCGTAAGTTTATGTTGAGTGTTCCTGTATCGGGGATTCGTTGGTGGCTCCCCACCAGTTGGTTAAGGGCACTGGGCATTCAGTTCCCCTCGAACTTTACCCTGAACACTCAATTAAACCTAAGAGCCCTAAGCTGTGGGAAACTTCCATCCTCTGTCCCATGTAACGGGTAGTGAAGTCAATGGCTCCCGGTCGGTTGAAACAGACTGAAGGCCCTCGGATATGCGGGATTCAGGTCGAAGATCCCTTGTGGTTCATATTTGTTTTGTTTTTGTTTTTGTTTTTGTTTTTGTTTTTGTTTTTGTTTTTGTTTTTAAATATATATATATATATATATATATATATATATTATATTTGGGGCTCGAAGGCAATCCTCTTTTTCTATGGTGTCTCATCACTTTAGTGTTTAGAAGCCCCCACCGGTTGTGGACCTTAAAACAAGCCGGGTTGAACCTAGGCATACCTAGAGATCATACATTAGGTGTGATAGGCTCGTTAAATTGGTTTTACGGAATATCCAAGGAGTGATTCCTTTCTGTTGTCTCCTACCTATCCAAAATGAAATTCTCGAGCATCTAACGACCTACGGATCTCTCTGGATTTATACTATGTTTTTCTAAAAATATTTTTGAAGTGGTCCAAAGGGATCCTTGAATAGCATCACGCACATAACTACCAAAACAATCCTACTGTTGAAGCAATTCAAAGCCAGGAACTCCAGTGAGGCAAAAGCAATATATAGTGGAATAATAATGTTAACACCAGTCACTCATCCTACAAACCTAAAACAAAGACACGTATAACTAAGCACGAATTCTGACATACTAAAATAGCAACGCAAAAAAAAAATATATATAACCTAAAAACAAAACAAACAAACACAAGAAAACAACCCTGACATCCACAAAACCGATCACCCGCACCCCAATGTGTGGACATTGTCTAATGTCCTATGAAAGAGCGAGAAATTGTAGGAAACTTCACGGTGATCGGCCGAATCAACTATTTGGTGTCGGCGGTGGTATTTGGTGGAGGTGGCTAATGTGGTGGTCGATAGGGACTATTGATTCTGAAGGATGGTCGCCTAGTTGGCTGGGAGCGGCGCATGTGCTCAGACTCATCTGGGCGATGAGGACTCGGTGCTCTTGGGTCTAAATCAGTAGGCCTCGGCAGCGGTGAGGTCCCATGCTAGGTCCTGCAGGATAGTGGAAGAGGCCCGTCGGATCCTCCTCCTGGGACGGCTGTAGTGGTGGTGGATAGGAGGAGGCATGTCAGTGATCACCTTGGGGGTGTTAGGAATTCATAAGACTTGATACTCTCGAAGCTCGTCCTCGTCGAGGGTTCATTGCTCGAGTCATACATCGCTTCGGGTCGTGGTACACCCGGCTTGTCACGCTTGACCATAATTGCCTTAATCGGGTGTATCCACGCCTCATTGTCTTCTAAGGGCACCCAGGAAACGCTTGCATAGTCGTAAATGAGAATTGCCCTAGGTTCATCTCGCATCTACGTTGGTCCAATACCCTAATGACTTGAGTAGTGGTAGCATGGAGCCTATTAAAGGGCTCAGAGGGAACTGGGTTAAGGTTATAATATCGTTTGATAGACTGTGCATTGAAGTCTACAAACACCCCGGGCACCTTAACATTTTTCAATGCATGGATGATGAGATTGTCATTAGGAATTCTCGCCTTACACTTGTGGCGGTTGTGTAGGGGAGTTGGCACGGTGCCTCCATCCTTTCCATGTCGTCTTGCGAAAGAAGTCGTCGGGGTGGTGAAACCCCTTCTCCTGAATAAATGACCGATTTTTTTGAAATTAGGCCGAACTTCATGGCCACATCCTCATTGACAAACTTGTCATGGTCATAGCAATGTGCGGGCTCTTCATTGCTTGGAGCCTCTTTCTTGAGCGGTCATCTTTTCTTTGCTTGCTGAGCATTGTTGTGTCTCACAGACCTCCTAACCACGGGAGTAGCGGTGGGACGAATGAAATATGAAGCCACCCAAGCTCATTGAGGCAATTGATCAAACAAAGTAAACAATGGGACTGAGGGCTGCGTGATTCTACCAGAGGACTTCGATAGCCACAAACACTCCACTGTCCTTCCTAGCCTAACAAGACCCAGCGGGATAGATCGGCTCTACGGAAGGAATACGAATCTTCCTTGGACAGTAAATGGCTGGATTAGGGCACCATTGAGCTGTTCAATGGGAGACGGAGGCTCTAGAGATGGGCGCAGGGCCATGGGAGTGTCTTAGGGCTGGTTGGGACAAATGGAGATGGGTGCGTTGGGTACTACAGGAGCTAAGGGATTTGGGAGCTCAAACTTAAGGGTTGCGTGGGGAAGAAGACTGAAGGTTGTTGTGCATAATAAAAGCAGGAGACAGCGTCATTGATGTTCCGGAGGGTTTATTAGCTAACATGCTAGCGTTGAGCTATCGACGTTCGAAGAAATTAATATCGCAATCGCGACATTCCGGAGAAATTGCCAGCGGCGTCGCGGCGTGGGGGTGGAAATAATGTTCTGAGAGAGGGTCCAAAACAAGGATATGCGTCAGCGGCGTTGAAATCAACGTCAGCGACATGGGGGCTTGATTTTTACAGGGTCCTTGGCGTCACAACATTGAGAGCCAGCGTCACGGCGTGGCCGAGAGAGGGTGAAAGGTAGTATAAAATTTTTTCAAAAACATTGCCGTTTGAAGAACCCCGAATGAAGTGACCCCTTCGCGCACTCTGGAATGAGCTCGAGCTATCTCCAGCTTCCATTTCTCTCTGAGTCTATAAACAAGCAATCAATCGCATTAGATTACGGAAAGAAGACGGAAAAACTATGCTAAAACTAAAAACACGCAAAGTTAAACTACGGAAAAGCAGGTTGCCTCCCAGTAGTGCTTTGTTTAAAGTCATTAGCTTGACTTCCTTGAATCTCAATGTTCCCAGAGCTCCGGGTACACTTGACTATAGTCTGCTCTGGTATGCTTGGCGAATGTCTTTGCTTGTTTGTATGATACGCCCAGTATGGCTTCAACCGTTGCGTGTTAACTTTGAAGGTCCCTTTCTTTGGGTGCATAATTTCCGCCCTCCATATGGGAAAACTTAGGTCACTGTGAATGGTCCCGACCATCATGACTTTAGCTTCCCTGGAAAAAGTTTGAGTTGGGAATTGAATAGGAGGACTCGTTGACCCGCCTCGAACTCTTTCCTGGCGATATGTTTGTCGTGCCAGGCTTTCGTCTTTTCATATATATTGAGCATTCTCTCGCCTCGTTGGAATTCATCTAATTCACTAAAGCGCCAGCATCCGCTTCTCTCCTATATTTTGATGTCTATGTTCAACATGCAGTGGCACATTATGCTTTCCATGCTCTAATTCTACTAGCGGTGTATGCTTTCCATAAACTATTAAGACAACATACCCAATGGTGTTTTAAATGTTATCCTGTATTCCTAGAGTGCATCCTCAATCTTCTTGACCAATCCTTCAGCAGGCGTGGTGTTTTCTCCATAATGGACTTTATCTCTCGGTTCGACACCTCTGCTTGCCCATTTGCCTATGGATGGTATGCGAGTAATGTGCAATGCCGCACTCCATATTTTTGCAAGACCTTGTCAACCATCTTATTGCATAAATGAGTACCTCCATCTGTGATCAGTGCTCGTGGAGTGTCGAACCGTGTAAATATGTGGTTGCGAAGGAACTTGGCTACCACCTTGCGCGTCGTGCTAGCGTGTTGGTATTGCTTACCCATTTAGAGGCGTAATCTCTGCCAAGCAAGATGTCTGGGTTACTAAATGAGGGAGGAAATGGGCATAAATCCATCACCAAATCAAATAGCTCAACTTCTAGAATTGTGCTCATGGGTGGTTCATCATTTTTAGAAATGCTCCCAATTCTTTGGCATTTGTCGCGGTGGATCTGGCTGGTGACATCCTTGGGTCGCTAGGCCGATGAAGCTGATTGAAGTACCTTTGGCGTTGTCCTCTAGCCTCCAATGCCCTCCCACATGGTAAGTGTGGCGTTGATTTCAGAATACGACCATTTCATCTTAAATTTTTATCGCCTTATCGCCAATTCGACCTGATTGCTGTATAGAATAGGTTCCTCCCAATAGTAGTGTTTCAAATGTGCAAAGAACCTCTTCTTTAGTTGGTAGCTAAACTCTGGAGGGATCACCTTGGCCACTAAATAATTCACATAGTCGGCAAACCATGGAACCGGCTTTTTGTCTTTGATTGCTAAGAGTTGCTCATCTAGGAAATCATCACTCACATGGACCTCATCTCTTATCCCTTCTAACCATGATAGATGGTATGCGACTAGGTTCTTTGTTCCCTTCTTGTCTTTAATCTCTAAGTCAAATTCTTGCAACAAGAGTATCCACCGTATTAGTCTCGATTTTGCATCCTTTTTAGTCATTAGGTACTTCCTGGTGAGTGGTCGGTGTGCCTTATTACCTTGTACCCAATCCAAATAGGGCCTAAATTTGTCAAAGGCAAAAACAATAAGTACTTGATTCCTTTCGAGTGGTGGCATAGTTCAAGCTTTGGGCATCATTCAAGGTCCATTCAGCATAGTAGATAACACAAATATTCTTTCTCTTTGTGCTAGCCTTTGCTCCAGGCCGCATAGTCCTTGCGTCGCACGTTAACTCGAAATGGGAGGTCCCGATACGGTGCTACTACAATGAGCCGATGCAATTTATCTTTTCAAATGAAAATGCTACTTTTCTTGCTCATCAAACTCAAATGGTGTCCCTTGGACCAGTAAATTAGACAACGGCTTTGCAATCCGAGAAAAGTCTTTTATGAAACGTCTATAGAACCTACGTGGCCCAAAAAGCTTCTTATGCCCTTTACTGATGATGGTGGAGGTAGTTTCTCTATTGCTTCAATTTTTGCTTTGTCTACCTCTATTCCTCTTGCAGAAATCCGGTGCCCAAGTACTATGCCTTCTTGTACCATAAAATGACACTTCTCCCAATTAAGCACAAGATTGGTTTCCTTGCATCTAATCAACACCGATCTCAAGTTTTCCAGGCAATTGTCAAAGGAGTCCCCTAATACAGAAAAGTCATCCATGAACACCTCAATTGTCTTTTCAACCATATCTGAGAATATGGCCATCATACAACGCTGGAATGTGTCTGGTGCATTGCACAACTCGAAGGGCATCCTCCTGAATGCGAATGTACCGTAGGGGCATGTGAATGTCGTCTTCTCCTGATCTTCAGGGGCTATAACAATCTTATTATAGCCGGAATACCCATTCAAAAAATAATAGTATTTGTGTCCTACTAGTCTATCTAACATCTGATCCAGAAACGACAATGGAAAATGGTCTTTTCGAGTAGCCTTATTCAGTTTCGTGGTGATACAAATCCTCCGGCTGTGTGGCATTCTAGAAGAGGCGAGTAATGTATTATTCTCGGTTTTTATCACTATTGTTCCTCCCTTTTTAGGCACTACCTGTACCGGACTTACCTATGCATTGTCAGAAATAGGATAAATAACCCCGACATCTGGCCACTTTAGTACCTCCTTGAGGACTACCTCTTTCATAGTTGGATTTAGTCTCCTCTATGCTTCCACTGAAGGCTTATGACCATTTTCTAGCAAAATTTGATGCATGCACATAGAAGGGCGAATCCCTTTTAAATTAACCAGAGACCAGCCAAGCGCATCCTTATGATCTCTGAGTACCCTCAATAGCTTATCTTCCTTTTTCGCTGTCAGGGACGTTGAAATAATCACTGGTAAGGTGGAGGCATTCCTAAGATAAGCATACCTCAAATGGCTAGGTATTGGCTTTTGCTCCATCTTGGGTGGCTGTTCAATAGATATAGCAGCGTTTAGTATTTTTCGCTCAGAGGTTCATAATATTTCCTTCTATTAGGTTCAAATGAATCCATCGATTTTACATACTCCTTGGCCTCTTCTCCAAATTTTTCTGAATCACTCTATACCAGGCTAGCCTTCAAAGGGTCAGTGAGACCACTTTGGCTAGACACTATAGCCTCTATGGTCTCTACTATGAAGCACATATCACTCTTTGCCGGGTGTCTCATAGCGTCGAACACATTAAACTTGACTTCATCTTCCTACACTCTCAATTCAAATCTCCCCTCTATACGTCAATCATTGCCCTTTCAGTTTCGAGAAATGGTCTACCCAATATTATGGGTAGTTCTTTATCTTCTTCCATATCTAATACAATGAAATCCATTGGGAAGATGAACTTGTCGACCTTTACTGAAAATGCTTCTATCACTCTTGGATGCTTTGGGACCTAATACGCTAGCTGGAGTGTAGTGTGGTTGGAAGCGACTTCACTTAATCGAGGGCGTCTAAATATGGATAAGGGCATGAGATTAATACTAGCTCGAGTCACCTGGCTCTCTCAAGATGGCGTTCCCGGAGTGGTGCGGGGGATGGTGAAACTACTTGGGTCTTTTGGCACTGCGGCTTCCTGCGAAGGATGGCCTTTACGTTAAGCGTCTCAAAATCCGGCCGGTCTTCCGCTTCTTTGACAAGATGTCCTTCATAAATTTGACATAATTGGGCATTTATTCCAAAGCATCAGCAAACGAAATGTTGATGTGCAGTTTCTTGAACACTTCCATAAACTTGGTGAACTGTTTGTCGAGGTTATTCTTCTTTAGACGTTGGGGGTACGGAATTGGGGCTATGGGTTCAATCATGACTGGATGATCCTTTGCCTCAGTTTCTTCTCCCACAAAATTTTTCCTCGGGTCGCTTCCTTCTGCCTTATCATCTCCACCGTCTAGATGACTTCCCTGCTTCTACCTCCCATATCACTGGGTGGTCGCCTCCAGACGCTTAATTCTCACCATCCTCAATGACTGCTTACATGTTCATTCCTTCTCATCTCGGTTCACTTCTAGTTGCTTGGTAAGGAACCGTGTCGCTTCTTTCTATCAATAGATTGGCCATTCACCATTCAGACTTCTTAAATTCCTCAACTGCTCACTGATTGTTCAATCAAGTGGCTCTATAATACATTCGCTTTTGTCTCATTCATAAAGGTGGTGGCGAGGTGAGATTCGCAAGGGCTTGTTCTAAGTCCAAATTTGTTCTGAGGTTCACAGGTACACATCATTGTCCCATAACCCCGATTGTTCCGACTACTACGCCCACCCTCGGGCCTTGATTCCGGTTCTCGACAGTTGTTGCTATACCGACCACGCAGATCGACCTCGATTAAACCTCGATACATAATCGGGCATGTCGATCGCTTAATGTCACGACCGACATTCCGCATCACAGGCCGGGTCTCTCCAGCAATTCATAACTCCCATGGTCGGCTCACCGGCATTCGCAGCACTCCGTCAGCCAGTGTCGCTTAGTGTCGCATCACATGAGTAACCGTGATTACGAGAACCTTGTTATCTCGTGCTCCCATAGCCTTTTACTCGATGTAGTCCTTTCCCTAGCTACCGATTGTATTAGTAGTGCATCCTCTGTGATATCATATGCTCGGGTCCGTGAGTCTTCTTCATTAGCCACTCCGCCGAGATCAATCATCGCTCTAGTCAGATCCCGAGACCGTTATAAAAGTGACTCGCATCCATCCTGTTAACTCAGGGGCGGCACTTAACACCATGGAATCTATCCCATGCTTTTGCCAAGTTCTCTTCCTCGAATTGTCCGAATGTATCGATCTCTTGCACCAGCTGTACAATTTTCGTAGGTAGGAAGAACTTTTTAAGGAACTTCTGCACTAAGTCATTCCATGAAGTAACGGAGTTTATGGCTGACGGTCACCCAATGTTTAGCTTTTATCAACTAGTGAGAGCGTGAAGTCCAAAGCCTCTTCGCCAATTCCATTATACTTATCAGGTCACATACTCACTAAGTCGGGTCAAGTGCATATTTGGATTCTCTCACTTGGCAATCTATGGAACAGGATGTTCTGAAGCATGTGCAAGGTCACTGACTTCAGCCTGAAGTTGTTTGCCTGAATGGGTGGTCTGCTGATAGCCGTCTGAACAACTGTAGGTGGTAGGGAAAATTCTTCTAGCAACATGAATGGATCATCTAGTTGGATAAACGGCCTGGGTGTTTGATTTCAACCATTATTCCTAATGACCCCTCAAGGGCTCTTTTTGCTCTTGGCCATGATCTTGCTCTACATTGTTTTGCACGATTGCTAGATTTCATGTCATGGCTTTTCTCGCCTCGCGTGAACTGCAAAGGTTTTTCCTGCTCAGATCAAACGGATGTAGTTCAACTTGACCCTGGCTTCGCATACACTCACGATAACCTTAATTGCAATCACACACAAAACGCAAAGACCAAATTACAAGCACTTGTATAGGAAAAATAAAATAAAAAGAAAGAAAAAATTCGCAGTGGTAACATCTAATTGCACTCGGCAATATCAATACTAAAACGTCACTCGCCGCAACGCGCTAAATCCTGATATAAATGTAAAGCTAGATGTGTAAAAACTAAATGTAGCTTTATTCATGCACTTTGTTTGATCAAGTAAAATAGTACCTAAGTACGATATCGATCCACTGTGAGAAGTATGTTGACTAACGAAATTGGCCTTCAATATTATCTAGACTTAAACTCTGAATTTCTATCTAAATAACATATGTGATTAAAAATAAAGCAAAATTAACTTGTGGAATTACTCTGCTTGTAAAGACTAAGGATTTGTCTCCCCCTGCCACTTTTGACGGATTATTATCGGAGTTAATATTCAATCTATTAATGATTTCTCGATAACGGGATGATCGTGCCTACAAGATACCCTTTCTTAAGGTATATCCGCCTATCTCGCCAATAGGGTTGGGTGCATCTCTGCCCCGACCTAATACTCCGAAACGCCTAAATGTTCGAACCCTACTTGCCATTCTCGGAATCGGGATATCTCTATTTACCGATTTAACCGAGGGTCGCTCTATTCAGATCCCTAGGAGTCCTTATCTCTCGATCTCGGATACCCAACAAGATCATGTTAATGTTGGCCAGACATCACCATGAATATGAACCATAGATATAGAGACGATTGATGCAAATCACAAATAAACCGAATAAAATAAGTTAAGCATTAATCCATTCAATTGAGACAGGGTTCAACAAAACCCTAGAAACCGATCTAGAACATAGTAGAACTGAATATAAGCATCATTCTATAAATCATCAACGCTTATTAGAAAAGAAAATACAAAACATCGCCTTTTCCAATGATTCGAGCCACCGCCGCTTTCCACGCCCACCGCATCGCTCTTTGATGCCCCATCATTAGGTTCCACGGTTTTTATGATTCGGCGCGCACGCCGATGACATCACGACGCTGGCAAACGCCGCTGACGCTGGGTCACTCGTTGACTCTTCTCTATCGACCAGATCGTCAGATCGCCACGACGTCGAACGTCGCAACGCTGGCACGTCACGATGTTGTCGCACTTTCCTCGCTTTTCTTTCAACCCCAAATTTCCAAAAACCGCCTTCTTTAACTGCAATTCACAAAAAATCCAGAAATTAGATATTGGGCTATAATGCGCTTATTTAAATGTAAAATCAACTAAAAACATAAAGCGGACGCGGGTATAATATGAGTGTTTTAGGCACTCATCAACAGGATTCACCAATTGAATCTGTCGTGAATGTTGACTCTATAGTCATATGTGAAATCGCAAACCGAAAAGCGAGAAATGATATTAAAAAAGTGTATTTGTATAAGTATCTTTTACATTACACATAGACATTTTATAAAGGCATTATTTTGATAAATGCATGATTCGTATTGAACTGAAATGGAATAGAGAATTGTATAGAACCACTAACCATGAAAATGCTTAAATGTATTGCTCTTTTATCAATGCGCAGTACCGAGCGACAAAGTGATTGAAAGCTTAATTCCAAGGTGGAGGAGCCTCAGAGTCATTCGAAGTTCATGGAGTATACCACATATGCATCCACCATTTTTTAGCATGATTTTGTTTCAGAAACAAAAGGAGTTCAACTCCCAAACTATTCAGACTTATATCTAATACGATTTTAGATATTATGTTGTAAACGCATAAACGCCATTTTCAAGTTAAATACATATTTTTGTAAAGGAATTGCATTTTGAATTTGTAAATGTTTATGGGCTTGCTCCTAAATTGAAATCGCTCTACAAAGATTCCGTGAACGAAAACGCTTTATATGAATGAAATGTATTTGATAAATGGATTTGATTAATGGCTTCACGGCGGTCCCGGTTTCGATCTGGATCCGCCAACCGACCTGGGCCGACTCAGGGTCGCACTTTAGTGGTATCGTAAAGATCCTGATCCGATTCGACCGCCACCCAGTCAACTTAGGTAGCGCCATACGAGTATTAGAGGCCGTAGATTACTCCAACCATTGGGAGGTAGTTTAGTGGAAATGGGAGCACATCATGATGGATTTTGTGACTCACCGCCACTGACATCAAGAGAGCACGACACAAGATAAGAGACACCACTGCCTAAGACTTTTGGTCATGATGACCTTCACTCTAGAGGAATTCTCAGAAGAAGTGTACTGGAGATCGTTTGCCACATGGAGGCCGCAGTCGATGGTATCAGATTGAGATCCCAAGTTTATGGTCCATTTTTAGAGAGCTTTCCAGAGAGCCATGGGACACGTTTTGACGATGAGCACAACTTTCATCCCTGCATGACTGGTCACGAGAGGACCATCCAGATTAGATGACATGCGTTACATGTGTCCTGGATCTTAAGGGTAGCTAGAAGTATAGCATTTACCCTTGGTGGAATTCGCCTACAACAATAGTTATCAAGCGAGCATATAGAAGGCACCCTATGAGGCATTGTATGGGAGGCCATGTCAATCTCCTTTTTGTTGGACATAGGTGGGAGAGAGAACCACCACGGGTCTGGAGTTGGTTAGAGACACCTCTAAGAAGGTGGATTTCATACGGAAGTGTCTTCTCACGACTTAAAGCCGACAAGACACGCCGTGAATGCATTAAATCCTACTTTTAGAGTTTGAGTGGGTGATCATGTCTTCAAAGGTGATGCCTAAGAGAAGTGCACGTCTCTACTATGAAAGCTATCAATGAGGTATATTAGGCCCTTCGAGATACTCGAGAGGGTAGGCACGGTTGCATATAGGTTGGCTTTACGGTTGAGTTTATCGAGTGTGCATGTGGTATTCCATGTCTCCATGCTCAAAAAGTACACCTTAGATCCGACTCATATGGTGGATTGGGGAGAGCTTATAGTTGATGCAGATGGAGCCTTCGAGGAGTGGGACTCGTATGTGACATGGATAGTCTGGATTGTGTTTTGCTACAAGACCATGATAGCTAGGTGAAGGTGCTATGGTAGCACCCTGGAATAGAGGAGGCAATATGGGAACACGAAGACACTATGCGTGCCAACTATCCTTTCTTGTTCAAGGCATATGTATTAGCCAATGATGTTAAGACATGCATGAGATCAGGTGAGGTGTGTGGGAATTTCGAGACGAAATTCTTTTAAGAGCATCTCCAACCCACTCTCTATTTCTTCTTTTTTAGCCACTTTAGCTAGTCAAACACAAAAAATTATCTCCAACCCACTCTCTACTCCACTCTTTATTTCCTAGTTAACCCAAATGGCTCACCAAATGTGGAGAGCCATTTGAGCTCTCTAAATTCTCTCTCTACCTTTTTTTCTCTCTATCTCTCTCTATATATATGTTTTACCTTTTTTAAATTATTGAAAGTTAGTGAAAAAGTTGCTAGCTAAAATAGTGAATTTAATATTTAAATATATTTTGAGTAGCTAATTTATTGAGTGTGGTTGGAGATGCTCTAAGGGGGAGAGAATGTAAAACCCGAGAAAAATCGATTTTTTTTTTTTAAATGGCAAAACGATGAATTACGATAATAGTACAGGTTGAAAACCTAGAAAATTTCTAGATCTTGGATGATGAAATGGAACTCACCTTGATGTCTCACAATCTGGGCTTATCCAAACGACTGCTTCAATTCCCAAAGACACCGGATTTTCACGCGCATGGGTGTCCAAAGGACTCCTGTGTGGATGAGATTGTTTACGAAAACTAAAGTCGAAATGACTTAAGCCGTTCCGTGGATATAATTTGAACTTGGAACGAAGATGAAATAAATCGCTGGCTAGAAACGTGACTAACGAGGGTGACACTGCACGATGTGGGCCATACATCCGCTAAACTTAAGTTAGGACAAGAGGAATCGGAGTTAAGAGCCCATTTTTCCCCGACATTGATCGAGAGAGAGTAGAGGAAAGGGAGAGGAGAGCCAAGGCTTCTCCTAAGATCTACGTAGTTCCGTCGTCGACATTTTCGTCTGCCAAGAACAAAGTTCATCGTGATCGATGAGGGTTCGTGGTGGGTACTGGAAAAGCGGATTGCCAAGTTCCAAGAGGGAGGATTTCGGGAAATTGAAGTTATCTGGTTTAAGAGCTTCCTACCCATGTACAAGCTCTAAAGGTAATGGATTTTTTCCTATCTTGGCTTATTTCTCTCCCATATTCAGCCTCGAAAAGGGTTTTTTGTTTATGGGCCCGTTCAAGGTAAGAAAAACTAGATTGGTTCTACTCAATGTTTCTTCCTTCACCTAGTTTAATGTGAATCTTTCTTAGGGAAGATTGGTCTCTTTGTAAGACCCTATGAAAATCTCCAATTTTCTCAAAAAGTAAAATCGTAATCAGTGAAAATCCAAATTTTCTAGATCTCGATGACGAATGCATCACCATTGGAATTGCCCGTGAAATCTAGCTAACACGCGACTTCATCTGACTGCATGGGCCAATTTGCACTTTTTTCGAGGCACCGAGTATCAAAAGTCGTAAAGAAACGCGGTTGCGGACAAAGTCACTTATAACATGTACACATGTGACACATGTTGCAAGAATAGAGAGAGGATGGAAATGGATGGCCGAGATAGTGCCAAGTGTCAAAATCCAAGATTTTGGGGACATGGATGGCATTTTTTGAATTCTTAATGGGATAAGGACAAACATGAATAAGAGGTCATCTCCACCACATGAAAAGCCAAAGAAACGGAAGGGTCGGAAACGTGATGCAAGAGGGTGCGTAAAATGGAGTTTTGTGATTTTAGAGAGAGAGCCACTTCTCTCTAAGATCCCGCCTAATCTAATCGGGCTTCGATTTCTTCTGTCAAGAAAGTTGTTTCACGATGAGGACTACGTATGGGCACCGGTTTGGGGGAGTTTCGAAAAACTCCTTGAGGTAAGGGTTTTATCCTACTTGTTTTTACCCCTTGTTTAAGTGTTTTGTTGATGGTTGAGTTGATCGAGTCGTGGAGGTTGTCATCAGCCCCAAAACTTCGTAATCGACCGGCTGAATTTTCGAGCTCATTCGACAATCCAAGGACCGGCTTGGCCGCCAGGTTGGAATTTATTCAATAAATTATGTCAGGTGCGTATGGAG
The DNA here is from genome assembly GCA_016808115.1 of Tetrastigma voinierianum. Lineage (NCBI taxonomy): Eukaryota > Viridiplantae > Streptophyta > Magnoliopsida > Vitales > Vitaceae > Tetrastigma > Tetrastigma voinierianum. The sequence goes on along the minus strand of JAEQBH010005319.1, from coordinate 414,719 downwards.
GCCTGAATGGCCATGAAATTTGTTCCGCAAAGAAGAATCGATAATGGGATGAGTGGGTTACCATGGATGTACCACTTGTTCAAGCTGGGGACTCGTAAAACAAATTCCGCTTTGTATAAAATGACCAAAATGTCCATGAGCCGTGTGTATGAAATTGTATGAAATTAATGGCTCGAGTTGGTTGATTAATGAAATTAATAGGTTAATGGATGAATGTTAATACGAGCCACAATTATACAAAAATATAATTTGCAGTAGCCATTGGAAATGGGACAGCGTATAAATAAGCGAAGCACTTAGGTGTTGGTTGATAAACATCAACATGTCATTTCGAGTGCAATCCGAGAATATTGCAAAATCGATATTATTGATTAAAATAGAGTAATATGTTGTTGTGATTTAATCTTATATCAATATATGCATGATGATGTATTACATGTGTTGTATAAATTGTGTTGAATGGCATGATGCATCATATGCAATCGGGGGTAACCTAGAAATTAGGTGTGAGTGTACGATATGAATTTTCAAAACGAACATGGTTGCGAAAGGAATTTCACAGAATGAATTTCCAGAGAATGGGGTTTGAGATTTGGCCCAACTGGACATTTTGATGAGGGCCAGCGACTGCTTTCTGAAGTTCTCCTAACACATTCGCCCTGAGGGTAGTCCTATTTTTACCGAATTTAGTAGTGTATTTTCGAGAACAACAAGTTTTGTTTCAAAATTGTTTTCTCATACATGGCTTAGTAAGTGTGAGGGAGTCTATGAGGACTCAGACATGGGATCAGCACATTGTGATATCTAAGTAGATCATGAATTTACTGAGTGTGTGTTTAAATTGACCTAGACAAGGTATGCACTTAGCGGGAGTAACCCATTTAGGGTAATTCCACCATCGGGCATTAGCTCACACGCCCCCGTCCCCCATCCACCCGACAAGGATCCAACCGAGTTCGGCGCCGAGACTATATACCGACTCATCACCTGCTCTTTCTCGAGCTGAACTCAGACTCCGTGGTTATACAAACAATTTCGTAATAACAAAAAAAATCATTTTCATATATAAAGAACTACCACGGAGTGGTGTCCTCAACATCTATATACATATACCGAGTCCCAATTTACTTATACATACATTTTTTTTTTTCATAAAACATCGATCGCGCATAGCAATATCTTCGAACTCCGGCCCGCTCCGCGATGTGGATGTCCCCATTCCTCTCTATCCTTGTCTTCGTCACTCACACTATCGAATATCCGGCTGCTTTACGTCATTGGGAACATACACGGACAACCACCCATGGTGACACCACAAGCTATGATATGCATATAACTTATACTTATCATCTTTACATTACTATCACATGTCACATGTTCTCTATCTTTGACATATCTCCTATCTATACTTTTACTGTATTCTAGTGTTTTGTCATCTTTTACTTATCTCTATCGTTCTTATCACATATGCATTTCTATCATGTGTTCATAGCATGTTCCTCTATTCATTTGTGACGTTTCATCATATATTCATATCATATTTTTATTCCCAAAGACTTATCATTCGCCCATTATCTTCTAATGGTTCATATTATGGTTATATCCTATTATATGCATGTCATATTCTTTATACATATATTACTTCATGGTTATATACTATATACCCATTTGTTATGCTCTATTTCATGTACTGCTTTCACATACTGCTATCACATTATGCAATTCTAACAACTAAACCTTCAAATCATTATGACAGATCACTATAAATAATGTACATATACTTGTTTTATATACAATTAGTCACGGTTCATCGATCATCCTAAAATATACTTATTTTCATAATCACATTTTAATCTCAAATCAATTAAATTATGCTCACAAATTCGGTCATTCGCACTAATTCAATCAGGCAATCAATCTGGCTATGCCTACGAATTTAACTCTTATGTCTTCGAGCATATGTAGATAGGTCAGGAGTCACCCGCACTGGGCCCTCCGGGTCGCAGCTCAGACGCGGTTTTATAACACAAGCACGGTCCCACGGTCACGACCGGTTATAAACAATCAAATAATGAACACTCACCGATACTGGCTCCCACGGTCGGGACGGAGTGACACATCAATAGTTCAGCATCGCTATTTGATCCTATCGGGTATACCAATTCATCCTAATGCGAAACAAACTAACATTCTATTGGCCATTGCTCAAACTTTTTGCAGGCAAGAAAATATAAGAGACAATATGTACGCTTGTATAAATGCATTTATTTTCAATAATCATGCAATTTTTATATGCAAACATTTCACACCACTTTTCTCAAATCAATTAAATCAATTCAATATGCTTTTAGAACAAACATGTGCAAAAACTTAAACCAGGAATATGAGTAAATAGAACAAACCCATTCCTTAGTTTCGTTTAAATCATGATATGCAATTATGCATATCATTTTAAATCTATTTTCGTTTCCTATATTCAGAGCTTCATATTATGGCTATCATTTTTCTATAATACATATATTCCTATAGTTTTATCATGCATGCATTTACTCATTCTTATATTCATATATGCTTATCATTCGTGTACCGGTGCCCATTCCGGTTAACATCTTATATCTTATTAACTTATATCTTCATGTACTTTATTATACTATCATATCTTATGACAACCTATATTTATACTTGTAATGCTTTACTTGTGTTTTATCAACCTGTTCATTCTGATGAGTGCGTAACCTACTTCTTCTCTTTAAATACCCTTAGTACCCTTCATGTCCAAACTATTACCTTTTATCCTTTCTTATTCAGATACACACATATAAATATTCTGTTTTGGACCTAAGAGATAAGGAATGAAACCAGACTCTAGACAATATATACCCAAGGTGCACACTATTGCACAGAGACGTGCCTCGCCTATGACACAAGGGAAACACTAGCAGTGAGTGCAAGACTGATCATATGTCTTATCATTCAACATCCATTTTAGCGCCACACAATTATACGCTGCCGAATCTTATCATTTTATTCTTTTCTTTCTATATTCCTTTACATATCAAATCTACTTATATAGTTTTGTCATTCACATCGTTTTTCCTTATTTATGGAATCATCATGATTCAATTTTATCACAGATTATGTATGGCTGTATTTGACTCAATGGGCTTCCATAGCCTAAGCACCCGAATCGGAGTTCACGGCGAGACATGACTCTTCCAAGCTTCGAGGTCACGATAGTCAACCTGGGACGAGGTCGACTAATCGAGGTCGGTGTTGAGTTGACTCGGTAACTTGGTCTATCACCTCACAAACATCTTCTATGTACTCCTCAGGCATATCACGTATTCTTGACTACCGGGCTTTCCATAGAGTCCAAGAACACCCAAATCTGAAAGTTCAATTAAGGAGATATGACCTTCCGAAGTCGGAGCATTGCGCGCAATACTCGATGAGCTCGACCAATCGACGAGCTGCATCATGACGAGCCTGGGGCTCCAACACCTCAGTCTGACATCTAATATCTTCCTCAGGTATATGAATGTATTCTGACTAATGGGCTTTCCATAGAGTCCAAGCAAACACCCAAATCGAGTTCAAACGGCGTATATACTGATCTTCCGGCCGAGTGTCACGCTACAATACCGACGAGCTGATTCGAATTGACGAGCTGCACTGAAGTGACGAGCTCATCCTAAACACCTTGGTTCGACATCTAATAATCTCTCAAGCATATGGATGGATTCTGACTCTGGCGGCTTTCCATAGAGTCCAAGAACACCCAACCTGAGTTAAACGGCGAGATATGACCTTCCGAAGCCGGAGGTCATGCGCAGCCGCCTCGACGAGCTAACTCGACTCACGAGCTGCACTGAAGTGACGAGCCTGCCCAACACCATCAGATGATTCAATATCCTCCTTGAGGCATGATATCTCACCAATGGGCTCGATGTGAGTCCAAGAACACCCAAACGGAGTTCAAACGAAGAGATATGACCTTCCGTCGAGGTCACGGGCGCCGGGCCTCGACGAGTCGACCGACCATGAGCTGCACCAAGTGACGAGCCTGGGTCTAACACCTCGGTCTGACATCTAATATCCTCCCAGGCATATGGATGGATTCTGACTCAATGGGCTTTCCATAGAGTCCAAGAATACCCAAATCGGAAGTCAAAAGAGATATGACCTTCCTAAGTCGAGGTCATGCGCAATGCCTCGACGAGCTGACTCCTCGACTAATGAGCCGCACCAAGTGACGAGCCCCGCCTAACACCTCGGTCTGACATCTAATATCCTCCTCAGGCATATGGATGACTTGACTCAATGGGATTTACAGAGTCCAAGAACACCCAAATCCTGAGTTCAAACGAAGGAGATAATGGCCTCTGCCGAGGCCATGCGTAGTCAACTCCCTAATTATTTGAGCTCTTCAGACCTCGATGACCTCTACAGATCCGACGACCCCTACAGATTCGACGAGCCCCATAGGACTACCTCTGCTGCGACTACCGACTTCACAGATCTAATTCTATATCACTATAACCCATTTGACTGCTTCGTGAGTAAAAAGACCATAATTTGGCCCACCGAAGTCCGAATTAAGAAATTTAAAAGCCTAACATCAAGTTCATTGATGTATTACAATTTCACAGAAGGATTTATCGCCAAATTCCTCTAATTTCGACCCAAAACCCATTCTAAGGTCCGCTAGTTGACCCGAATTGCAGAATCGACCCGACCAGATTTAGCCGGGCTGACCTCAAAAGAAAAAGGACTATAACTTAGTCTACAGAGTGTCCAAATCGAGAAATTCAAAACAACATCAAGTTAATTGATGGGCTACAATTTATCAGAAGGACTTACTCAGATTCCCTTTACTTCTGACCTTAAAAACTCGTTCAAGGTCCAAGCATCGCATATGATCAAAAATAGGGAATTTTCTTGGTTCAACTCAACTAGACCCTTCCTAAAGCACATATCTAGGATCCTTAGAGCTCTTTCTCAACTTAATCCTAACAAGAAATGAGATTGGAGTTTCCAACCCAAGACATGTATCCATATTCACTTAGTAGTTCCATACACCCTAAGACATGTGTATCATACAAATATTCAGCCCATACCAGGATCTTCTTTTCCTTTTTCCTTTCTTCTTTCTTTTCTCTTCTTCTTTCTTCTTCCGTTATTTTCCCTCTCTAAGACCAAATGATATTTCGTCTTCTCTTATTCGATCTTATCCCCTTTATTTCACTTTCCAAGGAGGAAACTTCCTCCTTTCCTTCAAGCCACTTGTTCCTCCCACAATTTTCTTCTCCTTATTTTGAGTTCTAATATCTTTTTTTTATTACCTTTGGTCCTCCTTTCGCTTTATCTTCATTCAATTTATCAAAATCCTACTTTGACATATGAACTTATTATATTACGCCTCTTGGCCGAATTGGTAATTTTGTAATTTACCCTTAATTGTTGTATTAATTCCAGTTATTGCTTATTTTACTCCTGGATAAATATACTTTTACTTTTATTATTATAATCTCTAAACATGTCCGAAAACTGTTGAGGTATATTTCGGGGTGTTACAAGCTCACCTCGTCGTAGGGAATATTATTTCAAATGTGGAGCGCTCGGAGAAGACGACTCATCTTAGAGGCCGATTTTGAAGAAAGTCGGGTTGTGGCTTTGAAGTTTTTGGTATAACATGTATTAGAATTGTAGATTTTAATATATGTTTGAAGTAAGAGTGATGTAGTAACTCTTGAACCATGTAGTATATTTAAGTTGGGATATGCTTGTTGTGAGTATTACTCTGGCCCATGGGCCATTTTTACTCATTTTAATTGTATATGAACCCGATGTGGTCATGAGATTGATTATTGGGACAGGTTGTATTTAGGTAGAGCTCCCCGTACAAAGGAGACTCTGCCCGATTTTCGTGAGTGGTGCCTAAGCCCGGCATCCACGAGTAGTCTCCGCGGCTGACTGGCTGCCAACCCACACCCCTCGGATTTGGGACGTCACGCTTCTTCTCTTAGGGTGAGGGATGGTCTCACCCAGGCGTGGGCATGCCCAGGCGAGCCCGAGGACAAAAACGGGACCTCGTCCGCTTTAGGCAAGGCTGTTGCTCGTCGAGGCGCGAACCACTCGCCCAGGGCAAAGGGAGGTTACGCCCCAGGCGAGCCTCGTGGACTGTGCTCAGGCCTCGTGTCTAGACCTGTTTGGGGTCGGCCTCGTGGCCCGGTTTGCATTGTTGTGGTCGCTTCTCGGGGCCATTATGTGACTTGTTTTAATGTGTCATTATACATATGACACATGTTTAGATGTCAATGTATGTGCACTAATATGTTGACATGTAATGAATTTATGTGTGCAAATGGCCATGACATGGCTATTTTGTGAGTGCACCACTACTCGACAATGTAGTGATCTGTTTGGATGTCAATATGTGTAACGCCCCAAAAATACCCTAGAATTTTTATAATAATTTTATTATATATTCCGGGTATGAATTGAGACAAACTTGGGTTTTTCCGGGAAAAATTGATAAATTATGAAATATAAATTGAAGGCGTGAGCATATGATTTAATATTATATGCTAAAATGAGAAAATTGATCGAACCCAAAAACAACCCAAGTGAAAAAATGGCAAATGTGAAAATTTGTAAAATGAGGACCTAAGGGTCAATTATTATAAAGAATGAATGTCTAGGTGAATTTATGATAAATGAATGGCCAAAGTGGAATAATAGGGAGACTTAAATGAAATACGGTTTTGAGCCAAACATGGCCTTAGGAAGCTTAAGTGACTTAAGACAAAAAAAAAAAGAGAAATGAGAAATGGGTGTAGGCCAAACATGGCCTTATACTTAAGAGAGATTTAAAAGACCCAAAATGTGGTCTTAGGGCTCATTTGAAGAGCAAATCCCGTTTTTGAGGGAGAATGAAGGAAAAAAGGGGGAAAAGCTAGCTCAAGTAAGAAATCAGCCTCTGTGGGCTTTGCTTCCCATTTCTTGTCTATGAGATTCAAACAACATGGGAAGAGGAGATTTGAAGAGATAAGGTAAGAAAATCAAACCCCAACTTTCTCATTTATGATTTTGATTTTGGGGAAAAGCCCTAACATGAGGAAATGGATTTTTATTGAGTCTAAACCACTTTTTGAGTTGTTTCTGTATAGACCTACTCATGGAGCATTCTGACATGGGACCAATTGAGAAGATCGCGGATGAAAATGAGAAAAGCCAAAATCGAACATTTCTCAAGCAAAACCTCGCAGGGTGTACCGGCACAGGCTGAGCTGTACCGGCAGGCCGGGATGTACTGGTAACCCGCATCAAGACAGTCAAGGGTGTACCGACATGTGTTGTGCAAATGGGGTAACCTATACCGGCATGTGTCAAAGGTGTACCGGTACAAAGGTTCCAAAGAAATTTCGCTTTGACATGTTTTCGCACTGCAAGTCCCGTATTCAGATACCGATGTCTAGGGACCCTTTTAAGAATGAATAATGGGGGTTCAAATAAGATTAATCCTGTGCGAAAACACACCATACCGTCGCCTACGAATTCCTCTGTCTTCAAGCGCACTTGGGGTTGTCTTAAAACCAAGACTGTTAACAAAAATAAATTGTAACTCACTAAAATTGTTTAACGATTGTTTATCCACTAAGAGTGGCATGAATGTTATTGACTAGGGACGGGTGCTGATCGCCTAACCTAGGACCGAGATCGAAGAGAAGGAAGCTAGATTCGACAGCTTCGGTTTGTTCTCTGACTCTATTCTTATTACATGAATGAGTATATGAAATAAATACATAGATTGAATATATCTTCGAAAAGATAATACGAAAGCAGGAATATGGAATTGAAATGTGATATCGAAACCGAATATCGAACGCGGAATGATGCGATAAGGACGGATTCATCGCTAACCGGGTCGTAAATGTAAATTGAATGATATATCGAATGAACCGCCCGACGGATACCAATCGACATCCGTCAATGGCGGCACTCAAATTTTCCAATGTCCCACTTGGCGGGATGCCCCAATCGACATCCGTTATGATGGCGTATGGCATTGAAGAAATGTCCCACTTTGCGGATGCACCAAACGACATCCGTCATGATGGGAGATCGAATAAGTGATACCACATGTCGGGATGCACCAAACGGCATCCGTCATGATGGGAGACTGATTTGTTAAATGTGTAAGCACATTACCGAATGATAATAAGGGCGAGATTCATCAAACGGAATCCGTCAGAAATGTGAATTGAATAGTCAAGGTGAAATAACCAACATTGACGAGCATAAATGGGATTTTTATGTATATATACTTAAATCTCATAAATTGAATTGTGAAATGAATTATTGCATTGAAAATGCATGTTATGATATGGTAAATGATTTGTATATTGAAAGCATGCAGAAATGAATAGCATGAGTTTATGTTGAATTAATAGGCATGGTTTATTGTTAAATGCATGCTGAGTTACATTGTATATTGGAATATAACTGTATAGAACCACTAAGCATGAAAATGCTTAGCGTATAGTTTTTATCTATGCGCAGGTTTCGAGTAGACAGGAAGGAAGACAAGATCGTGAAGCGCAGAGTCATAGCTTAGTTATACAGAGGTACATAACAATTTCGCTCATGCATTATCATTTCCTTTTGAACATGGAAAATTTTAGAACAAATAGTTGAACTCCAAAAGAAATGTTTTTCTAGTTTTTATATCATTTTGAAAGGCATAGAATGCCTCTCATTGTAATCTGTGATTTTGTGAAATATGAATGCTCAGGGGCCTACCATTTGAAAAATGCTTCTCGCGCAAATCGAACTTAAAGAGAAATAACATTAAGAAAATGCTTTATACACACTGTCAGAGCAACCCAAATTCCTGCTTATCCATCTTTCCTGTCGAAAGCTCTTTTTCTGGGGATTCGGTCAATTACTTTTTGAAAAAGAAAATTTAATAACACTAAAAATAAAAGAAATAAACCGAGTGTCCCTGGTTTTCGTCTCGGAATCGCCTATCTCGGGTCTGGACCGGCTCGGGTCGCTACAATATGAGTACTCTAACGTATTGACATGTGATGAATTGTTATGTGCAATGGCCATTACATGGCTTGCTTTTGCATGTGTCATTGTCTGTTCATAGAATGACATGTTGAATGTAAATGTGAATATATTCTTGTATGATATATCGATTAATAATGAAATGATGTGTTACGAAAGTCATATGTAGGTGATGTGATTGTCTATGACACCCTGTAAGTGGTGTGAATTGTGTTGTCTATGTATGCGACATGATATAACATACAATGGCATATTGCATTGCATATGCACGAGGACATCGCATTAAATGGGCGTGAGTGCATGGTTAATGAATCGGCACTCGTGTTCGTGTTTGATCGGGTAGGGCTCGAGCAATGGACAATGTCCAAATGTAGCCATACGGGTTGGAATAAAATGGTAAATAAAATGTGTCGGATATCAACAAGCAGGGATAGATCCTCCTAGGGTGAAATACCCGCAAATTATGGTCAAACATAGTCCCTAGCGGTGAAAGGCCGTAAAAGTGTCTAGGTTTGCGGAGCCTACAGTGGGACACCAAAAATCTGCTACCCACAAAAAGACGCATGGTTTTGAATTCAAAATGATCATTGAGATGTATCATCCAGAATAACGGTTTATCACACATGGGCTTAGGCGTTGTGTAAGGGAGTCGGTGATGACTCGGACACATGGTACATGATTGAGTCTCATTTCATTTTATGGCATGACATGTATGATTCCATATAGAATTGGCATGTTCTTGTTGGAATGTGAATGTGAAATGTTGAGTGAACATTGCATGTGCACTTAGGTGAGAAGTAGCCTTTGTAGGAGGTATTCTCTATTGGGCGTGACTCACCCTTTATGGGATAACCCTTCAAAGTGTGGTCTAAGACTGTGGATCTACACTCCTGGGATGAGGCCGTGATTTCAAGAAGACCGACATATGGCCTGATGAATCTTTGTAAAAAGTGCTTGGGACAAACTAGTTCTTAGCATGTATTTTGTATAAAAATACTTTAATTAAATTCTTTTGGATTATCACACATAGTCGGGTACGTAAATAACAAGAAGTATGCCGGATCGACTTTATGGACTGTATTGGGTCGGAATTATTCTCATATTTTTTAACTTAAATGTGAATGAATGGGTCCCGATGAAGGACGACGAGGTGGTGCCTTAGGCAATCTCCTGTCCATGAGTAATTGCGCCTGCATCTACATCAAGACTTAGGTGCGCAATGACTTAAGGTAGAAATTCCAGGTCAGACGGCTAGTCGTAACCCCTCGTGCCTTGAGGCTCACAATCGTTGCTCTCTACCTCCACAAGCCTTCCAATCCGAAAATCTACTCCACCCCCAAACTACGCATAAAGTTGGAAGACATGTCCCGGATTTTGCTTTCAAAGACAAACCAATCCACCCTTGAGATCTAACAAAATCTCTACGAAGACCCCTGTCCGCAACCGTTTCGCTCCTCTAATCACCTCCTTTACCTCATAATGAGACCTCGGTTTTGTCTTCCGCTTCCCGATCAAGCTATATTGTAGGATCCCTAATGCCTCTCGAGGCAAACATTCACTAGCATCCACCAAAATAGCTTTTTCTAGTACTGTTGCAACCTCCATGGTTACCTCTTTTCGTTTCCCTAATTGGGGTGTGATTGTTAGCGTGAAGATAGTTTGAGGGGTAATTGTTGTCCAAATTATATCCTTTTAATTTTTATTAATATTTATTTGAAAGAAAATGGATAGTTTTGTAAATTGCTTTTGATTTTTTTGTCACATTTTAATCGGCCCCAAAATTAAAGGGTAACACCATTTGAAATTTAGGTTAATGTGCCTTTAATTGAATACTCTTAACCCACACAATTTCCCGCGCAATCGAACAGAAATGGATGCCTGGGAAGCCCTAGACATAGACGATTCAGATCTTCCCTCACTTCTCCGCCCTTGCAAACGCCAATTTTGCAGCACTTCTTCTCCTGGCTCTTCTCAACCCGTTGTCGTTTCTCAATCCCCTGCTTCCACAACCCCTTCGCCTCTCATTCCGGGCCCCGCCGGAGCTCTTCAGGCTGCTTTTATGCAGCGCCAAACCCACCCTCATTCTCCATTATCCACACAGGACTACATCCGCAGGGTGGCCCAAGATGGCTTCCCCGATCACGATCATGACTTTAAGCACAGCCATTGGCTTCTCGCACTGGATTTTGTTCGCCGCCTAGGTACTTACTTTTTCTACCTCAGTTTTAGAATCTTCTACTTTTCTTCTTACAATGGTCTCTCTCTCTTTCAGGTACTACTAAGGAAACAGCTCTGAGTTCTATAAGGAATCGTCTTACTGCTGACAGGGTTCCTCTGGTATTCGCAAACATTAATTTTAATTTTTCTTCTTTTTCATCACTCTTAATTAGGGTAACCATGGAGGAAATCCTCTTTTAGTTAACCCATCGTTGAAATGCCTAATTCACTTATTTCTGCATTTTCTTTGAATATTGGTTTGTTGGAATACACAATGCACAGCTGCTTCTGTCCTGTATACTGGTAATTTCTACATCTAAATTTTTACGATCAGGTTGTTGCAATTATCAAATCTTCTACCCCAAATTCTCTTGGCGATCTCATGGTAACTCTCAAGGTATTCCAACTAGAGGGTGGCTCATAAATTAGTGCTGAGTTGTTTTTTTATTTTTGTTTTTTTTTAACTCAAGAAATGAATTAGTAGTTGTAAATCATGTGGGTTAAGTTTGATTCAAGGATCCGACTGGTACGATTGGCGCCACCATTCATCATAAAGTTCTAACCAAGGGAGAGTTTGGAAGGGACATAGCTGTAGGCTCGGTGTTGATTCTTCAAGAGGTTCTACTTTATGCTTTTAAGGATGCTTATCTTGGTTTCGTGTTCCAGATATAAATTATGATTCAATGCATTTTTCAGCTTCAAAAATTTTTTATGGAATGTTCATCCATAAGACTGAATTAAATGATGGGGTTTCAGGTTACTGTTTTTTCCCCTACGAGTGCTGCATATTATCTGAATATATCACTGAGCAATGTGGTTCAGGGTGCGTGTTCTTTCTTTATGTGTATGCAATTAGAATCATAGGACATTTTGGTAAAGCTTGTGGAAACTACCTTCTTAGTGGTTCTTGTAAAATTTTTGTGGACGGTATGAAAAGAAAATGATGGAAAACAACAACAAAATTTAAAATAAAAGAATATTTTTGCATGTTTCTTTAAATTAATTTACTTATTTTTTTTCTCTTTTATATAAAGATTAAATAATTTGAACATGCATAAGTTTTTAATTGATTTTATTATATTTGATTTTCTTTCCAGATTTTTTTTATAAATAATGAAGATATATGATAAACGTGTGCCTAGGTACACTCAAAGTATAAAAAGAGAGTCAAACAAAACAAAAAAAAGAAGCCTTGGAACAACTAAGTTGAGATTACCGAAAGACAATTTCCTTCCTTATTTAGAACCCAAATAAATTAGCAAAATCAATTAGAGCCATTGTTCCATCACCTATGTGCAACTTACAAACAAAAAGAAATTACTGAAAAAATGCTCTTCCATTGATGGACTGCTTCTCATTTTCAAAGTGCTTTCAATTTCTCTTCTAGAATAGCCTAAAAGATTTATGAAGAAGCATCTTTGACCTTGTTGTGATTCTCTGTTAAAGGACCCATGCTATTCTAACAGTCTCTCTCACTATAATCAACAAAAACCAAGTAATACCAACCACAGAACATAACAGTTGCTAGAGAACCCTTGGTCTTGGGACAATGAAAAAGCATAAGATCCATTCACTTCTCTTTGGCTTCACATAAATTGCATCTGTTAGTGAACACCTGTCCTTTTTTGAAGTTGATCAATAGTGAAACCCTTTTTCCAACGAGCTGTCCGCACAAAGAAACTTACTTCAAATGCAACTCAAGGTCCAAAATCCAAATTACCTCTGTTGCAAAGAAAGGTGGATTTTGCAACTCTAGCATAATTGATAAAGTTTCATTCCTTGATTCCATCCACATTTTCCTATCCTTTTTGATCATTATCTTTACTTGTGGTCTGGGGAAAAAATTTCTCCTCATTATCGTTCAATCCATGCAAAACCAAAACAGATTCTACTTACCCTCTACCTTCCCACTGGATCCCATAAATTTGTTGCCAAAGCCTCTTTTGCAAAGGGGTAGAAATAGACGTATAAAGGCTCTGCGCTACCTTACCATCTAAAACTTCACCTCTACATTGAAAGGCAATATTCTATCAAAGGCATCCTAACCCTTGTAGCTTTTCGTATTCCAACACCACACCCGCCTCTTACACTTCAAGTCCACTAAACCTCTTCTTCCTCCCTGTACTTTCTACTTATAACTTGTTTCTAGAAAGCTCCCCTTTTAGAAGTGGATCACCACGCTGCCACATAAGCCAACACTTCTTTTACAAGGCAAAGAGAGACTCCTTACACCCATGCCCCTTTTTCTTTTCTCCATGTTGACCAATGATCATTTTATTAAATTTAGTTTTTTCCTCCAAAGCATCCCCTCCCCTTGGGGAATTTCTTTTAATCTTCGCAAGCCTCATTCTAATATTTTTTTTTAAGATAAAAGACAATGACAGAAAATAGATGGGAAAAGCTAATGTATTCCAAATCAAATAATCCTTCTCCTTTCTTAAATATAGCCTTTCCATAACACGACTTTGTACAAATTAGCTCTTCCTCACATTCTCAATCGAAAACCGTTGCTACCTTAAAGATGCACCCAAAGACAACCTTTGATAGGAAATCACATTTTCACCTACTTTGCATCATCCCATTTTGACCAATAGCTTCTCTTGATTGTCCATGCTTCCCACACTTATAAGCTTGCTTAGCTACCCTTTAGACACAAGATGAATTCAAATGCATAAGCAACAAACTTAAATGAACCATAAAATAACTTTAAGAAAGAGGCTTTCTGTCATTTGCAAAAAACAAATGAGATATGAACTCAAAAGCCCCCCCTCGCACTCTAAAACCCTACAGATAACCACCATCCTTGCCCCTCTTTAACAAAAGGCTGAAGGCTTCTATTATTGTAGCAAGCAATTAGGGTGGAAGGAGTCCCCCCTTGCCTCAATCTTTGGATTTTTGAAAAATTCCAAATTGGGTCATTGACAAGAATAAACAAATCTGTGGAAGAATTCATCATGTCCAAGATATCTATTTCAGCCAAAATATTCATCTTTCCAGTAACTACTAGCAAGAAGTTCGAGTTGACATGATCATATAACTTCCATGATTATATAATGCCTTCGAGTATAACTTGCACAAAGCGCCTACATGCATTATCCTTTTATCGTAGTAAATCTATAGCCCTATACCAACAAATAAGATTAAGAATTTGTTCCTACAAAGGTGTTCCCATGTAATATTTTGAATCACTTTTTCCCGCTTAAAACCTTTAATTTGTTTGTTGAACTTTTAAGTAAGGATTTCATCGAGACCTCCCTTTTGCTACACAGTCTATAGTCTTCTAGATCCTTTGCACCCCCTTTCTTTGAAATTAGCACTAAAATGGCAGTATTGAGACTTTTATTGAACCTCTCTAGGTCATAAAAGTCCTTGGCAAACCCCATAACCTCGCTTTTCACAAAGTTCAAGAAAGCATAGTGAACGAGTTCGAACTTGGGGTTGTCCCCATTCAATTCTATTAAGGCACTGAACACTTTCTTCCGAAAATGGATCCTTTGAATTTAGCTTCCTGGCCGTCCAAAGAATTAAAAGTCAACCTTTTAATGCTAGTTGCCAATCATCTCTGTCAATAAGAGGTTATGGAAAGCCATTAGCACCCATTCCTTTATCTCAATCTCCTCAATTAGTTACACCTAGTTAATCTTAGTCTTCCTACCCATTGAATTTTGTATAGTAGACCAAACATGAGAATCATTTTCTGAGCATTTTTTTCCTTTCTTTAGCATTTTTTTGGGATCAAACATGGCCTTATTGTTTGAGAATTTATAAAATTTATTTGAATTTTATGAATTTGTGGAATTAAAAATTCTTGGCCAGTTAATTGAAGTGCTTGATAAAATCAAAAATTTTTTTTTTTTGAAATTGTTAAATTTAAGATATTATGGATTTCATTTAAATCTATCTGGGAAAGAAACTGATTTGGATCCAAAAAATATGTTTATTTATCCAATGTGTTACTTTAAATTAATTTTTACTTAAAGTAGTATTATTAAGTTATTTTACCAAGCATGAATGCTTAGGAACTTAAATTAAGTCACAAAGTTATTAGAATCATTTAGTCAATTCACCAAATGCACTCTTAAATTACATATTTAGGCCTTAAGGAATTTGAGCTATGTGCATCTAGATATTGATCTATTAGGTATGATAGAGTATGTGGTAGTTCATAATCCATATAGCTAGCAATATGGAATTTGATTCTAAACTTTTTACTCCATGTAGGCTTTAAAACTAGTGGTTTTTCTTCATAATAAATCCTTGGTTAGTCAAAACTGTGATAAAAGGCTACTATGACCATAGTAAGCCAAGTTATCACCCTCAAGATAGGTAGTATAAATGTAAGTAAAATAATTTCGATTTGCCGTTCAGCCGACAAACTTGAAAATGAAATAGTGATAAAGTTTAGATTTAAGCTAAAACTAATCAAATAAAAAGAAAAACCATGGAGAAGATCACAAGTTAGGTTGAAGAACACTAGAGAGGGGCCTGGATCATTTATGTCGACTTTGATTACATCTAATCCAAGACTTGTTTATCGAGCGACATATTTTTGATCGATGCTTGTTATAAATGTGTATATATGAAAAGAGCACAAGGTGCTCGAGAGAATACAAAAAGAGAGGAGCAAGGAAAACGGACTCCCACTCACCTATACCCCCCATCCAAGACAAAAACCCACCAGAATCTAAGTTATCAACACTATACAGCTTAGCGCATATAAGGAAAACAAAAAAAAATGACTTCATCCTGTGGCGGAGAGCTTCATTCTCAAAAGACACCCTATTCCTTTCCAACCACGGCGTCGAGAGAAGATACAAAGAGCGCACGCCATCAAGCTCTCTTCAACATATGATGATCCCAAAGAAGAAATTTTAGTTTCAAATTCAGATATCCAGTGTATTACATTAGTCTGATTCTTTGTTTCTCTATTCTATTCATGCACTGATTTATTTATTTTGAGTTTTGTCTTAATCTTGTGCACAATCAATCAAATGAGTTATCCACTGATCAATGGATGACTAAGCATCATTGAGAAAACATTGATTTTCCATTGATTAAGGGAGAGCTGTTATAGATAATCTTAATCTGACAAATGAAACTTGAAACAAGAGATAAGATTGCTCTAATATCATTGATCTGTGCCACCTCTAGTGATTTATTCATTTTTTTATCCTTCTGGAAGTAGAAGAAACAGCTTCTCATGATGGAAGATCTCTCTTCCCAACCCTAGTCTATTTGACAAGAAAAATGAAAGAAAATAAAAATTGAAGGAAAATTATAGAGGAAAATTTGAAATTGAAATTCAGAATGATTGAAGTGTTTAAACAGTCTCACCTTCCCAAAAGAGAAAGGAGCTCTGTAAAAGCTATCTACAAACATCTAAATCTACCTATTTGTGGTACTAGAAATGCTAACACTTCCCTTACCATGCCATATCACTTAAAGCCTGAGTATCAAATATTTACTGTCGTTTACCTCTAGAATTAACCTCTGGTTCCAAAAATTACAAAATCAAAGGAGAAATCTTTTTTCCCAGCTGTGAAATTACAAATCCAAGTTTCACATAAAGTTCTTGATACGATTATTTGAAAATCAAGACCATAATTAATATCAACACGTGCCATCGGTCCTAGAATCTTAACTACAAAATGATAACTCTTAGCATTAGAATTTCCAGTTCCAGATTGGAAATGAGTGCTGAAATCATTTTTGGCATCCATTTTGACATCCTATT
Source organism: Tetrastigma voinierianum (assembly GCA_016808115.1). Lineage (NCBI taxonomy): Eukaryota > Viridiplantae > Streptophyta > Magnoliopsida > Vitales > Vitaceae > Tetrastigma > Tetrastigma voinierianum. The sequence continues at coordinate 397,696 of JAEQBH010005319.1, read as the reverse complement.
TGGATATCAGCTTCAAGCTTGGTATCCCTTTGTGATAGTAATCAAAACAAAGGCTTCAATATTGACAGAGAAATGGTTTTGAATTCAATATCTGCTCTTTATCAATCAAAAATAAAAAATATTGACAAAGATGGATTCAGATAAGTGTTCTACCAATAACTTTCTTTACAAGCAATTCAGTCGCCAAAATAATGCTGGGAGATTACAGGGGAGACATTCCCTTGCCCAGGCTCACAACTGAGTACTCCCCTTAGAAAATGCTAACTAACTCCCCTAAAAGGGACCACTACACTAAATAAAAGACAAAGCATAAAAGAGACAATTTCCTAAACAACGCTTAGTTAGTTACCAACGTCCTTGGCTTTGGTCTTCCTGGTGTAGAACTTCAAGGCTGGGCCTCCAGCTGTGCTCTCAACATTGCCTCCTCCATTTATAGCAGCCTTGTCCTCAAGGCTGAAAGCAGGGAATTGGGTGCAAAATCAGTTTCACCCATCGAGGTGGCTTTCTCTTCTAACATACCCTCCATTTAGCCAACAAATTTAACCCTCTATTGTCCCCCCGCCAGCTCCACAGTGTCAACAAGATCTTTTTTGGCTCACATCCTTTTTCTTCTACCCCAATGTCTGCTGGGAATTTTGCCTCAATAGGATGTTGTCCTGAAACCTTTTAAGTAAGAGACATGAAAGATGAGTTGCCTTGATTGGCAGAGCAACTCTAGTCTGCAAGACACATTACCCCTATTTTGGCAGCCACCTTGTGGGCCTAAAATATCTGCTGATAGCTTTAGTTTATTTCTCCCTTGGACTGAATGCTGTCTATAAGGCTGTGGCTTAACCAACACCATATCTCTGAAACTGCATCTCTCTTCTGTGTTTATCCGCTGCAGTTTTCATTCTATGTAAGCGATTGAATTACATTTCAGCGTTGCAATATCTCATCACATGCCCTCAAATCCTCCTCCACAGTGATGCCTGATTTACTTCGTGCAGAACTGTTGGAGGGGTGGGGAGTTGTGCCATATACCGCTTCAAAGGGGGTCATACTTGCAGCTGATTGAAAACTAGTGTTGTAACAAAATTCTGCCCAAGACAGTCACTTACTCCACTGATTTGGTTGCTCTGAACAGAAACACCTCAAATAAGTTTCAAGGCAACGATTCAACACCTTGGTTTGTCCATCGGTTTCTGGGTGATAGGAGCTGCTCATTTTCAACTTTGTACTATAGTGTGGAAGATCTCCTTCCAAAAATTGCTCATGAAAGAGGGTCACGATCTGTCACAATAGAAAGAGGTACACCGTGCAATCTGATAATTTCTCTGACAAAAACCTCCGCTACTGTTCATGCTGTGAAGGGGTGTCGGAGGCTTAGGAAATGGGCATATTTGGACAAGCGATCTACCACTACTAAGATGTAAATTAATCTCTTAAAATTATTGGCAACCCGAGGAATCAGAAATCCCTTACTAAGATCTTCCCAAATATGTTTGGGAATTTGTAGAGGTTGTAAAAGTCCAGCAGGGCTCAAGGAGTCATTTGTTACGTTGACACATAAGACAGTTTGCTACATACCTGCGTACTTGTTTCATCATCCCTCACCAATAGACACTTGCAACCAATGGTTTTTATGTTATGAGAGCTCTAACATGGCCCCTAGATGGTGTAGAGTGAAAGGGTTGTCAGGGAAGACGGGGAGAACAATGTGTGCATATAAATACAATTGTCTTGCCACCAAGGAGAAATTGTTGTGGCTGCTTCCAGTAGAATTAATGGCCTGAATGATATTTGTTCAGAGCTTGATCCTCATGGACAGCTTGCTCTAGGGCTTCCCAATCCAACCAATGGGGCATTGATACTGCAACGAATTCTATATTTTCAGATTTTTTGGATAATGCATCAACTGCACAATTGGTCTTTCTCAGTTTGTAGAAGATCTCAAAGTCATAACCCAAAAGTTTTGATCTTGTTTTGTTAGTGAGGTTGCAAGTGGCTGTTGAAGTAAATGCTTTGAGCTGTACATTTTTTTTACTTGGAATTTCTTTCCCACCAAGTATGAAGTGCCAATGTTGGATTATACATAGCTAGTGCCATCGGTTCTTTTTCATAGGATGACTTTCCTCTTATCTGCCGACGAGGACTTCTGAAAAGCTATGGTTTGTTGATTGCATAGGACAACTCCTACACATTGCGAAAGCATCACATTCTATGATAAATGTTTGGTAAAAATTTGGTGTGGATTAACAGGGGTGGGATTCATGGCGGTTTATGAGTGTTGAAAGGTTGTTTGAGCATTCTGGATTCAGCGAAATTTCCACATTCCTTCTTTAAGCGAGGGCCATTAAGGGTAGAGCATTTCCCATAATCCACGATAAAGAACGTGATAGTAACTAGTTAAGCCTAGAAAACCTTACTTCTTTGAGATTCCGTGGGGTAGGCTAGTTCAACACAACCCCAGACACTTTGTCGGGATGCATCTACACCCACTATGGATACTGCATTAAATATTCCATGAAGGCGACTGGGAGCATTTCTTTTGATCGCCATAGGGTGGCAGGCTTGTGTGAGATGTCGAAGGCGGTATGGAAGTCTTTGCAGAAGAGTCCAAGTCCCGGACTATAAATCGGTATATCATAAAAAGCAGGACAAACCTCGCCAGTGCGGTTAGAATAAATCATTCATAGTGGCTTTGAAAGGTGGTATGTGGCGACCCTCGAGCCCGGCCCGACCCGATTGGCGGATCTGAACCGAAACCCCGGGGATGCCCGGCCGAAGCCATCAATCAAATCCATTTATTCATATAAACGTTTTCGTTCTCAAATTTTTGCGGAAGCGATTTCAATTTGGGCAAGCTCATAAACATTTACAAATTAAATGCATTTAACACAATATGCACATTTCAATTTGGTAGGCCCATAAACATTTACATTTAACAAAATACATTTACAATGAAGGCATTCCATGCCTTCTCAAAATGATTTATAAAATGGATGTTCATAGTTCAAATTGTTTTTACTAAATATCAATGTTCAAAAGAAATGGAGTGAATGCATATGACGGAGCATACTCCGTGAACTTTCTGAATGACTCTGAGCTCTCGACCTTGGGTTCGCTTTCAATCACTCGGTACCTACGCATTGATAAAAACGATACGCTAAGCATTTTCATGCTTAGTGGTTCTATACAATTCCATTCTCGGTTTCATTTTAATTCAAATCATGCAGTTTTACTAAACAGCTTTAGATCTTTGGATGATCGATAATAATACAATACATATACTTCATTTCTTACTTACAATCATTTATGGTTCATTGATCGAATCGAATATACACTTCCGTATACAATAAGTCATTGATAATCAAATCATGCATTTTACAATACTCTTTTCATTTCAGTCGCAATCATGCTTTTCAAATTCCAATTTGTCACCAATCTCCAAAATCAATTTAATTCGAGTTTACGCCCTTAATAAATTTAACCTATGTTTTGATATCACGAGGATATGGGAATCAGGCACGATCTCGTGAGGAACGCGGGCCGGTATAAAAAGCGGTTATATAACGGGACGGTCCCGAAACAGCGTACGATTTATTAAAAAAAAATCAATTAGTGAACACTACCCGTCACGGTCACCATTTGGGTTGTTGATCGGGTGACACATCAGCCTGTCGTTAAATGATACTTTACTATTTTGATCCACACATTGGTATACCAATCTATCCTTCATACAAACTAAACGGTTAACATTGATTAAAGGGGCGTTCAATCTTTTATACCAACATACGGTATAATATGTACATGTCTCGCAGTTCTTTTTCAATACTCATGCAATTTTATTTGCAAACATTTCCCGCAAATCAATTTCTTGAATCGAATTAAAACAATTCAATATGCTTTTCTTATGCATTTAGAACAAATAGTTCAAATCTTGCTTGAAAGCGAGAATAGGAGAAGATAGAACAAACCAAAATGTTCGCTTTGATTAGATCTTAGGAATCTGGAAGCTTGCGGGCTTTCCTCCTCGTCGGCCTGTTCGAATCTGATGACGATCACATACTAGCGAGGTTGATACAGGAGTTTTGGTGGGGGTTTATGTCTGCAGAATACCTTACTTGCAAAATTTTATGGGGACACATGAGCCATAATTTGCTCGTAGCTTCCTTCAAGCAAATTTTAGCTCTATGAGTCTTATTTTTAGTAAGGTGGGAATCATCTCATTTGGATCGCAAAAATCAAGTTCTACGACATTTAATGCCATTGGTTGCGCCTTCCTTCGCTCCGGTTACCTCTTGTTTATTCCACAAATTTAGGTCTTAACTCCATAAATTGGTAATGGTTCCCTTCTACAAATTTGAAGCTATGGTTTTAAGGTTTTTCTATTACTCCATTTGGAATCATCCGATTTGGATCACCAAAACTCAGTTATTGCATTTTACATCGAGGCCCACTCCAATTTACAAGTAAGAATCAATTGTTCTTACACTTAGCTCCACTTTGAAAATTTACGGGCACTTTAGGGTTACAATTTGCATCTACTTTCTTTAGTAAATTATTCCCTAAAGTCATTTTGAGAATTTTGAATCACTCAATTTGGATGAGTAAAATCAACATAGTAAACATTATAACAATACCCTAAACCGAGGGCATAACGTGAGCTACGGGAGCTCACCTTTAAGCTGTGTTGGGAGCCTTAGAGCTACAATTTGCTCATGGTCATTTCTATACATTTGTAGACTATCTACTTATGGTTCTTTGATTGGAATCACTTAATTTTGGATAATTATAACTTAATCTATATGCGCCAAACAAAACGGGAGTTTTGACGAAATTTTGACAACATTTCACTTTGGCCAACATTTTCATACCACCAAACATTACACAAAACCAAGTAAACCAACAATACTCTTCAAAAACTCAACCAATAGCGACTGAAACTCATTTACAACCAAAGCAAAAACTCTTTTTATCGCATTTGGGGTTTCCCCAACATCAAAATCTAAAGGAATGAGAAGCGGGTTTTGTTTTTACCTTAGCTTTCTTCAAATCTCCACTTCTAAGTTGTGATCACAAAGGAGCAAGAAGTGGGAAGAGCACCTAGAACTTGATCTTTCCCCAGTGCTAAGCCTCTTCTCCACTCCTTACTCTCTTTCTCTCAAAGCTGAGTTGCTTTCGAGAATGAGCTCCCAAGACCACATTTGGTCTTTATCCTCATTTAAGTGTAAGGCCATGTTTGGCATTCCACACCTATTCTCATTTTCTAATTTTTTTGGTCTTAAGTCACTTATTTTTCATAAGACCTTGTTTGGCGGCCACAAAAAAAAATGCATTCTTTTAACTTAAGTTTCTCCCTATTTGCTTTATAGCCCATATTTTATTTTATTTGTACTTCAACTCTCATATTTACACTTAGACATATGAACTTATTTGAGTGACCTTAAGTCCTCATTTTACAAATTTCAAATTTGCCACTTTACACTTAAGGTAAATTTCGGGGTCACAAATCAATTCTCATTTAGCATATAATATTTGCATTTGACTCTTAGCCATATAATAATTTATTCAATATTCATTTAAAAATTCCCGGAAAATACCCAAGTTGGCTCAATTTATACTTGGAATATATAATAAAATTATACAAAAAAATTATAGGGTATTTTTAAGGCGTTACATGGTCAGTGCATTAATGAGGTCAAACAAAATTACCAGAAATTTGTAGTGTCCAAAATGTGTCTGAGCGAGTTTATTAATGGATTATTGTCATTGCCACTTTTCGAGAATTTGGTGGTACCTTGAACGTAAATCCAATTTGCTAAAATATCGCGCACCGCTCTATTCATCCAACATTTCCTTGATTATTGGAATCAGGTATTTTTTGAAAACAATCACCTTGTTTAACTGGCGATAGTTGACACAGTAACGGTAGTTGCCATCTTTTTTGTGCACCAACAATACTCGGCTGGAAAATGGGTATGACTTCGGTATGTAGTGCCACCATGAGCATTTCTTGGACAATCTTTCCATTTGTTTTTTGGTAGCGTATCTATATGTCTTGACAACGTTGGTAAATTTGCTTGTAATCCTGTGTTTGAGGAGGGGGGAGTGTCAAAGGTTATGTGAATATTTATTGTTGAATGAGCTCGTCGAGCTTCGCGTGTTGTTCCTCACTGAGATTAGTCCTGGCCTTTACGGTGGGAGAAAATAATTCCACTGAACAGAGAAAGGCACATAATTCAACATCCTTCAATTTTTGCTAAGATCGAGCCGAAATAAAGGATCTTATTAGTGTCGGATCACCCTGTAGAGTCACCCATTCTCCCCCTTTTCTGAATTTCATACTGGGTTCAACCTAATTAGAACAGACCTCCCCTAATGGTGCCAACCAGGAAACCCCCAAAATAAGATCCATAGTACCTAGCGGAAGACAACGATCTACATGAATTTGTATTTGCTTAAGCGAACCTTAATAGCTCTAAACTCCCTTGACATTGAGCAGAATCACAGGCGAACCCGAACTTGCTTGTAAAGTGACGCTCTGACCCCAATACGCCGATCGTCGTCAGTTATCGATGGCTAGCACCCCTTGTATTGATCGCAGCCACCACTTTGGGTTACGCAATGTGGCCATGGCTTCATGGTATGCGGACCCGATAATACCTCCCAAGCTTAAGCATGGGCGAGTTCTAGAAGGGTGAGTTGGGTGTTCGCTGGTGGTGGAGAATCGTCCCTCGCATTCAGATCGGCCTCAAAATTTTCTTCCTCACCCGCTATCAACACACGAAGGAACTTGTTCTAGCACACATGAAATGGATGAAATGGCTGCTTGCAACGAAAGCACAAACCCTGACTTCTGAGATCTAGAAACTCGCAATCGCTGAGGCGTTTGGTACCCCTAGGTCGGGCGGTAAAGCTAGGGTTACGGGGAGTCACATTTGAGACTTGAGTGTTTTTTGGGAAAGAATCAAATTCTCTCAAGGGCTATGGAGACAAAGGCTCACAAGTGTTCCTAGGGTTTGAAGGCCATTGTGGGCCGGATGGGGTTGAGGCCTAGTGAGCGTGTGGTTTGGGTTTGCGAGTGAGTCCACTGCTTCCCGTTGGTCCATCCACTTTAGCCGCGTAGGGTTCTGCTGTCAGTTAGATATGACCTATGATCAAGTCAGCATAGATCAAGCCAAGATCCTTGCATTCTAACTATATATATATATATATATATATATCTTTATGTTATGAATTATTTAAGCTAGACTAACTGTTGACATTGGTAATTGCTGAAAATCAAAAGCTGAAATTCAGCCTTGTGATAGCTGAAATTCAGCTTGCTTATAATATATTGTAATGCTTTACTAGCTTCTATATAATGATAGGAACTCTCATGATGAGGGTGAAAAAATTCAAATTCAATTCATTTTGACATCTTCTGAATTGGTGTATGCCAAACCCCACATACTGTGTGGGTCGTTGTGTTCTTTGTAGAAAGCTGGATCTTTCCTCCTCACCAATATTAACGTTTAACACTGCCGAGTCAGATCCATGGTTTGAAAAACGTTCATCGCATCTTTTTGGAAAATTGGACTCTAATCTCTTCACACAGTCCATTGAGAAAAAGCCTAAAATAGCTCATATGTTAAACCCTTGATACGCGCATTGCCCTTGTCTGAGTGCGATTACTCCTCGATGGGGCTGGTTTGTTTCATTGCTGCGAAACTCATATGGGTGACAGTCATCTCCCCGTAATGGCGGAGTAGTTTCTTATGGAATTGAGCTTTGGTGAAGGGTGAGAATGCGATCCTCCCGCCCCAGCCAGAGAAGCCTAGTGGAGGGCTGTTCCTTCCATACACACCAAAGCTAGTTGCAGCTTTGACGATTCCGACATGTGGTGAATTTGAAAATATTGCTTTGTGCGTCTGACCAACTCGAAAGGGCGACCCGTTAAAGGTGAATTTTGGGTCTTCATGGAAATGGGCAGATCTTAACCTGTTATGTGGTGGGAAGGATGCTCCATAAATGAGTCGCTCACATGAGCTCACTTTCTTGGCGAAGTGAAGTGTGAGGTGATTAATGGAACTGGGTAAGACTAGCCAGTCCGCGAAATTAGAGGCAGTGGAGCCATTAAATTATTAACTGAAAAGCAGACCAAATTTGGCGACCCTGTCCTTTTGCCGAATTTTGTGAAGAAGACTTGTTTGGCGGCAGGCCGGTTTTTAGGGCGAAATTTGGGCTATTAAAATTTTGGCCCGAAAAAACCGGGCCAATTTTGGCCGAGCAGTTTTAAACGACCTTGTTGGCCCGGCCCGGCCTTGGAGTGCCACCTACAGCTAGCACCATCGGTGTGTCCCTGCCGTAAAGTCACCCTTAACGTGTTGGTGGAAAGTAAGTCTATCCAGTTAATCTAATTTGCGATTAAGTTCCATGTGGTGAGCTTCGAAGGTTGTGAGATTCTGTCTTCAAGCGATCTGCTCGAATGGCTAAGGTCTTCTCCATTCCTTTAGCTTGAGATCCCGATTTCTCATTCACGAGACTCCATACCGGGTTAACAGTGCGAAGAGTGAGCGAGATGAGACCAGTGATAATAATCAAAACTAAGGCTTCAATATCGACAGAGGAATGGATTCGGATAAGTGTTCTACCAATAACTTTCTTTACAAGCAATTCGGTCACCAAAATAATGTAAGGAGATTATAGCGGAGACATTTCCTTACCTAGGCTCATAGTCGAGTACTCCACTTAGAAAATGCAAACTCCCCCAAAAGGGACCATTACACTACACAAAAGACAAAGCATAAAAGAGACAATTTCCTAAACAACCCTTAGTTAGTTACAAACGTCCTTGGCTTTGGTCTTCCTGGTGTAGACCTTTATGGCTGGGCTTCCAGCTGTGCTCTCAACACTTTGCCATCCTTGCCTCTTTATTTTCTTCAAGCTCTCCATCTCAAATACTCATGGTCTCTTCTCAACCTCGCTTACATTTTAGGTGAATTTTCCTGTTTGAGCCTTAGTTAACTCTTTAAAATGTGTTTTTTTTTTTGTGAATCCTCTTAAAAATCGTTAAATTTCCTTAATGGGTTTACTATTATTATTATTATTATTTATAACCGTGGGTGTTCGAGCCAGCTCATGCACACCTCAACTAATCCCATGGGGCCCTGAGGTTAATGGTCGAGTAAATCCTCCAGTAGTCCTTAGGGGGCTTGAACAGGTGGCCATTGGTTTATTTTAACACACCAATACAAACATCAATCTAGAAGAGGACTTAGCATGACCTCAAGACAAAAAGACATAATGAACATTCAAAAGCATAAATATTTCTCTATCGTAGCTGTATAAAATATGCAATCTTGAGTGTTGAAAAGGAATATCTTGGAGGTCTCATTTGAGTCCTCTTTAAAATATCTTTTTCTTTGAATCCCCTTAAAAATCCTTTTAATTTCTCTAATTGTTGTACTTTAACACACAATTACGAACAACAACTCTATATGAGAACTTAGCATGAATTGAAGCTAAAGTACATAATGAAATACTCTGAAGGATTAATATTTCTCTGTTTTAGCTGTAGAAAATCTGCATTTTTGAGCTTTAAAAAGGGGAATCTTGGAGGTCTTATTTGGGCCAATTTGTAATTAATGGTTTATAGAGGAAAAACTAAATCTTGTTTTATATTTAATAAATTTGTTCATTAGATGAACTTAACTAGTCTAGCTTCTTCAAAGAACTGCCTGTTGTTGTTGATTGTGTTTTGCTACTTTTCTTAAAATTAATCTCAGGCCAACTTATCTTAGGTCTTTGATTAAACACCATCAACAAAGAGGCACACTCTGTACAAAGAAATAAGTGCTGAAAAGAGGCAAGATGCTTTCATGTTTGCAAGCTTCAGCCTTATGTTTATTTAACATATGCATTAAGTTGTACATTGATGAATGGAATTTGAAAACTGTAACTTGAGTTGTATATTTTTTGAAGGTTAACTTTATGCAAAATTACTTTGGAACTTGTATCTATTTTGAAATCTTTTGTTTTTGTGGTTTAAAATTAAAATCGAACTATATATTCATTAAATACATCCTAAAATCTGGGTGTGAAGTTTGTTTGTTGGCATTGCACACTTAGGTGTTTGAGCAAACTACATTGCATTCTTTTCCCCCTTTACTCTTAGGGAGGGAAAGGAACAGTTTAGTTGTTATGTTTTAACTTAAGGCTGAAATTGCATTTGGGTCTTAGTCTTAATAGAGCTATTATGTCAGAAACAAATGTATGTGTTGAGAAGCATAGGATATTCTTTGGTTTATCTCATTCATTTCTTGTACATTATTTTCCTTCATTTTTGTATTTTATTTGTTTCCTACTTGTCTTCACAGCCTATATAAATGGCGGGACTATCGTATTTTACTCACTGCATTTCGTTCGATAAGAAAAACATTATTTTCTTCTCTCATTTCACATGGTATCAGAGCCATGGTTGGTTTTGGAGTGAGCCCTTTTTTCCGTCAACCATCTTATACGTCAAACCTTCTCCTTTAGATCTTCTCCGACGAACCTTCTCCGGCCCGGTTGCTTTTCGACGGACCTTCCGAAACGAGTCTTCTCCGGCAGCTTCTCTGCGGGCGCTATGACCCTTCGGCGGATCTTCTCCGATGGACCCTATCTATTGAACCCTCTTTGGCGAACTCTCTGTGGCCGACCCTCTCCGACCGAGCCTCTCCGGCGGATCTTCTCCTGTGGACCCTCTCAGTCGGACCTTCTCCGACGGATCTTTTCCGTTGGATCTTCTTCTGTGATCTTCTCCATCGGACCTTCTCCGTTGGACCTTCTTTGTTAGACCTTCTCCGGCGGACCTTCTCGACGAATCTTCTCCGAGATACCCTCTTTGACAGATCTTCTCCCTTGGACCTTTTCCGATGAACCTTCTCCGATGGCTCTTCTCCGGCGGACCTTCTCCAACAGACCTTCTCTAGCAGACCTTTTCCAACATACTCTCTTTGACAGATCCTCTCCGACGGACCCTCTTCGGCTAAGTACATATGTAACAAGCTTGGTGCATATGTAACAAGCTTGGTACATATGACTTATATGCTCTAGTTTGAGGGGGAGTGTTGAGAATCATAGGATATTCTTAGGATATTCTCTGGTTTATATTCTTTCTTTCTTGTACATTATTTTCCTTTCTTTTTGTATTTTATTTGTTTCCGTTTTGCATCTTCTTGACCTATATAAATAGTTAGGACCTATGTTGTATTTTACTCACTCATTCATTCAATAAAGACAAACATTTTTTTCTACTCTCATTTCACAGTATGCAAGATAGAGAATTCAAAAATAAAATAAAATAAACAAAAAGAATAAGAAATCTTGGAGTAGTGATACTTAGGGGTTCCTTTTGGCTCTCATGCTTTTTCTTTTAATGAATTATTATCTTTTATCAGTAAAAAGTAATATATTGATCTAAAAAGAACCAGAAGGTTCTAGAGAGTATACTAGGGGTATACTAAGGGGAACCAAATGGAGGACAAAAAACAAAAGTGTACCACCGCCCCTAGCAAACAACCCTCAACTCATTTACATCCCAACCAAGCTAGAAAGTCCATCAAAGAATTTGTGTTAGGACAAAAAGCAAAAAACTGTACCATCGCCCCTAGCAAACAACCCTCAGCTCATTTACATCCCAACCAAGCTAGAAAGTCCATCAAAGAATTTGTGTTATCAACACTATACATAGTAGCCCAAGACCATAAAATGGTTAAAAAATTAGCTTTCATCCTATGAGCGCAGGGGGCTTCATTCTCAAAAGCAACTCTTTTCCTTTCATATTAAATCCGAGAGAATAAGAAAAGAAATTTCACACCATCGGAAATCTTCTTAACGTTTTGCTGAATACCTTGCCAGTGAGAAAGGGTTTGACACACCAAGAAGGAAGATCCGGCTATAACCAGCAATAGCGAAAAAGGTCCCAAAGCATCTGGCAATTCTGATGAACCCCGACAAGTGAGGTCTATGGTCTCCCTCTTCCTCCTCACACAAAAACACTTGATGGCAGACGTGCATGAGTTTAAATTTAGTCCAAAGCGAGCACCTTGCTTGCAGATGCTTCCCGGTGAAGTAGCGATTGGGGACAATTGGGTTCGAGATAGAATGGGAAGGAAAAACCGAAGGGGGGACTGAACCAGGGCCGAGTAAATGAGCTATACTGAAAAACCAGCAGCCTTGGAGTACTTCAGCAGGAGCTTATCCTATTGATGGGGCCTGATTTTCCTGTTGTGAACAGAAAGCAATAACCTTTCCACCTCCATTTCCCAATCATTTAGAGATCTTACGAAAATAAGAGACCAACCCCCTTCCTCCCTCGAGCTACCCCCCGCACATCTGCCACCCTAGCTTCTTTAAAAGCTGCCAGGTTAAACAACGTGGTGAAGGTGAGGCAAAAAGCCTCCCTGTTGCACCAACTATGCTTCTAGAAGCTTATCCTCTTTCCAGCCCCTAAGGAAAAAGCCGCATTATGAGAAAAAGTTGGCCTTTATTTTCTAATTTCTTTCCATAGACCAGTGCCAAAACCTCCCCTAATGTCATCCGATCTCCGATCTCCAACATCCTTGTCAAACTTGTTGCAAATCACCATTCTCCAAAGAGAACTCCTCTCATTCGCCAACCGCCAACTCCTCTTGCTAAGCAAAGCCTTGTTCATCTTGGAGAGGCTTCTCACCCCTAAACCCCATTTCTTCTTTTATGTGCAGATTGTTTTCCTATTAACAAGATGTGGTTTTCTCTCTAGGTTAACCCTGCCCCACAAAAACTCCCTTTGGATCCTTTCCAATCTACTTCAGCATGCGGAACTAGGACAGATAATAAATAGGGAGGCCAGACAGGATGCTTCGAATCAGAGTAAGCTTCCCTCCCTTGGAGATGTACTACCTCTTTCCAGTGGCCAGCCTCTTATGAAATCTTTCTTCAACAGAGTCCCAAACCCCCACCGCCTTGTGAGGAGCTCCAAGAGGAAGACCCAAATAAGAAAAGGAAGGGGGCCTATACCACAGCCAAGTTCCGCAGCAAGCTCCTCCACATTATCAACCCTACCCACTGGGATGATTTCACTCTTATTTAGGTTAATCCTCAAACCTGAAATGGCCTCGAACCACAACAGTGTCCAACCCAGATACATCAGCTGCTCTTGATTGGCTTCACAAAAAAGGAGAGTGTGATAATCCTGGAGCAGTGATAATCTGAAAACAGCCTGGTAGCTTTGATCAATTATGTTGGGTTTTTAATTCGAGCTTATCCTTCTTTGTTGTGTAAAAAGGACAGCTAGATCCCCTGTCCACTTCATGTGAAAAATGGTAACAGAAGGATATCAGGCAGGATAAAGTTATTAAAGGCCTTCCAAAAATATAGGAAATAGAATACAAATAACAACAAAGTAAAGTTGGGACCTGTTGACATTATTTTTGAAATATTCCATCTATTTTCTGTAACCTCTACTAGGCTCAGCATTGGTGGCAATTTGGTATGGATAACTCCTGTGAATTGAAACGTAAAACTAGAACTTCAAGCCTTGATACACTTGACGAGTGTAATCACATGAGGGAAAAAGACAGCAGATGAACACACGACCTTTTACCTGGGAGACTTTTCTAATGCTCAACAGAAACAACTAGAATAAAAGAAACTTTCATTTTGTACCTGTTTTAATTGCCAAGTCTGCTTCACCCTTCAAATTACTAGTTCTGCTATGTATCAATACAGAATGTTCCCATTATATAGGTCTTCTCTACTGGCAGCAGCTCTCTGTTACAAAATAATCGTAGTGCATCAACAGTTACACACTGTCCATCTCCTGACACTGGTGGGTGAAAATAATCCTTTTTTTTTTTGTTAATTTCTTATTTTGCATTGTGGACCTTTAGGTTCCGGGGAATCTCATCTCAAAACAAATGTGTGCTGTCTACAGTTGTGTGCCACTTGTGGTACAACTAATTTATGAGATTCTCTTGCCAGTTTGAGTGTTTGTATCATTGATGATAAACTGCAGGGTATCAATCTTTAAACTGGTCCTCTTTTGCGTTTACAGACTGTAGTGATAAGTCATGGATGCCCCAGAATGCCATTCCTCTGTTGCAGAGAAGAGTTGAAGAAATCATGAACAGTGTTGGACAAGGTGCTAATGTGAAATGGAATCCGCGTATGGATCAACCTATTCAAAAAGGAAGTTCTGGACGACCAAGATGGGGATCCTGCAGCGACGAAAGCATCAGAAACCCAAGCCCAGTGGTAGGAAAAGAACCAGCGTCAGTGAGATGGGATGCTAATAAAGAGATCACAAAAGCAGCAGTTGGATCAGATACTGATTCGAGGGCTGTGGATGATAGTCATAAAAAGACTGAAGAGCCTAATGGTTCTGCTGTTGGAAGAGTAGGTGGAGCTAAGATGAGGCAGCCTATGCTTTTGAAAGATTCACTCCCAGAGTGGACAGATGAGCAGCTGGATGAGCTGTTTGCACTTGATTGTGATCATGATGGCTCTCTTTTCTGATGACTAACTGATATCCATACATAAAAGATGCAATCAAACTGTTTCCCTTTGTGATTACTCTCCGAATTTGGCAGCTGCCCAAACTCCTGGAAACTTCTTAACATCATCAAAATTGTCATTTAGATCTCTGCATTTTGCATTCTTGCATTTAGTGTCTGGTTGTACATAGGCTGTGTAGCCTTTCATTTGGGTTCTCATTTACATGGATTATTCTTAATTGGTAACTTGCAAGAAGTTTGTATTGGAATGATTGCCATGGTACCAAATTGATGTTTTTGGTACCAAGGATTTAACTCAAAGAATCTGGTTCTACCTGTAAGTTGTGATTCCAGCATCGGGAAACTCAGATATATTACTACACTTAATCTATGCAAGTTACCAGTATTTACCTTCAACAATCATGTTAATTTTTGGGCTTCTATTTTATGACTGGAGCTACAATAACTGGCCTCACAGTCCGCCATGTTATTTTGGTTTATGTATGTATCATCGTTTGCAAGGTGAAACAAAGCTTCAAGTATGTACATTTACTGAGCAATCTCTCTTTAGAGGATTTTAAATCTTGCAAAGGTGTGCCCTTGAGGCCTTGCTCAAGTGGTAAAGCGGAGGATGGGTTCCAGGCTCGAGTCTTTATAACAGTAAAGTACTACAACGATGTAATGCAAAGTGAATAGATGTGAAAAAAAAAACTCTTGAAAGAGTGTAATAGAGAACATGATTCGGATGATTATGGACTACGGTCAATGTGTGGTCTTTCTTTGCACTTTTTGTTGATCATTGCGCACTTGCAATCAGCCTGCCCTTTTTGAACGGAAGGGAAAAACTTTGCGGCCAATAAAAGCTAGTTTGTTGGTGCATCATGACTTACCGTAAGTCTTATTTAATATGTAACTATAATTAACTATAATTACATGATCAGCAGGTCTCCAAGGGTAGTATTGGATGGGAAAGTGGCAGGGGAGGTATGGACTGAGATAGACTACTATGAGAGTGTTTGGATGTCCAACCTATGCACACATTACTGGTGAGGAGAGGTCGAAGCTTGATGCAAAGTCTAGACAATGCATTTTTCGAGGATATCAAAAAAGGGTAAAAGACTTCAAGCTGTGGGATTCGAAGTCAAACAAAGTGGTGATTAATAGAGATGTAGTCTTTGATGAGAAAGCCATGATGCAGAAAGAAGAGAAGCAGGCTCTAGAAAATTATAGTATTGATGATCATGTGGTACATGTGGAGCTAGAACTAATGCAAGGACATCTAGTTCGGAAGATCAACAACATTACAGTATAGTCACAAGCAGACACAAGCGCATCATCAAGCCGCCTACTAGGTATGGTTTTGAGGATTTGGTTTCTTATACACTAAATCCTAGTAGTGGGGATCCTACTACCTTCGGGAGCGATCGCAGCGAGAAAGATAGATATGAATGGGTGTTATGGAGGACGATGATCGAAATATCGGTAAGCAAAGGATATATAATTGGATTTTTGAGAAAATATCTTTACAAAAATATCGGTTCAATTAAAATTATATATATATATATATATATTAAATTTTAACATTTATGTTCATTTAATATTATTAATAAAGTTTTAAATTAAGAATAAAATTTAAAAAATTAAAATTACTTCCACTAAAAGTATTTGTTTAATTGGATAATGTTTTATAATTACTACATTAAATATGTAATTTAATATTATTCTTAGAATTAATGAGTTTTTATTTTAATTTATACATTTATAAAAAATTATTTATATGAATAATGAGAAATAATTCATATCTTAATTAAGGTAGATTAAAATCAAAATGAATTGAGTAACTATTAAATTAAATATTTTTATGTTTAATAAATTATTAGATATTATAATGTTAGAGATATTATATATTTGTTTATGTTATTATTACTACTAAGTAGATAATGAAAGATTCAAACTATTGCATATTATAATACTAAATTTTTAAATGAGATATTATTTTATTTATTTTCCTTATCAAATTAATTTTGATTTAAAAATGTTGTAAATTTATTGATTTTAAAATTTTAAATTTTTTGAAAAGGTGAAAGGCTTTTATGAAAAAATAAAATTAAGTGATATTGTAAAAATAATGTAAAACAGTAAAAATATTCATAAATAATAACAGAATATAAAAGGCATTTGCACTATATATAACAAGAGCAAAAGCAGCTCAATCGATGCAATGAGCGTAAATCCTTGGTTTTGGGTGGGTTCGAAACCCCCCCCACACATAGATTTTAAAATTTTGCAAATTGTATACTTAAAATGAAGTGGCCGGAATATTGGCCAAAATCGGGAAAATGCCCGAAATATTAGCAAAAATCTAATGTATCGCCAAAATATCGACAAAATCAATAATAAATGGCCGCTATTTCTTCCAACCGACTATCGGTGGAGGATATCCTATCAACCTCCATCGATAACCAAAATATCGGAAATATTTCGGCCGATATTTTCGATATTTTGTTCCTTGAGGAGATGCAATCTCTACATAAGAACCAAACATAAGAGTTGATGGAACTTCATGAAGGGAAGAGGGTTATAGGGTGTAAGTGGGTGTACAAGAGAAAGAAGCATTTTCAGAAAAGGAGGGTGGAAAGTTCAAGGCTTGCCTAGTAGCAAAGGGTTACTCATAGAAGAAAGGAGTTGATTATGATAAGATAACCCACATGGTTAGACACACCTCTATCAGGACAGTGTTGAGTTTGATAGCATATTTTGATATGGAGTTGGAGCAAATGGATGTAAAGACATCATTCCTTCATAGTGAATTGGAGGAGACGGTCTACACGGTACAACTAAAAGGGTTCACCCAACCTGGACAGGAGCACTTGGTTTGTAAATTGAAGAAATCACTGTGATTTGACTCCTAAATGATTTGAATTAGCTACAAAAGATGTGAGTATGACTGTATGTAAAGAATCTTGATGATGGTTTATCAATTTTAATACATATGTGGATGATATGTTGATTGCTGCAAAGAGTATGCATGAGTCAGCAAGTTGAAGGCTTTGTTGAGCAGAGAATTCGACATGAAGGACTTAGGTGAGACTAAGAAGATTCTTGGGATGGAGATTCGCAGAGACAAAGCACTAGGGGATTATGTTTGTCTCAAAGTGGCCATGTTGGGAAGGTGTTGGAGAGGTTCAACATGGAGAATGAAAAACTATACACCCTTAACGAATAATTTTAGATTGTCTACTGCATAGGGCCCAAAGACAAATGATGATGTACAAGACATGTCAAAGGTCCCATATGCAAGTGCAATGGGGTGCTTAATGTATGCTATGGTTTGTATAAGACTGGATTTGACACAGACTGCTAGTGTGGCAAGCAAGGTTCTATCGAATCCAGGACGATTGTATTGAGATGCAGTCAAGTGGATTTTCAAATATTTGAGGGGCACTACAAGCTATGGCATCATGTTTAGTAGACAATAGAGTGATCTTTTAGTTATGAGATATGTGGATGCAGATTATGTAAGGGATATGGATGATAGGAGGTCTACCACATGTTATGTGTTGACTCTTGGTGGAGGACCTATTAGTTGGAAGTCTATGGTACAATCCCTACCTGTATTATCTACCACTAAGTTAGGGAATATGACAGTAGCTAGGCCTGACAAAATTTGATACGACCAATAAACAACACGATTTTTATGGGTTTAGGTTGATTATAATCGTGTTTGGGTCAAATCCATGTTGACTCGCTTAACCCGTTTAATAAATGAGTTATATTCGTGTCAATCCACATAACAAGAAATTGACTCTATATATCGGTTTAATTATTATGTTAATTAATATTTAACCTAGATTAACCTATTATATATATTATTTGTGTCAAATATTGATGAATTAATTATAATTTATATTATTTTAAATTACTAAATTAATGAATGAGTTACACGTGTCGTATTGTGTTACTCGATTATTAATTAAGTCATGTTTGAATTTGTTATTTCTAACTCATTTATTATTTGTGTCGTGTTTGAGTTGGTGAATACTATAGAAAACCTGATATTAACACGACCTATGAACATGAATTGCCACCCTTAGTAGTAGTTGAGGAGTTGCTAAGGGAGTATTGTGGCTTGCAGAATTGGTTAAGGTGATGGTTATTCAGCAAGGTGGAGTTCAGTTGCATTATGACAGTTAGAGTGCCACCTTTTTGGCAAAGAACTAGGTGTATCATGCAAGGACCAAACACATAGATGTGAGATTTCACAAGATTAGGGAGTTGGTCTCTTTTGGTAAGTTGCTTCTTGAGAAGATTCATACTTTTGAGAATGCAACAAAAATGTTGACAAAGCCTATTATAAAAAAAAGTTCAATCACTGCTTGAACTTGATTAATATCTCTAGATACTAGATGGGAGATGCCTCGATCTATTGCCCCATGTGGAGTTTCAAGCCATGTTTGGTTTCTTCAAAGAGGCGAATATTCGCCAAGATGAATATCGTCATGGCATGTGGCTCATATTGAAAGTAAAAGGGAGCAAGTGCCGGAACAAAGCGACGACACTACCCTTCAGGCATATCCTCTTTGTTGGGAGGACGAAATATTAGGTTGGGAGTGCGGGGACAAAGCCCCCGTGGTACGGTATGGTTAAGGTATAAGGGTATTTTTTTAAATTAGTCATATCCAAGGTTATTATAAATTCCCTCTTATATAACCCCTATTTTAGATATAGTCATTACAAGAAAAAATGTTTTCATTAACAGTTTTTCACTATCAAGATAAGGCGTATATGTCAAGGTACATCACTTCTCGTATATGTCAATATTCACTGTCAAGACAAGGCATATATACATATGTCAATATTTGGTATTATATATGTCATAGTTGTTACATCACATGTGAATATTGGGCATAAGCCAACTATCAAGGTTGGTCCATGAAATTTTATTATTATTTTTCTTATGAATTTAGTAGATGAACCTGTTGCCATATAAGACATATACCCAAATTAAATAAATTGCAAATTGAATTACAAGAATAAGGTCTTAGAATAATATATATAAACTACTATTCAAGGAAAATATTATTACATATAAATTTGAATATTAAAAATAGAATTTCATTAATATTTTTAAGTTACTGTTTCTATTTTCTATACTAAACAAAGCCTAAAAAAATATTCAATGAAGATAATATACAAATTAAAATTAAAAAGTACAACATAATCCGCATTAAAGGTGGTTTTAGCTTCTTCATCATCAGCTTCTTCTTGGTATATTTCCTGAACATAGATGATAAACATAACAAGAATATAACAATAAGCAATAACTCTAAAAAACAATTTAGGGCATATGAACATAATATAGAATTGTATTATTACCATGTTTTATATTATAATTTCACAGCTTTTTTCATGAAAGAATGTAGAATCTAATAAAATATAATAAAAGGTAGATAAGAACTCTTTCAAGGATGAAAATATCGATGGAACAATTACTAGTTTTTGAAACGATGCTAGAATTTAATAAATTTATTTTTCGTATTCAAGACAAAAGTCTTCTTGATGTTCCAAATATTAAATTTTTCCCATTCTTAAAGAGTATATATATATATATATATATATATATATATATATATATATATATATATATATATATATATATAGGTTACACTATTTAATGAATCATTATGAAACCCATGATTGCGTGATTTAATGTGTAATGATAGTTGCTAAAATGTGAGCCCATCCTTACATGCGTAACAAAGAGAATATACCATGAAAAAATTAATGTGGCAAATTAATTTTAAATTTTATGTAAGACCCGAGAAAATTCCAATTTATGGAAAAAGGGCAAAATCGTAATTTTGGTCAAAACCCGAAATTTTTCTAGATCTTGGATGACGAAACGGATTTCACCGTTGGAATCGTCTCACGAAATCTAGCTAACACGTCGAATTTCGTCGAATTCCGAGATAGTTGGGATTTGCACGTTTTGAAGCGTAGAAGTATCGTGGTCTTTGTAAAGCGATATTTGATGTGAAAAAGTCGCATATAACATGTACTCATATATAAGTTGCGTAGGTAGAGAAATGATGGAAATGGACGGCCGAGATAATGCCAAATGTCAAAAAATCCAAGCTTGGGGACATAGATGACATTTTTGGAATTGTTTAAATGAGGAAAAAACAAAATAATGCTTAGTGATCTTCTTCCTTTTTGAAGACCAAAAGATGTAGTAGCTGGGGAAAAAAAACGTGCAGCAGCTGAAATGGTGGTTTTAGAGTGAGAGAGAGAGACTTCTCTCTAGGTTTTGAAGCGTCAGATAGTTGGAGTCGATCGGGACAAGAAGGAAAATTAAACCTGCGCGGTGAGAGCGCATGCGTGGAGTTGGTTTTGAGGAGTTTCGACAAACTCCGTGAGGTAGGGGTTTCATCCTACTTGAGTTTTACTCTTGATTTAAGTGCTATATAATGTTTCGGTTGGTTTGAGACCTTGAACGGCCGTTTGATCGGTCCCAAATCTTGGAACTAAATTGTTGTAATTTTTGAAGCCCAAATTGTACAGTCCGTGACTGTGTTGGGGCTGTTTGAATGTTTATTTCATAAATTATGAAATAAATCGTATTGTGATGTGTATGAGGCCGAAAATGGCCGTGGGTCGGGTTCTGAGAAGTGGGCCCGTGTTGGATAGTGGTAGTGAGCGGTAACGGGGTTTCCTTTGTTCCACGTGTGAATAGTGTTCGCGAAATAAATTGTGAGAAAATGTGTTTGGTTGAGTAGTGAGTGAATTCTTCGTGTTTGATGTCGATGCGTGTTTAATTTTTTTGGTGGAATGGATTGATGCATGCATGTTTGTTTGATTAAATTATGTAAATGTATCTGCAAGTATTATATATATTTGCGTGTATTATATAATTGTATTGGAATTGACATTAAGTAGATTCGTATGCATTAGAGGCGTCACAGAGCAAATAGGAGTGAGTGCATGAGGTGATTTATTGAGAGAATTGTTTCGGAGGGTTGGCTAATAATAATAATTATCAGAGTGTGTCTATTATAATATCGGAGGGTAGTCCATATAAATATCGTGTCGAATTAAAACAGGCAGTATACGTCGATTGTCCATGATTAAAAACAAATACCTTTCTTTTGAAAATAATGTTTCTCGTACATGGCTTAAGGCAGAGTGTGGGGAGTCGTGAGGACTCGAGCGTGGGTTGATCATTTAGGCATTCGGGTGGGATCGAATTTCTTTAAATGTGTGTTTCTAACTTGGAGGCGTCGCGTATGCGGCTTGGGTGGGGAGTAACTTGTTGGGTGATTATTCTTGGGCGTTAATTCATTACTGTCGAGAAGGAATTATATTATTTCGGTCTGAGGGCGCGGAGGCGGCTCATCCTAGAGGCCGAGTTTGAGAAGAAAGTCGGGGTGTGGCTTTGGTCTTTTAGTTGGATACATGTATTAGAATGTTTTAAACTTTTAATATATGTTGTATAAGAGTAATTTATTAACTCTTGAAACTATTGTATATAGTTGGTACTCATCGGATAGTATTGGTTTATGGGCCCAAGTGGTCGTTTTTACTCATATATATATATCTTATGATGTTGATTGGGACAGGTTTTGTATTTGGGTAGAGCTCCCCGTACAAAGGAGACTCTGCTTGATTTTCGTGAATAATGTCGGGATTCTGGCGTTAGCGAGTGTCCATGAGGTTGACGGTGAGTGACCAGGACCCTCGGGTTTTGGGGCGTCACATTTGCCATCAACAAAAATCATTCTCAAATAAGTAATATGCACATAAACAATATGATGATGGATGGAGATCAATGGCATTAGAACGAAAACATCCAAACATATTAGTTATTAATTACCTCATTGAAGGAGTTCCTCCTTAATTCTTCATGACCAACTGAAATGAAAACCAATAAGTTAATGAATTTGTGCCCCCTTTAACATTAATTTCATGCTCAAACACAACAATAGAAACAATTTAGAGAACAAAAAAATACAAATAAATTTTTGTTTATAGAAAGAACAAAAATCAAATAATATTTTTCTCTTGCATGGATGGCAAGTTTAGACTATGTATGGGAGCAGTAGGGCAAGATAACACCCCCTCCCTCAATTTTTTTTTAAAATTAGGTTTTGAACTCTTGACCACATTGTATATGATAATTTCCCTTGCTACCATTGTGTTATAGTTCATTTTAAGTGATAAATGCCCCATAAACTAAATACTCAACTATTGCCCCCTTAAGCTATATTATGGGTCTACCCCAGGATGGGAGCTCCCTCAAATTGGATTATTTTACTTAAACAATATAAGGAACCTTCAAAAACTTGTATTTCCATATTTAGCATCGAATTAAAGGAAATTGAATCCTTGCTAATAGTTAGAAAGTTCTTTGAACAAACCCACCAAAGCTGAAGAATGTGGGTATCAAAAAGAGCAACACTGTATTTTCATATAACGGAATTCAAGTGGCATCTAAAGAATCTCAAGTGCTTTCATGTGACAACTCCATTTGAGATTCAGTGTCGAAAAACCCAATAACAAATCATTTCAACCATCAAACAATTCACATATTTTCCTCAATAAATCATAAGAAATCCACATGAATCTAAAGCAAATGGAATGTATCTAATAATTAAATAACCTAAGAAGTGAAATTTTTTAGGTTTATGATCTCAAGTCTAATACAAGGGACATCGAAATCAACATAATCTTGATTCATTAATATTCTACTTGATTAAAAGAGAAAAAATATATTCAATAATATAACTAACAAGAATAAATAAAGGATGAAATATTACCTTTTTTTGCACCTTTCAGTTAAAAGAGAATGAACATTCAAAGCCATAAAAGAGCCCGAGAAAGGAGAGCTAATTTGATAAACCTAACAAGAAAATCATTCTAAGAAAGTTTACACGAAATGAGAACCAAACCCAACAAGTAGGTAATTTCAAAAAATAAGAATATAAAAAACCCAAAAAATTCTAGCCTACCCATTCCTACAACTTGAAAGAGATAAAACATAAGTATTCTTTCTAAACCCCGCCTACCCATTTCAAGAAGATATATAAAAAAACCCAAACCCCAATTTCTTACCTTTCAGATTTAAAAAAGAAATAGGTTATTGAGGAAATCCACATGGATTTATCATCCATCATAATAATCCATGTATGGAATAAGATTCCATTTTGGTACTTTCTAGCAAGGTCTCAAAGGTAACTTGCCTTATGCCTGATACTCCAATTCCATTCTTTCATCTCAAAAAGATCTGTGCATCTCATTGATTAATCAATGAATTTTGTGTCCATATTTTGAGATATCTAGGTGAAAACTTTTCCAAAATAATCAACTACTTGGAAATCAAAATCAAAGGAACAAGAAAAAAAAAAGGTTTTGATGCAGAAATTAAGATCAAATTTTGTACCAAAGTGAGAAAATAATTGAAAAATAAGAGAACTAATTAAAAAAAAAACCACTAAATGGTCTCTAGAGATCTCCTTCCTTTGTAGCTTTAAAATCATTCCAGAAAGCAAGCAATTCATAGACCTAGTTTAGATCATTAAAAAAAAAATAATAACGACCCAAAATAGCCACATCCCAATCTTCAAGAACGAAGAAACATCACTCATATTCAAAACCTTAAATTTAGCAAAAAACCCATAGAGGAACTTAAAAAATCCCCACAACACCACCTCCCAAATAACCTTAAAATCACAAAGCACCACAAACCCAATTTGGTAGCCAAAAATCAAACACCCACTTGAAAATCACAAACATAGAACACAAATTCACAAACTTGTTTCCTCATCCCGCTCTTCCTAGCCATGAGAGCAGCGGAGAGGAGTCTAGGGAGGCAATCGAACTCTAGGCCTCAATCCTAGGAGGCCATACATGAGGAATTAGCAGCCGGGGGCACGCGACGATCGTAGTATTGGATGACCTGAAAGAGAAGGTTCTAACAGAAATCGAGGCGGAGAAGCAGAACTCGATGTCGCTGGTGTCGTCGGCGCCGAAGAGCATACTGTCATTTTGGAAGCTTTCAAAAGTTCTCCCGATTTGGGAAGCGGGGTCTAAGAGACAGCTCTGCTCATTTTTATTTATCTTTTAAATTTTATTTAATTTAATATTCCTACTTTTTTTTCACAACATTTTATATTTGTTTTAGTTTTTAAATAAATAAATAAAAATATATTTAAAGAACTTAAGATAAATTTTTAGAGTCAATAAGACTTAGCTCAAGTGGCTAAGAACTCAAACTGGCATAGGGAGCGGAGGGTCTAGGGTCGAAGTCCCAATGAGGACATATTTATGAAAGAACATAATACAATGATGTAATACAAAGTGAATTAATGTAAAAAAAAAATGTAATTTTTTAGAAATTATTTAATAAATATTATCCTTCATTATACCTAATTTAATTACATTTATAAAATAATTTAATATGTATATTTGTTTTATTTCATTATTTTTTGGAGATTTTCTAAATGTTTTCATAAATTTTAAATAATTTTTACCTCATTCATACAATTTTAAAAAAAAAATTATCCACTCATTTTTTGCAATATTAAAATCCAATTACCTATATATTAATATTTACCAAAATTTTCATCCATATTTATAATACATAAAAAGTAAATAAAATTTATAAATTGCTTTTATTTAGGTAGCTTCACACATAAACATATCAACTACATCTTGACATATAAATTGTATGTCAAGATTTCATTATATAAGTAATGTAAAATCAAAGAAATTTTATTTATATGTCATCTTTAGTTTAAAAAAGTTGTATATGTCATAATTGTTCATTTAAATGAATTTATATTGGCGTAAAGATTCTGCATTTAAGTTAAGATAATATATGTCAACAATAACCTTTTTTCTTGTAGTGAATGAAAGTTTGAGCTGTCATTTCTTTGGATGTGAGCACACTACCAAACCACATAAATCCTACGTGTGTTCTTTCTGTGATTTCTATAGCTATTACTACATGAATCACAACATACAACCAATAAAAGGTAGATGTTCGGGCATCATAACTTACCATAAGTCTTATTTAATATGTAACCTCATTGATTTGCTTAATTACATCTAGATTACTTATTTACTAATATAAAAATACAGTTTCGAAAAGTGTGTCAGCAATGGATCTAAGGACATAAATATAAAAAGTTTTAAATAAAAATTCATTTAGTGAAATAAATTAAGTAATCACATCAATTTATACCAAAAACCAAAACAATGTTCTTTATGAGATTCTTGAGTTATAGTTGACAAATATTATCTAATACTAGGATAACATTTATTTGCAGTCACACAAGATTATCTACGCAGCGGAAGTCAGAGATAGAGTGACACCCCTTCATTAGTCTTTCCTAATTGAAACCTCTACAAAGGGTATAGCATGGGATGGTTAATTTGGCCTCATGTCTATGACAAGATTTGGTAAGATCCACCACTTACTCTTTTTTTTTTTTTTTGCATCCATTCACTTTTCTTATCACTTATCATACTGTAGTATTATGTTCTTATAAAAATCAATAATTGGACAATCTAATCATGCTATTACACATTTAGATTAACATGAAAGCAAACAAAAAATCACTCACACTCTAGTCGTTGTTAAAGCGAGCTGGAAACTAGAAAGAGTAAAAATTGAATAATTAAAATTGAAGCACTAAAATAGAAATCACTTTTTTGTTCTTCCAAACCCTTCTCAATCAAAACTCAATGGTAAATTTACTATATAGATGAGTAGGCTTAGGGACCCAAAAATGTGCCTCATTTCCTTATATGGAGATCAGGCCATCACTAGTCTCCTGAAGAGGTGCAAGGGTTCAAGAAGAGATGTTCTTTGAAAACGTGGGAGATTCAAAATTTAAATTTAGAACTTTAAATATAGGGACCATTCTAACATTCTCCCACTTGGTCCCTATAGCTCAACACTCACCATAAGGGGAAACTAAATATATAAATCATGGTGATAGATCCACTTATTGTGAGTATTATCTTCTATGTATTACAATATATCAAGTTCCTCAACACAAACCTGTAAACTTAATGAATAAACCATATTTTTATTCAAGGTCCAAACTTAATGATATTTCTCAAAATAATAATAATAATCTGAAATGTACAAAACCATATGAGAAAATATCAAACTAAATAAGAGTTTCATTAAAATAATGAATGTACTTAGAGTAAAATTACATCTTGGAATGAAGTCCCATTTGTAATACATGATCCTTAAAATACTTAGGTGGCATGCTTTTAGTTAAAGGATCGGCAATCATCGACTCTGTGCTAATGTGTTCAATGTACTTTGCTACGTAACAAGTTACTTGCCATTTAAGTATTGATATGCTTACTTAGACTTCCGCTCTTTTGTTCTTGGCTTCGCAAATCTCTGAGTTGAGTTATCCGCAGTACAACTTCAATGGCCTAAATATAGAATATACAATTCTAAGCCCTTTGTGAAATTCTTTAACCATACACCATGCGATCTGGCCTCGAAACACGACCTGAGCTCGGCTTCCATAGTGGGGTGGGGTCGAGGTTTTCTTCGCACTCCTCCAAGATACAACTCCACAACTAGCTTGAAAATATAATCAAACGTTGGCAAAGTCTGCATCGGAGTAGCCAATCACGTCCAAATTATCCGTTCATCTATACATAGGCGTGTAATCCTTTGTTTCTTGAGTATCTAAATCCATTGTGCTGCGGCTCTCACAATAATTGACACTTGGATTACTCCTAATATCTTCTTAATGCTATGAAAAATGCAATGTCGGGTCTGGTACATACTTAGGCAATAACGTGGCTTCCAAAATGCGAAGCATAAGGAATGTTCTTCTTGTGTTCCCGTTGAAATCATTTTTAGGGCATTGATTCGTCGAATCTATCACCCTTCAAAATGCGATTACGACACTGCATGTGAACAATTTTTCATGTTAAATCTCTCTAAAACTTTATTGAGATACGTCTATTAGACAAACCCAAAATGCCTCGAGATCTTTCCTAATGGATCTTAATGCTAATGACATAACATGCCTCACCCATATCCTTCATATCAAAGTTCTTTGAGAGAAATTGTTTCACCTCATATAACAAACCCTTTTCATTGGTTGCAAGCAGAATATCATCCACATATAACACAAGAAAACAAATCTTACTCCCACTGACCTTCTTGTATATCCATTGATCCATGATATCCTCTTCAAAACCGAATGAAGCAATGACTTCATGGAATTTCAAATACCATTGGCAGGACGCTTGTGTTAATCCATATATGGATTTATTAAGCTTGTAAACTAAATACTCCACAACCGCTCTAGAGGAGGAATCAGCAGGACAACAGCCAAACCTCTTCCTCTAGATTACCATTAAGGAATGCCGTTTTCACATCCATTTGATGTAAATCAAAGTCAAAATAGGCAACCAATACCATGATTATCTGAAGAGAATCTTTCATAGATACCAGAGAAAATGTTTTTGTATAGTCGATTCCTACCCTTTGAGTGAATCCTTTGGAAACGAGTCTTGCCTTATGTCTCTCAATGTTACCCGGTGAGTTCTTTTTTGTTTTGAAGATCTTCTTAATGTTGCTTCATCATTCTCTTGAGGAATTTTTTTTATCAACCTATTGCTCAATTGGTTGTTCAAAAATTTATGGAATTCCCTCATTAGCAACTTGATCTACAGGATCAATATCAACAGTATGTGAAACTTTAGGAAGTGGTTGTCTCACACTCGATTGTACTTGAGGGGTGTCAATGACAATCAATCCATCACTTGAACCAGAGGGTTGACCTTCATAATGATCCTTCTCAAAAACATTGTCTTGAAATTGATCACTCCCACTAATCAAGTCATTCTCAAGAAATTTCACATTTCTTGATTCCACAATCCTAGTGTTATGAGATGGACAATAAAATTTATACCCCTTAGACCTTTCATGTAACACCCCAAATTATAGCCTATTAGTTTTATTACATGTTTAGGGTATAATAAAAGTCAAATTTGTATTTTTTGAAAAATTAAGTGCTAAGTGTCAAAAGGGGTAAAATGGTAATTTGACAAATTAAGGACTAAGGGACATAAGTTAAGAAGATTATATGTTAAAGTAGAATAATGCTAAGTTGGCTTGAAAATAGAGTGAAGAAGGACTAATTAGCAAAAAATAAAAATTTAAGCAAAAACTCACCATAAGACAACAAACTTTTCTTCGAATTGGGGATTTTCCATTTTGGTTGGTTTTGGAGCTAGGGCTTAGGGTTCTTGTGGGAGAAGAACCAATTTTGATTTCTTTCTCTCTATTGTTTTGGCTATCTTTGCTCAAGGAAAGGAGAAGAGAAGGAAAGTAAAGAAGAAAGCTTGGTTTTGAAGTTTTCAAGAAGATTAATGTATGGAACTCTTCATTTATTGGATAGGGAAACTCTCACTAACTCCTCCTTGTCTATGTTTTGGATGAAAACCACAACTCTTCCATATATGTGTTTTGATTGTTTTGGTTGGGTTTGTGGTTTGTCTTGATGTGGTTTGGTTTTGGTTGTAAGTGCCTGTGGAAAGAATGAAAATGACATTTTGTACAATCCAGCTCTCCTTTGCCGCCTAGGCGAGGGAGAACCCCCGTACTATCTGGGGAGCTTAGCCTAGGCGAGAGGTGCTTGCCTGGGCGAACCCAAAGCCCAGAAATTTCCGATATACGCTGTGCCTCGGCATGGGTTTTCCATGGCATAGGTCCTCCCACCTGGCGGCGAAGGTCCCCTACGCTAGGTGAACACCTTAATCTGTTTTTGTTCCTTTCTTTTCCATTAATTTTTAGAAATCATCATCTTGGTTAGGATTAAGTTAGGTTGAACAATAAGCATGAAATTAGATCAGTGTGATCTAATAAGTGAATGAAAGATTAAAATGCGCGTATCTATGATTATATGTAAAATGCTACAAATTTCGCCGCCTTGGCGAAACATTTCACAGGAAGACTTGTTTTCGCCCCTTAGGCGGCGTCTGAGTTATAAATACAAGAATATGATTAAGAACAATATAACAAGCTTAGTATTACATATAATTTTATGCCTGCCTAAGATCGAATAGTGAATGAATAGGCACCTCTGATTAGTGCTTCGGCAATCTACAATTACAGATTAGCTGACACTCACGATTAGTGTGACACTCTATTTAGTGTAGGCACTCACATTCATTGCTACGACACTCCTGCATAGTGCTACAGTACTTCTATTACATGGGCAGACACGTCTTTGTTTCTCCTTGAATTATGTTATTTGTATACTGTAATTGAGGACCACTGCATGTGGTCATATATGTTATCTGTTTTCCCACTAAGCTATAAGATTAGCACGGTGTTTCATCCGTGTACCGTCTTGAAGAGGTTAATGTGGAGACATTCTCGTTCGCCGGGACCAACCATGACGATATGAGTCTTTCTGATGTAGGTCCATGAATTTGTTTTTGAAATGTAACATTTTGTAATAGTGGAACTTGTGTAAGTACAAGTAAATGGGATTCCGATATATGTATAGTACAATTTAAACACCACTACGGTGGAAGTTTAAAAGTTTATGTCTTTATGAATTTATTATGGAAATGGGCCCACTAAAGTTAGAAAATCAGGTTAAGAAGTTCTTGTCCTAAGTGATGTCCCCTCACCTGCCACGGCTAAGGGAAGGGGCATTGCATTTCAACATATCCAATGAAATACCAACTAATGGCCCTTGAGTCTAGCTTCTTTTTCTTGTAGGTTATAAATTCTCACTTTAGATATGCATCCCCAAATGCGTATATGTCGCAAACTCAGTTTCCAACCTTTGAATAAATCAAAAGGCGTCTTAGAGACAACCTTGGTTGGAACTTGATTTAATATATACAATGTCGTCTTTAGAGATTCAGTCGACAAGTATTGAGGTAGTTTTGTATTAGTCCCATACTCACTTACCCTTAATCATTAAAGTTGGATTTCGCTGCTACGCCATACCATTATGATGCGGAGAACTGACATAAAATTGTGTTGGGCAACAATCCCATTTTATTGAAGAAACTTTGCAAATAAACCAGGAGCTTGTCCATTCTCCGTGTATTTTCCATATTACTCTCCACCTCTATCTGATCTCATGATCTTAATATGTTTTCAATATTGATTCTCTACTTCAGCTTTAAAAATTTTAAAGGCGTCTAAAGCTTCATCTTTGGAACGGAGTAAGTAGAGATACATATATAGTGAATAATCATCTATAAAGGTGATAAAGTATTTCGGACCATTTGCATCAATGTTAGTATGTATAATCTCTAATAGGCTTGTGCTCCTCTTTGCACCCTTTTTTAGACTTGCTAGTTTGCTTGCCCTTAATGCAATACACACAAGTCTCAAAATCAGCAAAAATCAATCTTAAGTACCCACTTCATTAACTTGATTTCTTCATTCATTCAATGGAGATGTGTCTCAATCTCTGGTGCCATAACATAGAAGATTCCTCATTCCTTACTTATCCACCAATCTAGCAGTAACATCGTAAAATTGTAAGTAACATTATTTTGTAGCGAATATGGAAAGACCATCAGACCAGTATACCATAACTGATAACCCTTTAAGATTTGTTGGATAAACTGAAACCAGAATTTGAAAAGTTAAAGGAAAATCCTAAAGGCACAAGTCTTGAAATTGAAATTAAATTCCTAGAAAAACTTGGAACATAAAATTCCTTTTCCAATTCTAAAATGAAGCTGCGCAAAAGCAGGCTCTGAAGTGATAAACACATGTGAACTCATTGAATAGATGTATTATTCCTTCCCACTTAACTTAATAGGTTTGCATACCCGATAAGGTATTGGAAACATGGATTGTAGAACCATAATCAATCCACCATGTGTTATGATTAACATCAACCATATTAGATTCATAACAGAGAAAAGAAAATTGGGTACCTTTCTTGTTAAGCCAAATCTTAAATTGTGAGTACTCTTTCTTCATGTGTCCTTTCTTCGTACAGAAAAAACACTTTGACTCTTTCTTTATGCTTCCATGAACATGAATCTTTCCCTTTCCTTTAACTTGATCCTTCATTTTCTTTCTAAAAGGGGTCAAGTTAACCTTTTCGCCCTCTTCCATCATTAACCTTCCCTCATCTTGCACACACATGGTCAATGATTCGCTGCCCGTAGGGTATTCTAAATCAACAAAATTTATAACCTAATACCTCATACTACCGTAGCATAGCTACTATAGTATAGCGGCTCTAGGATCGTCCACAGGGAAGGGTTTTCTTTGTGGAAATGACTAATACTGAGGTTTACACTAGTGATTGTAATTTGGATATTGGGGTTGGATAAAAAGAGTGGGTTTGATGGTTGAAATTGTAAGCAAAATGAAGTAAAAATATAGAAAGAATTCCCTTGAAGTATCAGGTCACTAGACTTGGGTTCCTTAGGTAAATGAGGGGTTCTCTGGGTATTTTCCCCTCATTGGGGATAGTAACATATTGTAACGCCCCAAAAATACCATAGAATTTTTATAATAAATTTTATTGCTGTTCGGTATAAATTGAGCAAACTTTGGAGTCTTTTCAGAGCCCCCGATAAAATTGTTAAATTGTGAATTGTAAAGTGAAAATGTGAGCATATGATTCCAATAATGTATCACTAAAATGAAATTGATTGAACCGAAATAAGCCCAGTGAAAAATGGCAAATTTGGAAATGTGTAAATAAGGACCTAAGAGGTCCTAATGAGAATGAGCTTAAATACCAAGATTAGATTAAATGATAAATGAAGTGAAATGAAGAGTTAAAATACCAAAAAATAGAGAAATGGATTTATTGAAGTGCAGCCTTAGGAGAAATAAGTGATATTAGACCATATTGGTCTAGAATGACCATTGTGCCAAAAAGCGTTTTGAGAGTGAGGAGAGGAAAAGCTAGGGTTTTGTATTGTGAAGATCAAAGATTGGTGTGATTCTTCCCTTTTTTGCTCGAAGATCATGCGAAGGAAGAAGGAAGAACTAGGGCTTCAAAAATTAAAGTGATTTGAGGTATGTAACTAAGCCCTAGAAATTTGTATTTGATATTTGGATTAGAAAAACCCTAATCCATCCATGGGTTTTGCTCATGGTTGGTTTAGGATGGTATTTGGATGTCATTGGGAGTGATTCCCATGTTTAGTTTGGGTTTTTGAGTGATTTTTGGAGAAAATCGCAAAAGGAGCAAAGAAGGAAAACTGGGCAAATTGGGCCTTCGCCGTGGCGAAGGCACTGTTCAAAGAGGCAAAATTTTAGTTTTGTTCAGAAAGCAACTATTCATACACCAGGTTGTTTAGGGACCTAATAAATGATTGAACTAGGGTCGAATAGAATAAACTAAGTGAAAAACGTATCGTGCCTCGGCGATATTCGTTAAGTGTGATTAGTGCTAGTTCACTAAAAATGTGATATGTGTGATTTGCTAGGGACCGGTGAGGATCACCTAACCTAGGATAGAGATTGAAGTCAAGGCAAAAAGAAAGAGAAATATTGGTTTGTTCTACCTTCTCCTATTCTCGTTTCAATATTTGAAATGCTTGTTCTAAATCGTAAGAAGCGTATTGATTTGTTTTAATTGATTTGAGGCAAATGATTGTGAAATATTTGCATATGAAAATTACATGAGTATTGAAAATGAATTGTTTATACAAATGTACATATTGTACTATATTTTGATATAAATGATTTGAATGCCCTTAATAGAATGTTAACCGTTTAATTTGCATTAAGGATAGATTGATATACCAATAGGAGTCAAATTAGCAGTACTGTGAACAAGTGTATTGATGTGTCCTCACGATGCAGCCTTCATGGGACAATACGGTAATGTTCATAGAAATGATTTTTAATAACCCGGTGTTAACTAGCGGGATCGTGCATGTTATAAAATAAATGTTTTATCACCGTGCAATTTCGGCGCGAGATCATGCAGTGGTCGGGGCCTATCACATTATCACAGAAAACATAGGTTAAATTCGTTAAGGCAGGCCAGATTGATTTGAGATTGGCATATTGATATTGAAAGCATGATTGCAAATTGAAGCGAAACATTATGAAATGCATGAATTGGTTATAAATGAATTACTAACATATAAAAAGTGTATATTTGGGATGATCGATGAGCCCAGTAAATGATTGTATGAAATAGAATATATGTATTGCATTGACATTGATCATCCAAAAAGATTTGAAAGTTTTGTTTAGCAAAATAGCATGAATTGACTTAAACTGAAACGAAAGAATGGAATTGTATAGAACCACTAAGCATGAAAATACATAGCGTATTGTTTTTATCAATGCGCAAGTACCGAGTGATTGATAGTGATTAAAAGCAAACCCAAGGTCGAGGAGCTCAGAGTCATAAAGAAAGAATTGTGGAGTATGCTCCGTCATATGCATTCACTTCATTTCTTTTGAACATTGATATTTTGTAAAAACAATTTGAACTACGAACCACATTTTGTAAATCATTTGAAAAGGCGTGGAATGCGCCGTTGTAAATGTATTTTGTTAAATGTTATGGGCCTATTAGTTTGTAAATGTTTATGGGCTTGCCTAAAATGAAACCTCTTCCTTAATTTGAGAGTAAAGCGTTTATGAATAAAGTATATTTGATAAGTAAGCCCCATTGCGGCGTCCTGGTTTTGGTTCGATCCTCGACCGGAATTTGTGGCCAGGGCTCGAGGGGGTCGCTACACATATAGTTACTTCCTGAATCGGATCATGGTTTAGCTATAAAACTTGACCCTTAATAACTATCCTTTGAAAATGGCATTCACTGTCCATTAATGGTCTCAGTCCGTTAAAAACCCGTCTCCTTAACTCACCTTCCAATGGCTCATAAATGATAACTAATGAACATCACTGGATCTAGCAATAAGCATCCAATGAGCCCTTAAAGCTTACCAAATACTAACCATTCAAGGTGACTCGAAGGGATTGAAACGTAGAGTTAGAGGAAAGAACATCAATGAAAGTAAATACCTACGTTGAAAACATGAGAACCCTTGTTTTACCATAGGTTCCCTTGCCTAGTGCCTTCTACTTCAAGAAAGGAGGGGTTTTAGCTGCTCATCCTCTGAGAACGCATCCTTAGAGTGTGTTTAGCTAGTGAGAAAAGAAAAGAAAATGAGAGAAAATGAGAGAAAACGGGAGCTTGTTTGACGAGCCTCCCAAAACTTCTATATCAAAAAGTTAAAAGTCTAAAAGTTCTTTACAAAGTGTTCTTTTGGGTATCATATACCATTGACACCATACAAATTACCAAATTGTATAAACTAAACACTATTACATGCGGGACAATTTGGGAAGAAATCAAAAATAGGGATAGCAAATTCGCAGGCTGAAAAATTTGCAGCCCCTACGAAATTTCTTAGGGGCTGCGCGAAATTGGCTAAGGCTTTCTGTAATTTCTCTATTTTCTGCTTCTGGTTCTACAGCTCTGAGTTCCAATTGATTTCTTCATACTTGAGCTAGATCCCTATTTTCAATATATATAGCCTGTGAAAACTATAAAAATTTCCATAAAATTTGATCAAAAGCATTGCTAGGTCCTTAATGTGCCAACTAGGTCAATTTGGTTGATTACTACGTAAAAAGTGCTTGAAACTCGGAGTGTTAAGAGTATGGAACAACACTATTTAGGTAGTAATCACTTCCCAAAACGACACATTGCTAGTTCTGTAGCAATAAGCTGATAAAACAAGATAGACTATATATATATATATATACGTAAAAAAAAAAATGGTTTTTTTTTTAAAAAAAGAGGGAATAATACTCAACTTTCAACAAGAGTCACCAAAGTCCTACCCAAAGACTATATCAGGAAGAGTGTGTGCTATTTAAATTCAAGTATCAAAACAATGTCAACTCCTAGAGAACCAACCTGAAACCTTCCACAAAAACCTAAGTGTTAACTTGATTAGTTTTCAAAAATAGTATGCCAAACTGTTCTCTCCCCTAACCTAGCTCTTTTCTATACCTAGCAGACTAACTAACCTCAATAGATCGGGACCCACTTTTATTTCACAACTCTTTTTGTGCTGTAAGGTGCAATGAGAATAGTGTGATTATCAGTATACTTGAGAGTCATGCGATGACTCCAATTGATTAAGGTTTAGGGTATCAAGTCATAAGGATCTCTCAACCACTAACTCTTTAGGTTTCACCTCGGACTTTTAATGAGCTTGAAACTTCAGCACCTACAATTTGCTAAACTCCACCTATCCACCCGTGTAACAAGCAACAAAGTCGGTGACTCCCAACCAGTTGGTTTAGGGCACCGAGCTTTAAAGACTTTCGCCATATACCTCAGTTGTGGCCTGGGTTTCAAAGGCGAGTATTAATTTTTATCTTATTTTTTTCTTTTTTCTTTATTTTTTTCTTTGTTCTTTTTCTTTTTTTTGAAAGACTCATTGGTCTTTATTTAGGGGTCTGGAGCCTATTAAAGGTGGTCAAAGTCTTAGGCTAGATTATTGCTGTAGGGCTTAAGAGCGAGACAATTTTTCGACATAATTGAAACCCTAATGTGTCACAGTGTGTGGTTAGTTCAAAGTGGAAGAAATAAGTTTGAAGACAAGAAGAATTTCAACAGTTCATCAACTCAAATAAGCATAACACCATTCTAACATCCACAACATTGGGACAAGACTTCAATTTCTCATATAGTAAGTTGAGCATTACAGATTTTTTTTTTTTCTGTAAATGAGAAATTATAAACAGTAACTAAAACATGTGTTGAAAACTAAAAACATATACTTGTACTGTAAAAAAAAAAAAAACTAACTAGTAAGCCATTCATTCGCTCCATGAGACTTGCTCAAAACATAAGCGACACTTCCTTTATTAAATCTCCACTTGACCAGATTTGACATTGGCCTCGATAAGTGCATGGAGTGGAAACTTAATGAAGGAAGTGATACCTCCTTAAGTAGTCGTGGAGGGTGGAACCTCATCCTCGTCCCTGTGGCCGAGCAGAGCGGAAGGATGGCGCGGCTAATTCAAACGGCTGGCATTGAGTGGGACTGGGCGAATATACTACGATTCTTCTTTGGAATGACCTCACGAAGGCGTAGGTTGTGGAGCTTGTGATCCTATGATTCTTCTTCTTCAGTGTGAGAGATAGGTAGCAAGCTTTAAGTCCTTTGAACTGAGAGAAGGATGGGGTGAAGTGGCATTTGACCAAGGACAACCATTGAAGAGCCATCCTCTCGGCCATGGTAGCTTGTCTGGTAGCAAAGGGTAGGATGTGGCCAGCGGAGTACGGTTCATGACCATGATGGCAAGAAAATCCTGAGTAGTGATGTGAATAGATGCCATTGGTGGTGAAGATGAGCTGAGGCCAGCTGGAGCAATAGGAGCTGGAGGTGAAGAGTGTGCTGTAGGCATAGGTGGGGTAGGCACTGGGTCAAAGGCAGGGGCTACTGACATTGTGATGTAGGGCTCCTGAGTAGGGGCTCGATGGGGCTCAGCTGGAAAACCTAGGTGCTCCAATACACGAGAGAGTAACCTCAGAAACAGCATAATAAGCTCCGGGGGGCTAAACCAACAGCCCTCACAAATGCGATATAGGGCTTTTAGGATGGCACCCTGCCTTTGGACAACATCTGAAGAGGAAAGCAGTTGGACCCTTTTTATGGTCCCTGGTATCCTTGTTGGGCGCCTTGAAACAAAATAGAAATTTGATGATGTGTCTTGGGAGAGGATCTAGACCATATCCCAGGGTGAAGGATGGAGCCAATGCTTATAATCTGTAGAATTGGCTAGGGCCACTGGAAGGTGAAAAGCGACAGCTATATCGGCTACTCAAAGGATGCCCTGACGACCATCAATAGCGAAGTGAATAGTAGTGGGGTGGCGCTCACCTCGGGATGTCATGGTCTGGTAAAAGTCAATCACTACTCTAGGATAGAAAAATCGACCTTGAGTCATAAACAACTCTAGACAGTAGCGCTGAATGAGTCTCATCTAATCTCGAAGCTCCGGCAGATTGGCAAAAGCCAGGATGTCATAGAAGTGTTCGTTGTGGAAATCCTTGTTTGCGGTGGTGTTTCCTTGTTGGAGAAACGAGGGGCTTGGCCTCATCACAGCAGAGAGAATAGAGTCATGTGACAGTGGAATGATGGCTGAGGCTCTCAGAGGTGGTGAAGACTGCGTAGGCACCTACGGCTGTGACTGTGAAGACTCTCCGGGGCCAGAGGTCTTGGCCCGCTTGGGTGGAGGTGGCTTGCGCACTGGTTGTGGGTGAGAAGGATCTGTGGGCATGGGCCCAGTCCTTGTGTCATACCTACGCATTGTGGGAGAGGCAGGGGCAGCAGCTTAGGAGGTTGCAGCAGGCTCCACAAGATCAGTAGGGGCTGGCGGTACTGACTGCAGTTGTGTGCCCTAGGTAGGGGAAGAGGGCCTCGCACTGTGTTGGGATGAAGAACTGTGCCCTCCTCGGGTCATTGCCATGACTGTAGCCTAAATGGAAGAGGGTTTTAGGAGAGGGGAAGGGTTTTCGCAAGGGAGATTGGGTGTTTCACAAGGGATGATGATCTACACGGGGAGGGTAGCCTTCTATTTATGGAGGATGGAGGATGGAATGTGAAGGGTTGAAGAGTTGAAGGATCAAAAACGGATTGGGAATGAGAGTTTCAGGAAAATGGAGGGTTTAAAAAACGAGGGGAGAGTTAATGAAGAGTAGGCACAAATTTGAAGGTTTGGGGAATGTGTGTGTGTGTGTGGGGAGGTGGGGTGGGGCGGGGTGGGTTAGTGGATGCACGAGGGAGAAAATCATGTACGGTGAGGGTTGAATTTTGCGACCACTTGCTTTGAAAAATCCTACGACATGCGAAAATGCTCTGCGAAATTTCACAGTGCGAAAATGTGCTACAAAATTTCGCAATGCAAAATGCCCTGTGAAATTTCTCAATGGTTGTGAAATTTCTTGCGATTTTCCTTGAGTTACGGATCTCCTGCGAAAAATTAAATGCAGCCACAACAAACGAAAATTCAAATAAAAGCGAGGAAAACAAGTGAAGAGAAGAAGAAGAATTTTGAATAAAGAAAAAGAAAAGGAAAAAAATAAAAATAAAAATAAAATAAAAGATCAAACAAAAAGAGATGGACTCTACAATCTCATGGGAGATTGGGTCCACCCAACCCAATTCTTCAAGTGTTTTGAGGCTCAAGGAGGGTGAGCTCCTCCTTGTTTAGTCCAAAAGGGACTGCATAAGGCTTGAGGCGGTGGCCATTCACTTTGAAAGTTTGGCTCTCATTTGAGTTGAGAAGTTCCACTGCTCCATTGGGATAAACTTGATGAATGGTGAAAGGACCAATCAACTTTGACTTTAGTTTTCTCGGAAAGATATGAAGTTTGGAATCATAGAGCAAGACTTTATCTCCTTGTTGGAAATTTTTCCGAGCCACCATCTGATCATGCCATTTCTTAGACCTCTCCTTGGAAATCTTGGAGTTCAGGTAAGCATCATTCCTTAGTTCCTCTAACTCATTGAGGTTAAGAAACCTCTTTAGGTAGGCTCTTTCAAGATCCATGTTGAGCTTTTTAATGGCCCACCATGCCTTGTATTCAATTTCCACAAGGAGGTGGCATGCTTTTCCATAAACTAGCCGATATGAGGACATCCCAAGAATGGTCTTGAAAGTACATTTTGTAATACTTTACTGTGGAGTCACAGTAGCCTGAGTGACCAATATTTTATATTTGAATTCACCACCTTCATCAAGATGGTCTTAATCTTCCTGTTAGCTAGCTCCACTCGTCCACTAGTTTGAGGATGGTAAGGAGTGGCCACTTTGTGTTTCACCCCATATTTGGCTAGGAGGTTTTCAAAGGGTTTGTTGTAGAAATGGGTACCTCCATCACTGCGATTATGGCTTTGGGCACTCCAAATCTGGAAAAGACATTCTTCTTTAGAAATTTAAGCACCACCCTATGATCATTTTTTTTACAAGGAAATGCCTCAACCCATTTGGACACATAATCAACCCCCACCAAGATGAATGAATATCCGAAAGACGTAGGAAATGGCCCTATGAAGTCAATGCCTCAAACATCGAATATGTCTACTTCTAAAATTAGGTTCAAGGGCATCATGTTACAGCGAGTAAGCTTCCTGAGTCTTTAGCATCGATTGTAAGTTCGACACATGGCATGAGCATCTTTGAAGAGGGATGGCCAGTAAAAACAGGATTGCAGGATCTTCATAGCTGTTTTTTGTGAAGCAAAATGACCTCCACAACCATTTTCATGGCGGTGGTTGAGAATCCCTATTGTTTATCTTTGGGGCACACACCCATACGATGATTTGTCTGCATAGTATTTGAACAAAATGGTTCCTCCCAATAGCCAGGAATGAATTTTGGAAGTATTTTTGTCCTATGCTTTCCAATCAATTGGGATCTCCTTGTTGCTAAATAATTAGCAATATGAGCATACCGGGGGCATTCTCTACAAGCGACGAGAGACTACGGGGAATTCATCATTAATGGGAGGACTGTGGGAGTCATGAGCTATGGTCAATCTGGAAAGGTGATCTGCCACTACATTCTCCACCCCCTTATTATCTTTGATTTGG
Source organism: Tetrastigma voinierianum (assembly GCA_016808115.1). Lineage (NCBI taxonomy): Eukaryota > Viridiplantae > Streptophyta > Magnoliopsida > Vitales > Vitaceae > Tetrastigma > Tetrastigma voinierianum. Next base: position 357,593 of record JAEQBH010005319.1, on the reverse strand, counting down.
AGATTAAATTCTTAGAGCAGGAGAACCCACCTGATAAGCCTTGCCTTAGCATCTTGTTTAGTTAACAAGTACTTCAAAGCAAAGTGGTCTGTAAAAATAACAATGAATGACCCTACCAAATATGCTCTGAATTTATCCAAGGCATAGACTACCTTCATGATTTCCTTTTAAAGTGGTTATGTAATTTCTGTGCCTTATTCGAGTCTTGTTGCTTTATATTAAACCACGTAGGGCTTTTCCACCTTCCTTGCCTAGAGCGCTGATACCGTAGAAATCCTTAATCACACATTACTTGAAGGGTGGTTGCTGGTTGTGTGCTCTCTCACTATAGGTGCGATGTTCCGGGTGTGATTTGAGCTCCTCGAAACTCTTTTGGAACCTTCCATCCCAAACAAATTTGGTATCCTTGACCAGCAGCTCGTAGAGGGGTTTTGCAATTTTTGAAAAGTCTTTAATAAACTTCATGTAGAAACCTGCATGGCCAAGGAATTGCCTCACTACCTTGACATTTGTGGGAGGTGGGAGGTGGTAGCTTAGAAATAAGCTCAACCTTGGCTTTATCAACCTCAATTCCCTTATTGGAGATGACATGTCCAAGGACAATTTCTTGATTTACCATAAAATGGCACTTCTCTTAGTTAAGCACCAAGTTTTTCTCGATGCATACATTTAGAGCAGTCTAGTTTGCGGGCCTCCTCGAGTGCCCCACGTATATCAGTGATGTCATCCATGTACACTTCCATAATGCGTTCCACCATATCACTGAAGATACTAAGCATACACCTTTGGAAAGTGGTAGGTGCATTACAGAGGCCAAAAGGCATTCTCCTATAGGCATAAGTTCCAAAGGGGCAAGTGAAGGTGGTTTCTCCTGGTCCTCCACAGCGATTTCGATTTGAAATTATCTAGAGTAGCCATCTAGAAAACAATAAAATGGGTGCCCGGAAACTCTCTCTAGAAGTTGATCAATGAAGGGTAAGGGAAAATGGTCAGCCTGTATCCCTTGCATTTAGCATTGTAATCTATACACTTACCCTCTGACTGTAGTAAGGCGTGTAGGCATTTCTTCTCCCTTCTCGTTTTGTCTGATAGTCACCCTAGAGCTTTTTAAGTCTGACCTAAGTAGAGACTCCGCAGGGGACTTTACGGAATGGGGTAGATAATCTTGGGCCTAGCGGCCCGATTTTAGAACTTCAACGCTCACTACCTCTTACATGTGGGGATTCAATCGTCTCTATGGTTACCGCACCGGTTTGGCTTCCTCCTTCGTGTAGATGTGATGAGTGCAAACCAAAGAGCTAATTCCCTTTAAATCTGAGATTTTCCATCCAATGGCTTGTTTACACTTCTTGAGGATTTCAAGCAAATTGTCTTCCTGTGAGACATTTAAAGATGAAGAAATAACCACAGGGTATTGGTCGCCAACTTCCAAGTATGCATATTTCAATTTTGTGGGGAGGGGTTTGAGATCAAGCTTTAGGGGCTCTTCCTTCTCTTTGTCTCTCTTAGTCAACAAGGGGAGGATTTCTTCCTTCTTTTTCCAAGGAAAAAAAACAGCACATAAATCTGATAGTTCATCCGAGTTTTGGGAAGCTCACGCGATTCCTCACATCAATTATGCCTATAATATAGATGCTCACCTTTGTTCTTCCCACGATGGTGTCGTCGGGCACACCTCTTCTAGGTCTTTTCCCTCGGGGTGAACATGCTTTTTGCTGAGATGAAAAATGTTGAGTTAGTGTCATATTGCTAAATGTAAGCTACATAACCCCATTTTGACAGTTAATGATTGCATTTGAGGTAGCCAAGAATGGTCTCCCAAGTATGATCGGCACATAATTGGCTCATTCAGCTACTGGCTCAGTGTCGAGAACAACAAAGTCCACTGGGTAGTAGAATTTATCCACTTGCACCAAAACATCTTCAACAGTGCCCTTGGGAATTTTCACTGACCCGTCTACTAAAGACAGGGTGATGGTGGTGGGTTCAATTCTCCCCCAGCCCCAGTGCTTATAAAGCGATGAGTAACAAGTTTCTTGGCTCCCAAATCCAACAATGTCTTTTCTACATAAGTTCCCCCAATGTTCATTGAAATGGTAGGACACCTAGGATCTTTGTACTTCACTGGAGTTTTGCACTGTATGATGACACTCACCTGCTCTGTCAAAAAGACTTTCTTGTCCACATTCAGTCCTTTCTTTACAGTGCACAAGTCTTTTAGAAACTTGGCATAGGTTGGAACTTGTTTAATCATGTATAAGAGGGGAATGTTGAATTTCACTTGCCTCAACACTTCAAGAATCTCAGTTTGGTTGTTCACCCTCTTTTTGTCTCTTAGTGCTTGAGGAAATGGTGGAGGCATGCTCTTCTTCATCATGTTTTCCTTGATCACTATCTTTTCCGGCTCCTCATCTTGCTTTTTTTTAGCTTCATCGAGTGTTTTAGGAATTGGTTGCTCAACTTTTTTACCACTTCTCAAGGTGATGACTACTTTTACTTCATCCATTTTAGGAGCAGTTTCACTCGAGTAAGCTATTTCATGGACTCCCCTGGGGTTTTGCTGAGTTTGTGAGGGGAATTTCCTTTTTTCTCGCACTTGATGTTGATTGGTCAACCTAGAGATGGAATAATGTAGGTTGTCAATTTTCTGAGCAATGTCATTTTGGAACCCATCTATTCTCTTATTCAAGGTGCTTTCCACAATGTCAACACTCTGATTTAGCTGCACATTCATAGCTTTCTGCTCTTCCACAAAGTTACCTACCACCTTGCTCAAATTTAGAATAGCTTGCTCAATTGGAGAAGTTGACTGTGGTTGTGATGGTTAAGAAGTTGAAGCATACTATGGAGGGGTAGGAGGTGCATACCGTGGAGGTTTTGGCTTCCAAGAGAGATTTGGGTGATTTCTCCAGCTGGGTTGTAAGTGTTGCCATATGGTGCATTAGTTGATGGTTTGAATTGACTAATAACATCCGCTTGTTCCACTAACATCTCCCTCACTGCTGGAATAGTTGGACAATGTTCTCCCGGATCTTTCGATGGCGAAAAATGAAGGCATGGCTTGTTTGGCTTACGAAATCTCGGTCATTGCTTGCACCTAAAATGCTTGGTTTCTCATTTTGGTTCTTCGACCTTCAGCTAATGTTGAAACTTTGGCTTTCATGTCCATGTCCTCTAGAAGAGAGTACATACCACCCCTTGTACTAGGTTGATGTCTCATTCCTTCCATCTCCTTTGGGTTAGGCTCATCCCAACCTTTTGAAGCTTCAGCTACATAGCTCAGGAAATCCAAAGCTTCCTCCGGATTTTTGCTCAGGAAATCTCCTCCACACATAGTCTCTAGTAATTGCTTCATGGCAGGAGAAATTCCATCATAAAAGTAGCTGACTAGCAGCCATGTGTCAAATTCGTGGCGAGGACAAGCAATGAGTGCTTCCATATATCTATCCTAGCATGCGTAGAATTTTTCATTCTCATTAGTTAAGAAGGTAGAGATCTGCCTCTTCAGACTACTTGTTCTGTGAGTGGAGAAGAATTTATTCAAAAATTTAGCCTACATCTCAGTCCAGTTTCGAATGCTCCTTGGCATTAGGGAGTTGAGCTAAATTTTGGCTTTATCCTTCAATGTGAAGGGAAAAAGCTTAAGCCTCATTAAATCCACAGTGGTAGTCTCCTCCTTGAAGGTGTTGCAGACCTCTTCAAACTCCCTCATGTGCGAATAAGGGTTCTCACTCTCCATGCCATGAAAAGTGGGAAGGAGTGACACCAGGTAAGGCCTAATAACCATTTGCTCAGTTGGAGGCACAATACAGGAGGGTGCACTCATTCGAGGAGGGTGTATGTGGTCCCTCATGGACCTATATGCATTCGGGTTCCTCTTTATCCCCTGTTGACTCTGCTGTTCTTTAGGTGGAGGTTCCATTGGGTTTAAATTCAGGCCTAATTCAGAATTTGATTCCTATGGGATACTGATTTTGGCTAATATGCCTTCTGAATTCCTAAACCACTGGAACATAAACTCCTACATGAAAAACAGGACAACACCAAACATAAACAAAACAATTCTACCAAAAAGGGTTAATGTTAGCAAAAAAAAAAACTGCAAAGAATATATAAACAGTGAAATGAAATTCGTAACCCTAGTAGTAAAGCTGGCAGAAAGAATGATAAGAAAATAAATTCATATAGCTTGTGATGAGGATCACTTGATTATTAAACTGTGTCGTTTACTAGACACCATCCGTGTGGCATGTTTGATTGACCAGTGGGATATTGTAAATCAACAAAATTTCTTCCTTTCAGCCTCACAGTAGCACTAGCTCTTATAGTATAACGGCTCTAGGATCGTCCACAAGGATGGGTTTTCTTCGTGGAAATGACTAATACTGAGGTTTACATTGGTGATTGTAATTTGGATATTGGGGTTGGATAAAAAGAGTGGGTTTGATGGTTGAAATTGTAAGCAAAATGACGTAAAAATATAGAAAGAATTCCCTTGAAGTATTAGGTCATTGACTTGGTTTCCTTAGGTAAATGAGGGGTTCTCGGGGTCTTTTCCTCTCATTGGGGATAGTAACATATAGTTACTTCTCGAGTCGGATCTTGGTTTAGCTATAAAACTTGACCCTTAATAACTATCCTTTGAAAATGGCATTCACTGTCCATTAATGGTCTCAGTCCGTTAAAAACCCGTCTCCTTAACTCACCTTCCAATGGCTCATAAATGATAACTAATGAACATCACTGGATCTAGCAATAAGCATCGATAGGCTTACTGGCTGCAAATACTAACCATTCAAGGTGACTCGAAGGGATTGAAACCTAGAGTTGGAGGAAAGAACATCAATGAAAGTAAATACCTACGTTGAAAACATGAGAACCCCTGTTTTACCACAGGTTCCCTTGCCCAGTGCCATACTTGAAAGGAGGGTTTGGCAGCTCGTCCTGAGAACGCATCCTTAGAGTGTGTTTGGCTAGTTAGAAAAGAAAAGAAAATGAGAGAAAATGAGAGAAAACGGGAGCTTGTTCGGCAAGCCTCCCAAAACTTCTATATCAAAAAGTTAAAAGTCTAAAAGTTCTTTACAAAGTGTTCTTTTGGGTATTATATACCACCGACACCATACAAATTACCAAATTGTATAAACTAAACACTATTACATGTAGAACAATTTGGGAAGAAATAAAAAAGAGGGACAGCAAATTCGCAGGCTGCGAAAATTCGCAACCCTTACAAAATTGGCAAGGGCTTTCAGCAATTTCTTTGTTTTCTGCTTCTGGTTCTACAGCTCTGAGTTCCAATGGATTTCTTCATGCTTGACCTAGATCCCTATTTTCAATATATATAGCCTGTGAAAACTATAAAAATTGCCATAAAATTTTATCAGAAGCATTGTTAGGTCCTTAATGTGCCAACTAGGTCAATTTGGTTGATTACTACGCAAAAAGTGCTTGAAACCCAGAGTGTTAAGAGTATGGAACAACACTATTTGGGTAGTAATCAGTTAACAATTCATTAATTGACCATTTATCCTTATGTGTGTTGTAAGAAATTTTGAAGGGATAGTATTGTTGGGGTAGAGTGTTCAATATAAAATGAACAAGGAAAGTTTCCAACATGGTAACTTCTAATGTCTTAAGTTGAGAATGTACCTCATGCGTGTGATATGATCAAGCGAGTTCTTATCTCGGTGAGCTTGGTGGATGAAATCTACATAAATAAGTTGTTGGTAAGAGCTTTGTCAGAAGTTACAAACTTCTCATCGATGACTTTCAGAAGTGGTTTAACTTAATCAATTTGCTCGACAGAACCACGAATCCCAATAGATATCTTGGTTTTTATGAACATCAAAGAGAGGCGATTGGACCTCTCCCATTTTTTCATAGAGACTTATAGCTTATGTAGTGCTGGTTTTAGTAATGGGATTCAGTTAGTCTTTACTTATAGCGTAGTTAATATCTATCCATCCCAAATGTAGAACAACTCTCTCCTTCCATACCTTATAGTTATCACCCCTTAGTTCGGGAATATCACACTTAAAATCAGAAATATTCATAGGTTGAATAATTGTAAATGCTAAATATACATGCTTATTAATCAAAGATTAAGGCAAAAGATACAATAACATGTTTTACCAATGTAAGTCATGTTTTTTAAACCATAAATCTTGTGACATAAAACTTGCCCGTGGGCTAAAGTTATACTCAATTAGATTTAAATAAACTTATGATAAGACTATCAAATCATATTCCTTTTCCCAATTCTTGTGGGTAAATTAGAAAATATAATTTGATATCTCATTCTAATTAATCATACAAAATATAATAAAAATTCTTGTGGGATGAGATTCATCACATTCCATATGATTTAATTACAGTCAATGCTATCTTACAAACTTAATATATAATTTTAACTTACTAAAGATGTTGTGGCTATTCCTCAATTAACTAAAATTATATCGATCACTCAACATTATTGCAAGAAACTATAAACAATTTTAAGAATAATATTATTATTCACTCAATTTAGCATGCAAAAATTATATACATGCAAATAATCATAATAAATTCAATAAGGAATTTAATCACTATATTTCAATATAAAATTGGTTGCAGTTAAATTAGAACATCAATATAGCATATAACATGATGTGTGAGTGTGTGCCAGTTGCATCCAAGAACTAGGGTTCAACTCTTGTACGCCTCACACTTTCATTAATTTTGCTATTATCATTATAGGTAATTTTAATCCTTTTAAATATGTATAAAATAAATTAGTGTAGTAAGAATATTCGGATGCCCAACCTAGTGGTAAAGAACAAACTTGAAGAGTCCAAGGTCTTGTGATCAAATCTTTTAGGGCAACCCCTTTTATCAAAATTTGAATCCATGGTGCCAACAGGACACTGCTGTCCAAATAGAGGAGAGGATTGGATATTCAAGCAAGGTATTTACTATCCCTGTAGCCAAATGGGAAGGGGAATTCGTTATTCTTTCCAAATAGGGGATTGGCTATCGCTGCATCTGAACAAGCAAGGATCTATACCGCAACCAAACACAACACTCTTTGAATGTAGAACACAAACATTAACAAGTCACGCAGCCTAGTGGTAGTTCACATCCAAATAATGGGTAACGAGATCAAAATCAAAATCCATTGCATCAATCTTTTCATTAATTTTTTTATATGAAAAGAAGCAGTCAAAAGGCCTACTTTCAAGTCCAACCCAATTAGTTTTAGATGGCCCAGTATGCAAAGAGCCCATAGAGCCTGCTGCAAGAGCCCAAACTAAGGAAAAACTTGTTTTACTTCCTAGAAAGACCAATTTTTTTTTCTTGTCCATAAGTAACCATGGGATTCAAGCACAATCACTTCTCATCCATTTCATGTCCATGGGTCGCTAGCTCATCATCATGAGCACAAAATTGAAATGGTTTTTTTTAATGCTCTCATGGTCATGACGATCATGGGAATGTGTATGGAAAGATTCACACTGATATGTTTCTAAACTCATCTTGGAAATAAATCTAAACAAAAATCCACACTTCAAATCATGAAAAATGATTTTCATAAAATGAAACTTCTTGAACCGAGATATATATTTTTAAATCTCTTGACCATGAGTTATAAACATGTTTCTCCACACAAAATCTAAATGATAATTATTTCTTCCGATTTCATCCAATTTTTTAACCAAAAATTCACGATAAATGATTGCTGAATGTAAACCTTCCTAAACAAAACAAAATACAAGGTAGAGGTCATACTAATCTGATAACAAATGTAAAAATCAGTAATTAAACAATTTGATCATGCTAATACACATTCAGATTAACATGGAAGCAAACAGAAGAGCCTACCTCCAGCCATTTTTAAGAAAACATAGAAACTGGAAAACTGAAAACTGAATTGTTGAAACTAAAGCACTAAAATAAAATTACTTTTGGTTCTTCTAAACCCTTCTCAATCAAAACTTGATGGTAAATTTTTTGTATAGATGAGTAGGCTTAGGGGCCCAAAAATGTGCCTCATAGATTCCTTATATGGTGCCATCACTAGTCTCCTGAAGAGGTGCAAGGGTTGAAGAAGAGGTGTCCTTTGAAAATGTGGGATATTCAAAATTTAAATTTAAAAATTTAAATATATGGACCATTCTAATAGTTCTTACAAGGATGATCCTAGTTTGACCTTCTATATCCCATCCTGCCCATTTACCCCTTGAGTCAGGTCTTAAGGATGAAATCCACTGCTTAATATTTCTTAACTAAAACTAAATGAGATATACTTTATTTTTCTTTCATATAGTATGGTACTCCTTGCAACCTTTCTAAAAAAGGAAGGACATGTGTTCAAGTTTTCCTTTCTCAACATTAGGCTTTTCCAATTTGATGTTCTTGCAATCGTTCTTCTTTTGCTTCTTAGAACAACTTGTAGAACCTCCTGTTAAAATAGAACCCTTAAGAGCATGACATGAAGGAGTAAACATTTAGACTACATTATTTATTCATAAATAATGTACATCACTTGTGTATAGTAGGAGTTGTTGGAATCTCAGGACATCCATCTAGAAATCTATGATTTCATATTGAACGGAAGCAAAAAAAATAAAATACATACTAACTGGAATGGAATTGATCCATGAATGTTCCAGGTAATAACTGATTTGTAGGTTTTGACCATAGAGTGTGGCCTCTAAGAACAATCCAATGTCTTTTTCTTTTCAAATCTGGGACACAGAGAAATTATCTTCCCTCTGAAATTAGTTTGTCTCCCTAAACCTAAATATAATGTTATATTTATAATAGGGTTTAGTGGGCCATAGAATCCACTTACATACTTGGGCTATAGTAGCCCATATAAGTTCAATGGTCAGCTTAATTAAAACTTCTAGTTTGCCTCTGGGCTTAATTATACTTGTTCTCAGCTGCCTAAGCGAACTTAGAGACTCATATGGATCATAAACTGCTCATAACACTGACCATTTACAAATGGTTTGCTTGGACCTATGGTACATTCCAACTTTGGCTCTCGTGGAATTAATCACACATGATTCCACAATTGGTTAGTCAGACCATTGTAGTAGACCAATTGCACTCCAAAATTGAAAACTTCTCATTCCAAATCATTGTGGAAGATTACGAGCCTCTTAATCACTCACACCACCTCCCCATGAATCGATACTAGTAATTTCAGACATTATACTATAAAATATAGAAATTACCATTTTACCTTAAGGCTATAAGCTTAACCTTTGACTTGAGCATGATTGTAAGTCTGCCCCAAGCTCAAGTGGGGCCGCCCTGGCCAAGGACAACTATGATCAATCACCTTTTAAGCTACCTTAGGTTGTATGCCCTATAATTAGGGTCATCATGGTTCCCATGTAGCATCCATTGCACTACCAATACTTTTACTTTTAAGATATAATCAAACGCCATTTTAGCAATTTAACTGTAGCTATGATATCAAAATAATATGTAAACTCCATCACTACCGATATGAATACAAATACGTTTTTTTCATATACTCTAAAATATATAATAATATGCATCAAAACATTTGCAGTAGGCCCATTATTTTGGGATAAATCCCAAAATTGTACAATATGACATTATATGCCCTTTTCAATAACATAATTTACAAAATATATGAGAGTTTTCAATATCAAAACATTTACAAAATAAAATTAGAGTTTATACAAAATGGTCAAATCCATTTCATGAATGCATGGTCGGATCTTTACTTCGACATCGCGAAGCTTTGACGTTGACTCTAAATCTCTGCGGTCTTTGTCCTCGTACCTGTTCACTCGATACTTGCGTGATGACAAAAACAACGTGCTAAGCATTTTCATGCTTAGTGGTTCTATACAATTCTCTTTTCATTTCAGTTTAAATCAATTCATGCAATGTTTATAAAACAATGCTTTTGTACATTTTTCAATGACAAATGCAGTACAATACATATACATATATATATATATATATATATATATATATATATATATATATATATATATATATATTATGCAATTTCATATCCACTAAATCATTCGAATCACGATCATGCACTTTTCAATCTTATTATCATTTGCCCTTATCGAATTTAACCTATGCTTTGATTGCATAGGATAGCAATTGCAGACACAGTCAGTGAAATTACTTGATGGGGTATAAAAACGGTTTATAACATGGTACGATATCGCTGGACTGACTGACTAGTTATTAAAATCAATTTAAGTGAACACTGCGAATCTTTACAATCTCTTTGGGCTACGGATTAGACAGGCACTTCATTACATTGGCGCGATCACGCTAATTTGATATAGTGGGTATACCAATCTATCCTTAACTCGAATTTTAACGGTTAACATTCTTTTAAAGACTAAATCATTCAATACAATTTACAATAAGTATATATACCCATTTGGATCTGTCATTTATTTTCTTACTCATACAAATTTTATATACAATTTATTACATGTCGGTTGTCTCAAATCAATTTAAAACAAATCAATATACAATTTATCATAAATCATTTCAATATTTCACTAATATTTCACAATCAATTTTGAAACAATGAAAGAAGAGTGTAGATGAGCTTTCCTGAATTTGAAAGCAAGAGATTGAAGAACAAACTCAAAAAGGTTGTCGTTCTTCGATTCCTATCCTCAGAATCCCGTTCTTAGGTCAAGCTTCCTCATCACCAACCCCTAATCCATAAAAAATATGTCACAATTAAAGAACAACCCAAGAAAGAAAAATCAGTTGTGCATTCTAGGATTTTTGGTTAGCGTTAATGTCTACCCAATACTCCTTCACTTGAAAAATTTTCTGGGGACACATGAACCATATTTTTCTCATGCTTCCTTCAATAAAATGATATATCTATGAGTCTATTTTAAGTAGGAATTGGAATCATCTCATTTGGATCACCCAAGCTCGGGTGCGGCATTTAATGCCAAAGCCGATCGATATGCCCTGGCTGCTAGAGCACTACTATTGATATTTTCGATTTAAGGGTCTTAACTCCATATATTGATAATGGTTCCTTCACTAATTTGAAGCTATGGTTCTAATGTTTCTTCTCCAATTTGAATCATCAAAACTTAAGTTATTGCATTTTACATCTAGACTACTCTAATTTGCAAAACAAAATCTGTACATAAAATGCCGTAGTAAATTTGATAGATTTCTGGGCACTTTGGGTTTACAATTTAATTACACTTCCTTCAAGTAAATTATTCCCCTAGAAGCCTAGTTTACCCATAATTATTAATCACTCAATTTGGATGAGTGAAACTCAACTTATGGCCAAAACACCACAACTACACCCCAGGAAATAAGGCATACGCGTTAGCTCCCAGAAATACCTTTAAGCCCATTAGGGAGCCTTGGCGCTACAATTTATCTTTGGTCCACTTCCATACATTTTTAGCTCTAACTCTTATGGTTCTTTAATCATTGGAATCACATCATTTGGATGATTATAACTTAACCTATATCCAAAAGCGAAACGGGGTTTTTGTGGAGTACGACAACAACTCCTTTGAAAAGCTTACAACATTTTCCTTTTCTGAACATTGCTCAAAACCCAGTCGAGCCAATACTGACCAATAATACACTTCAAAGCTCAGCCCAGCACAACCCCAAAACTGATCTACAACCAATCAAATCACCTTTATAAGGTTAGGAGGTTTTCTCAAATCGAGCATAAGAAAAAGAGTTCTAGGGTTTGTGTTCTTACTTTGAATATCTTGAAACTTCTTGCCCTAGCTTCCTCCTTGAACTTTCTTTTAAGATCTTGCACCAAAGATCAAGTTCTACACCAATCTCTTGATCTTCACTCAAAACCCTAGCTTTTCTCTCTCTCAATCTCTCAAATACGTTTTGCTCCGTGGCGTTAATTGTTGAATGTGTTCTTAAGTCACTTAACATCATAAAGGCATGTTTGGCTCACAAGCCCATTTTTTGAGTTAAGTTCTCCCCATTTGCCATATTACCATATAATTTCTCCTTGCACTTCAATTCTCACCTATTCACACTTAGACATATTTTTCTTTATCATAAATGACCCTTGGAGTTATCATTTGATAATTTTTTTCCCATTTTGCCCTTAACACTTAGGTAAATTTCGGGTTCATTCATTGAATCATAATCAATCATTTATCATTGAACATTTAACATATGATCATTTAACAATACCCGAAAAATCCCCCAGTTTGCTCAATTTATACCCTAAATACATAATAAAAATGTGCAAAAAGCAGGTATTTTGGGGGGCGTTACATCCATGTCTGGTCAAGCGATATTCTATGAGCTAGAAGCGAAGCCATCGAGATCACTCTAGTGATGGTGCAAAGACACCTCAAAATGATAACCTCCCGCCAAGCTCTCCAGGTATGGGTTAAGAACCCATGTGAGATAGTAGCTAGGGGCAAAACCGTCCAAATATAGTATATGACGATTTGCACTCCTAAATCCCATTCAATATGTACCAAGTAAATACTGGTATGATATCCTAGAGACCCACTTTGATGAGCGTGATAAACTATAAATAATTGGATATAGCCACCATAACTACTTATGGATTGCCGACATCCATGACGTCATAAACAACCTCGAACCACGGAACTCATATTTGTCCTCTTGTGCGCTCCACACTCACTGACATCTGTACAATGTGCTTGAACTAGGCCTGAATGAACAGATAATATATGAAATGGCCAGAAAAACCAATTTTATTAATGCAAACTAATTACATTATAAATCATGAAAACCAAAAACTAGAGAGTACATTTGAGACCTATGTTGTATACATGAGAGTCAAACACTTTAGTCTTAAGTTCTTTTGTAAAAGGATTTGCTAGGTTATCCTTAGATGCATTCTTTTCTACTATAATTTTTCCTTTCTACACAATCTCTCGAACTGGGTGATACTTTCTTAAAATATGCCCTTTCTATGATTCATGGGTTCTTTGACGGCGACAACCTATATTATCACAATATAGTATCATAGAACCAACAACCTTAGATATGACTCCTAATTCCATAAGGAATTTCCTAAGACATACCACTTCCTTAATTGCCTTTGATGTTGCTACATATTCAGTAATACATGATTGCTTGATACTCCTCCAACTAACAGCTGCTCCACCCAATGTAAAAACATATCCAGAGGTGGATTTCCTCAAATCCACATTTGATTGAAAGTCAGAATCAGTATATTCTATAGGGGCCAACTCATTGCCATGATAAACTAGCATATAATCCCTTATTCTCCTTAGGTACTTGAGTATATGCTTCACAGCGGTCCAATGTTCCCTACTTGGAGTAGACTGATACCTACTCACTATTCCAACTGAATAAAATACATCTTGTCTTAGTACATAACGTCACATACATAAGACTACCAACTGCCAAAGCATATGGTACTGTCTTTATGCATTCTTTCTCTTCAGTTGTCATAGGACACTGATCTTAAGAAAGATCGATTCCATATCTAAAAGGTGTAAATCCTTTCTTATAATCTTGCATGTTGTACTTAGAAAATATACTATCTATGTATTTTTCTTGAGAAAGTGCAATAATCTTATTCTTTATGTTTCGTATTATCTTAATACCTAGAACATATTGCGCCTCTCCCAAATCCTTAATTTGGAATTGAGTAGCTAACTGGATCTTTACCTTTGACAACATCTCTGTCGTCCACATATAAAATCAGGAAAACCACTATATCATCCTACATCTTTCTATATACACAAGGTTCCTCTTCATTTTGGTCAAAACCAAAAGATTTGATTACTTGATCAAAAAGTTTGTTCCATGATCTCAATGCTTGCGTAAGTCCATTTATGGACTTATGCAACTTGCATACCATGTGTTCTTGACTTTCGGTTATGAAACCATATGGTTGCATAATATAGATGTTCTTTTCAAGATAGCCATTAAGGAAGGCTGTCTTGACATCCATTTTCCATATTTTATAATCATAATATGCTGCAATGGATAGAAGTGTTATGATGGACTGATCATATTGCTTTGGTGAAAAAGTTTCCTCATAATCAAACCTGATTTTTCTTATAATCTTTGCCACCAGTACGGCTTTATATGTCTCAAACCTTTTCCATCTACTCCTCTCTTTCTCTTGGCACACCCTATTTACAATCAATGGGTTTAACACCTTGGGGTAAATCCACAAGAGTCTATACATTGTTAGAATTCATGGATTCTAATTATGATTTCATAGCCTCTTTCCAAAAATTGAAATCCTTATCATTAATTGCTTCGTAGTAACATGTGGGATCATCTTCATCTGACTCTAGGATTATCAAAGATGATTCTCCCATTAGCGTGAGCTTAATAGGTGGTCTAATGACCCTCCCACTACAACGAGGCATATTTGGTGTATCAGTATTAGGTTTTAGATCAACAAGAACAACATTATCTTGGATGCTAGGGAATTCAGTCTTTTTCGTCCATTCATTCATATCCCTAATTATGTGATTCATGATGTATTCTTATTCCATGAACTTAGCATTTGTACTCAAAAATACCTTCATGTCAGATTTACTATAGAAATAGTAACCCCTTGTACCTTTTGGATATCCAACAAACCAACACGATTTTGACTTTGCATCCAACTTGTCAGATGACTGCTTTAATACATAAGTAGGACAACTCCATATGCGGACATGACTTAAAATAAGTTTTTGACTGGTCCACATTTCCATGGGTGTCTTTGATACTGACTTAGATGGCACCATATTCAGAATGTAAGCTACCGTCTTTAGGGCATATCCCCAAAAGGATAAAGGTAATGTGGAAAGACTCATCATTGACCTTAACATGTCAAATAGAGTTCGATTTCTTCTTTCTTCCACTCCATTTTGTTATGGAGTTTTGTTCGGTGTGAATTATATATGCATTTTGAGTGAGTTTTTCATGCATTTATATAACTTGAATGCTAAATTCACACCCTATTCATCAATATAACACTAATCCCCCATTCTACAATGTTTGTAGAATATGAAGGAAAATCAAGCAAAGTGATCGAAGAAATCAAGTGAAGAGGAAGTTACTTATTTGCAGCTATGCTTTGCTATAGCAAAGAGGTTTGCCTAGGAAGAGAAGCAGCTCGCTTAGGTAGACTAGCACTGCATGCCAGGAATCACTCTCGGGTTCGCATAGACAAACCTAACCCTCACCTAGGCGAAGACGCGATTCTTCTCCTGATGTAGTGGCCCTTCCGCCAAGGGAACCGAACATTACACTACTCTTAAACCTTGTTTGTTGTTATGTGAATAAAAAGGGGATTTGGGGAGCAAAGTGAAGTATGAAAAGCAATAAGTTTGGGGGTGATGTCATGTTGGTGAAAGCCCAATGTGTTTGAGGAGATGGACAAAAGTGAAAAAGAAATGTATGTCTTTGGGTAAATTTGAGCCAAAAAATTGACTTTCATCATGCCTTTGACCTAAGTCGTACATTACAAGCCTATTTAGAAACTTTTGATCCTAGTGTTGTGGGTAGTCTACATTAGTAGAGAGCGATATGAAAAACAAGCATATGGAATCTTTCATTTATTAAGAGGTCCATCATACACTCTTGCTTTCATAATTCCATTTGAACTGTAATTAACTAGAGAGGGGAAAACAACACACACACACACCCATTTTCCAAAGCCTATAAATATAGGTATTTTAGACTTGATTAGGGTTCGATTTTTGAGGGAGAACACCCTCCTTAGGGCTTCTCCTCTCTTCTTCTTGAGCCACTTAGGGTTTTTGATTTTCTTGAGTTTTACTTTGTTTTTGGAGCTGATTTTGAAGAACTAGCTACTAGAGGAGCTCTTACAATTGTAGAGCAGAGTTTGAGACGAATTTCATCTCTTATTTGTTTTGTATCTATAAACTTTACTCTCTTATTTAATATTTCATTATTATGTTTATGTTAAACATGGTTTTGTTGGATTTCTTGGTTGTAATGAGTGGCTAAACTCTCCTCTAGGGTTGATTATTGAGATTGATGCTTGATTTGTATATCTTTTAGAATGGTTTTGTCAATTTATTCTTGTGTTGATGTCAGTTGATGTAGTTGTTGGATTACTATGGTTTTGCCTAATTGATTTATGTTGGGGAGTGAGTTTAAGACCTAGTGCACAAAGGGTTTCCATAGTGACAGTTGGAAAAATAACCTTAGGCCCTGATATTTACTCCTAAATGTTTTTCAATTGACAAAATCAACCTAACCTAGTCAAAGAAGTCTAAGGAATTAGAAATGCCTAATGCCCAGATAGTTTCATTAGGGTAGCACCATCTCGAGACGTATTTGAGGGATCGTATGGACCAAGAGGTGATTGATCCAAGCGTAGTCCGGGTAGTCCTATTGTATGGACCGAGAGGTGACCAGTAGGATTCCCAAAGAAAGCACTGCCTTATAAAATTACCATACTTAATGACCTAGAAGGACTTAAAGGAAAATATGGAGTGGGTGTGAGAAATTGAGGGGAGACACGAAAGTGTAAACCTCATACCTATTTCCTTAGACAAACACAAATATATTTTTATTAAACTGACACTTCATGAATATAAATCATAATTGCATCAATGGACATAATCAGCCTTAGTATCCTTCCTTATAGCATTTCTTTAAAATCAACCTATTTACTTGTGAATCTTATAAAATCAAATTTAGATTTGTTTTGTTTTTAGTTTAGTTTAGGGAACTCATTTCACCCAAGTCATCGAGTCGCTCAAATAGTAAACGACTTTACTAGTCGAGGTACTCAATCCTTGCTAAAACCAAGCCTTCCCTATGGGATCGATATCTGGACTTGTAAGTCTACTATATTACTTATGCGACCCATACGCTTGTAGGTTTTGGTTGATTTTTACCAAACTTTTATATAATACAAAAATCACCAAACAAGTTCCTGTAGCACTAAATTGAGATAAAATCCCATGCTCCTTGAGGAAAGTAACAAATTCAATAGACATCTACTCACTACCTCGATCAGAACAAAGGGATTTAATGTGTCTCCCTAATTGTTTTTTTGACTCAACCTTAAATTCCTTGAATTTATCCAAGGCCTTAGATTTCTTCTTCATTAGGAACACATATCCATACCTTGAGTAGTCATCAGTAAAAGTGATGAAATACTCATAGCCACCTCATGCATGGACACTAATGGCTAATGAGTCCTAAACTCATATATTTTTAATCCATTTTTCTTGCATTTTTTCAGAAGTTTATGATTCATTTTAATGCAGAATTATGTAATAATCACCAACTTTGTGTTTTGTAGGTTTAGAATGTAAAAAAAACAAATCCAGTAAGAAAATCAACAAAAAAAATTGGCTAAGGCAGAAATGTCGCGACATAATCTTAGAATGTAGCAATAGAAGCTCAAGGCAACCAGCAGGGCAGTGTCGCAACAAGCATGATATGTCGCAACAAAGATAAAACTGAACTCAAGTTAGAAGTTTAAAGATTGTTGCGACATTTCAAAACTTTATCGCGACATAATATGAGAAGGATTGACTGAGAAATGTTGCGATATAATGAAAATCAGAAGACGGAACTATGTCGTGACAATGGATTTTTATGTCACGACATTGCCTGAGAAGTTCCTAAAGAAGTTCTAGAATTATGTCGTGACATAAAAAACATTTTTGTGACAAGAATGGAAGATAGAAGGCAAGAAGAATATCGTGACATTCTTTAGCTTTGTCACGACAAATATGAAAGAAATTGGCAGTAAAGTTTTTTCAAGACATTCAAACCTGATCAGTCAGTCACTGTTATTTGTAATCCAGTTTTGAAAGACTAATCTCTCTCTAGGAATAGATTGATGTTAGTTATTATTTTCTACGCAACTAAAAAGAATTTCATAGTTAGAAATCTTGAATTTATTTAATTGGTAATGTTCTTGAAATTAATTGTTCTTAATATTAGTAGCTTGTACCTAGAAAAGGGCTGTATCTTGCTCTGATTTCTAAGAGGCCTTCTGAATGACACACAGATGGAGATTCTTGAGAGTAAGGAGCAGTTACTTGGGGGTATGTTAGACTAATATTATGAAACTAATGAACTCTGAAATATTACTTTGATAGATCACTAAGTTACTCATGTTGTGAGAATTAGTTGGATGATGTATCAATTTAATTGATTAGAGGTTTCTCCTATGTCTGATGGAATGATCTTGATCCCGTGTTAGTATAGATCTAATCAAGGAGATAGAGAGTTTGATTAGATTAGAAGGATGAGATATCAATTAGATTGGAGAAGACTTGCATTGTCTTGTCTATAGGGGCAAGAAATCTTCAGTCCTAGAAACATGGGTGAAGTACTGGAAAGGAAAAATACCTAGTTCTTAGAAAGAGGATTATATTCCACAAGTAACTGATTAGACCCATTTGTCTAGAAGGAACATGGTTATCTAATTAGCGAAATGTATAGTGTATAGAGGAATCTAAACTATACTACCTTGCATCTTTGACAAGTTTAGATTTCAAACTAAAGGCTGAACTATGTTTTAAAATGATGCAGAAATTGATAATTATACATTGATCTATTTCCATTGTTAACTTTACTCAGTGAACTCTCCAATCCAATTCATTTTTATTTTTATTTTTTATTTTTTTATAGTTATAGAATTTAAATTAGTCATTCTTTCTTTAGTTTAAACAAATTAGTTTTGTACTTTTGAGTTCAAATAGTAAGATCTCGAGTAGTTAGGTAATTAATCTTTAGATTTCACCAACAATCCTTGTAGAATGATACTTGGACCTATTTTTGATTAATTTATTACTTGTATATTTTGTGCACTTGCAAAAAATTTCATTTAGACTAAAAATTGCAAAATTTTATATAGAGAAAAGATTTATACATTGATAAGAATAGTGACAACAGTATTTTGGTTTATATAGAAAAAGGGTATAATCAACAAGTTTTTGTCGCCGCTACCGGGATATGATGAGTCTTTGGTAGCCTTGTTAGAAATTTACCTATACAAGTTTTTGGTGCCATAGCTGGGGACTGATGAGTCTTTGGTAGCCATGCCATAAATTTACTTATACAAGTTTTTGGCATTGTTATCGGGGACTGATGAGTCTTTGGTAGCCCAGTTAGAAATTTGCCTATACAAATTTTTGGTGCTGTTGCCGGGGACTGATGAGTCTTTGGTACTCATGTCAAAAATTTTCCTATACAAGTTTTTGGCGCCATTGTCGGGGACTGATGAGTCTTTGGTAGCCTTGTAAGAAATTTGTCTATTCAATTTTTTGGCGCCTTTGTCGAGGATTGATAGAAGAATTTAAATATCAATATTGTAACCAAAGAGAGAATTGCTAATTTGGACATTTTTCTCTGTTTAATCAAAAATTTCAAAAAATTTACAAAAATAGTAGTGTGTTTGATCTTAGTGTGTTTCCATTTCAGGAAGATCTTACATGCATAGAAAACCGAAAGTAGAATTGATGCCTTTAGACACATAATTGGAGAAGACACTGAGAAATCTGAAGAAATTTCGAAGTGTTGAATCATCAATTATGGGCGGAGCGAAGAGAGATACGAACACTTTCGGTAGAAACAGCAATGAAAAGAGGCTCGAAAATGAAAGGACTATGGATGATTTTTGGAGGCTAATCATTATAGATGAATACTTTGCTTTGAGACAACCTGCTATAGAGGCAACCTTCTATAGAGGCCAACAACTTTGAGTTAAAGCTAGCTTTAATCACTGATGGTGCTGACAACGTCAATATCTCTTGGCCATCCTAGTAGAGACTGATGAGGCGTATGGGAAGATTTCCAAGGATGGCAAATACAATAAAGTTGAATGGGGTGAGACCCGAGGTGATCAAGCTGCAACTCTTCCCTTTTTCACTGAGAGATGTGGTAGCCACTTGGTTTGAATCACTACCTTATAGATCAATGAACAATTGGGAAGAGTTGGTGGAGGCTTACATGAGTAGATTCTTTTCTCTTGCCCACACTTCATAAAGGAGAGGGGAAATCATAGTGTTTACACAAGGAGAGAACGAAAGTCTCTATAATGCATGGGAGAGATATAAGAGATTGTTGAAAGATGCCCAATGCATAGAATAGATTTGACCACCTAGATGGACATCTTTTACCACTTTATGAACAACACCTCCAAAGGTATAATTCATGCAGACTGCTATGGAGAATTCAAGAGGAAGAGTGTTGAAGAGGCAAGACAGTTGATTAAAGATCTAGCAGAAAGCAACTATAGAGCTCCGTATTACGAGACTTGAGGTAGCGAGTTTGGCGAAGATTGGATGATGTTAGAATTTGAACGGGTATTTCTAGAATCAAACTTGATGCATTGATGAACAAGCTGGGAAACCAAAATAGAAGAATGCATTCAACACATGAAATAGGACTAGTGGAAGGAAATGAGCAAAAGAGTAGTGCTGATGAGGGCCTAGCCCATAAGGGTCCCTATCAAGTTGAGGAGGCTCAGCTTGCCAATGGCAATAGAAGCTACAACTTTAAACCAAACCTCAACCTGCCAACCTACTACACACCAATACTCAGAAACCATAAGAATTTTTCATATGGAGGTGGAGCACGTGAGATTAAGACTAGTGCGGAATTTTGTGTGAGTATGCTCCACGTGGGTTGGGACTGGCTTGACAATAAAAGGGAGTCAAAATGAGAAAATCCAAGATAAAGGAGATCTCAATCCTTTGAGATTAAGTCGTGACATTCATGGGAGAATAAGAGGCTCTTTGGAATATTCCTTGAAGCGAGAAATTTCTTTGTTTAACAGCATTTAGGTAAACCTGAATGTGTTTTAGGTAACACTAATGCCTCTCTAAAAATGCAAAGGAGATACAAATTAGGCTAATGCCCCAGCAATGCTAAACTAGTCCAAGGATGCCTTCCTAAGTGATACAGAGAAGAATCCTAAGGATTGTATGGTGGTGACTTTGAGGAGTGGCAGAGAGTTGGAAAGCAAAAAAGAAGATGAGAAGAAAAAGATTGAAAAAGAAAAGAAAGAAGAAACTGGAAAAGAGACTAAGTTGAGTAGTTCAGAATTGGTTGAAGAGACTAAGAAAGAAGAGGTGCTGACTAAGCAGTAGGTGGAGAAAGGAAAACTAAAAAAGAAAGAGGAAATGCAAGCCCATATGCATGTTATTCCATTTCCTCAAAGGGTTCAGAAAGCAAAAATGGAGGAGCAATTATCTAGATTCTTGGATATGTTAAAAAATATAGAGATTAATATACCTTTTGCTGAGGCATTGGCTAAGATGCCTAACTATATACAAATTTTTGGGCGTTCGAGTAGAAGAGGATGTTCTTTGAAGAGGGAGTGGTGAGTTTTATTGCCGCGAGGGCGGTCTGAGTGATCCGGAGAACTCTTAGTAAAGAATCGCGGGGATCCTGCGTCACCATTGGGAATGTTGAATTTAAGAAGGCTTTGTGTGATTAAGGGGCAAACCTCAACCTGATGCCACTGTATGTAGTGAAGAGACTGAGTTTAGGGGAGCTTACTCCCATAGCTATGACCTTACACATGGCAGATAGGATGGCACAACCAGAGGGAGTCCTTGAAGATGTACTCATCAAGGTTGGGAAAATTTATTTTCCTTGTGGACTTTGTAGTTATGGATATAGAGGAAGATACACAAGTTCCAGTGCTGCTTGGAAGACCTTTCCTGGCCATTAGAGCTGCCTTGATAGATGTTAAGAAAGGAGAACTCACTCTTAGGGTGGAGATAAACAGTACACTTCAACTGAACAAAAGCACAAGCAGTCTTAATGTGAGAAATCTGATTGTAAGACTATAGAAACAATAGTTCCCATTAGTCTTAGGCTGATTTTTGTTGTAATTTTTAGAATTCAATTAATGAAATGAGATGAATTTCCAGTATCTCGAGGATCTTGATAGTGAATTTATGACTTCTAGTTTTGAATTAAAGGAAACAATCTTAAGTTTGAATGAGAACGGTACAAAAAAATCAAGCAGAAATGAAGAGAAGGCAAAAGAAATAGAAACAAGTTCATAAGGGTTAACCTTGAAGGAATTACCCAGACACTTGAAGTAGGCTTTCTTATGACCAGAAAAAGAAAAACCTATGATTATATCAGTACGTGTGAGCTTGAAGAATAGAAAGCTAGCTGAGTTGTAGAAAATACAAGGAGTAATTGCTTGAGTCGAGTAGAATATTTGAAAGAATTAGTACCTATTTTCATGCATGAAATCTACTGGAGAAAATCTGAAGACCTCCATTGAACATCAAAGAAGGCTGAATCCAGTAATGAAAGAAGTAGTTAGAAAAGAAGTATTGAAATGGCTTAATGCAAGCGTCATATATGCAATCTCAGACAGCCCTTGGGTGAGCCCAGTTCATGTGGTTCCCAAGAAGGGTTGATTTACTATGATAAAAAATAAGAAGAATGAATTGATTCCTACAAGAACCGTGACAAGATGGAGGGTGTGCATTGACTACATAAAATTGAACACTGTAACCAGGATCACTATACTTTACCCTTCATTGGTCAAATGTTGGATAAGTTAGCAGGACACCCCCATTTTTATTTCTTGATGGATATTCTGGATATAACTAGATTTCCATAGCCCTTGAGGACCAAGAGAAGACTACATTTACATTCGTTGTGGTACCTTTGCTTTTAGAAGGATGCCATTTGGATTATGTAATGCTCATCACCTTTCAAAGGTGTATGATGTTTATGTTCTCAGATTTGGTGGAAGGGGCTATGGAAATCTTTATGGATGACTTCTCAGTTTATGGATCTAGTTTTTAGAAATGCTTAGAAAATTTGGAAACAGTACTTCAGAGGTGCCAAGACAAGAATTTAACTTTGAATTGGGAAAAATGCCATTTCATGAGAGTAGCAAAAGGAGTATTGTCTTATGTACAGATTTCTAACTAGGTTAAGTAGACAGTAGAGTTTCTATCATGAAGCTCTCTTTCCACCTACAACAGTTAAAGAGATAAGAAGTTTCCTAGGACATGTTGCCTTTTATAAGAGGTTTATAAGGGAATTCTCAAAAATCTCTAGACCATTATGTAGATTGTTGGAAAATGATGCAAAATTTGATTTTGATTAATCATGAAGATCTGCATTTGAAGAAATTAAGTCCAGATTGGTTACAGCTCTCATCATGGAAACATTTGATTGGAACAAAGAGTTTGAAATCATGTGTGATGCCAATGACTATCTGATAGGATCGGTTTTGGAATGAGCGAAAAGATATTGAGGCCATATACTATGCCGACAAAACCTTCAATAGGGCATAAGAGAACTACTCTACCATAGAGAAGGAGATGTTGGCAGCTAATTGTTTGCTTGTGAAAAAATTCGGGCCTTACATATTAGAGTCCCTGTTATCATACACAGATCATCTTTTAATTTAATATACGATGGAAAGAAGATGCCGATCGATCAGATGGGTATTGCTGCTGTAAGAGTTTGATTTAGAAATCAAAGACAAGAAGGGTGGTGACAATGTGATACCTGATCACTTGTTTAGATTATAAAAACCCTCTTTGAAGAGGAAAGAAGTGAAATAGCAAATTTTTTCCAAATGAAGCGACTTTTTAGGTTATCGATTAATGGTCTAAAAACTCATTTGATTTTTAATCCATTTTTTTGAGCATATTACAAGATAAATGTTGATTCGTATGCAGAAATGTGGATATTTTACTCAAATTTAATTTGCGAGAAGAAAAGTCACGTGACGAAAATCCGACAAAACCGAGAAGAGATCGGCTTCTGTGGCCAAATGAAGTCGCAAATGAAAATCAGATCCGACATGAAGCTCATTTGTTGATCATTTCAAGTCCACGACATCACGAATCGGAGTCTTTAGGAAGAAATAGAGACCTTAGCAAGCGAAATTAAGTGACTTGAAGTTGAGCTTGCGACGGAATGACCAAGCGACAAGTGAAGAGGTTGAGACTGAATTATTCAGGTAGAATGGGAATCTTGGTCGCGACACCGCAACTGATGTCGTGGCCTTGATTGAACAAGCGAGGTCGCGACGCGTCAATCTAAGGTCGCGACATGGATCCGTAAATGAAGCCCGCAAGGAGTCTACGCAGAAAATGAAGTTGCAACTAGTTTTAAATGAAGGGCTCCATTTGAGGTCCCGGCGTGCAATTGAAGTCGCGACATGAAAGCGGAAATGGAGTCTCGATAGAGAGATTGAAGTTCTGACAAACTAAGAGTTGAAGAACAAAGGGAGGCGCAGCTTTGAAGCGAAACCAAACGAAGTCCTTGCGAAAGCTGAAGTTGCGACCACTTTATTACTCAAGGACCACAAGCGATGTTGCGACCACTCATTGGTCGTGACTGAAGAAAAGTGACGAAGAAATCCAGTCGCAACTACTTTTTGAGCAATTGGGACTACGTACAGCGAGGAAAAGCGACATAAAGTCGCGACATCACCTTGGTCGCGACACGGAATAGAGGTTGGAAGAGGAGGAAGCGGTTGCAACAAAGGGTGAGAGGTTCTTGACGAGGAAGAGAAATGGGTGAACATCAAAGGAATTCGCGACATCACCTTGAAATTATAGCTTAAATTCTAAACTGTGAAGCGGAAGACCCGCAAGCAAGGTTGCGACCCGGGAAAAGTCACAACCTAGAACTTAGGCGAGTTAAATAGAAATATAATTACAACCTAAGGCGAGGCCTTGACGTCACGTATAGAGGAAGAGGAGTCTGACTTAGGCGAGTGCAAGTGACTCGGAATGTAGAAGGAAAACAGCCAGTCGCGATGTGAAACCATAATTATGACATCAGCTCTTGAAACACTAAGCGGCCAATTCGCGAACACACGATGTCATGACCATTAATCAAGCGGTATGAGAACTTGAGTCGCAACAAAGTAACAAGGTCGCAAGCGGAACAAAGTAATCAAAAATCTAGGTGCAACCTGGCAGTCGTGACTATATTGATGGCCCAGACTTTCTTTTTGAGATTCCACTGGACATTTTGCATTAGACCCATTTTCTTTGTGATTATAAATAGATAGTGTTAGAATAGTAAAGTATTACATCTTCCTGCAGAAAAAAGGAAAGGAATGGAACTCGATGTATAGTTTAAAGTAGAATTTTATTTTTTTATTTCATTTTTATTTTTAGTAAGATTCTTTTGGATGCGAATGCGAACTGTAAAGAAAGCGATTGAATTTGGATTTTATTTATGTTATTTTCTTCTTAAAATTACTACTGAAAATTTATAAATCTAAACAAATTTTGGAATTCATTTCTTCTTAATTTCATTGCGATTGATGGATGTACGTGATCGGTGCTCCATTTCTTTAAATCACTTAATGCGATGAAATGGAGCAGCGACTCTCTTGGATTTGACATACAGGTTAATTCTAGGTCTTTTCACACAAAATCTAGAAAGTTATTTGGGTTGGGATTCTTACTTGGTATAGTTTTGAATCGATAAGTTCCAATGGTAATCTAGAATACCAGTTTAAGGAGTGTATCTTGCTCAGGATTTCTGGATGCCCTGCGTGACACGAGAGATGGGATTCACGAGGCTGAGCTGAGCATTCCCTTATGGGTATGTTAGAGTACCATTGATGAACTACTGAGCTCTGAAAGTTCATTTTGATAAATACCCCATTCGCTCATAATTGAAGTTGGAGGGGAACATTTAACAATATAAACAATCAGAGAGTTCTTTCGATCTAAAGAAGTTCCCGACCTTGTGTTAGTTGAGATCTAATCAAGGGAAAGGAGGAATCAATAGATCTAAAGGATGAGCCACCAATTAAGTGGTAGAACTTTTGAAAAAATCCTGAGAAGGAAAGAAAAAGATCTGCAGTCATCAAGAAATGGGTGTGAAGTATTGAGAAAGAAAAATACCCAGATCTTGCAAGAAGCGAAATACAAATGCTTGGATTCGATCTTGACCGAGAGAAGCAAGAGCTTCTAACATTGAATATGGAGAAATCGAGGCGCAACATTTAGAGCGATCTTTGACCGTCTAGATCCATCCATACAATGAAGCGATGTACTTTCGTGTAAGATTGGTACATTTCATTAGCAATTCAGCGATAGTTCTCGTTTCTCACAGGGAACAAATTCGGTCCAATATTTTGTTCTTTATGTTCTTAGTTGTTACTATTTTTATTTTTATTTTTCTTGTTTTGTTTTAGCTCAACAGTTAGTTAATAGATTAGGATTTTTATTTTTTAGATAAAAACTTTCACTATGGAGTTTTTAGTCAAATAGCATAGAACTTGATGGATTTGGGAGTAGTTGATCTCTAATTCTTGTCAATCTCTGTGGGAATGATACACGGACACATTCATATTTTACTACTTGTATGACCTATACGCCAGCTAGTTTCATAGACTAAACCCGATTTTAAAATCCACAAGCATCAAAGAAGAAAGATTTATTTAATCAGAAAATTTATCCAAAGTGACATGGGTGCAAGAGAAGTTTAAGGCTCTTGTAACTATGTGAATTTGAGGGGTTTTTAGTCTATATAGAAAAAGGTAAACACGTTTTATGGCGCCGTTGCCGGGGATTGAAAGGATTGAATAGATCAATATTCTCACAAAAGAGGGAAATGCTAATTTGGACATTTTATAAAAGAAAAGAACAAAAACACCTTTACAAGAAGTGGCTGTACCAACCACTAATCTTTAACAAGCCATGTTGAAAATAATTTTTAGTTCAACTAATCCTATTAATCTGAGTGTGTTTCAATTTCAGGAAATCCTTTAATGCACAGGAAACATGATTCAGACCTGTTGCCAGCAGACATTGAATTGGAAAGAACACTTAGAAGCTTAAGAAATACTAAAAAAGAAGAAAGCCATAGCGAGATGGGAGACATGACCCGGACGGATGAGCAAGGACGGCGGCGAAGCTCTGTGCGGCCTGATGGAGGATTTGGAGGCTGTCATTGAAGAATATTACGCAATCGAGACTGACCTACTATGGATACAAATGCTTGAACTAAAGCCCCGGCATTAACAATGGTGCACGGCCATCAGTTCAACGCCACCCAGAAGACCCAGACACACAGGTAGATTTCGGGATGGCAAATCACGAGTGAAGCTGAATGGTGTGAGGCCCGGAAAGTGATAAAAATTTGCATCTCTTCCATTTTCCTTAAGAGCGTAAGTAGCCACATGGTATAGGTAATTACCATATGGTTCAGTTGATGCCAGGAAGCTGGTGGAAGCATCACGGGCGGGTTCTTTCCCCTGAGTCTCGCCTCTGAGAGAAGAGAGATAATAGTGTTCCAACAGGGGGAAGATGAGAGCCTATATAAAGCCTGGGAGAGATTCAAGAGGCTGTTGAAAAGGTGCCCTATGCATGGAATTGATTTAAAAACCCAAATAGATATAGTGTTTCATGCCTTAAATGATACATCTAAAGGCATCATTGATGCTTCATGATGTGGAGCATTCAAAGAAAGAATCTTGAAGAGAATTTAGGGATCGAGAAGACACAGTAAGTCTGTCTGAAGGCTCCATCTGAATTTTCAAGGGGTAACAACAGAGGAAAAGGGATCATGGAGCTGAGTAAAATGATAGCTATGGAGGCAAAGTTAGATGCCATCATGCATAAGATGGAAAAACAGGAAAGAAAAATGCACACTGCTCATGAAATAGGAGCAGTGGAAAGAGAAGCAATGAAGAAATGCTGAAATACCAAGAAGGACATGGAGGTTGAGGAGGCTAAGTACATGAATGAACCAAGAAGTTACCATTTCAAAGCCAAATCCTAACTGCCCACACATTACAGTCCAAGCATGAGGAACCATGAGAATTTCTCATATGGTGGAGGGCCAGTACAAGGCCAAAGGCATGGGCCGGAGATCCTCGGCAGGATATCGTAACCACGAGGTTCGATGGCATCAAGGGGTAAGAGCGGAATGACTATCAGGGTCATAGGAGGACTTCGACCATTTTAAAGAACAAATCTTTGCCGAGTTCGTAGGGAATGACAAGGAAACTATACACTTGTGAGTAGAAACCGTCGACTTGGAAGCTTTCAAGTCACGATACTCAAGTATTTGAGAGAAGAATACAAGTGCCTCATTGAAAAACTTGGAGACACAAATGCTAGAGCGGCTGGCCCTTAGTATACCGTCGAGCAAAGAATTTACATTCCTAGTGACACCGAAAGAATCGAAGAATTTGCGTAGCGGTTCAATTTAAGAAGTGGGAAAGAGTGGGCAACAACGGCAGAAAGAAAGGAAAAAAGAGACTGATGCGAGCAAGAAGGAAATTGAAAAGGAAGGAGAAGAGCATACGGTGAATGCTTTGAAGGAAGTAGTGACGAAACATAAGGAGAGAGTACCGAAGCATACCTCTGACCCATTTCCCAAGAGGCTTAGCGAAAGGGAAAGCGATTTTCTAGATTCTTGGACATCTTCAAGAAGATAGAAATCAATATCCCATTTGCAGAGGTAATCAACCAAATGCCTAAATATGAAAAATTTATGAAGGAGATACTGAACAAGAAAAGGAAAATAGCTGAGGAAGGAATAGTGAACTTGACTGCTACCTGCAGTGCGGTTATCCAGCAAAAGCTCCCAGCGAAATGAGGACGAGCTGAGTTTCACCATCCTGCTCATAGGAAAATATGAATTCAAGAGGCCTTGTGTTGATTCTGGTGCTAGTATAAATTGATGCCTCTGCAGTCGGTGGTGCGAGAAATTGAATTTGGAGACTTACCCAATGACAATCACATTGCAAATGGGTGACGGATCGATGGCACAACCCCGAAGGTGTTCTTGAAGATGTGCTTGTTAAGGTGGAAAATTCATCTTCCACCACAATGGATTTTGTTATTATGAAGATGGAGGGAAGACACAGTTCCTTTCTTGCTAGGAAGACCCTTCTTAGCAGCTGGGTACCATGATGAATGTCTGAGAAAGGTGAACTGACACTAAGGGTGGGGAATGAAGTAGTGCACTTTAATCTTAATAGGAGTTTGGAACACCCTGATGTAGATGCGAAAGTTGTAGGCGTAGAAAAATAGCCTTCTCGGTGTTAGGGTTAGATTCATTTGTACTCTTCAACATTCTATCAATGAAATTGAGATGAATTTTGTTATCTTGAGAGTTTTGATTGTGAAATGTTGCCTTGAATTTGTATAACAAAGCGGTCTCAAAGTGGATAAAGCAGTCAAGATGATGTATCACGACTAGGGACAGAAAACTGCGGCGGAAACTAGTGCAGAAGGGTTAATATTGAAGAATTGCCTAGTCATATGAAATATGCTTTCTTAGAACCGAGAGAAAGAGAGCAGTTATCATATAAACTCATTTAATTTGAATCACGAACGAGAAGCTACTGGAAACTCTGAGAAAGTACCAGGAAGCTATTGCTTGGTCAATTGAGGATCTTAAGGGTATCAGTCCCTCTATTTGCATGCACAAAATATTGTTGAATGATAATGCAAAAACTTCTATTGAGCATCAAAGGAGGTTGAACCTTGTGATGAAAGAAGTTGTCAAAAGAAGTTACGATGGTTGAATGCGAGGGTTTTATATGCTATATCCAGATAGTTCTTAGGTGAGCCCGGTACACATGTGGTTCCTAAGAAGGTGGATTCAACTGTGATCATAAATGAAAAGAATGGGCGATTCCTACAAGGCTGTGACGGGATGGAGGGTGTGGATTGATTGAGGAAACTAATCTTTGCCTTGAGAAATGATCATTTTCACTTGCCTTTCATTGTTCGGATCTTTGGATAGGTTGGCGGGACACCCCTCCTTTTGTTTTATGATGGATACTCTGGATATAGCAAATTGCCATTGCGAGGATCAGGAGAAAACCACCTTCATGCCCATTTGAAGAAGTTATGGAAGTCTTCATGGATGATTTCGATGTATGGATCGATTTTGAGCAGTGCTGCATAACTTGGGGGCGATACTTCAAAGGTGCCGGGACGAATCTAGCTCTGAATTGGGAAAAATGCCGCTATGGTTCTGGGAAGGAATTGTCTTAGGGCACATGATTTAACGAGGTCTAAGAAGTAGACAGAAAAGTTTCAATTATAAAAATGCGATACCACCTTCTGAGTAAAGGAATTAGAAGTTTTTTAGGACATGCTGGATTTTACAGAAGATTTATTAGAGATTTCTCAAAAATTACTAGACTACTATGCAAATTGCTGGAAAAAGATACTAAGTTCAATTTTGATGAATCATGCCAGAATTCTTTTGAAGTGATCAAATCTAGACTAATTGAAGCTCCCATCATGGCAAAACCAGATTGGAATAGAGAATTTGAAATCATGTGTGATGCCAGTGATTTTGCAATGGGAGCTGTATTGGGACAAAAAGCTGAAAAGGTATTCAAGGCCATACACTATGCCAGCAAAACCGTCAATGAAGCTTAGGAAAATTACTATACTACTGAAAAGGAGATGCTGACAATAGTATTTGCATATGAAAAATTTAGGCCATACATTTTGGGGTCCCATGTTATTATACACACTGATCATGCAACAATTAAATATCTAATGGCAAGAAGAAGCAAAGCCAAGATTGATCGGGTGGGTATTGTTATTACAGGAATTTGATTTAGAAATAAAGATAAGAAAATTTGTGACAATGTGATAGGCGATCACTTGTCAGAGTGGAAAGCACGCTGTACGAAGAATAAAGGGAAATAATGAAGATTTTGGATGGCATTTATTCGATTTGTCATTCCAATCACCTTAGTATCTTTGATATTGTGAACTTCTTAGCATGTGGAATTATGCCACCGTAATTCGGGGCCACTAACGTAGAAAAAGCTAAGGACTGACAAATAGGCATCGATCCGACGACCCAATCGCTATTTAGAAGATGAGTCATTATATGATCATTAGAAGATGCATGAAGGTGAGCAAAGTAAGATTTTACAGAATGTCACACTACCATATGGAGGATATTTGCATGATACAAAACAGCCTACAAAATTTCCTTCACCGATTTTATCGGGCCTACTATTTTCAAGGACTCCGTTGAGTCGGGTGAAGCTATGTGATCAATGCCAAAGAATGGGAAATATCAGCAAGGCAAGGAAATGCCCCCGTGCTGTATCCCGGGTGGTGCAAACTATTTGATGTATGGGGAAGGATTTTATGGGGCCTTTCCACTGCTTGGAAATTCATACATACTCCTAACTCGTGAGATTTATGTATCAAAATGGGCTGAGGGCACAATTATTCCCAAAAATGATGCCAACACAGCCAGATTTTACAAAGAAATATTCTCAAAGCAGATTTGGGACACCCGTAACTATAATCGTTGATGGAGGAAGCCACTTTGCAAAGAGAAGTGTTTGACAAACTCATGGGCATAACAAACACATTTACGAGCTTCGCTTATCATCCTCTAACAAATGAGCAAGCCGAAATTTCAACAGGAGACAAAGAAAATCTTGAGTGACCTGTAAGCTCCAAAGATAAGAGATTGGTCTCTGCTTGATGATGCACTCCGGCATACAAGACTCCGCTTAAAACTCCTATTGGAATGTCCTCTACATGGGGATCAAGCAAAGTACAGAGGCTACTCCAACTAAATGAATTGGAAGAGTTGAGGAATGAAGCTCTGCGATAGTGCCGAACTTACAAAGATAAAACAAAAATGGCATGATCAAAGAATTTTGAGGAGAGAATTCAGCAGAGATCAGCCCGTTATTCAACTCTGCATTTCAAGACTCTTTCTAGCAAGCTAAATCAAAATGGAGTGGACCATATACAAAAGAGTATCAAGTACAAATTTTGGGGCAAAGTGATACTTAGAACCAAAGAATCATGTAGTGAATTCAAAGTTAATGGTAAGAGATTTCAAACACTACCTTGGGAGAATGCAAGTGGAAGAGTGACTTTAGTTCAATGAGAAAATTTGAAGAAATGTAAATATGGTAGCAGCAAGTCCAATGCTAAAGACTAAAAAATTGAGCAAATTTGTGGGAAGGTAATTCCCACATAAGTTTGTTTTAAGTTTTTCCCTATATACTTTTTTGTGTGAAAGTTTTGTAATAGCTTTTGTTTAATTTATTCATTACTTATTGAAGAGTAAGAATATTTTTTTTAGTTTTACAGACAACAAGAATGTGCAAAGGGGGAATATCTATTAATCAAACTTCCAATATAAAAGAGACAAAAAAGGGGCAGATACTCTTCTTGAATTAAAATTTTTCTCCTATATGGGTATGATTGAAAGTTTGGGGGAATTTTATTTTATTTTTTGTGCTTAAATTTCGAATCTGATGCATAGTAAATGGATTTGTTGAATATTTGAATGATGAAGATGAATTGAATTGTATTTGTTTTGATTGGATTTGGTGAATTGAAATTGCTGAATTTGATTGTTCAGGAGATCAAAATTTTTTCTCGTCGCAAATATCAATTCATAAGTCGCGACTAAGAACGCCTGACATTGAAAACAAATAAATTGAAAACAGTCATTATCAAAGGAGATCGAGGTTTTGACTACTGCGTGCCACTACAAAATCTTTAGGTTGTGACCAGAATTGTCCAAATCTCAATAAAAATAGGGTTTAAACCTTTCATTCTAGCATTAAAAATAGAATTCATTGAAAATCATTAATTAAGAGGCTCAAAATCCAATGTCGCACTCCATATCGCAATCATGACATCGGTTTCAACTTCCATCCAAATTTCCATTCAACTTTAATTCATCCCAACCTTCACTTCGATCCATCATTTTGAATCTTAAAACCAAACTGGGAGATTTAACCATGAAATCACAAATCTTCACTATGGCAAATCAAGACGACATCACAATCGAATAAACTGGACAGAAATTATGGCGCGAAAGTGTCGCAGGGCAAAGGCGAGGTTCATTTGAACCTCAACCTGGGCAGAAATCAACAACAAGGAACCTACTTAGAGGAAGATGAACAACTAGAGAAAGAAGCAAATGTATGAAGACAAAGACTTTAGCCTCTAAAAGAGTTCAAGAATTGTAAGATACCGTTTTGACAAGGAGTTCGTGTGTGAAAGCGGGGTTTTGGGAAACCTATATCCCCATTCGAGGTAATAGAGAAAAGAGGCTAGATTCTTTGTGAACACAAGGCGTTAGGATTTTCAAATTTCCTGCAGAGGAGTTTTATATGCAAATATGGTGGGCATGAAGGAGGATTCAAATTATGGGAGGGGTGCCTGGGTACCTTTCTGTGATAGATGGATAAATGAAATGTTTAACTGAGGGATTCTCAAGACGGCCAAAGTATAAGAAGCTGGTAGAAAATCCAAACTATGAAAAGATAATTTAACCTCGTTGACTGGAGGAGAAGGAAATGGGAGGTCATGAAGTAAGAACCCCCACCACGCCCATCAAAAGGGAGCCTTCATTGAAGGAAGCAAAGGTCCGGTTTACTCATCCATTCTATAATAGTTCCTACAAAACATCTTGTTTCGGCTGTGGAATGGTAGCTTCATCATTTTATGTGCCTTGAAAGGGATATAAAATGAACATAGGAATCTTGACTTAAGATCTACCGAGGCTACCGCTATAGTACAAGAGAGGGTCGATCCTCACCTACCACTTATCACCGCACTTTGTCTTCGCAAGTGAAGGGAATGTGGAGGAAGAAGAGAATGCCCGGGGGGTCTCCTCCGACTTAACTGGAGTGACAAGGGGACCCAAAGGAAAAAGGCAGAAAGGAATAATGGAGGTAGACGTTGAAGCAGAAAAAGTACCAGCTGAAGAAACTGAGACAAGAGAGATGAAGTCAATGCCAGAAGACATCCATCCAGCAGTGGCAGAGGAAGCACATTTCAGGATGAGCCCTTCAAGCCATTCATATATCCTGAGGCAAGATACTTACCATACAAGCAAAAGGACTGGCGATGGGTGAAGATAATATAGAAATTATGGAAATGCTCGGGATCGATGAAGAGGATGGAAGTAGAGAGGAGCAAATGGGAAGATGTTAAAGCAGAATTTCAGAAGATTTTGTTTAATAGAAAGAAAGAGTGGTATGTGGAGCAAAATTGGAAACTCTGAGAAGAAGAGTGGAAAGAGGAGCCGAGAGAAGAGAAGAAAAATGATTGGAAAA
Organism: Tetrastigma voinierianum; assembly: GCA_016808115.1. Classification (NCBI taxonomy): domain Eukaryota; kingdom Viridiplantae; phylum Streptophyta; class Magnoliopsida; order Vitales; family Vitaceae; genus Tetrastigma; species Tetrastigma voinierianum. The sequence goes on along the minus strand of JAEQBH010005319.1, from coordinate 323,539 downwards.
TGAATGTAAAAATGGAGGCATTTTTACAACAATCAATCTAAGAGAGATGCAGATCTCTCAACATACCAAGAAGGAAGGTAAATGAGGCTAACATGCTCAGGAAAATTGAGGGCTTTAAATACCTCTATAGAGAACAGTTCAAGGAATTTGAGAAATTAATGAAGGATAGAGATCAACAGCTAGAGGACAATGATGTGTATAGGAGAAAAATCTGGTTGGAGAGTTTGGAAATGATCAATCAAAATTTTTCCAAATCATTAGGAATGTATTTCGAAAGTTGGGCGATGCTTAATCAGTGGGGAAGAGGCAAGGCACACCTACTGCCATGTTGTAGCTAAACAAAGAAATATATGCAAAGGCAAAGAAATCTCTCGTATTCAAGAGACAAAATCAGATGAAACAAGTTTGATCCCGCAGGCACAGACAAGACCTCCTAACATTATACCTCCAAAAGCCTAAAAAGAAGAAAGGGAACCTAAAATTTTCCAAGATGTTCTCAACTACACATTCTAAAATTTAATAGAAACTAATAAGTATCAAAATTGTCCCGTGTTTTATTGCATTTCTACCTGGAGAGTTACCTTCTTACTCACTGGATTGTGTCAAGCAGTGTTGAATGAAAATTTGATTGTGAATAATTATGTGATGTTTACGGATGAACATATGATCTGAGAAATTTTATGTTTATAAGCCATTTTCTAGTTGCATGAAAATTATGAAAAACTTTGCTTAAGAATAGATAAAATTTTTGCTCCTAAGAAATAAAATGAAAAATAAGAGTACGTACTAGTAAACTGGAATTGGGAGTCAGAATTGAATGTTTAAATCAAGTTAGATTGCAAAAATTAAAATGGATATTATTAAGGAACAAATAACTTGGTTAAAAATGTGTAACAAAGTAAGAATCCACATAAGTCCCGAAGAAATAATATACTGGTCAATAAAACTCAAACTTTGAGAAGAATTAGGAACATCTTCCGAAATTCATGATTAAGGGTTCATGGTCCTAGGAACTGTTAATATTGATTGAGGCGAAACCCAGTAAAACAAACTCGGTCAGCGAGCTGAGAGGCCATCCTTGCAGTTTGAGCTTTTCCAAGCCTACTCTCAATGTATGCCAAAGCACACTCAGCTTCCATGCTTTGAGACAAACAAGCCTTACTCTTCAATGACAACAATCAAACTCTAACTCCCTCCCTTGCAATAATCCCAAGCAGAAAGAGCCCAAATTATCCGTAGCTCTAAATACAAAAAATAAAGGAAGAAACTATTTAAAAACTATTTTTAAATATTGCCGTGTAGGAGGAGTGAAGAAATAACTCGAAAGATTATGAGCAAGGTGAAATCAGCTGAAAGTTTTTCTTTTCTTTTTTTTTTTTTTTCTTCATGATGAATATGCTGGAGCTTTTGAATATTTATTCGTAGTGTTTCAACACCTAGCACCCGGTCACTAACTGGTATGGGAGTTGCTAGCCCAAAGTTCTCTAAGGGTGATAGAAAGCCTAAGAAGACAAAATATTGCACTATTCCCATCATTAGAAAAACATAAGCAAAAGAGTTCTAGAGTAAGGGAACTGGCCTGAATAAAGTGCAAGTGGAAATCAAATGCCATAAAAAGATTTCAAAAAGATGAATCAGGCCAAGATTGAGGAGAATCAACAAGTACAAAAGAAAAAGGATAAGGTCAAGGTCAAGGTAATGTTATAAGAAAAAACTAGTGATTTGGCAACCTAAATTTTCCATTATCTACCTAATTACCTAAGCCCAATGTTACAAGCCTCGAAAGCACCTCGACCTGAAGGTTGAATTTACCTACATTAGTGGATCAATATGAAAAACAAACCTATGGGACTTGACCAACACCAAGGAAAACTCCAAGAAGTTTAACTAAAATTCAAACATGAAGACAAAAAGACTGAAGACCGTGACACACACACACAGAGCAAGACTTGTTGAATAAACTGCTTAAATACATTATTTCATCACAAATTTGTGATAGAAGTAGAGACTATTCCTTTTCTTTTAAACTAAATCAAATTTAAAATGATGCTACTATCTCCTATTTCAAGTTAAAAGGTGAATAAAGAAAGACTGTGGTGTGAATCCGAAAATGTCCTTAAAATTTAAGCTTAATTGTTTTGAGGACAAACAATTCTTTCTTTTCTTACTTAAGGACGCTAAAAATTTGGTTTGGGGGAATTTCGATGAGTCCTAAAAACTCATTTGATTTTAATCCAATTTTTGAGTATTATAAGATAAATGTTGATTCGTATGCGTAAATGTGGATATTTTACTTCCAAATTTAATTTTGCGTAAAAGTATGCAGAAGCAAAAATCCCAAGAAAAAAACTGTAAGAGATCACCATGCTTAAAATGAAGTCGCAAATGAAAATTGGAGTCGCGACAGAAGCTCATTTGTCTACTATTTCCAAGTCACGACATATCACTAAGATCATTTTTAGAAGGAAATAGAAGACCTAGGCAAGCGGTCGTGACTTGAAGTTGAGCTTATGCACTTAATGACCAAAGCAACAAGTGAAAGAGGCTATGGCAAAGGAAGTGTGGTTGAGATTTGGTGAATGATTTATAGAGGATTTTGTTGCGACACCACGCTGATGTCGTGACGCCAATTAAAGAGCTGAATCGAGGTCACACCATTAACTAAGGTCACATGGATTCGTAAATGAAGCCAAGGTATGTCTCGCAAGAAAATGAAGTCGCAACTAGTTTTTAAATGAAGGGCTCCATTTGAGGTCGCGACGTGCAGTTGAGGTCGAGACATGAAAACAGAAACTGGAGTCTTAACAGAGAGATTGAAGTTGCAACCAAACTAAGAGTTGAAGAACAAAAGGGAGGTCGCAACCTGAAGCGAAGCCAAACGAAGTCCTTGCCAAGAAACCGGCTGCGACTACTTCAATCAAGGACTACAACGATGTTGCGATCACTCATTCAGTTGCATCAAGAAGAACTGAAAGGTAATAAACCAGCTCACAAACTACTTTTGAGCAATCGGGACTACATGCAAACCGTAAAAGAGCAACATGAGGTCGCGATATCACCTCGAGGTCACGACCGAATAGAGGTTGGAAGGAGGAAACCGCTGCAACAAAGAATTGCCATGCACCGTAAGAAGGGAAATGAACATCAAAAGAGGTCATGGCATCATCTCGAGGTCGCAACTTAAATTTGAAAACTCCAAGGCGTAAGACCACAAACAAGGTCGCGACTAGGAAAATGAAGTCACAACCTAGAACTTAGGCAAATGAAATAGAAATATACATAACCTACAAATGAGGTCGCGACGCAACAAGAACAAGGAAGAGGAGTCCCGACCGAACCGAGGTCGACCTTCGAATGTAGAAAAGGGAAAGACAACGAGGTCGCAACGTGAAATCATGGTCGCAACATCAACTCTTGAGAAACACTGAGCCAACAAGGTTGCAACCACACACGATGTCGCGACCATTAATCCAAGCAGCTGTAAGGAACCTGGTCGCAACAAAAGTAACAAGGTCGCAATTGAACAAGAGTAATCAAGGGAAATCCAGGTTGCGACATTCAAATTTTGAGGTCATACCTAGGACAAGAAACTAGGGCTTTCTTTGGAATTCCACCGAACTTTTGCATTGTGAGCCATTTTATTTTTGATAAAATATAAATAGACAATGTTAGAAGAGTAAAGTAGCTTCCGTCTTCACTACTCGTTAAAAAGGGGAAAGGCAGGTGGAACTCAAAAGATATAGTTTAGAGTAGAATTTTATTTTTTTATTTTCTATTTTTACTTTATTAAATCCTTTCTCGATCTAAATCACAATCAGAAATGGATTGAGCCGATTTTTATTTATGTTATATTTTCTTCTTAAAATTATCATTCAAAATTTATGAAATCTAGACAAATTTATGGAATTCATTTCTTAGTTTCATTGTGATTACAATGGATGTACGTGATCGGTGCTCCATTTCTTTAATCGCAATGCAGTAAGTGGAACGTGAGCTCACTGGATTCGACATACGCTTAGTTACAAATTTTTCTCGCAAAAATCAGGAGGTTATTCGTTGGGATTTACTTACTTGGTGTCGCTTGAATCGATAAGTTCCCAATGGTAGTACCGAATACCGCTTTAAGGAGTGTATCTGCTCGATTTCTAGGATGCCCTCCGCGTGACACATGCAGATGGAGATTCCGAGAGCCGAGCCGAGAGCATTCCTACGGGTATGTTACAGAGTACCATTGATGAACTAACAGCCTGAAAGTTCATTTTGATAAATACCCCATTCGCTCATAATTGAAGTTAGAGGGGAACATTTAACAATATAAACAATCAGAGAGTTCAACTTAATCTAAAGAGAAGTTCCCGACCCTGTGTTAAATTCGAGATCTAATACGGAAAGGAGGAATCAATAGACCAAGGATGAGCCACCAATTAAGTGGTAGAACTTTTTGCAAAAATCCCGAGAAGAGCAAAAAAGATCCAGAGATGTCATATATCAAGAATGGAAGTGTGGGCATTGGAGAGAAAGAAAAATATCCAGATCTTGCAAGAAAAGAAGAAATACAAGTAACTGGTTCGATCTTGACTTCGAGAGAAGCAAAAGCTTCTAACTAGTGAATATGGAGAAATCCAACTGCAACATTTAGGCAATCTTGGACTAATCCAGATCCATCAATACAATAGAGCAATGTACTTTCATGTAGGAATTGACTTAAGCCATTGTAATTCACTCGATAATTCTGCTTTCATGTGAACAAATTCGTCCGAATATTTTGCCTTTTATGTTCTTAGTTGTTACTATTTTTATTTTTATTTTTCTGTTTTGTTTTAGCCTGTCAGCTTAGTCAGATTAGATTTTTATTTTTTGTGATAAAACTTTGACTATTAGTTTTTACCCAATAGTATAGAACTCAAAGAGGTTGGGTAGTTGGACTTTCTAATTTCACAATCTTTGTGGAATGATACCCGGATTTACATTCGGGGATTTTACTACTTAGGCATGACCTATGCACTTGTAAAAGGTCATAGACTAAACCCAATTTTAAAATCCTAAACATCAAGAAAGATTTATTTAATCAAGCAAATTTATCCAAAGTGACATGGGTGCAGGAGAAGTGTAAGGCTCTTGTAACTATGTGAATTTGAGGGGGTTTTAGTCTATATAGAAAAAGGCAAACATCAGTCCAAGTACCTAGTATGTTGATATCAGGGAGTTACTTAGCCTCGTGAATTATGTGCCACCCAGTTCGGGGCTACTGAATAGAACGAAAGTCGAGAACTGATAAAGGGCATTTTATATATGGGATGACCTACTACTTTTCAGAAGAGGAGCATATTTGATTATCATGAGATGTGTACTTAAACATTAAGGTAAAATTTTGATAAATGTCAAGCATCACCATACGAGGATACTACAGAGATATAGAATCGCCTATAAAATTCTCCAATCAGGTTTTTATTGGCCTATTCTATTCAAAGACTGTTTTGAATGGGTGAAACATTGTGATAAATGTCAGAGAATGGGCAACATAAGTAGAAGCAATGAGATGCCCTTGCAAGGAATCTTGGTGGTTGAAATTTTTGGTGTATGGGGGATAGACTTCATGGAAGCTTTCTTTGGAAATCTATACATTCTTCTAGCTGTGTATTATGTATCCAAATGGGCGGAAGCAATAGCTTGTCCTAGAAATGATGCCGGCATAATGGTGGGTTTCATTCAAAGAAATATTTTGAGCAAATTTGGAGCACTTAACAATCATTAAGTGATACGGAAGTCATTTCAGAAAAATGTTTGTAAAACTCATGAGCAAGGTGATACGAATAGACATGTGATTTACGACAACTTTAATTAAATGGGTAAGATGAGATTTCCAATAGGGAGATAAAGAAGATTCTAGAGAAAACAGTGAACTCGAGTAGAAAAGACTGGTTTATAAAGCTAGATGATACATTGTGGGCTTATAGAATTGCTTACCAAACTCCAATTGGAATGTACCCATACAGGATTGTATTTGGGAAGCCTTGTTATCTCCCTCTTGAACTTGAAAATGAAGCTATGTGGGCTATCAAGAAACTAAATTATGATTTCCAAGTTGCCAAAGAAAATAGATTACTTCAAATGAATGAACTAGAAGAGTTATGGAATGAAGCTTATGATAATGCCAGAATCTATAAGGATAAGACAAAGAAGTGGCATGATTAGAAAATTATGGAGGAGAATTCAGTGCAGTGAGAGCTAGTCCTACTGCATAATTCCAAGCCTGCCGTTTCTAGGAAAATCAAGTCAAGATGGAGTGGTCCTACAAAGTAGTCAAGGTACACCCTTTCTTCGAGCAAGGGGCAATGTAAAACCACCCTAGAAATGAGTTTAAAGTGAATGGTCAAAGATTAAAGCATTATCTCGAGGGAACATAAATGAAGATTAGTTTCCAATTAAGATGGAAGAATTCTGTCAAAGGAAAGTATTTATAAAAGAAATACCAGTTAAAGACATAAAACATGAGTAGCTACTTGGGAGGCAACCTAAGCAATTTTTAATTTTTATAGATAACCTGATTTTGTTAAATTTTGTGTGTTTGAAGTTTAGTTTTAATTGTTTGAAATTTTATTGTGTGATTTTATTGACTTTTCAGGACAATGAAACTTAAATCAGTGATGGATTTTATGTGGAAACATTCTTTCTCAAACTCATTTTGTAGAAAGTGCTACAAGGGGGAATCTTTATTTTTCCCTAACTTGTCTTTGCTGATAATGTATAGTCAAGCTCGTGAGGTATTTTTATGGAGCAAAATGAATAGAAGTTTGGTTACGCTTCATTCCTTGAATATTTTGATTATCATCATGTTGAATGATACTGAATAAAGAAATGAGATGTTCATACTTGAATTGAGGTTATTTGATGTTAGACATGTCTTCACAAGTAAGATTTGAGTGGTTTGAATGCATTGCATATTGTTTTGTGTGTTAATTGGTTGAAAATGTTAAATTTCCAATTTTGAGGAAAATGCACTACTTTGTCGCGACATTATTTCTTTTTGTCGTGACAAAGATTGCTCTAGCCTTTTATATATTTCAAGAAATTATGACGTGACATAACACTTTATGTTGCGACATTATTTTACTTCACCAGGGTATAATTATGTCGCGACGTAATACCCTATTTCACGACATAGGTTTAAAAAAAAAACCCTTAGGCTATTGTTTTGTTGCGACAATTTACAAGAATACAACAAATCATTTATCCTATAAATAGAGAACCTCAAAAGTTGAAAAGCGCACTTTCTCATAAACCATCAAACCATTCATCTACTTTCACCAAATTTGTCTCTCATATTCTTTCAAAAACCCTAAATCCCCAAACCAGATTTCAACCATGTTTGAACCATCAAATCTGATTCCGAACCTAAACGAGATAATGTAAGAATACATTGAGAATGAGGAAGAAGCCAATATAGACCTTCAGTTAGAAGATGTTCAGGAAGATAGACCTGAAACAAGAATAGAGACTGAGCAAGAAGAAAAAGAAAGAGGAATGCTGAAGAAACAGAGCAAGGGCAAGAAGAGAAAGTGAGTGAGTTTATTTCAAATAGTGCTTTTGTCTTATGGAGAAGTGTCTGAAGGAAAATGATTTCATTATCAAAAGAGGGTTCAATAAGCTTATCTTACCCTTTTGTAGACCCTCAATTTTGCCCCTCAACACTTGCATTTATCCTATGGGTGTCACACTCACCCATCGTTCTCATATAACACCATTGCCCTTTTAGGTTTAGTCTGCCTCGAGCCTCTGGTGGGCTTGTATGTGGTCCAAGCAGCGATAGTTCACTTTAGAGGTCATCATGGCTTATTTTTTTTTTAGTTATTGGCACTGCGTTATAGGAAGCAAGTGGCCCTCGAGGTTTTAGCTCAATCGTGTTTATTGTGAGTATACAAATTCGTTGCATTTGAGCTTGTTACGATCATATCTCCCTTATCCAACTCGTAATTGTTCATCGTTTGTTTTGTTGACTTTATTTTCCAAGGAGGTTTTTGTTGTACTTTATACTTTTGTCAACCGTCTAATCGGGTTTGACTGGTTCATCAGGCAATACGTATAACACTGCTTTTTAGGTGATTTCGTGAGCACTCCTCCTTGTTTCGATCATATCTCCTCATCCGGACTTGGAATGGTGCACCGCTTTTGTTGGTCTCCTTATTCTTCAGGAAACATTATATCAAAATTTCATAATTTTCTCAACCGGATGGATTGGTTGCAGCTGGTTCAACCTGGCAATTCGCTAAATTTTTGTGGAGCCGCTTTTTGTGATTTCGAGCCCAAATCGTATGGTCGGGCCCATAAGCTCAAGCTCGACCAGTATTGTGGGTCCATTTGGGCCTTGATTGGTTACATGCAGCCCACCAAGGAATCCATGGATATTTCAGGAAGGTCAAATCTTAAGATTCAGCCAGATGGAAAAAGGCTAAGGAGAGGAGTTAACGGGGAAGTCGCTTCAGACTGATTAGGCCCTTTCCAAAGCTTGAAGGTGAAAACACCGTAGGTTCGATGTCGAGGGAATCAGATAAAAGGAGGAAGATCAAAGTGGAAGTAACCTTTAGAGGGACATTTTTCCGGGCTCAAAAGCACGTTTGTCGATTCATTGGATGCTTAGCTTTCTGCTTCTTTCGCCAGGGAAGAGGTAAGAAATATACCCTAGCTCCACTCTATTTTTAATACATTCTGATCAAATTTGAGGTTTCTCTTCAATCCATTTGAGCTTGCCATGCTCATACGAAAGCTTGCCTTCAACAGTTTCACGCGCTTTGGGTAGTTTGGTTTATTTTGGTCGGGTTCTCACCATCCGAAGTAAGAATTTATCACCGCTTATTTTGTTAGATTCCTTTTAGGAAGTTTTGACAAAATTTTGAGCCTTCTCATCGGTATGGACTGGCCAAACCGATTAGTCTGCTCATTAGTTAGGCTCACAATGTGCCAGCTTTGCAGTTCGCTGGTTTCCTTTTGTTGGTTCTCAATCATCCGAGCCGAATTAATCACCGCGGAAGCAGATTCCTGATTTGTAAAGATGGTTCTTCAAAATTTTGAAATCTTTTCTCATCCGTTGGATCGCTTGGGAAACCGAACTCACCGTTCATTAGATTCGCGGTCGAATGGCAAACTTTTGAATAGTTTGCTTGTTTGTAATGGGTTCTCGTCATCTCGAGTCTAATTCGTACTATGTTTGTCTCTTTGCTGGATTCCTGGTTTCTTAAGGAAGGTTTGTAAAGTTTTTGAAATCTTTTCTCAATCATCCGACTGACAGGGAAACCAACCAAATTTCGCTCATCGGGTTAGGTTTTTCCTAAATGTGCTGTTTTAGGTAACTGCCGGTTTGTATTGGTTTTCGTCATCTCTGAGCTCCGAATCAGGTCTGGCCTATTTTATTAGATTCCTAGTCTGTGGCTGATTTTCGACAAAGTTTAATTTTTCAATCGTTTGGGACTTGTTGAAAACCTGATTCAATGGTCAGGCAAGACAAATTTCATGGGCGATTTCTATTTTAGCATGTCGCCTGAATTTATTATAGTGTGTTTGTCATCAAGGAACCTGTAGGCATACTTTAGATCTAAGTTCGGGCCTATTGGAAAACAGCAGGCAGGCAAATGTGGGATCGGGTATAAAGTATTATTAGATTTTGGGGTGAATGCGTGTTGTAGCAAGCAAACCATTTACCTCCTTTCACCGCTCTTTCTTTTGGGTATGGAATCCAATATTTGGTTTTAATGCATGATACGATGTATTATTTTCCCTACCTATTCCTGCCATGCATGGCTGTGGATCTCAGTACATGCTAGGCATCGTATTTGTATTCAAGCATTTACATGGTGTTCGATTTTAACATTTGTGATGTACCTGAGCTGACCGACTTCTTATGCAAATACGGCTAGGACCACAAAAAGGTGGCTTAATGCCGTAATGAATTTCACATGGATAAGCCAGGTTCAAAAGCTCAGCAGGTGCTTGCTTATGCTCATTTTCGCTAACCTTCGATGTAGCGTGGGCCAGTGGACCATGTACGCGCCATTTGCCCTCGTCAGAAAGGGGTTTTAAGCATGCTAGATACCAATTAGGTCAACTGATCTGTTGTATATTTAGCCTAGAGACTAACTGACCGCGACCCATATGCCCTGGCATACCCACCTTCAGAGAGACCGAAGTTCCGGCCTGTAGGTGCTACCTCATACGAAGCAATTTAATAGGTAATCTGATCCCCAGACCCAGAATCTAGTTTTTTGCAGACCGCTTTTTCCATACCGAAGTCATAGGGGTTTTTTGTTTACTTGGCTTTTCTACTTAGTGTTAAAATAAAGTAAGTGGCGACTCCAAAGCAAAATCGTTCCTCCTCGGGGACTTTATTTCCAAAACTCAAATCAATCCACATTTTCCTTCCATTTAAAAGCGAGTCGCTATTTACCATGGACGGCAAACTACAAATCGCGACTCCATCGGGATTCAACTTTAATCTCCGGTTTCATAAGAGGATCAAGCCAACTTGAGTTGTGTATATCAGCTAATACGGTTCATCACCAATAGACTCTTAAAGGCGCAAATGACTGATGATCACTTAATTTATTGGTATTCGCATACACTTATGGTTTGTTTCACAGGTTTGTGTTCACATGTCGATTCCAAACAGGTCATCTACGGTTGATTCGTACCCAGCTATATACTCATTGGCATAAAATGGTTAGTTTGTGTGTATACTATGCAGAAGCCATTCTTGCGAAGGACTGATCGCTACATGACTACCCTACTCGCATGATCGCTTGATTTGTTCAGGTTTCATAAAACAAAATCCTCTTACTCACTACCTCGGGTCGATGACCCTCACATCATTAGCGTTGTTCGGGAGTCATTCCCAACCCGCTTGCCTTCACCAAGCTAGGGGTTCGGGAATGTGGTCTAGCATAAGGGCCATATCGATGTATGGGAGCACTATGGAGATGTGACTGGATGTCCGAGCAATGAAGCACCAGATGTACTCGAAGCTAGATTTCATGGATACATGTGTGGCAAGGTGTCACTTTGATCGCTGGATTAGGATTCCTGGTTGTGTATCCTGTGAGTACTGGCCATATAAATTCAGATCATTTTCTATTTGTTGGTCGAGCCATCTTACCCCCTAAGGTATTACTCATGTCGACCATTCCGTGATTTGGAGCCACATGTCGATTAGTTTGCTAATATCACATGTCACTCATTCTTAGGAGGATTACTGTGGATCAGACACCGATCGATTTCGGGATTGATAGTCACGGACTGACATGCTCTTTACTTTTTCCAGATTATCGATTAAGAGCGACCGGGTTCTCGAGCTTTGATTCTGACAGGTAATTCTGTTAGATTCGATCCACACGCTAGATGGCGAACAATTACGAGATACGATCACGCTGATCGTCGCGGCGGCGCCGGCGCATCGCGCACGATCGGGCAGATCGGGCACGGCGCGCCCGAACATTGGCCACCTGGTATGATCCCACATTCCCATTGTCGTTCGATCCACGAGACGCGCACATATATCACACACGCGACGCCGCGCACTCCACCACCACTCGTTCAATCACCCAGTCGAGCTTTTGTTCATGGTCAAACCGACCATACCACATTCTATCAGGACTCAGACCGCTCATTGATGACACTGTGCCCGCATGTGATAGAGACTACAAGAGGATCAAAGGTCTCCGAATGTTTCGAAGTGGAAAAATATAGTCGGGACTGGACATGACCTTCCATGGCGCCTCTACAACTGAAAGCCTCTGATGCCTACATCGAGGTACACTGATAGGCGCCTGCATTCACCAAAAGCTATATGTGAGCCTCTATGCGCGTACATCGGATGAGGCACAGATGATCATGCTTTTTCCTCCGCGGGCTGAAAGTAGGCTGCCAATGGGCTGGGTTTGCATCATCGACCTCTGAAAGATATGACATGGGCTGATTTGGGACAAGATTATCGTGCAGTATTCTTTAATAATCGTAGGACTTATCCCTGAGAGTTAGAGGCCCTCGTAAAGAGCCCACAGTCAATCATTTCCATTTGATTCCCAATTGAGGGAGAAGATAGCACACATTAGTGGATGCACCCCAGTGCGATCAGACAGTGATTACGCTATACTCTTCACTCTTTTCAGCATCCTACGGGTTTCCACATTTAATTGGATCATCGTTCAGCCCTCTATGTATCGAGGAGGGCATATCAAGAGGATTTTAGAAAGATGAAGGTCAATTTGTGGATTGGTCGACTTTCGATCAGGCTTATCGTATATCTTTCGCATTTCATCGGGGTCTACACCTTATTCTTTCGCAGGCGGCATGGAGGCAGGTCACTTCAAGCAAACGTCTGAGATAGATCCCAAGAGGCTGGGAGTACCATATCCGAGATCGAGGGGTTCAAATTCCTATGATCACCAAACCTGGATGAGAGGAGATCGAGGCGCCAGATCATGTTCAAAAGCCTATCGCAGGAAAATGACTCGTAGATTGGAAAAGGGTCATCAGAAGTTTCTGAAAAGGCGACCTAGTCTCAAGGTCCTCCTGGATTGATCAATGACCTTAGAGGAGTCTAGGACCTAGTCAGAGCGGCCTTATCATCCGAGATCCGACTAAGAGGGAGTAGCCTGTCAGACAGACTTGGGACGAAATCGCCCCACGAGCTACCAATGTGATCACCAAGAGGTTTTACGCTGAGATCAAGTGGTTGCAGGATGGGTGGCCAATTACTTAGCAGCCATATTCCTTATTGCACACCTATACATTGATATATCCTATCAAGCAAATTTCTTCAGCCCCACACTATTTATTATGGCCTATTCTTTCATTCAGCCTCAGATACTTTTTTTTCTTACTGGTCGGGGTCACCAGGCGCTTTTCATTTGTTTGATATGGACATTATGAGCATCAGGACATTCTTGTTTGTTCTTTTCGTGATCATCATGGTTTCTTTTCTTCTCCATTTCAGATCTTCATACCATCTTGAGTCTAGTTTCTATCATCCCTGCCTGCTTCACTTTTTATCTCCTTTTGTATGATGATTACATGCTCTCATCCTAGAGCTACCAGTTAGGTTTGTCACACCCTTCATTTCATTTCTATAGTTCTGACCGGATTCTTAGGCTGAGGGGACCATTTGGGCTTAGAGGTTTGAGGTTCTTTCTCGGTTGGATCGTGTTAGTATGGCATTCGACCTACTTTGAAGGTCTGAATGCGAAAATTTTTTTTTTTTTTTTTTTTTTTTTTAAAAACAAAACAAAAACAAAAGCAAAAAAAAAAAGTGTGTTTGTTTAATATCTGCACTCATTTAGGGTTTGAGAGATTTATTCCTCCGAGGGCCGATAAAAGTATCAGGCAATCTTTCTCCGTGGGATTTGGGGGTAACACATTGGGTATCAGTTTGGTTTGCTTCGCACTAGGGTCCCCTGATCATTACCGCATCAATACTCCCATCTTATGCTGGACTTGCTTCACTCGACGCTCCTGAGATGAGTTGTTCGTCATTGTCATACATTGCCACATTTGTATCCTAGCTTGTTTCTTCCTTTTTTCTGCTTTATCCATTCATCATTTTCTTATCACTTTCAGTCTTCTTCTACTCTTATTCATCATCGTCTCACTTCTTAAGCGATGTGTCCTTTGGTGCACTTCACTTGTCATTTCACATTGCTCATTGATGTCAAGCTGAGTCACCGTTTCACATGATCCTTTGATATTTGACATTGCGCTGCATAAAGGGTTTGACAAGATTTATTGGGTATTTGGGCCTTTTTGTTTCCCATCATGTCATTCACCTTCACCCCTGGCCTACATTACGCATCCGAGTCGTGAAGACCACCCCGAGACCATGAGATCTCGTGCTCGCTTTCCGGGCATTTTATATGGACAGGTTCCATCTACTGATTGAGTACAGAATGTCGACATGTCTCTGTTCTTGGGAAGTATCGAGGGTCACATATTGCTTCTCCATTTAGTTTGCTTGCCTCAGGTCCATGATCAGATATAGATGATACAGAGAGTCAGGACCATGGATAGTCATTAGCTTAATGTTTGACACACGTTCACACTCTGGGCATACCCCTATCCTTTCATGTTATACTGCTCGTACGCATGTACACTGGCAGCCCATTTCGCCTAGAGATGTTTTGGCATCAAAGTTTGAGTGTGCTCCACATACAGCTGGGTTTCTTCATACAGCATAGTGCTTCTAAAGGCCAACCTAGCGTAAGATTCGCTCATATTCGTCAACTCAATAGGGGTGCACATTGGCGCAAACCCCATATGTTGTCTTGTTCGCTTGTTCAGACGATTGGTTCTTCAGAAATTTATTTCAGAGTTTTTTTTCATCAAGGCACTTGCATATCAGATGTGCACACTGAGGCATACCCTATATTAGTTTTATGGAATGAAATGGATGATTTTTTCACGAATGAGTGATTGTGATGTTTTCAACTCTCCGACTTTGACCGCATGTGCGCTATGAGGATTTTGACATGGCGCATTACCAGGACCGAGGCATAACCCCTTCTTTTCCCCCTTGGTCACATTTTGTGAGATTGTCCTACAAGGGCATACCCCTTTATTCGTCTTGGCATAAGTCTTAGTTTCAAGTAACATCAGAATTTCATCTCACACCTGGCATACCCTTTTGTCATCAAGGTCAGTATCTCAACGGTTACATCCTAAGTTTCCCCATTATGCTCAAGGCTCGCCTTAGTCATCTCTATCCAGCTTTAGTTCGTCTGTGAGCCTTAGTTTTGGCATCCCTCACTCAGATCATTCTGATCCCACCTTCCCAAGAGACTCACCGTGATTTTACTTTCTCCCAGATTCGCCCCGATTTCTACCTTCCCTAAGACTCGCCCTGATCCCCGCCCCTTTCCCAAGACTCGCCCTGATTTCTACCTTATGGTACTCGCCTCGATCCTACCTTTCCTAAGACTCAATCCTGATTTTACCTTCCTCCGATACTTGCTCTGATCATACCTTCCCAAGATCAACTGGATTCACCTTCTCCCATACCGTCGATCCCATCTTCCAAGATTCACCTCAGATTTTATCTTCTGATACTGTTCTGATCCCATCTATCTCTTACCTTCTCATACTTGCTCTGATCCTACCTTTTCCGGGATACTCACCTGCATTTTACTCTTCCTCCGATACTTGTCAGATCCTTACATTTTCCTAAGACTCACCCGTGATTTTACCTCCCAGATTCCTGATCCCACATTTCGTACCGCCGATCCCACATTTCCGCACTCGGGCCGGATCCTACCTTTCCCAGACTCACCAGATGTTACCTTCCCAGATCAACCCGGATCCCACATTCCCAGACTCGCCCAGATCCCATTTCCGGGTAATCGCCAGATCCCACATTTCCAAGATTCATCGGATCCACCTTTCTGCATCACCCGGGATGAGCCACCTTCCCTAAGATCACCGGGATCCCACATTCGTACTCGCCCCGCATCCCACATTTCCGCATCGCCCGGATCCCCATTTCCTGTGACTGCCGATCCTACCTTTTCTACAGAGATCACCCTAGATTTTACCTTCCTAGCACTATCCCGGATCCTACCTTTCCTGGGCAAGATCACCCTTGATTTCATTATCTTTTCTCCGTATCAGGTCCGATCACTCATCTTCACGTGCATTTCAGCCTAGTTTTCTTTAAGTCCTTCAATCGGAGTGACTCGTCTGCTAGTCTTCTGCACTAAGTAAGGAGACAAAAATTGTTAAATATCTTGGTTCTTCACTAGAATTCATTTCACTCTTGCATCACTTGCACTTCGCACCCAGGATTCACTCGCTCATTCACTCTACTGAAGAGGGGCATATTTGTAGACCCTCAATTTTGTCCCTCAACACTTGCATTTATCCTTTGGATGTCACACTCACCCATCGTTCTCATATAACAATTGTGGCCCTTTTTAGGTTTAGTCTGCCTCTCGAGCTCCTGTGGGCTTGCATGTGGTCCGCTGAGTGCGTATGTAGTTCACTTTAGAGTGTCATCATGGCTTATTTTTTTAGTTATTGGCATCGTGCTATAGGAAGCAAGTGGGGCCCTCGAGGTTTTAGCTCAATCAAAGTTTATTGTAGGTATGTCAAATCTCGTATAATTTCGAAAGCTTGTTACGATCATATCTCCCTTATCCGAACTCGTAATTGTTCACTATTTGTTTTGTCGATTCTTTATTTGCCAAGGAGGTTTTGTTAAAATTGCGAATTTGGCCTAACCCTGCTTAATTTCAATTGGTTTGACTGGTTCATCAGGGCAGTACGTATATAACACTGTTTTTTGGGTGATTTTGGTGAGCACTCCTCCTCGTTTCGATCATATCTCCTCATCCCGACTTGGAAAGGTGCACCGCTTTTGTTGGTCTCCTTATTCTTCGTGAAACATTATATCGTAAATATCATAATTTTCCTCAACCGGATGGACTGGTTGGCAGCTGGTTCAACCGGTTAGTCGTGCCTAGCTTGTGTGTGGAGCGCTATTTTTTGTGATTTCGAGCCCAAATCGTATAGCTGGTCGGGCCCATAAGCCTGCCTCGACTCACGGGCGTGATTGGTGGGTCCATTTTGGGCCTGATTGGGTTACATGCAGCTCACCATGAACCATGTGGATATTTCAGGGTGAAGCAAGCTAAAATCTTAAGAGATTCATTTTGCATGGAAAATAAGGAGAGGAGTTAATGGGGAAGTCAGCTCGAGACCGACAACCCTTTCCAAAGCTTGAAGGTGGAAAACACCAGGTAGGTTCAGATGCTGAGGTGGGAATCAGTATAAAAGGGGAGAATGATCAAAGTGGAAGAGGTAAGAAATATACCCTAGCTCCACTCTATTTTTTAATAGACATTCTGATCAAATTTGAGGTTTCTCCTCAACCATTTGAGCCGCTTTCACGCCATACGTGAGTTTCTGCCTGTCAAGCCATTGGTAGTTTGGGTAGTTTGGTTTATTTTGGTTGGTTCTCACTCATCGAGCCGAATTGATCACCGTTTGTTTAGTTAGATTCCACTCTTTTAGAAGTTCGACAAATTCAGAGCCTCTCTCAATGGTAATGGATCGGTCAGGGAACCGTATTACTTCTGGCTCATTAGGTTAGGGCTCAGAAACTATACTTGGGTAAAGCTCGGGTTGGTTTTTGTTGGTTCTCACCATCCGAGCTGAGAATTAATCACCGCTTTTGTGCTAGATTCATGACTTCAGAAGATGGTTCTGAAAATTTTTGAAATCTTTTCTCACCACCCTGATCAAGTTTGGGAAACCGAACCCACCTGCTCATTGTGGATTCAGTTTGGTCGGAATGGCAACTTTGAATAGTTTGCTTTGTTTGTATTGGTTCTTGGTCATTCGGAGTCGGAATTGTACTATGTTTGTCTTGTTGGATTCCTGAATTTCTAAGGAAGGTTCGTAAAGTTTTTGAAATCTTTTCTCAATCATCTGGACTGATTGGGAAACCGAACCAGCCGGTTCATTGGGTTAGGGTTTTCCTAAATGTGCTAGCTTAGGTAATCGCTTTGTTTGTATTGGTTTTGGTCATTCGAGTCCGAATTGCGCTCCGCTTCATTTTATTAGATTCCCGAGTCTCAGAAGGATTTTATGACAAAGTTTCAGAATTTTCTCAATCGTTTGGACTTGTTGAAACCGATTCAACCTAAGCAGTAAGATGTACCATGGGCGTACTCTATTTTAGCATGTTTCAGTCCCGAATTTATTATAGTGTGCTCTTAGTTGCCCTAAGGAACCTGTAGGCAGACTTTAGGATCTGAGTTCAGTTTCAGTTTGAACAAAGTGAGGTAGTGGGCAATGTGGGATTGGTATGTATGGTTTGTTTCAGGATTTTAAAGGGAATGCTACATAAAGCAAGCAAACAATTCCTTTCACCCTCGTCCTTTCTTTGGTATGGGATCCAACACATTTGGTTTTAATGCATGATGTATGATGTATTATTTGGTTCTACCTATTCGTTTATGCACATGGTTGGTGGATTCTGGTACATGCTTAGCATTGGTATTTGTATTCATATGCGTATATGGTGTTTGATTTTAACATTTGTGATGCATTTCCAGCTGATCGACTTCTTATGCAAATATTGTCAGTGGACCACAGTATGTGTGCTTTAATGTTGGGTGCAATGAATTTCACATGGATGCTTTGTGTTCGGGGTGTCATGCATGCTTGCTATGTTTGTTGGCTAACCTTTGATGTAGCGCGTGGCCAGGGACCACAGGTACGCGCCATTTTCCCTTTTGGTTATGTGTTTTTAAGCATGCTAGATACCAATTAGGTTGGTCTGATCTAAGTTGTATATTTGGCCTAGGAGACTATCTGATCTGTGACCCATATGCTCCTACATACCCAATTCACTAGTAGAGACCGAGTTCCGGCCTGTGAGGGGTGCTAATTTCATATGAGTTACCTTCCGACAGGTAATCCGATCCCACCCGTAAATCTAGTTTTCGCAGACCGTTTTTTTTCCATACTGGAGCCGGTGGGGTTTTTTGTTCTTACTTGGTTTTCCCCACTTAAAAATAAAAATAAAAGTAAGTGGCGACTCCAAAGCAAAACCGTTCCTCCTTGGGGACGGATTTTCCAAAACTCGAAAATCAATCCACATTTTCCTTCCATTTAAAAGCGAGTCGCGTCGACCCGTGGATCGGGTGGGGTCCACACCTTTATTAAAGTGATTGAGAAGAAAGGGTGGAATTTACATTACGAGCACAAAGCACCTGGTTTTGTGGCATTAGTCAAGGAATTTTATGCGAACATGGTGGGAATGAGAGAGAAGATTGTTTATGTTAGAGGAGAGTGGATATCTTTCAGCAGAGAAAAGATAAATGAAACTTTTAATCTAAAGAAGAAAAAAGATGGGTCCAAGTTCAAGAAATTGTTAAAAGAGCTAGAGTATCATAAAATTGTAGACGTGCTCACAAATAGAAAAGGGAAATGGAAGTCAACAAAGAAAACCCCATATGAATCCATTTCCAGAGGCACATTGACCTAGGAGGCTAAGGTATGGTTTTACTTTGTTAGTTCAGTCTTCTTGCCCTCCAAACATCTCATCATAGTGAGAAAGAATAAGGCAATACTTCTGTATGCATTGCTAAAGGGGTACAAAATTAACGTGGGAAAAAATATTGAAAACTCCATTATGAGTTACTACAGAAGCAAATACAAGGGTCTGATCCCACACCCAACAACAAGCACTAGACTTTGCATCTTAGGAGGTGTGAAAAGAACTTAGGAAGAAGAAGAAACATGTTCCAGAGCTTCTCCTCTAACATTAACTGGAATAACCAAGGGTCCAAAGAATAAAGGCAAGGAGAAAGAACTAGAAAATGAAGAAGAGGAAGGAGATGATAGAGGAAATGAGCAATCCCATTTGGAAAGCCTAGTTCAAGAGAGACAAGAGAGGAAAAAGAGCTTGAGCCCAATTTGGAATTTATCTCCATATAGAAAGATCATCATATCACTGAGAGCTGAAAGAGGCAACAAAGCAACAATGAAGAAAGGATGTAAATGTCAAAGTTAAGGAGTAAGAAGAGATGTAGAAAGAGACGTATAACTAAAATTCAACTACAATTGAGAGATGATTACATGGATGCAGAGTTGAAAAGAAGAGATCAAAATTTGGAGAATGCACGCAAATAAAGAGATGAAGAGTAGAGGGATGTTTGGGATAGAAGAGAACAAGCACTGGCTGAAAACTCAGCAGAAGCGGAAAAGCCCTTCATTTCGCACTGGGGCCAAAAGGTACAATGAGCTATTGAAGATAATGAAAGAAAGAGAGGATGCAATGGAGAAGAATATGTTGCAAAAGGCAAATGCCTTTGGATATTTATATAAGGAACATCAGAAGGAAAACAAGCTCCTCATAGAAAAGAGGGATAAGGATATGGAAGCAACCCTCAACTATAGGGAAAAATTATGGACAGAGAGCTTGGATATGGTCAATATCAATTTGATCAAGATGTACTCTGCCCAGGGTGAATTTGAGGGAGTCTTAAACTCTATTGGGCAGAGACAAAATGATCTTATTAAGCAAATAGCTCTCTTAATGGAGTGGTCTTCCGTCAACAAAGAGGAAGGTAGCAAGGCTAAACGAACACAAGTATAAATCCCTGAATTCTCTCCATCATCTGCTTGTTATAGGTTTGAACCAATAAATATGAACCTTCCCTCTAAGTATGATAGGAAAAAGAAACGACCTGCCTTGTTTTCTTTTCCTTCTTCTATCTTTGTAATTAAATCCCTTGTACATGAAAACATCAATGAAAAAAAATCAGTTGCAAAAATCTGTATCCATTTTTCTCTTGCATTTTTCTTCCGTCTATTTCCTTTTTCATTGCTTGATCTTCAATAAATAAAGAATGGTGACTTTTTAGTTTGTGTAGCTTTGCTGAGTAATGGAGAAATTAGTTTTCCTGAATATATTTGCCGATGAGAGTTGTGGATTGTTTGGTGGAATTTGAATTATGAGTGAATTGAGTCAAGCCAGGCACATACTTTTTCTGAATCGAATGGCTTGATTAATGTAAGATTTTGAGTTGTGAAATAGCATAGCAACATCTCCAAAAACTAAATAAGAAATTGATAGATGAAATTGGGGTAGGATGAGATGAATTGAAAGAGGAAGTTGTAATGTTATCAATGAATAGGTTGAACTTCAAGACTCAGGAAGATTTAAACAAATGATGGAACAAATAAGACTTATAATTATATTTTTGTAAATAGTTTAGTTATTGTGAATCTTGAAAAACAATGCACATGGTCAAAAAGTACCTCTGAAACAAATTGTGCTAAGATTAAGGACATCTTTTGAGATCCATCACAATTTAATCTCCCCAAAGTCCTAGAGCTTGTTAGATTATTAATCAAGGAGAAATCCTAGGCAATACCACTAACAGGAAATGATATAGCCCATTCTTGGAAGTTTGGACCTTTCAAAGCTTACCCTTGTAATATGCATATGCATATACCTTAGTTCCTTATTTGAGCCAAGAGCCAATTTCATCATCAACCAGCAAATGAAAAGCCCAAATCCTTCCTTAAATCTAATCCTACAACAAAGAACCCTTGTTTGCCTAGATTGCATGACAAGTACATCAATAGTAGAATAGGACAAGTTTGGGGGAGTATTATTTTGAAATGTAAAGGAGGATAAGAATAAAGGATGGGAAAGGAAAACCAATTGAGATGAGGAAAGAGGAAAAAAGAATGAAGAAAAGTTGTGAAAATACAAAGTATCAAGGTGGAATGAGTTTTGTCTTGTAGCCTTCCTCCCTTGAACAATTAAGTTCTTAGGGGTGTTTCAACACCTAGTACCCTAATGCCAACTGGTATGGGAGTTGCTAACCCAAAGTTCTCTAAGGATGGTAGAAAGCTTAAAAAGACAAAACATTGCATTGTTCCATAAGCCTTGATAGAAAATGAAAAATAAAAAAGCTTCTAATATGAGGAACTGAATTTATAGTTTGAAGGTGGTCAAGAAAAACACCACAATAGAGAGTATGTAGAATGATGCACCAAACCAAGTTTGGGGTTGTTTGAAAGTTGACATCAGTGGAAAAGTAAATGAAGTAGAATGAAGGCAAATATGTTGAGTTGTAAGTGGAATCTGGGTAAACTTGAGCCTCAATTGTCCATTTATCTACCAAATTACCCAAGCCACACATTACAAGCCTAAAAGACCTAATTGATCTTGAAGGTTGTATATTCCTACATTAGTGGAGATTAATATGACAAACAAGTATATGAGACTTAGAAGAATCAAGGAAAAGTTTATTATCTGAGTAGTGTCACAGAAGATTAACTAATCTGCCAAGGTGAAAAAAAGAGAAGACTCATGACACACTCACAAATTAGGGTTGAATAATTGAACTGTTTACACTAGAGGAATTATTTGTCTGTTTAGTGAACTCACTTGAAAATCTTCCTTGTTCTGGATTGGAAACTTGTTCAAAAATAATTTTACAACGCACCTGTTTTTTAGCTAAATTGTGGATACAAGGGAAAAGATGTCCAGTGCAAAACAGAAAAATGTCTTAAAAAATAAAAGCTGAATTGTTTGAAGACAAACAAAATTTTCTTTTCTTTGCTTGGGGACAACCAAAACTTTAAGTTTAGGGGAATTTGATGAGTCCTAAACTCATCGATTTTTAGTCCATTTTTTTCAAAAGTTTATGATTCATTTTAATGCAGAATTATGAAATAATCACCAACTTTGTGTTTTGCAGGTTTTGAATATAAAAGAAACAAATCCAACAAGAAAGTTGTAAAAAATTTGGCTAAGGCAAGAATGTCGCGACATAATATCAGAATGTCACAAAAAAAGCATAAGGCAACCAGTAGGGCAGTGTTGCAACAAGTAGTGATATGTCGGAACAAAGACAAAGCTGAACTCAAGTTGGAAGTATAAAGATTGTCGCGACATTTCAAAACTTTGTCACGACATAATATGGAAGGATTGACTGAGAAATGTTGCAACAAAAAAATGAATGTTGCGACTTAATGAAAATCATAAGACAGAACTATATAGCGACAATGGATTTTTATGTCGCGACATTTCCTGAGAAGTGATAGAATTATGTCGTGGCATAAAAAGCATTGTTGTGCTAAGAATGGAAGATAGAAGCCAAGAAGAATGTCGCGACATTTTTTTGCTCTATTGCGACAAAGATAAAAGAAAATGGCAGTAAAGTTTTATCAAGACATTCAAACCTGTGTCGCGACATAAAGAACTGAAGAGAGAAGAAAGAATGTCACGACACAACAAAACTATGTCGCGACATAAAATGGCAGATTAAAGAGACAAGTCAAATTAAGTTGGTCACAACAAAGGTTTTGATGCTGTGACAAACATTTCAGAAAATGACAAGTTCAAGGCATGATATATGTTGCGACATTTCTAATCTATGTCGCTACATAAAGTTCAAAAGGTAGCATCGCAAGGCAAGAAAGCTATGTCGTGACATCAAAAGTTTTATGTCAGGACAATCACAACATAATGTTGAGATGGAACTCTGTTGCGACATAGAAATATATTGTTGCGACAAAGGTTGAGAAGAACTACAGTAAGAATGTCACGACATAGAAATTTATTGTTGTGACACAATGAAGAGCGGTAGGGAAAAACATTTGTTGCGACCAATGTTTTTATGTCGCGACATACCATTCAAGTATTATCACTACAAGGCATGAAATAAATGTGGTTACAAAAGACACTTATGTCGCGACATACCATTCAAGTATTATCACTACAAGGCATGAAATAAATGTGGTTACAAAAGACACTTATGTCACGACAATTACAAGATGAATTCAGCTGAGCTCTGTCGTGACATTTTCAAAGTATGCCGCAACATAATTTAAGAAAAAAGGCAAAGAACATTGTCGCGACATAACACTACTAGCCGTAACAAAGCTGGAGAACAAATATAGCTATAATGTCACGACATAATTTTTGTATGTCACGACATAATTTTTATATGTCACGACAAAGTCGTCAATTGGGCTAGTTTTGGGAATCCACAACATCAACCTCGAATTTTGGCCCATCATTTGAAAACCTATAAATAGAAGCACAGAGGGCACTATGCGTAGTCTCCACCGAACCTGGAACATTTGGGTAGCTGGAGTCTCCTTTGTATATTATTTTTCTTTTATTTATTTTCGTCTATTTAGTTACAACTTAACATTTTAATTAGTTTTTCTTGGTTTTGAGCAGTGATTTGGGCTGAAGTTTCAAGCTGGGTTTATTGTGAAAATTTAGTTTTCATCATTATCTGGTTTCAATGGAATTTAGAGATTTTATGGAGTTCATTTATCTCAGTTTGCTTGCAATTTCAGTGAATTTTCCTGATCAGTTAGTCACTGTTATTTGTAATCCAGTTTTGAAAGACTGAACTCCCTCTAGGAATGGACTGGTGTTAGTTATTATTTTTTGTACAACTAAAAAGAATGTCATAGTTAGAAATCTAAAATTTATATAATTGGTAATGTTCTTGAAATTAACTGTTATTAATATTAGTAGCTTGTACCCAGAAAAGGATTGTATCTTGCTTTGTTTTCCAGGAGGCCCTCAGAGTGACAAAGAGTGTAATGCCCCATCCCCTGCCTAGGCAGATAATGGGACGCCACACGGGACTAGGACTCCTTTACCTGATTTTTGACAGTAAATTCATTTCAAATATAACCAAACTTGCATATCGACATAACTTAAATCCAAGAATTCTTCCAAAGATATAACTTGTAATACTACCGTAGTAGTGTTTTTAAATGTTCAGATATATTCTTGAGTCTAATTTACTTGTAATTTACACAAGTTGCACTATCTCCAAAACATTACATTTATATGACAGCCAAAATTAGAAACCCACATATGTTGGACTCCCAATGTCGTGGTCGCCCCGGGCGACGGAATGCCTCGATGTCCTATTCAAGACCTACACTGATGAAACACCTATGCTAAGCTTATAGCTTAGTGGGAAAAAACAGATAATATATATGACCACAATAGTGGTCCTCAATTACAGTATACATATTCAACAATTCATATATCAGAATTTTCATATCTCCCGTAGGAGTAATGAACAAAAATCTTATACAGAGGGTACCTGTAGATACACTGCATAACAGAACTGATTACTTATGATTTCGTATAATTATTTCCATATGTCATATTATTCAGATTCTTATCATATAAATGTTTTCCGGTATAGACCGGAAATAATGAATGAGAAGGACACAATACAATAGGTACCCAAAGGTACGGTACATTACTGAACAAAGGTGTCAAAGAACAAACAGAGACGTGTCTGCCCATGTAACAGAAGTGTCGCAGCACTAGAAGGAGTGCCGTAGCACTGAACAAAGTGTGTCGAAGCACTAATAAAAGACTTGCCTACCCATGTAATAGAAGTGTCATAGCACTAGCAAGAGTGTCGTAGCATTGATTAGAGGTGCCTATTCATTGGCTATTCAGTCTCAGGCAAGCATACAATTATATGCATTACTAAGCTTATTATATTATTCTTAATCACACTAGCAATTAAGGGGGAAGAAACAATGTCTGCCCAACAACAAGATCGCCGAGGCGGCGAGGTTCAAAGCATTTTTCATAGCACTTGTATACATGTATGGACCCTTTCATTCACTTATTAGGATCCTCTATTAATCCAATGGATGATTGCTAGAATTAACAAAAGAGAGAAAACAAAATAGGATTTGTAGGTATGCCTAGGCGAAGCAATGCTACGCCTAGGCGGAGAGGTTCGCCTAGGCGGAGGTTCGCCTAGGCGGAGAGGTTCGCCTAGGTGATGCACTGCTACGCCTAAGCAGATCCAAAAGTTTGGAAACTTAAGCCTCGGGTTCGCTTAGGAGTGGGTTCCTACGCTTAGGCGAGCGCTCCTACACCTAAGCATAATCATCACCCTTTCCGTGAATGGCGCTTTTCTTTTTATTAGAAATTTTCCAACCAAAATAGAATAGTTAATTTTGTCTCAATTTACGTAGTGTATACTGACACAACTTGACATCATTTTCCTGAGCATTTATTATCATCTTTTTCACATCAGACATAACTCTCAATTGAGCTAACAAAGCTCCATTAGATGCAAATATCCATGCACAGTGTTTCAATGACAAAACAGAAATTGTTCTTCTACTTAAAGCGTTTGCCACCACATTAGCTTTTCCAGGGTGGTAATCAATTATGCAATCATAGTCCTTAAACAATTCTAACCACCGACGTTGCCTCAAGTTAGTTCCTTCTGTGTTAATACATACTTAAGACTCTTATGAATTGTAAAGATTCTACATTTTTCACCATATAAATAACGTCGCTATATTTTCAAAGCAAACACTACCGCTGCTAATTCTGGATCATGTATGGGATAATTCCGCTCATGCTGTTTCATCTGTCTAGAGGCATTTACCACTACTTTTCCATCTTACACCAATACACATCCTAAACCTATCTTTGAAGCATCCCTATACAAAGCATATTCTTTACCCGGAGTAGGCTGAGTTAACACTAGTGCTTCAACCAGTATTTTCTTTAACTATTCAAAGCTTGACTAACACTTGTCATCCCATTCAAACTTCACCCATTTCTGGAGTAACTTAGTAAGTGTAGATGCTATGACGGAGAATCCTTTTACAAGCGAATCCAGTAATACCTGCTAGACTGAAACTTCTCATACATTACATTTAAAGTGGTTTCCAACTCTAGTGCTTCAATTTTCTTAGGGTCCACTATAATACCCTCAGCAGACATAATATGGCCTAAGAATGAAACTTCCTTAAGCCAAAAATCACATTTACTTAACTTTGCAAACAACTATTTTACTCTTAGAATCTGCAACACTATCTTCAAATGTTGTTCATGTTCTTATGCATCCTTAGAATGCACTAGAATATTTTCTAGATTTACTTGACCTCTCTTGGGTCAGAGTATAGAAACAAATGCTTCCTGGCAACTTTTCTAAAGAAGCGTCGGGCTTACATAGCGAGATTACATTTGGCGGAGTCGGATCGAGATACCATGTATAGTTAGCCGATGGGATTAGAACATTCAAGCATTACTGTTTTCTTATCACAATCAACTATAGCTCGATGTTTGGATAACCAATCCATTCCTAAAATCAAATCAAACTCATGAAAAGGCAAAGCAATCAAATCAACCGAAAACTCTCTATCATGGACCATTAGAGGACAGTTCTTATACACTCGGTTGACTCTAACACTATGCCCTAGGGGACTGGTAACAAGCATGTCATATGCTGAAGGTTCTACTGATGGCAATTTATCACTCAATTGTTCAATGCCTATATAACAATGTGTAGAAATTGGATCTACCAAAGCATGCATTTCATTGTCATAAAGAGTAAAATTACCCGCGATAACCCTTGGTGCATCATGATCCTCACGAGCTCGCATAGCATAAGCTCGGGTTGGGGTTGCAGTAGTAGGGTTATTTACTATTTCTGAAGCAATACCTCTTCCTTCCTGCCCTTAACCACCTCACCTTCTACCTCTAACACGAGTCGATGGAGGTACATTTGATCCTCCTCGGCTACTTCCTTGAGGATTTCTAGAACTCCCAGATCCTCTCGGATAGCTTACTATCAGATGGTCTGTACTTCCACATATGAAACAACCCCCAGTTATCTACAAGTACCCGCATAATGTTTGTGACAGTGCGGGTATTCAGGTCTTTCATCTTGTCCGATTGAAATGCCTCTACCGGAACCTTGTGTCATAGTAGGACCTTGTCTCCTACCTCTTGTAGCAGAACCTTGTACTGAGTCCACTTGAGACTCTCTAGTCCTTTTACCGAAAGATGAACCACCTCTAGAAAACATTCTCTCTTGATTTCTTTCATGATTCTTCATTTCGGATTTCTTAATTTTCATAGCCGCTTGCACCAGCTGATATAAATTCACCACTTGCAACAATGTAACAGCCGTGAGGTACCTTTTTATGGACTCCTTTAGGCCATCCTCAAATGCCTACATTGAAAATTTTCCATAAGGATTAATTCTAGTGCATACTTACTAAGGCAACTAAATTATTTCTCATACTCCGCCACTATCAGATTCTCCTGTTTCACATTCAGGAATTGCTTCCACTTGGTCTCTTTATAGTCATTAGTGACATACGTTGTCTGAAACTCTTAGACAAAGAAGTGCCATGAAATTGGGTCTAGAAGCAGTGGATTTCTTAAGACTAACTTCCACTAATCATAAGCTGCACCTTGCAGCAGTGAGACCACACATTGGCCATTTGTTCAGGTTGACATTTTACTTTGTCCAAAGCTCTTTGTAATTTCTCAAGCCAGTACTCAGCTTTATCAGACTCTTTCATACTTGTACCATGGAATTCCTCTACTCCATGCTTTCTTACAAAATCAATCGGAGCTCGAGGGGCCGTGAGTCGATCTAAGACCCTTGCATATCTTGAGAAATTTTTAACAACGCTTCAGTTGAAGCATGTTCACTTCTAGCCGACCCACACGAACCAGAGACTGATGGATCAAGATCCATAGGATTGGCGCTTTCAATTGTTTCCTCCATAGCTTCCTAGGATTGATCCATTCTAGACAATATAAAAAACAAGGACATCCGCATTAGGCCATGATTCTTGCCACGGTAGGGTGACATGGAATCAACAAAATTTGTATCCTAAATTTCCTCCTACTGCCGTAGTCAAGCTACTGCAGTATAGCGGTTCTAGGGTCGAACATAAGGATGGGTTTTCATCTTACAAATGACTTGTGTAATGATTCAAAATGGTGAGGCTTTCATTTGGAGTTTCGGATTTGCATTAAAAAGTGTGATTGTTGTTGTCACTAAGCTAACTGAAAGCAGTTTAAAATAAGATGTGGAAAGAAGACCTTGAAGTCTTGGGTCACTAGTTTGGTGTGATGGGGTTATATAGGTGTCCTCGGGTTATTTCCTCGCATTAGGGCAAATGACATATAGTCGTTTCCAAAACCGGATCTTTGTTTAACTTTAAAAACCAACCCTTAGTAACATTCCTATTTGAACCATAGCATTTACTGAGCATTCAATGTTTTAGCAGTTGAAAATAAAGCATTTAACCTACTTTCGTTGGCTCGTAAATGACATCTAATGGATGTCGGTCATATCTACCATTAAGAATACTGCGAACCTAAAGCATGCAGTATTGACCAAGAAAATTACATTAAATAGCATTTAAACCTAGTTTAGAAAGTTTGAAACACAAATACGGAGTACTGCTTCATGAAAATAAGAACACACGCAAATGACATCAACCAACCTAACAACTCTCTTTAGGGGTTTTGAGGCTTGCCCAAACATCCTTTGAGTTGTCATCCTCAAAGGGGTGTGTTTGGCAGCCTAGAAAATGAGAGAAAGAGGAGAGAGAAGATAGAGAATGGGAACCAAAACAGGGGTTGTATGTAAAGCTGCGTGAATTGAATAGTTAGGTTACAAAATTTTCATAACATGACATATGGCCCCACAGGCTTGTGCGAAATACCAAGCTAACCTAAATGTGGATTACATTGAGGAAAAAGAATTAAACAAAAGCGGAGTCATTTGGATCCACAAAAAACGAGGGAGGCGAGGATTTTAAGCTATGCATAGTGAATTTCGCTATGATAACGAAAATTCACTATGATAGCGAAATTTCACTATCATAAGCGGTAGGTCATAGAAAATTGAAATTTTAATTATGCACGTAATTTTAGCTATGATGTGAAATTTCGCTATGACTCTGAAATTTTGCTATGATTGCGAAAATTTTCGCTATCATTGCTAATTTCGCTATGCCATAGCCGAAATTTCAAGCTTCCTAATGTTGCTTCACGCATCCTCGACTGCATTTCTCTTCGACTTGATGTTTCTTCGTCAGGCTTGATGAAATCGTAGAATTCATACGACTTCGTATAAATCATCACAATTACGAAGCCAAGCTTGATATGATGGTGGAGGCTTATGAAACCTGCAAAAATACCAAAAACAACCTCGAAACAAAATCAATAATACTAATGGACCTGCACATGTCAATCGGCTTAATTAATATGATTAGTACGCAAAAAAACACTCAAAACCTATCTTAAATAGGACTGAAAATAGCACTTTGGGTACTAATCCGCACACATGTCGACACATTGCTAGTCCCTTAGCAATGCTAAAAATAATAAAGGGTATGCAGGCTATGCTTTTGCAAAAAGAGTATTCTATTCAAAAAGTGTGTGTACAAGTGAGGCTTTACCTTTAGTATGAAAAATTTAGACTCTTAACAAATACCATCATGAGAGAACAGTAGCCATATAGGAATAAGTTTCAGGGCAGCATCAATTCCAAGGAAGTCAACCTGAACTTCTACCAAAATATAAGTGTTTTTAAGGTAACAGGTTTGAACCAATAAGTTTGCTAATTATTCCCTCACAACAATTTCTTGCTGGGGACGCTTAAGCCGAAGACTGACCTAAATAGATTGAGTTACACTATTATTTCTTACTTCGATTGTATTGTAGGGTGCAATGCTAAAAATTCGACTTCACCAAAGTCCGTGTAACGGGGGTCCACCGATGACTCCCAACCAATTAAGGTTTAGGGCATCAAGTCAAAGGATCACGCAGACACTAACTCCTCGAGGCTTCGCACTTGGACTTGAATGATTCGAGTCACGGCACCTACAACTAAGCTAAACTCACCTATCCACCCCGTGTAGCGGAGCACACAAAATCGCGACTGACCGGTGAAGGTTTAGGGCCTTAGGGCTTTAAAGGCTTCGCCATGCCCTTAATTTGTGTTATTCGAGTTTGAGTCAAGTGTCGTGTCTTTCTATTCTCTTTTTGGCTGCTTTCTTTTCTTTTTGCTTTTTTTCATTGGAAGACTTATTGAGATGTCATTTGTAAATTAACCTCAACTTCCTATTGTAGATTAGTCAACTACCCCTAAGGCCGGTTTTACTAAGTAAAAGAGGGTATCTAGCTCTCAAACCTATTGATGAAAATGATGTACCTTTGTGTGTGATTAATGGCGGACGGACAAGGTTGAATACTTTGTAATTTCAACCACCCAAAAACAATCATGCATGGAACTATTCTAGCATTATGGCAACATCTGATGCTTCTATTTTCAACTCAAGGTAAGACGAAACATAAAAATATATGCATGAAAATGGTTTTACCAAAAGGACAGCAGCAAGCCTCTATATTAACGAGACAAATTTAGACTCTGCTTGGGCATACAAAACCGTATTCAAATCAAAGTATGAACATTACTTTCCAGCACAAGCGTCACAGCATGGGAGCGAAAGTTAGAGGATGAGTGGTACCTCCTCAATCGGTGGTGGTAGGGAGAAGGATCATCCCAGGCTAGCGGTGAGTGGTGAAGTGGGTGATGTTACGCAGCTACCAACTGGCTTAAAACATGCCACTCGACTGATTACCACAAATTTTTTTAACAAAATAGAAGCAAAACAAAACTAAGCAATTAAATTGGTAGCCACGAGACAACTGCGGGAGCCAACTCTAAATGTGTGGCCTGTGGGTCTCGGGAGGGATCCCGAAGGAGAATTTCCTCCACGAGCCCCTACGGTCTATTTGCACAACATAGGGACTTCACTCTCTGTCAAATTAACCATGATCACCCCTATTATCATTTGGATTGAGTAGGTCCTCTTGAACCATTGGGGTGTGCTTGTTGAGCGATGAATGGGCGAGTCCATGCATTGACTTAGGCTTACTTTGGAAATAGATGGAGTTTAAGTCATGCAGAGGACTTGGTCCCCCCTTGTTGAAATTCTTGCTAGTTATCATTTGATCATGCCATTTTTTGATCTTTCTTTTGCGATC
The DNA here is from genome assembly GCA_016808115.1 of Tetrastigma voinierianum. Classification (NCBI taxonomy): domain Eukaryota; kingdom Viridiplantae; phylum Streptophyta; class Magnoliopsida; order Vitales; family Vitaceae; genus Tetrastigma; species Tetrastigma voinierianum. The sequence goes on along the minus strand of JAEQBH010005319.1, from coordinate 292,167 downwards.
TTGAGTTAGTAGGCATCATTTAGTGTTTCTCCGTTAAGACTGAGATCGAGGAATCTTGAGCCCGACCTACTTAAATCCATGTTTTAGTTTCTTGATTGCCCACCGCAGCTTTATACTCGATTTCCACTGGAAGATGACATGCCTTTGCCATAGACCAGCCTATAAGGGGACATTTCAAAAGTCGTTTTGAAAAGGCGATGTAGGCCCGGTGAATCAGCTTGACTTGGGGACCCGATCTTTTCTGTTTTTGTTCACCTTCATTAGAATGGTTTTAATCTCCCTATTGACAAGCTCTACTTGACCCACTTGTTTGAGGATGGTAGGGGTAGCCACTTTTTGTGTTTAACACCATATTTAGCCATGAGGGTTTTGAAAGGTTTATTCTGATGTGAACCCATCACTAATAATGGCTTTTGGTACCCCGAACCTAGAAAAGATGTTTGCTTTCAAGAACTTGAGCACCACCCTGTGGTCGTTGGTTTTGTAGGGGATTGCCTCAACCCATTTGGACACATAATCTACTCCACGCCCAATATGTATGTATGACCATAAGGCGTAGGGGAAGGTCTCTGAAATCGATGCCCCAAACATCAAATAGCTCGACCACTAAAATTGGGTTCAGGGGCATCATGTGACTGCGAGACAATTTCCCGAGCCTTTGGAATCTATCACATACTTGGCACATTTGGTTTGCTTCTTTAAAGGGAAGGCGATAGAAACAGGCTGCGGCACCTTCATTCTTTGTCTTTTGGGAAACCAGTGACCACCCGCGAGGCAACTCTCATGGCGGAGTGGCTTAGAATTCCACAATTGTTCTTCTTGAATACACACTTCCTAATTATCTGATATGCACAATACTTAAACAAGAAGGGCTCTTCCCAATAATAGGAATGGATCTTCGCCAAGAAATACTTCCTATCCTGTTCTTTCCAATCAGATGGAATTTCTTCTGTTGCGAGGAAATTGACAATGTGAGCATACCAGGGATCTTTCTCCAACTGCATTAAAGATTCTTCAGGAAATTCATCATTGATGGGCGGGCTATGAGTGTCATGGGCTATTGTTAATCTAGAAAGATGGTCTGCCACCACATTCTCTACCCCTTTTTTGTCCTTAATTTGCAAGTTAAATTATTGAAGCAGAAGAACCCATTGGATAAGTCTTGCCTTAGCATTTTGCTTGGTCAGGAGATATTTCAAAGCGGAATGATCCGTAAAAATGACTATATCGAGTTGACCAAGTATGCTTTCGAAATTTGTCTAAAGGCGTGAATACTTGCCAACAATCCTTTCTCTATAGTAGTATAGTTCCTTTGTGCTTCATTGAGGTTTTGCTTGCATAATAGACTAATGAGGTTTTCCATTTCTCTTTGGCCAAATTGCTCCAATAGCAAGATCACTTGCATCACACATCACCTTAAAAACCTTTACCAATTGGGTGCTTTCAACTATTGTTGCGGTGGTCAAATGGGACTTATTTCTTCAAAGCTCTCGGCAGTCCTTTCCCAAGCAAATTTAGCATCTTTCTCCTAGCGACTTATAAAGGCTTACTTAATCTTCAAAAATCCCTTGATAAATCTCTTGTAGAAGCTTGCATAGCCAAGGAATTACCTAATTGTTTTTCATTTGTTGGAGGCAGCGGAGTTTGGGAAATAAGTTCAATTTTTTCCTTGTCAACTTCTATTCCCCTGTTGGAAATAACATGCCCTAGTACAATCCCTTGGTTCACCATAAAATGGCATTTCTCCCAATTAAGCACCATATTCTTTTCAATGCACCTCTGTAGGATGGCTTCAAGATTAGTCAGACAGTCTTCAAAATCACCTCCGTATACAGTGATGTCATCCATTTATACTTCCATTATGCGCTCCACCACATCGTTGAACATACTAAGCATACATCTCTGGAAGGTAGCAGGAGCGTTACAAAGACCAAAAGGCATCCTCTGTAAGCATAAGTTCCAAATGGACAAGTAAAGGTGGTCTTTTCTTGATCTTCTGGTGCAATCTCTATTTGAAAGTACCCTGAATATCCATCCAAAAAGCAATAGAATGGGTGTCTAGAAACTCTTTCAAGAAGCTGATCAATGAAGGGCAGTGGGAAGTGATCTTTTCTTATTACTTCATTGAGCCTCCTGTAATCTATGCATACCCTCCAACCGGTGGTAAGTCGGGTAGACAATTCCTCCCCCTTTTCATTTTTTACGGTGGTCATCACGACTTCTTAGGCACCACACAGGTTGGGGCTTACCCAGAGTCTTTATCGGATATGGGAGTAAATGATCGCAGGCTGTAGCAACCCCGAGGGACTTCAATGCGAACTACCTCCTGCATGTGAGGATTCAACCTCCTCTGTGGTATGCCTAACGACTTTAGATTCTTCTTCTAAATAAATGTGGTGGGTCACGGATTATTGAAGTGATGCCTTTTAAATCAAATTTTCCACCCCAAGCTTGGCATTCATTTGAGGAGGTGCAGCAGGTTGTCCTCCTGTGTAGTGGTCAGCAGTGACGATATTACAACTGGGCACTGCTTGTTATCTTCCAGGAATGCATATTTTAATTCTACAGGCAGGGGTTTGAGATCCAACTGTTGAGGTTCCTTTTCTCTTCCTGATTAATAAGGTAGAATTTCTATTTTCTTTCTCCAGCACCCCTGCACTAGGCTCATGCATTGAGGTTCCTGTTGTTCTACAAGGCACTCAGATAACTCCTGGGTTAACACATCTTGCACTTGTTGCTCATTAGCCTTCTCTTCAAGAATTGTATCTATTATGCAGACTTCTTCACAGTCATCCTCCACTGGTTGCATATGCCTTTTACTCAAATGGAAGATATTGAGTTCTAAAGTCATATTCCCAAAAGTGAGTTGCATAACCCCATTTCGGCAATTGATTATCGCATTGGAAGTGGCCAAAAATGGCCTTCCCAAGATGATTGGCACATAATTGACCCCCACTGCAACCGGCTCTGTGTCCCGGTACCAGTGAAATCCCGCTGGATAGTAAGATTTGTCACCCATATTAGAACATCCTCAATGGTCCCCTTTGAATTATTTTAATAGACCTATCGGCTAGAGATAGTGTGATGGAAGTGGGCTTCAGTTCTCCCAAACCAAGTTGCTTGTACATGGAATATGGCAGCAGGTTCCACACTAGCTCCCAAATTACAGTAGTGCTTTTTCTACACTAGTGCCCGATATTCGCGAGATTGTAGGACATCCGGGGTCATATGCTTCCTGAGAGTCTTACACTCAATGATAGCACTCACTTGCTCAGTCAAAAAGGCCTTTTTATTCACATTGAAGCCTCTTTGCCGTGCCTGATCCTTGAAATTTGTGTGCGTGGGGACTTCTTGATCATGTCGAGAAGAGGAATGTTATCCTTCACTTGCGAAGTAGTACCTCTAAAATTTCAGTTTGGTTAAGCCGAATTTTCTTTTATTGAAGTGCACGTAGGAAAGGAGGGGGCCCTGCTTGGGCTTCATCTCTTCCCGCTAATTGGTGGTTCTTCCTGCGGTGGATCAACCACTATGGGGTGTCTTGGTTGGGTGTTGAATTCTTGGTCTCGAGTTCTTTTACCACTTCTTAAAGTCACTACCGCTTTGACTTCATCAATTCTTGCATTGGGGTCACTGACAGATCCTATCTCAAGTATTCCCCTAGGGTTTTGCTGTGTCTGGGAAGGGAATTTCCCTTTTTGAGGACCCTGTTGCTGGTTAAACAACTTGGTAATGGAACTTTGCAACTTAGAATGCATGCTGTCTAACTTCTTGTTGAGTGAGCTTTCGACTGCCTCAATTTTCTAATTGGTTTGGACATTGATGGCTTTCTGCTCTTCTACAAAATTTCCCACCACCTTGCTCAAATTCAAGATGGCTTGCTCCAACGGGGAGAAAGAAAGTGGAAGCTCTTTAGCGTCTTTGAAGTGGAGCAAGCTATTTGTTGTGCTCCTAGGGGCGTATGCGGGGTTTGGCTTCCGTGATAGGTTTGGATGATTCCTCGGTGGGGTTATAGGTGTTACCGCAAGGAGCTTTTGTAGGTGGCTTATTTGACCCAAGACATGGGCATGCTCTTACATTAATTCCCTTATTGAAGGAACTCTTTGGGCGGTGCTCCCCCGAGGTGGCTATTTTGCCGAAAGGTCGTGAGGATGGGTGAGATCTGGAATGATTCATTCCACTTGCTTGCACTTCATCTTTGATTTCTCATTCAAGCTCCTCGACCTTGGTCAAAGTGAGTCGGTTGCCTTGCCTCATCTCCGTGTCTTCGAAAAGTGCATAGATGCCTCCCCTTTGGTGGGACGAAGGCCTCATCCTCTTTGCTTCCCTTGGATTCGGTTCATCCCATGCCTTGGAGGTTTCGGCCACATAGTTCAAAAAGTCCATGGCCTCTCATTGAGTTCTTACTCGAAAGTCCCCTCACCCTTTTATAGTTTCAATGATTTGCTTCATGGTACGGAGACATACCATCATAAGAAATGATTCACTAGCATCCATGTATCAAAACCATGGTGTGGACATGCGCGATGGTCTCCCTTGAACCTCTCGACAACGATAAAACTTCTCATTGTCATAGGCGGAGTAAGTGTAGATTTGCCTCTTCCAAGCGTTGGTCTTGGTTGTCTTGAAAATTTCTTCAAAAATTCAACGAAGATCGAAGCCCCAATTCCATCGTTCTCGGCCTCGGTGGGTGGGCCATATTTTGGCTTTGTCCTTGAGGAGTTAATGGGAATGCCTTGACCCGACAAGTCATGTCGGTTACACCCTCATAAAGTTATGCATACTTCCTCGAAATCGAATGTGTGTGTATGGATTTTCATTTTCCATACCATGAAGAGTTGGGAGTAGGGGCACGAGATAGGGTCTTCTTGCCTTACATCCTTGCAAGTGGTATGATGCGGGAAGGAGCCTTTAGGAGGGTGTATGTAGTCCCTCATTGATCTATATCTTTTGTTGGATTCATAGGAACACTTCGCGACTTTGCTATTCCTCGGGTAGAGGATCGAGTTGCTCACTTGTGCACACGGCTTCACGAAGCTGCTCAATTGGTGCACCAACTCTTTGCAGTCTACCTGATATTCCTCTATCCCAGTGTTGCATAAACACCTGTGACACAAAAGAAACAAAGCGAGCGACTCTGAGCTTGCGAAAAGATTAGTGTTAGCCAAAATAATAAAATGACTGTAATGATAAAAACTGCCCAGCAGTGTCTGCTGAGTAAAAAAAACTTGATATTCTAAACAATGAAATTCAAAAATTTAAAGGTCACCAACTTAACACGTGAGATTACAAGTACATATCGACTCATCATCTGTAGTTTATGGCTTCCATCCTGACAACGGTGACATTTGATTAGTACCACGGTAGAGGTGATCGGAATCAACAAAATTTGTATCTAAATTTCCTCCCTACTATAGATCAAAAACTCTTGCCGATATAAGCCGAGTTCTAGGGTCGAACACAGGGATGGGTTTTCATCTTACAAATGACTTGTATAATGATTCAAATTGTGAGGCTTTCATTTGGATTTTCGGATTTGCATTAAAAAAATGTGATTATTGTTGTCACTAAGCTAGCGACGGAGTTTAAAATAAGATGTGGAAAAGACCTTGAAGTCTTGGGTCACTAGTTTGGTGTGATGGGGTTATATAGGTGTCCTCGGGTTATTTCCTCGCATTAAGGCAAATGACATATAGTCGTTTCCAAAACCGGATATTTGTTTAACTTTAAAAACTAACCCTTAGTAACATTCCTATTTGAACCAAAGCATTTACTGAGCATTCAATGTTTAATGATTGAAAATAAAGCATTTAACCTACTTTCAGTGGCTCGTAAATGACATCTAATGGATGTCAGTGTATCTATCATTAAGAATACAGCGAACCACAAAACATTCGCAAGTATTGACAGAAAGAAAATACATTAAATAGCATTTTAAGCCTAGTTTAGAAAGTTTGAAACACAAATCTGTGATGCACACTTCATGAAAACCAGGAACGCAAACCAACATCAACCAACCTTTCTTAACCCTCCTCTTCAAGGTTTTGAGGCTTAGCCAAAACATCGCGCTGAGTTGTGATCCTCAAAGGGGTGTGTTTGGCGACTGAAAATGAGAGAAAGAGGAGAGAGAAGAGAGAGAATGGGAACCAAAACAGGGGCTGTATGTAAAGTTGCGTGAATTGAATAGTTAGGTTACAAAATGTTCATAACATGGCTTATATAGCCCCACAAACATGCGAAAATACCAAACTAACCTAAATAATATGATTACATTGAGAATGAGAATTAAACAAAAGCGAGTCACTTGGATCATAAAAATAGGGACGGGGATTTTCGCTATGCACGGTGAATTTAAGCTATGGCGAAAATTCGATCCTGTAGTAAAAATTTTCTCTATGCCTGATGAATTTTATTTCGCTATGATAGCGAGAAATTTAAGCTGCGCTATGATACTTGAAATTTCGCTGCTTCATGATGGCGAATTTTGGCTATCATGGCAATTTTTCGCTATCGCATGGCAATTTTTAGCTATCATAGCGAGAGGCCCAGCCCATCAACTAAAATTTTCGCTATGGCGTGAAGAACTATATGATTGCGAAGAGCCCACCATTATCATTGCGAAAATTTCGCTATGCCATAGCGAAATTTCCAAGCCACAATCTGCTTCCTGCATCCTCCAGCCTGCATTTCTCTCTTCCCGGCTTGATGTTTCGCCGTCGGACGATGAAATCGCAGGAATTCATCTAGACTTCGGCCTCATCGGCACAATTGAAGCAAAGCTTGATATGATGGTGGAGGCTTACGAAACCTGCAAAACTACCAAAAACAACCTCGAAACAAAATCAGTAATACTAATGGACTTGCACATGTCAATCGGCTTAATTAATATGATTAGTACACAAAAAGCACTCAAAACCTATCTTAAATAAGACTCAAAATAGCACTTTTTGGGTACTAATCAAGCCAACACAATACTATGTAGGTACATTTTAACCTAATAAGTTTTCCAGAAACGCCTAAACCTAGGCTCTGATGATAAGCGTTTTGCGTGATTGTGTTTAAAATATGTGTGATAAAGTGTGCAAAGAATGCCTATACGCTTGTCAAGTAATAAAGTGTAACTAAGTATGGATATCGATCCACAGGGAAAATGGGGAATGCTAATTACCAAAATTAGAATGCTTCTCTAATATCTAAATAGTCAAATTGATGGATTGAAAAAAAAATTAAACTAAACTAATGAAAACTTAATCAAGCTAACAAGTTGTGCAACTAAGGGATACAAAGAGATAATAAAGTTCTAGGGTATTTGGTCCATGTGAACAATTCTCCTTTGTTTAGGCCAAAATTCCATTCTATTGTCTCTTGAAAAGGCTTTCAAGGCGACTCTTGCCTAATTTAATTATAAGCCTCTCTCGAGGTTGGATAACCTACCAACTAACACTAGGTCTTTTTGTACCATTTCTGACTGAGCATTAGAGATGCTTTAAGATCCAAGAATGACACATGCCTCTAATTACCGTGAAATTCTGCTACCAAGCTAATTAGGTTGATTCATCTATGTCTAGTTCTTTACTCCCTTCTCAGATCTCACAAAGAACCACTCACCATATTGACATTAGCTAGAAATCAATATGTAAATAGAACCAAGCATGAATCAATAGATAGACAATCATAGAGAAACAATAGAAAAAGGAAAATTGATGAATAAATATAAGATTCATTTCCAAAATAAACCAAAACCCTAGACTACAAAGTTAGAACATAATAGAGGTTTGATACATCATAAACTTAGGATAAAACATGAAAAAAGAGAAAGAAGAAACTCTAATAATAAAAATGATGGTGATTCTCAGATTTTCTTCCACAATTCTCATGATCTTCTCCCAAATCTTCAAAAATATCTCAATATCTCTTCCTTGATCCCAAAATGTGGACAATGTCCCCTTCTCCGAGCCCTAGACGCCTCTCTTTTGTTTCCTTGGGGTTTGAGCTTTTAAACCCTCAATTCTAGGCTGAAAATGGGCTGAAAATCGACCCAAAACCAACCCTGAACGTCGCGACGTTGTTGGGAAACGTCGCGACGTTGGGATGCTTTGTTTCTGCACTCTCTGCAACGTCGTAACATCGGTTCTCAACGTCACGATGTGGCTGTAGCTCCCCTGTTTTTGCACCAACTTCGGAAAGCCATAACTTTGTCATTCGAACTTCAATTTGGGTGTTCTTAGTACTGTTGGAAAGATATTGAAGTGTAGAATCTAGATATGGAAAGGAAAAACACTTTAGAAATGATTATAAATACTGAATGTACAAAATTCTCCAACTAGTCACTTTTGAGCTCTCTTATCTTCTTCCTTCAAATACCAAGAGTCATAACTTTGTCATTTGAAGTCCAAATGCAGTGAATAAGGTCTCTTTGGAAAGACTGAGAATTCTCCTATTCATCCATATCAATATTGTAGCCATTGGGGATCATTGTGCAGCTTAAAACATCAAAACATAGTAGCTAATGCTATATGTGTAGTTTGTTGATTTTTGGGCTTTATCTCTTTGTTTTTGCTCCATATTGGCTCATGGTTGACCTAATCACAAATTGAAAATTTAGGGCATTAGATCCTTTATTTATATAATAAAAATACTAAAAATATAAGTAAAACATAGGGATAAAATGAGTATAAAGTATACTCATCACACCCAAACTTAAATTCTTGCTTGTCCTCAAGTAAGAGACTAACTAAAAACAAAACAGAAAATTGAAAATGACACGAACTAACAAACAATGAGATGAGTATGATAACATGATGCCAAGTGGAAGAATCACTATGAACACAATTTAGCAATGTTAGCATTTTCAACAAAAATTTATGATCCTTAAACTTTTAAACTCTCTAAGGAACATGACAAAGCAAAGCATGAGTGGCTGTCCATTTTGAGTCCTCGTGTACTTTCCTAAAGAAACTAAGTATAGGTGATAGCATGATCTCTAGTGTATAGCTAGGTCCTAGTACCCCCAAACTTAAGCTCAACTCACCTATTTGGAAGAAGCTAACTAAGAAAGGATAAGAACACACCACATCATTTTTATTCATACCAAAATACCTAAAAAAATAAAAGAAAACTAGTTCCAAGAAGTTTTAGATGATTGTTCCTATAGCGGGGATCCATTGGTGACTCCCCACTAGTTGGTTAAGGGCACCAGATATTAAATTCCCTTCAAACTTCACCCCGAACACTCAACCATACTAAAAGGCCCTAATTTGTGGGAAGGATCCATCTTCTGTCCCATGTAGCGGGCAATGAAGTTAATGACTCTCGGCTAGTTGGCTCAGGGCATTAGGTTTTGAAAGGCCCCTCAGACTGTGCCCGGGATTCCGATTAGATGATCCCACTTATTCTTATTCATATACTTATTTTTAACATTTTTCTTTTCTTTCTCTTTTTATCTATCTTTTTCACTTTTCCTTTTGTTTTTGTATTTTTTTTCTTTTTAGTTGGGGCTTGATGGTAATCCTCTTTCGATTAGGTGTCCCATCACTTAGGTGGCTAGAATCCCCCAAGGTTAGTTGAATTGAGATAAGCGATTTTGAGACCAAGGTAACTACAGGGAGACCAAAAGTGTGTGTGTGTGATAGATTCATGAGAAATAGCTTCTTGAAGCGCAGGGAGTGACTAAGCTAAGTCACCCATGCAACCTGAAATTTCAAATCATTTAAAAACCTAAGGGTCCAATTTCTCTTTACACTTGGCCTTTTTGAATAGTTGTGTTTAAAATGACCTTCTACTGGTCAACAAGGCATCAAACTCACTCATATGAGACATGAAACAAACGAAAGAAAGAAAGAAAAACACATGCAAATAACAACCAAACAACTAAAAAGAAATAACTAAAACAGGTAAGGGGATACAAAAGTTCAATTTTTTAGAAATATTGTTTTTTTTTAAATCACCCCCAAACTTAAAATGAACATTGTACTGTGCGAGAAACAAAGCAGAATGAATACGAATACTCCCACGAGGGTTGATCAAGTCCTGGGGAAGTTGCTCCAATGAATATGGCTCGCTTTGGAGGCAACGGTGTTAAGAGGGATTAGACTTTAGTTCCAAATAAGAGGACATGCTTGACAATAGGAAGAATATATGGACTATAAACTTCCACTTTTCAAGATTCTCCATCTCCATAGCTAACTTTGAACTCCAAAAAACCTGAAAAATAGCACTAAGAAACACAAAATCAAGAAAGAAAATTTATTCAAAAAAAAAAAAAAAAAACAAACAAACTCAAAAGTAACTAAGAAAAAAAAAAGGGAAAAGGAAACTTGTTAAAATTGGGTTGCCTCCCAAGAAGTCGCTCCATTTTGCTAGAGTCTAGCTTGACTCATAGAACTACGGAAACAATGATGATGCCCTCCTACTGTCCAGTTCCTAGAGCCAGGTAGTTGTGCTTTCCCGATTAGTAACTTGAGCATAGTCTTCAGATCTTTTTACTGTTTTTATATTTTCAATTTTTTTTTTCTTCACAAAGGTTCCTTTCATTTCGTTGTTCAATTGAATGATGTACTCATCCACCTCGAAAGTTGGGGTCATCTTCTTATTTTTCAATCCCTCATGCATCTCACCCCATAGAGTCATCTCCGGCATAGTCTTTACAACTTCATCTTTTACCTTTTCATATGATTCCGGAGAAGTTGACTACTCTCCTTTGCAACTAAGTCTTTTGAAGTTTCTGCATCATTCTCCACTCTTTGAAGCTTCTCTAGTTCTTCATTACCTCTTGAAGTGATTTCTTCATTGTAGCTCTAGTTTTCTTCTTGCTGTTCCTCCAGTGAAGATGGCGAACTTCTCATGTTGTCCTTCAAAGGACATTGTAGCCATATTCTCTTGTTCTTTCATATATTTTGCCACTAGTTCTTCTATACTCATACTCTCTTCTTCTTTAGGTTGTTATTTCTCAAATGTAAGTTGAGTACTAGAAGTGGCCATTGGAGCCATCTCTTCTTTCAAGCTCTTGAATGGTGTAGGTTGAATTTGAACATTAGCCATTGCCAATTCCATGAATTGAACTTGAGATGTTGCATATTCAACATGAACTCTTTTCAATTTAGCCATGGCTACCTCTAACTTTGTCATTCTCTCCTGTGCAGGTTGACTTTTCTCATTTAGATCAAGAAACCTAGGCAACCTAAATTCAGAGTGGTTCATTTTAGCCATTGATCTTGAAAATTCAGGTTGTGCCATGGTAGATTGATTCGTTCTGGTCGAGTAGGTGTTCGGAATCAACAAAATTTATAACCTAGGATTCCTACTGCGACGTGCAAAAACTCACTGCGATATAGTAGCTCTAGAATTCGAACTGAGGATGAGTTTTTCTTCGTGAGAGAAGAGTTACAGTGCATTGAAAATGGTGTTTACTCGTTGGATTCAAAGGGTTTGTGGGAAACAGTGTGTGTGAATGGTTGCAAACTTAAATAGCTGATGTAAAAAGTTAAAAGAGAAATCCTTGAAGTCTCAGGCCACTAGGCTTAGGGTTCGAGGTTAACCAACATGTACTCGGGTCTATATCCTCGCGTTTGGGAGCATGACATATCACTACAAGAAAGAAGCAAATTAGAAACGGCCAAATTCGTTTCTAATTCCATAGCTATTTGCAAATAGCGACGGAATTAGAAGCGGAATTATTCTGTTTCAAAAAGGCTCCTTTCTAAATTTTAGAAATGGAATTTGCATGTCCGTTTCTAATTTTTGCGATGGAAAAATTCCGTTTCTAAACATAGCGACGGAATTTCCGTTTCTAAATGTGAAAAATAGAAAGGGAATTTCTGTTTCTGTCCCGGAGTACTAAATAGCAGCGGAATAGAAACTCTATTTAGTTTCTAAATGTGAAAAAATAGAAGAAATTTATGTTTCTAATCCGATACCTAAATAAGCGGAATAGAAACTCTATTTCCGTTCTAAATTTGGAAAATAGAAAGGACATTCAGGCGCTATTGATACTAAAATAGCCAGGAGCGTCCCGTTTCTAAAAATAGAAGCAGTTGATACAAAATAAGAAGCAGGAACTTCCGTTGCTAAAAATAGAGAAAGCAGGGGTATTCCGTCTCTATTTTGTTGGAATACAGCGGAATTAGAAGCAGAAGGCATAATTCCGTTTATTAACTAGAAAAATAGAAAGCGAATTTAAAGTCTCTATTTACACCAAATTTTAAAAATTTGACAAATTATTTTATTTTTATGTGAACAAATATTTTATTAATTACACCTTTTTTGGATAAAAAATTTTTCATTTAAAAATAAGTTTAATCGTCCATCTTAATAATATTTTTCTATTACATATATAAATTCAATAACATACAACAAGCAACCATACGTATTGCATATAGATTACATACATAAATTGTAATATCACCACCTGACAAAGTTTAACACAGAAACAAAGTTTAACGCAACAATGTTTAATAAAAAAAAAAGATCTATCACTTTCAGTCGTATTGTAAGGTTTCATTAAATTGGGCTTCATTATTGGAATTAAAACTGAATTAAGATTGAATTACAATTAAGTGAGGTTATTGGAGGGCTCTTAATAAATGCGTATGGGAATTTGGGTGGTGTGTGGGGCGAGATTCGACCCCGACCCCCGTTATGAGAGGGCCCGTGGTCAGAACTCTATTTAAGGAAAGCTCAAAGTCCCTCCCAAACCCTAAGGATACATTTTCTATCACACATCGTTGGCTTCTCTCATACGGTTTTCTCACGAGGAAAAAGTGATCGGCAATCTCGTAAAGCCCGGTTTCAAAGGGTCGTTTGGGAGAGAGAGATCTTGAATCTTGGGAATCGAGTTCTCTATCACGACTCTCTTCATCAATTCCGCATCAACAAAGAAAGAGATCCATGGATTCCAAAGGTATGTAATTTACAGTGTTTTTCTCCATTAAATGATGTTTGTGTTCTACCATGGTGATCTAGGTTGTTAGAAATTCGTATCCTACAGTTGGTATCGAGCTTGACTAATGGATCGAACTTCGAAACATACGGATTTGGAGAAATTTTTTTGGGTTTTATGAAAAATCGGACATTCTGTCCAATTTCGGATTTTTCTATACATCACAGAGTGAAATATTTTACATATTTTGGAATCCTCACTGACGAGAGGCGATCACAGATTGGGTGGCAGTCGCCGGAAGCGCCGCGCCGCGGCGCCCTCGCGCCGCCCGCAGCGCCGCCAGCGCGTTGAGGCGGCAGCGTCGCGGCGCGCGGCGGGCCCGAACCAGCGGGTGGCCCGGCGTCGTGATGGCGTCGGCGCGGCGTGTCGGCAACGACCGGTCAAGCCGGGATCTACCGATCCGTTTGTTGACGCCCGATTGCGGTTGGTGGCGGCGGCGTGGCCCGCGGCGTGGGCTCTGGCGGCGTGGCGGATGGCGTCGACCTGACCGACCGTGACGAGCTTAGAGCCGGCCGGGATATTGACCCGGCGGTCAGGCCGACCAGTCCAGCGGTCGGACCCGACCGGTCAACGATCCGCCGGTCGGCGGTCAGCAGGCGACCAGCGGTCGGCGGTCGGCCGGGTCAGCGGTCAAGCAGGCCGGTCAGCACAAGCCGAGACCCACTGATGCCGCAGCGACGCCCGCATGGCGCCACCTGTAGCCGAACGCCCGGTGGCGCGTGGTGCGTGGGAGAATTTTGGGAGCAATTTTGATACTGATTCGTGTCGAAATTCTCTACAATTTGGTATATTGACTTAGCATATTTGAAGCACTACCCGGACATGAAAATGCGTATAGAACCCTATGTATGCCTAGTTATTTAAGGGTATTTTCACGTATTCTTGGTATTTCTCATGGTTTCGAAATAATAAGGTAACTAACATGAATACCACTGCATAAGGGCTGTGTAAGTTCTAAATTAATTGACTATTAATGAATTGAACAAATATAATTGGCATTACATATATTGAATGTGATACATAAAGTTTATATCCTTGATATGAGTGATTTTCAAGGATTCAATTGGGCTGTGACCGCCAAAGTGGCACACTTGATTGGATTTGAGAAATATCAGTCTCATATTGTGGGGATGTCTCATGTTTTATTACGTGGTCATACTCCCAAAGGAGGTGATCATGTGTTAATTCATGGAGGGATACGTGATGGCGTCGCGATGAAATGGCGGTATGCTAGTGGTTCATACACCCAAAGGTGGTGATTTCACGAAGGATTAGATATGTTCTCATGGCGGCTATCGTGTGGAGGAATGTACGACTATGTCATATTCTGCGCCCCAGGTGATTATGTGATGATGTATGTAATTCTACATGTAGTATTCACATGATGCGATTATACTTGTTTTTGTTTTATTTTTCGATCAATTTTTACGTGGCCCGGCAATTCCATTTCAATAGAGATCCTTCTTTGGATTGAATTTTTAAAAATGGAAAGAGGACTTACGTTTGGAATGGGTGAGGCGGATGTTCACGTAAACACAATGGATAGTAGAAGCGAATATCACATCCTCTAATCTTGAAATTTGAGAAAGAAAACTAACTTTGCTACAGGAGAGGAACGGTTGCTTGTTGACAATGAAGAATCCATACAAGAACACTTGAAAAGTGGTTTACCCGTGAAGCGCATGCGCTAAGGAAATGATACTGGCGACTAGAGGCTAGAAATCGAGTTTAGTCAATCTTGAGTTGGAACACTTCTCCAGCTCTTCAACATGAAGTATGATGTATTTTGACTGGAGGTTGGGATGTGTCGGTGGATGTTGGACTTGTGGCTCTGCCGAGCTCTGCGTTACCATTCTGATGCCCCATTGTGCATGGACGAACACTTATGTCACTGATTTTGGGATTTATAAAGACAAACTCTACGATTCCCGAAGATGAAACTTGGTGATAAATGATGAATGTGAATTAATTAAGGACTTAAGAGGATAAAGAGCATGTGGCCTTATATCTTGCTAGTTCCTAAGAGAAAGAATAAAGTTCAAAAGTCGGATCCAGAAGGACATCGACCTACGGTCAATCGACAATATGAGTCGAAAAGACATTCTTGAAAAGGATGGTGATGACTGCTTCTTTGCGAGAAGAAGGTCACATGAAGGAGGACATGCAGAATTCAACGGATCACAGCGGCGTGGGCTTACAATTAATGATTCTTTGAATACTTGTTTGTGAATCCAACCTAATCTAGGCACCATCCGGTTCTTGGATGATGACAGTGGAGCAACTGTCATGTTGCATTCTGCAATACGAGGATTCGCAAAGCGGGAGGGAAGCGAAGCAAGGATGAATCAAAGCTCCTTTGTAGAAATACGAAGAAGAAATTTGAGAAGTCATGTTAAATGGGAGATGTAATCTTAGTTTAGATTCTGGTTTTTAAGTTGATGTTGAAAGATACATTTTATGTACCTTCTTTTTAGAAGGAATTTAGTTTGTTATATGTTGGATTCATATGATTAAATATTTTTGAAATTAAGAGCAATATTATTTCCAATATTCTTTAATTCAAATAAGGTTGGAGTCTTTGTCTTTATGTCCCAGCGGATTATATAGATTAAAGTTTATCTCAGGTGACATATACGTAGCTATACGGCTGAAAGGTTGTTTCAAAAAGACCACTACCTAAGGATGAGTCTTATGTTATGGCATAGCGACTTGGCCATATCTCTGAGATGAAATAGAAGGTATGACCAGATTATCATGTTATATGGGACTCCCAGAATGTGTGAAACATTGTAGGGGTAAAATGACCAAGATAAGAAAAGAAAGCTATGATCAAGTAGTTCGACATTTGGAAGTCATTCATAGCGATATAAGTGGACCTTATGTGGCAACTTATTGTGAAATTTTTTATTTCATCACATTTATTAGTGATATGATATGGATATCAGTATTTGGTATGGATCAAGGATGAGTCTCTTGAAAAATTCAAGATTTTCGAATTTGAAGTCAACGTGGATGGATCATAAAGGTTGATGATCGGGCAGGATAGGATAATGTTAGCAAACATGGCGATCTTGGGCGACAAGGCCGTTAGCCAAATACTTAGAGGACTGGGATAGTGGCCACGGGTTACTATGCTGGGAGTCTGAGCAAAATGAGTTATCGCCGAAAAGAGGCGCAATCGTACTCTTATGGAAATGGTAAGGAGTATGATTAGTAGGACAAATTTACCGAGTTTTCTATGAGGTGAAAGCTTTGGCTTGACTTTGTACATTTTGAATCGTGTACTGCAGTTAGTGACTCCTTTTGGAGTTATATGGGCCCCAGGCGAAAGCCCTAAACATGTGGATCTTAAGGTTTGGGATGTCTGCGAAGTAAAGGAGTTATATAATCCAGATAATGGATGGGATCAGACAGACTAGGTGTTATTTGTATCTTGGAACATTCAGGATGGTTGATGTGGTAATCCGTGGAGCCGCGGTGTGGAATCACGACAAGTTTTGGAGTTTGATGTGGCTAGAAGAAGTATTGCTCACCAGGACTATTGAGGATGATAGTACGGTGGAAATAATGTATTATCTGTGTCTCCTCACGTACAAGTAATTGTGGAAACTCCCAGATATTGAACAGTTGAGACTAGGGATCTGACCAGACAGCTCAATGAAATTCGTCAAGGCTCTCGAGGTGCGGAATGTGGCTATTACTACTCCCGATGGAGATCCACTGGGAGACGATCAGCTATACCACCCAGGACTGGCCCCAGTGTATATCAGGGGAGGACAGACTCTGTCATTCTGACATGATGTGATTGATCACGATAACTTATGAGAAGAGCACATTTCAGATGATAATATTTAGATGGACAGTGGGTTAAATCTGATAAGAAGATAATTATGAATCTATGAGGCATAATGGAGTTGAAACATTGAATTGCACGAGGTCATAGACCCATTGGGCATGTGAATAGGTGTATAAGACTAAAAAGGACTACAGGAAAGATTGAAGTTTAAAGCGGGTAGTAGCGAAGGTTTCACTCGAAAGAAGGAGTAGACTATGAAGCGACTTTTCTCCGGTCTCGTATTATTGGGATATTCTTCCAATTGATCATAACAGTGGATAGTTGCTCATTTTGATGTGGAGTTACGCAGGATGGATGTTAAAGCGCGTTTCTCAATGGAGACCTTAATGAAGAATCTATATGGATGCAGCAGAAGGTTTTTGTGGCAAATGATTCGGGTAAACTTGTATGTAGTGAAAGATCTATTGTATGGTCTCAACCGAAGCTTCTAGACAGTAATTGCGAGTTTTCATAGTGTTGTTGCTTCATGTAGTTTTATTGCGAACAAAGTAGATCCAATGTATGCATGTTGTTGAAAGGTGTTGGGAGGAAATTCATTTTTCCTATTACTACATGTGGATGATATCACCTTGCCGAGCGGTGACCTTGGTCTTTGCATGGCAGAGCCCGAGCGGATGTTGTCCAAATACTTGGACCATGAAAGGACCTTGTGTTGAAAGGACGTCTTTTGTCTGAGCGTTGAGATTCGTAGGGATCGATTGGGACGTGGGTTTATCTCGGAGCGTATGTTGATCGTGTTTTAGATAGATTCAACATGCGGCCTATGTAAACAGGAATTGCTCTTGTCTGTAAAGGTGATAAGTTGAGTCTGTCACAATGTCCTCATTCAGATATTGAGAAAGCCCGAATGAAGGAATATACCTTATCTTTGGTACTTGGGAGTAATGTAATACTCAGGACAAACATCTTCAGATCTTGTGTATTGCAAACGGAAACCCCACAAGACGGATGTGTGGTTGTGAGCCGGGACATGATCATTGGGTTCTTTGCAAAGAAGGTTATAGGTACTTAAAGAGGACAAAAGACTATGTTGATTTACAAACATGGTTTCTGGTACAGTTGGGTATTCGATTTGGACTTTCTTTGGTATCGGAAGGATAAAGAAAAGAAATCAACAAGCTGGATTTATATTGTTAAGTTAACGGGAGGTGCATTATCCCATGGAAAGTGAAACAGAAATTAATTGCATCATGTCGTGTTGAGCGGTTGCTTAGCATGCTTTGACCTTCTCAGACAGTTTGGCTCCAAAACCTAATTAGAAGGATTGTGATGTTTGATTTTTGTGGATAGGCCCATCTACAGTTGTATTGTGGCGATAACTCTGCGGTGTTGTTTGAATAACGGTTGAACGGGTCTTCAAAGAAGTATGAATATGGAGGATCTGGATCTTGATTAATGTGTTGAAGTTGAAACGGTGACGTTGCGAGTGGAACACATATCGGATGATATGATTGTTTGAATCCCGACTAATATGGGTACCGGGCGTACTTGTGTTTGAGCGACATATCATTAACATGGACTTAGGAGTATCATGGGATCTTGTGAATTAATTAGAGCTATTAAGTTTTAAGTTTACAATACAATATAAGGTTCAGATTCGATTACATTTACATTTTGTAATAATTGAATATGTATCAACTCTTTTACATTCGATAAGGTATTGGTGAATGTAGGTTTATCGAGTTAGTACATATAGCCCCATTGAAAATATCAAGGCATTATGTAAACCTTGAATAAGGCTATGAGCATTCTTGGAATTAGCCTCAAATAATGTATATTTTGTTACACATTAAATGGGATTACTTATCAAGGTAACATATATATACGAGTTACGTTGGAACCGCAGAAGATGGATGTCCTGATGATTGGGTTTGACAACAACCAAGAAAGGAAATTCGGACCAACAAAATGGATAACACATGGATATCGATCGACATGAGGTATTGTCCATTTAAACACACTACCGTAATGAATCCGCTATCAGTAAAGTTAGAAAGCACTCGTGACCATGGAAGGGGTTGCGTGGTATACAATTACCGCCATGATTCGATGTTCAGAACTTTATGGGATGTGGATCAGTGTGAAAAAACAAATCTGAAGCCAATATAAAGGTGCGCACGCGGTTTTGTTTCAATTAATATCGCCGTGGGAGAATGTAAGGTTTTCATTAAGTGAGCTACCATTGGTGGATTAAAAGCGAATTAAGATTAGTCTAATTAAGTGAGGTTATTAGGCTTCTTAATAAATCATGTGGGCGATGGGTGTGTAAATTTGGGACGTTTAGACCGTTATGGTGAGGACAGTGGTGTGGAGGCTACTGTTGGGAAAGCTCGAGTCCCTCCCCGAACCACACAGGATACATTTTCTATATCATACGTTGTCATATCTGTTGGGGTTCTCTGAGGAAAGTGATCGGCAATCTCGTAAGAAGCCAGTTTCAAAGGGTCGTTTGGGAAGATCTTGAGATCTTGAGATCGATTCTCTATGCGGCTCTTCATCAATTCCGTGATAAGAAGTCCATGGATTCCAAGGTATGTAATTCTGAGTGTTTTTCTCCATTAAATGATGTTTGTGTTCTAACAATGGTGATCTAGGTTGTTAGAAATTCGTATCACACAGTATGAGTAGTCCTTATACGGAGATACGGATGGATCTTCTTTGGAGGATTGATATTAAATAGATGAAGTCTAGGCTAACTTACACATAATTTGCTCCATCTGTAAAATCTTACAATTGCATTCATCCTCTCTTTTTAGTCTTTCTTCATTTTCTGTGTGATTGTTTTGATATTTCTTCATTCTTAAATATATTATCTTCATTTTCTGTACAAATTTTCTTGAATTTCTGCAACTCCTCCCATAACCTCATCAAATAAGAGTATTGTATTAGGAAGCTGAGAGAGATGAGGCTCGAGGCAGAATGCGGATAAAATATGTAGATGTATGGGTACCAAGACCATTACACTCGCCGCTTTGGTTCCTCCAGCGGCCTTAAAGGTAAATATGAGCAACATCAAATGTTGCTGGAGCCTCTGCTGGGATTCATGTCAATTGAAGCAATTGCAATCATAATCTCCACAGCTTCCTACAATTGTATAATACAATGAAGATATAAAGATGATAATAAAAAATATATATATAAAAAAAAATTTTACAAACACCGATTACATGCATATCCTAGACATTTTCTATTAAGAGCAGTTCTCTTTTATAATTCATAGGAAGACAACAATTATGTATATGGATTCATGTAAAATTGTTGAATAGAATAATGCTCAATTAGCCAAAACCCACAAAGAAATTACATGTTTATATAACAGCAATTGTGAAAGTTTAAATTCATCAACGAGATTCGGATATAAACCCGATAAAAGCAATGGCATGGTTCAAATTTGGAGTCAAATTATCTACATTGTCAATCAAAATAAACAAAAAATATATAAAAATTAAGATTTCAAAATAATAATAATAATATGAAAAATGATGCCATATGATATTCTCTCCATCTTCCTATAAGGTGTTATAATAAAACTTGTAGATGTAAAACATGTTTTCAGAAAATAATTCATATTAGCCGGATGTTAGGGAAGAAAACTCATTAAAACTCTGAATCTTACGATAAGCATTTACACCCTCAATTCATTATGTGTGTTGAAATCAGAGTTAGTTGACGTGTTGAATGAACCCTTGGAGAATTTGTGGATGTCGAGTAACATGACACCATTCCATTGAATCCCCTTTTCCCAGGACCCAGATTCGCAATCGAATAGGGAGTCTCCTTTATGCGGATTGCCTAAAATACAATCTGTGTAATTTCTGCAATCATCTGATATTATCACAGCGACCACGGGTCACATCGATTAAAAATGGCCACATAGGGCCCATTTATCCATATAAATAATCTATATTATGACCCTCAATCCTAACATACTTGAATTGTAAATACAAATTCCCAACATATGGGAAGAAAATACTAAACCCCCTCTGAATTCTGATATTCGATAAATTCTAAATCTGGATGATTATTATTTAGTATTAATATAATGAAAATAAATATTGAACACATTAAGCAATGATTTGACGGCAATGCACAAGCGACTCATTCTTCTTCTTGTGCATCAACTAATAACACAGCTCGAGGTGTTGGTGGACGTCTAACTCTCAGCCTCCACAAAATAAATAATATTAATAACTGAAATTATGTACATGACATATTTTGATGTGATTGTATTCTTGGCATACCTGAGATTAACAACAAAATTAAATTGGAAAAAAAGCGAGGATTCCATTTATGTTTTTACGCAACAAAACAAAAAAAAACAATTTATATTGAGAGTGTTGTATTATTTATTATAATTATTAATAATTCAACACTTGTAAATGAGCAATCATCAAATTGTACTTCAAATTCTTCCCAAGTTAATTAAAGTCTAATCATCATCAGAAATATCAAACAAATCATCTCCATCTAACTCTTAATCGAAATAATAATTTATGTCCCAGATATCACGATTTTGCTATTTTCCGAGAATTGGAATTTCTCTGGTCTTACATTCTAATCTTGCTCTTCCGTACCATAATCATAATTTCGTAGCTTTTGGATACTTTGTATAAATTTCCAGTAGTCGCACAAAATGTCGAAACTATTCAACCCAATCGCATTGCATATATGGTGTTCTTAAACTTTAGCTTTATTTCTAACGTTTGTTTAAATTTTCAGAAGATATCTGGAAAAAAATACTTATGCAATAATGTTTTATTTGTAAAGATACATTGGAAATTATGGAAATGGCCAGTGAAGATATATATGTTCTCTCAAATGGATACATCCATCTTGTATTGCTAAGACCTATATCCATCGTTATGATTCTGAGATGGATGATGTTCGTGGAGATCAGTGACTTTGAGGATCTGTGGATCTCCAAATGATGGAAGAAGGTATATCTTTTCTAAATTATCATGTCACATAAACAATTGAATAAAGGTTCAAGTTAATCTAATTAAATAAAATAACATAAAAACTTACACACACACGCATTACATCAACACATCATGTCAAACAACATTTCAACAAATTCACACCGTTTGTGTATTCGCATCCTTATATATGATTCCATTTTTAATACCATAATTCAAACAAGTCAGCAAATCTCATCAACATGATACATACAATTCCTGCAAGATGAAATGTAATGATATGAAAATGAGAATGATCACTGATATTAAGATATGATTCTTGATATTTTTAGGGCTTTCATAGGAATGATATCGTCCAAATCCTTAAGACGCCACCCCAGCTCGAGTCTTCGGGGTAAACTTTTGAGTCTTTCACCTACGGATCTCTCCCTTCTTCAGTCATTTCTCCACGGAGCGTTTCGTTTTCTCATTTTCCTTTTATTTTTATCTTTGTGTTTGTTCTCCATAGGGCTTATCATTCACATAATCATCATTTTATAAATAATTGTTGATGAATGATTAGATGCTCCCAGTAATTTATTCAAATTCATATTCCAATTTAAATCACAATCTTGGATAATATAATTAACATCTGAATATCTGACCATATTGAATTTGGCTCAATTCTTCCATTCTTTCTTAATACCCATTATAATAATATAATACATGTGTTATTATCAGTATTCCTCAGATAGATATGTTCTATTGTGTTTTATGGTTCAACTTCAAAATAATCGCAACACATTTCATAAGCAATCCTCTTTCTCATTGCAAATCGCGGCATCGACAATACATTTTCATATACGTCATTATTTACTATGTTTGTCTTCATCTACCAATATTATTCATTCATAATAACAGTTAAAATATGATGTTTAATAAACTCCAATTTACACCACGATTTTCCTTCCAATTGTATTCTTTCCAAATATCAAATAAATCAGGAACATACTATGATTCATTCCATATAAAAATTCATTATATTACAATTAATCCGTCCTTCAACACACTACAAAATCTTTTTTTGTTCTTTTCACATCTCAAATATTTGTGTTAGCTGTGATTTACAATTTCCTTGTACATCTAAAACTATACAAGAAATATCATCATACAGTTCTCATCAAATTCACCAAGGTCTAGATGCTTTCAATAATCCTTGCAATTAAATAGTTCTTTATTTATTTTATTTTATTTATTTATTTTAACGTGTATTAAACATCAAAAATTTCATTAATAACTAAGACATTCAAACAATGTACATACAAATTCTTATCATTTTCATATTCACGTATATTTAAAAATTCTTAAATATTAACATTGCTATTTCTACTCAATAAACATAATTCTCAATGCTTCCCAGATTTTTCCTACAGTACAATACATCAATTCTCATCTTTTTTTTATTTATTTATTCATTTATCAATATATATAATACATCAATTCTCATCATGTTGCATTTATTTATTTATTCATTAGAATATTATTATATATATATATATGTCAAAAAATCTCAGATCTGTTATTAATTCAAATCAAATAAATGAGTTCCCATGATGAATAAAGGATTATTTTTAAACATCTCAACCCACTAAATCGTTTTTTCATACTCGATGTCTAAAACTCGGAAGTAGCTGATATTATCATTTCTACTCAATTGAATAAATTCCGACACTAAAATAATATTAACGATATTACTTCATCCTAAATATCACAAAATATCGATCAAGTATATTCCTCTCAAATTGTAAATAAACCCAACATAGTTCTGACAATCCATAAGTATCCAAACAACTCAAAGTCATCCAACAAATTAATATAACAAAGCATATATTAACACTAAACAAGATTCAACTAATAAAGTTTTAGGGTTAAATCACCCTTACATATATCGCAAAATCTAGCTGATGGAATGAAATCCAGAACTTCATCTGAATCTTCCCCATGTCTAATAGAACATCTTCTCAAATTTCATTGAAGCGGAAGTTGTTTGACAGCGAATGCTAGCCAAACGCGACCATTAACCGTCTAAATCAAATATTTTTCCCTCTCTCTTCCATTCACTTTTTCTTTTTGTTTCATTTCATTTTAAAGTTTAAAGTGGCTTCCATATATTGTGTATTCTTATTAACCTTTATTATTAATTTATTTTATTCTTTTTTTCTTTAATTCTGATTTTACTTATAAAAACATTGTTATCTGTTTGTTTTATAAAAAAATAACCTTAAATATATTCCCAAGGTCATATTTTGTGTATTTTTGGACAATCATATATCTTTATTAATGACATTATGATATTGTTATTTTGTTCTTTGTATTTATTTTCAATTTTCTTACTGATTATGTAAATCTTTGTGAAGATGAAAATATTTTGAATTTCTCATAATCTTATTATTATAAGAATTTATCATGCATGCCCTTTTATAATAACTTAAAACTACCTATTAGACTATTTCATTTTTTATGATTATAAATTATAATTAAACAATGTTTACCTTGTATAAGAATATGTGATGTTAGTGTAATTCTACTAAAAAATATATAGGATAAAAAATATAATTATATTAAATAAAATATTTATTTATTTAGCCTAAATTAAACTCTCTTAATTTAAATTATTATGATACAACAATATTTTCAAACTATTGGTGTTTGACCAATTTTCTGGTGTTAATTAGTTTTTGAACATGTGGATTTCGTTATTCGTGTTTGAATATTTGACTCATGGTATTATGAAGGAGCATATTATCTGGGGTGGCGTGTTATGTGAAAACTTCGGGTGTCACACGAAGGGGTGTAATTTAAATTGGAAAAAATAGATGTGGATGGGGATCAAATCGGTGGACTCGGCTTCGATAGACTCTCGCTCTCTCTCTCATGTTTCTTTCAATCGGTGCAGGGTGTAGTCTCACGAGATTCCTCTTCGGATATTGTTGATCTTGAAAACATAGGACATGTGCTATAAATACAGGATAAGCAAAAGCAGCAGTGGTACGTATTATTTAAATGTCTAAGTTAGATTAGGGATCCAGGATAGTGAAAGCGTCAGTTGACTTAGTATGGAATGTCGTACATTTTTTGGTGTGATTCCTTTATGCTTTTATGGAGGAGGAGAAAGATCCTTTTTTCATAGAAAGTAGATGATTTTCTCCCAAGCGGAAGGAAGAGTGGCCTTTGTTCACCTTCTATGAAGCCCCATTCTTCAGCATGTTGAACATTGTGATCTTAGTGTCCTGTTGTGGTGAATGTTTGATGACCTCCTTGGAGGTTATATGAGTGATTCATGGGAGGACGCACATTCTAGTCAAGGGAAGTCGTTGATTAACCTGGGACTGTGAAGGATCCGCGGAGTGCTTGGTTAGCCCGTGAAGTACCGTGTGGGATCGCCCATGACGTTACAGGACCCAAATGTTGATGAACGGATGTTAGATTTGATTAATTATGAATCCTTGATAAATGAATATTGATAATGTTTGCATGGTGCATGGTTATGACAGTACCGTCCATGTCCAGCGTTTAGTGTATTCACTTGGATTCTTTGGTGGGTTCCTAATTATTTCAACGTAATTCTTATGTGTAAATTTATATATAACTAACGGTGATCCTAAAACGAGTTACAGTTTTAATAGGATAAGAGTCATCATCATGTGTTATGGCGAAAAATGGGTGTTGGATGTGATTACGTGAAGAAAGAGAGGATGGGTAGGAAGAGCTAGGGTTGGGGAGAAGGGGATCAGGCGGCTTTTTTTTTTAAATTAAAAAATTTTAGATATGATGAATAATAACAGTGTCTGAAGGATGGTGAGTTTTCTTCAAATTTAGTTCAGAGGCGGGTTCTGCGTGTGTGGAGCTTCAATTAAAATAATCAATATTATGAATCATGGTTCATTAGTGTGTGTTGAGTGAATGTGATAACAATAATTAATTTTACATTCGCAATAGTATGTTATAAAAATACACCGTTTTTAAAAATAGCGGAATTTTGTTTCTATAAATCTAATAGAAGCGGGTGGATGATATTCTAATTTTAGAAAGCGAATTCAATTATGTTCATTTTCACAGCTGTGATAATGTTATGTTTTAGAAGCGAAGATTTCGATCGCTAAGGCAACTCTATTTTACCCGCCAATGTTCCCTCGATAATTTTGCGATGGAAAATTCGACCGTTTCAATTTCCATCTCTAATTCCGTTTCTATCCTCCTACCATTTACTCCGAAATCGACAATTATGACCAGTTTTTCTTAGTTTTCAAATTTTTTGTAGCAATATTTGCTTCCGTTTCTATTCCGTTCTAATTGAAAGACGAACGTTCTATTTTCTAATTATCTATATTGTTATTTTCTTGTAATTATATAGTCATTTCCAGGCAGGATCTTCATTTAGCTTTAAAACTGAAATACTAAGAGTTTTCCTTTTGAAAGATGGCATTTCATTAGAGCATAAATGTCCCTAAGCGGTGAAAACACATCTAAAAAACACTACCTGATGATGATGGATTCGTTTAGGCCTCGATGGATGTGAGTGAATATCAATGACAAAAAGATGTGTAGTCTTACATTAAAGGCGTCATGAGATTTTAACTATGGTGAGAAAGCGAGCCTGAAATGCCCTTAAACACATACATGAAGAGCATGAGAACATACAGCTAAGCCTAAAAACAACAACCAGTGGCCTTCCCCTTCAAGGATCAGGGGGGATTAGCCAAGCATCCCTTGATTTGTCATCATGTGGAAGGTGTTTGGCAGCTTGAGAAAAAATCTGAAAGTGAAAGGGAAGAGAAAATCCACGTTAGAAGGAAGCTTAGTGCTTTGATTTCAGCAGTTGATTGATGGTATACCCGAAAAGTTGATTGATGTTAGACATGATTGGGTTTTATAGGCTCATAAATAAGGAATTACAAAAGTGTTATAAAGGAACCAGACCCAGAAGCGTTATATAAAACCATGATGGATGGATAAAAAACAGTCAACAAGCACAGGTGGACATGCTTAGAGAGGCAGTGTTAGCGGAGTTGCGAGGTGGCGACAGCCTGCGAAATTTTAGCGAGTTGCGGATGACTTCTGGGACACCGCGAGGTTGCGGGTCGCAACCTGCGAAATTACAGGTGCAAATTTGCAACCCCCAATTCAACAACCTCCCTCTTTAATAATACTGCTCGAAGGATTTCCTTTGATTTGATCTTGCATTCTTCGGTCGGCTCAGGTTCATATGTTTGGATCAGTTAACAGATCGGGATTGACCACAAAACTACTAAAAAATAGCTACAAAAATGTCATTAATGTGAAGCTAGGACGATATCAATTGAGTTATTGGGATGGGTTAGATATAAAAAGCGCATAAAACATATCATAAACAAGGTTCAAAATAGCACTATTTGAGTACTAATCCTCTCCCTAGCAAAGACATTACTAGTCCCTTAGCGAGAAGATCATATAGGATATGTTTTTGCAAAAGCGGATGTATGTCCAAAAGAATGTGCAAATAATGCCCGACCTTGGATGATGATAGGTGTGGGACTCTGTATAGAACCGGCAGGACCACATGCCATCTGGGAGCAAGTTCGGATGACAATTATTGAGGAAATCAGCTGAACTACAAATTAAGTGTTTTTAGGTGATCGGTTTGCGCGATAAGGTGATGGCTATGGCTGACGAACTACTGATACAGCAAATTCTTGACCTGACCTGATGGGTCCAGTTCTTATGTTTCATACTTCTATTATACCTTGGTCGCAATCTTGAAAACTCGACTTCACCAAAGTCCGTGTAGCGGGGATTCACCGATGACTCCCAGCCAACTAAGGTTTAGGGCATCGAGTCGAAAAGTCTTTCAATAACAAACTCTACGAGTTTCCTGGGACTTGAGATGATTTCAAATTAGAGGCACCTGGCTACATTAAAAACTCCACCGATCCACCCATGTAGCGAGCACAAAGTCGGTGACTCACAACTAGTTAACCAAGACGTACGAGTTTTAAAGGCTTATGCCATATACCACTCGGACCGTGCTCTCGGGTTTTGAGAAGTAGCTTACGCGGCTACTTAACTCTTTCTTTTCTTTATCTTTTCTTTTTCTTTTAGAAGACACATTGGCCTTCATTCTTGGGGAACTCTAACCTTGCCTATTATGGGTGGAAATCAGTGACTAAGGTTGGTTTTGCAAAGTAAGGAGTATGCAGCTTCTTGGCCGTGATGAGAAAACTAATGTGAAATTTTGTGTGTGTGACTAGAAGATGGTGGAAGGCAGGGAGGTAATTGCAAGGTCTTCAGGCGACCAAAACTCAATCGAGACTGGACCAGTTCTCTGGCATTTGGGATTATCTGATTGCTTCAGATTTTCTGAATTTACGGGAAAGGCAAAATCCACAAATATAGGGTCAAAGAATAGGATGCAAAGACATAGAAAATAGATTTGTATTATATACCAAAGGTGAATTTACGAATTTTCACTTTTAAAAAAGTAAACAAACCTCTATCGACTTTGGGACTTTCTTTGGTATGATGTCTGAAGTAAGCTAAAACTAAAAGTATGAACATCATTTCCAACACTAACTATCTCGCGTGGAATGAGAAAGTTAAAAACGGAGGAAGTAGTACATCTCCTGAATGATTGTTGGAGAAGGCTCGTCATGGTGGATGAAATTTGAGGATGACATGTGGGTGGAAGTAGTGATCTTTGCTTTGCCTCTTCACTTGTCATCTAAGAAAGTTTGCAAGGGCCGATGGTGGAGAGGCGATCTGTACGGGAGGGATAGTTGAGGTCGGCGGGGGCCTGAGGAGAGGATGAGGGGGGCTAAAGTAGGCTCTCTGCCGCCTTTATCTTTGGCACGGATGCGAACTATGGGACCTCGGTGCGGGTCAAATCCTCTACTAGTGTGGCTGTGAGGCTCGAATGGGGACCGTGGTGGCTAAGGATGTGCGGACCGTCTCCGTGGGTGGAGGATCATCTCTGTCGGAGAGGGTGTGTCTTTGCGGGGTACGTGTGGATGTCGACCAGTATATCCCCGGCCGGTGGGCATAGGGCCGAGATCTGTGGAGGTAGAGGGCATCGGGCTGCTGATCTTGAAATTCCAGACTCTTCAGATGTCATTGAAGGAGTGAAGGGCGGAGAGGATCACGTGGACGGGGCGGATCCACACGATGCGGCTCGGCTAGGGGATAAGTCGTGGACTATCATCCATTACTGGCTCGTCCTCATGGAGTCCGGGGAAGATGGAAGCTCGGGCTGGCCGCCATCGTCGATGGTAAGAAGGGTGGCCTTCCTGCAGTAGCGATGGCTCCAAAGGAGGCTCGGTGGGGCAGATATACTCGAAGCACCTGACATAATGGGGCGGAAATAGAGCGGGGACTGTTTCGAGGTAGACTCCGACGGTAGACCCTGTCCTCGAAATAGAACAATGAGGTCATAATCAACTCCGTTGGGCTGAACCAGTATCCCTTTGAAATGCGATACAACACCTCCAGGATAGCTCCTCTCCTCTGTACAATATGCTGAAGTGGAAACATATTAGACGTAAAAACGTGGTCTATAAGGAAATGCGGCTGCGGATGTGTGCTGAATAATATCGACCCACGATGGCGTCCGCAGGAATGCCGTTCTTGTTAGTATCTTTGAGATTCTATTCCCCAAAGCGTAGGAATTAAAGTTGTCTGGCATTGTATGGGATCCACAGATTCATCTCAAAGTGAATGTGAATTTGTTGTCCGTAGGAGCTATTCTCCCTGAAAGTGTAATTTAAAAGGGAATTATGGGGGCTGTATTTGACTGATTGAATGATTGATTGCTGAATATTTTTAAAATAGAAAGATGATTATGGGTCTCTTGATGCCACTCACTTATGTTCAGCACATCATTCCACCCACCTCTTAATATAAGATCTTCATCTTGGACCATTGATAAATGGTCTTTGATGGAAGATTTATCCTTAAATGCTCTTTTGATGATTGAATGATATTGAAAGCACTTGGTGTGGTTAATTGAATCTTAGTTTAGTTTATGTCAAGCACAACGTGTGCAGAGGATCTCTAGTTTCACACGTTGTCAGAGGATGCCAACTAAGGATTTTACAGTTTCAACAAGCAAATAACATCACCTGATCCATTGAGGTATAAAGAGAGTGAGGAATTCTATGATACGTGAGTTTCAGTAGAACGACATAGAGTTTAGAACTCCATGGAACTTATAAGGACAACCATAATTGAAGAGAATTTATTCATAAAAAGAACTTTGAGACAATCAGAATTCAATTGTAAAGCCTAAAGATGAAGAATACAGAATATTGAGAATGGAAACGAAATATGAATTCCTACTGAAAGATTACATGTAATTGAAATCGAGAAGGCAGGAAAAATAAAAGTCTTTAACTCTAGCTAATAGGATCTAGGAAAATAACCCTTGTGATCAAAAATTGCCTTCTCGCGTAATCCATATGGCTTTTATGCCCCTCTCGATGTGATCACTGGCATTAAAGGTTGATTGACAAGTGTGCCCTTGCGTTAGGATCGATTCGAATATGTTCCGTCGTTATCTTACCGCAGGTATGCAGTACATATTAGTAGTGTCTGGTTTACTTTGAAGCTCATTTATGTTTTTACCTTCTGATATCAGGATATGTGAAGATTATGCAGGGTACACTTTCTCTTGCCACTTTTACGCGGTGTCTGCGGTGTGTTGAGTGTCTGGGGTACACTTTGGTGCTTTTCGGCTTATTATTCTGATTCTGATGTTACGTGGATGGTTGTTGCTCAATGATCCATATTTACTTCAGGACATAAATCACGTACAATTATGCATTATACCTGAAAGACCTGTACAAATCCAAAAAAACACAAAAGCAATTAAAAGTACCTATCACTTATACGAATGTGAAATGAAGATATGTGAGATGATATGTATCGGATGCTATAATTACGCTCGATTTGTGTATTCATCACTGACATTTGTATCTTGCTAGTCCTGGCAAGATTTAGACTAGGTATACCCTTTGGTTATGATTTAACAAGTGCTCGTCTGATTGGGCTTGCAAGATCCTCGAAATAGAAAATATGAAATACTTCACCTACTTTAATATGCACATTATGACTCATTTAGAATGACCACGAGTCTTCTTGCAGTGAACATAACAACAAGCTAACACAAAATCGGCCCTATTGAATAAGGGACCATGGAATTAGAAGAGAGAAAGTAAGGTGGTCGTCTGAACGGTAGTTTGAAATGATCGATATTACTCTAAAAGCAACCATTTAACATAAACACATAACTACTATGTCTGAAATCAAAGAAATAAGCGAACCTGTTTATTTAAAAAAAAAAAAAAAAAAAAAAAAAAAAAAAAAAAAAAAAAAAAAAAAAAAAAAAAAAAAAAAAAAAAAAAAAAAAAAAAAAAAAAAAAAAAAATTTGAGAAGGACAGAGAGGAGGAGGAGGTCTTAGGAGTTTACTTATGACCATAGAAATTTGTGAGCCGAAAAGGGAAAATGAACAAAATGAGTGTTGGCATAACATGGTGAGGTCTGCTACCCCGATTTCAACACCACCCCTAATCTAGCCCCTAAAAAAAAAACGACTACACCGGCGTCCTCCTGAAATCATGCAACGGGAAGAAAATGCATCCTCGTCGGCCGCGATCATCCAGGCTCCTGCGACTCTCCTCGGTCGGGTGGCATGCGCCCGATACGGCTCTCCTCGGAAAATATGACTCTCGAGCCTAGAGAGCCTGCGGTCAAGCTGCTTCTGTTTCCCTAAAATGCACTTGAACCACCCTTTTATTCGACGCTCCATTCTCTTCAATGGGGATGTGCTCGTAGGTGCTGGTGCTGTAGATGAAGGGACTCCGGGAATAGTCACCGGAGGCTGTGAAGACTGGGGTCTTGTGGATGCGGCTCGGCTCTTGGCCTCAGTTTTGTTTGTAATAGGCCCCAGCCTAGGTAACACCCTCTTTTCCTTAGGCGCTCCCCTCATTCCTCACGGCTACAAGACTGGGCGTCACAGCGATGGGAATGGAATAATATCTGCTCATGTAGGAGCTGCAAAATCCTAAATCACGCACCATATGACTAAAGCGTAATCCAATAAGTTTCCGGTCATAACCTCATATAAATGAATCATTCTACTGTACAGGGATTTCTCATTGCCCTTAAGGTCGATTCTATCATGAATAATCTTGTTCATGTTGTGCATGTCGGCTTGAGCTTCCCACAGTCTGAATTCTTTTTAAATGAGGCCATTCATAGTCATAGGAGTGAGTGCACATAGCCTCAATGAACAACTGAGCATCAAAATCAGTGATAGCCCTAAGTGGGTAAGGTCGGTCCGAGGTAGGAGGGCGGACATACTGTAAGGAATGAGCTATCGAATCAGGGGTGATCATAGGCGCTTACACCCATCAGAAGTGGTCTCTAATGAGGTCTCGCCGTGATTTTCTTTCATATTGGTATAAGGCACTCTCCGAACCACGGTAGGGAAATATCCACTGAACCTCATTGCACCGCAGTTGCATATTACGTTCTTGAATAATTCCCACTGATGGGATGAGGAGTACAGAATGTCTCAACTTCACGCCCTTCTTAGTAAGAATCCTGTAGCAATTGGTAGGCCCGTTTTCTACTTTCGACTCGAAACCGTGTGAGCCATAGCCTCTGTTCCTCATCATCGTCACTATCTGACACGTCCTCACTCTCTGAAGATGACTCTATTTGCTTTCCCTTGCCCTTTTTAACTGGCTGTGAGGAGTCAGATTTCCTTTTCTTCATGGCTTGCTCCACAGAGGAGCTAGGCGCTTTCCCCTCGATATTCTTAAGATCGCCGTCTGACAAGGATGCCGATGATGCACGCAAGCCCCACATATAGAATATAGTCGAGGCTCCCGTTTCGAGAAGTCTGGGGCTGGCCTCGTGCGGATCGGATAAAAAATTTCCTTCGATAGCCAGTAAAAACCACGAACCACCTGAGTAGAAGACCGCTCTTGAAACCACCCCGAAACGAGTCCGTATATATTAGTGGATGGCATGAAGTGCTCTCAGGGGTTTCAGGAGTACCGTCTAAGATGCGAGGAGGAATGCTTGAGTCCGGGCTTTGCGTGAAA
Organism: Tetrastigma voinierianum; assembly: GCA_016808115.1. NCBI lineage: Eukaryota > Viridiplantae > Streptophyta > Magnoliopsida > Vitales > Vitaceae > Tetrastigma > Tetrastigma voinierianum. Next base: position 259,343 of record JAEQBH010005319.1, on the reverse strand, counting down.
CTATAACGAGAGAGCGAGAACACAGCGTTTGGATAACCGTGTTGAAGAATGAAGTGGGTTCATTTATAGTGGAGAGGAGGTTTTGAATATCAAAACATAAATTTTGGGTTAAAGCCTATCTGCGGCTTGGCGCTTGCACGACATGTCTTGTGTCTGCGGGTGCTTTGTTCTGCCTGCTTTTACGCCGGTGTCAGAGTTCACTTGGAGGGTGTCTGCCGATACGCCCAGCTACTGTCCCTTTTTAGTTGGGTGTCTGGGGTACATGGAGGTGTTCGATGCACATTCCTCCCACAATGATATATAATTTTTTTTTTCAAATTGGGAACAGTGGTGTCGATGTGAAACTTGTCTTTGTCACCTGCCTTCCATCCCGGGCTCCACTGCATGCTCACCTTTCTTTTGCTCATATTCTACCCAACTGACTGTTACCATGGAGTTCAACTGTACCTCATTCTTTAAACACTTTCAATCTTTCCATAGACCCTTTGTATTCTTGCGATGATCGGGTTCTTGGGGTTTGAACCAACAGCAGCAAGGCTGCCAGAAAATAGGTGCAAGGGATGAGACAAAGCGACTCAGCGAAGTGTAACTCGAGAAAATATGGCCTCTAATCATTTCGATTATACAGATGTTCCTCAAAGATTATGATGCATAAAGTTAACATGACATGCCAAATTAACGCACAAGAGGGAGCATAAGCAGGCAAGACAAGAGTATGGTCAGTAGGTATGTGGTTTGTGTAAGTAATAAGGGCACAATGCAAAGGTATAAAGCCCAAAGACGAATATAAAGATTTTTGTGCATGCTAGTTAAAATGTACATGCATTGAGATGATGTGGAGTGTGAATGAGATCATGCGGCTATATACATTAGAAGTCAAGAATTATACCTAAAAGAGCCACAATTCGAAAATTTTGCCATACACTTGAACATGTAATGCATGATTGGGTCGACCAGTATCGCCCACCCCACAATAGAAACAAGCATTGTCCTCGTGCATAGACACAGTACCCCACAGCAGCAGCGAGTGGAAAGCGACATATAGAAACTAAAGGCCCCTATTTTATATATATATATATATATATATATATATATATATATATATATATATATTTTTTTTTTTTTTTTGAAAAGCAAAAGAAGTAAAAACCAAGAGAAAAGAAAATCTGAAACGAAAAATAAAACAAAATCAAAACTATATACAACAAGTTGAGAACGAATTTACTCTGAAGGGGGATCCTGGTAGAGCGGATCGACCAAGTCCTCACTAGTCTCTTGAAGGTTGAATGCTCAGAGAATGGCCGAGGCGTTGACCATTGACTTTGAAGGACTTTCCAGTATCCGGATTTTCAATCTCCACGACTCCGTATGGATAAACTACCTTAACGATAAATGGGCCAGTCCAAGCGAGAGCCAGGGATTTTCACGAAATAGAGTGTAGCCGGGGTATGCGGCGGGGACAGCACGGTTTGGTTTGAGCGTTCAGGAGCAATAGTCTTGTCATGGAACAACTTGGCCAGCTCTTTGTAAATTCGGGAGCTTCATGCCACTCTACGCAACAATTCATCGGCTCCGTTTGTGCAACAAGCGCTTACCTCAGCTGCGTTAAATCGGAAATTAAAAGTTCTAATAGCTCGGTAAGCTTAGATGTTCCATTTCTCTTGCGAGATGACAAGCCTTTATAAACAAGCTATAGGGAGACATACCAAAACCGAGTTTTAAAGAGAAGCTGATACGGTAGGCTGAAGAGCATCGATGAGTCGAATTGACCAATCTTTGCGATTTAGGGCAGCAGATTTCAAATATATTTTATCTCTATGAGCTAGTTCGGCTCTGACCATTGATGCGTGGGTGGTATCTTTGTTGAAACTTTATGGGTGACTCCATATTTTTTATGATTTTCAAAGATCGAGTGCAAAAGTCGTCCTGTCACTAATAATACCGCGAGGTATTCCAAAGCGAGAAAAAATGTGTTCCTTTATAAATTTCAAAACCACCTTTTGGTCATTAGTTCTTGTCGAATAGCCTCGACCACTTAGACACATAATCAACAGATAGAATGTAAAGATACCCCTGAAGGGGAAAAAGGTCCCATAAAGTCTATACCCAGTAGTCAAAAATTTAAATGATTAAGATGGGGAGTAAGAGGCATCATGTTTTAGTTTTGTGACCTCCCTGGTGTTGGCATTGAGCCTGAAGTTTTGTAGAAAATTAAAACAATATTTAAATAGGGTAGGCAGTAAAGCAACACCAAAATCTTATTTCTTCCATTTTGAGTGAGAAATGCCCTCCACAAGCTTCGGAATGGCAAAAGGTTAGGATCCTGGTTTTCTCATCATTGGGCACACATCTTCTCATTAATTGGTCAGGACAGTATTTAAATAGATATGGATCATCAAAGTAATATTTCTTAATATTTGCCAAAATTTCTTTTTCTGTTGAGAAGTCCAATGTGTTGGAATTTGACCAGTGACTAGGTAATTTACAATGTCTGCATACCATGGCCAATGAACAAGCCAAAGTTGCTCATCGGAAAGCCCCATCACCTAATAGATGCATGCGTGAGAAATGGATTACCGGAACTAATCGAGATAAATGGTCGACCACCACATTCTCGACCCCACTTTTTATCTTTAATGGTCGGATTAAATTCTTGACATAGTAAAATCCACCTGATTAGCAGGGGCTTAGTGTCTGCTTAGAAGCAGTGCTTGATGCTGCATGATCTGTGAAATGGTTACGAGAGGAGGGAGCCTCTGATGTATGACACCGAACTTTTTCTAGGGCAAGGCAGCGGTAAAAACTCTTGCATGGTTGTGTAGTTTACTTAGGCGAGTCTAGTGTCTTCTTTGGCATAATAGATGACAAAAGCCTTTTTGTCTTCCCTTTATTTCAAACAGCCCCTATAGCATAATCACTGGCGTCACACATGATCTCGAAACGGAGGTTCGATTAGGAGGCAGCATGATAGGGGCGACACTAACATAGTTTTGAGCTTAAAGCGTCTTCTGGCTTGTGACCATGCAAAAGGGACATCTTTAGCAAGCAAAGTACATAAGGGACGAGCTATCGCACTAAAATCCTTTATAAATCTCCTATAAAATCCAGCATGTCCCAAAAATGATCTGATGTCTCTAACACATAGGGTAAGGTAAGTGGAGAATCGAGCTCAACTTTGGCCCTTATCAACTTCAATTCCGAGTTTTGACTATATATGGCTAAGACAATCCCTTGTGTTACCATGAAATGACACTTTTCCCAATTTAACACAAGAGTTCTTCTCGCCGACATCTCTCCCGAAACCTTACGTAGATTCTCAGGACAGCCCTAGTAAGTCACAGCGAGAAATCATCCATGAAGATTTCGGAATAGTTTCTATCATGTCACTAAAATTCCCATCATGCAGTTGGAAAGTTCCGGGTCATTACATAATCAAAGGAGCATTTTCCTAAAGGCAAAAAAGTACCCCAGAACCAGTGAATGTAGTTTTTTCTTGATCTTCCAAAGCTATCTCAATTTGATTGTACTGCGAGAAGTACCCGTGAAAAGCGATAGAATTCATACTGCCCGGCTCTCTCTAACATTTGATCAACAAGCGGAAGAGGAAAGTGATGGTCTTTCACAAATACCAGCATTAAGCTTCCTATATGTAATCCTGACTTTAGTGACACCAGTAGAGCCAAGATCATTATTTTCATTGGCGACTACAGTGACTCCAGATTTCTTAGGAACTACCTGTGTTGGGCTAACCCACTTGCTATTTGCAATAGGGTAAATAACCCCTACATCGAAGTTTTAAAACCCTTCTTCACCGCTTCTTTCATTATTGGATTCAATCGTCTACGTGGTTGCCTAGAGGGTTAAATCATCTTCCTGATGAATCTGTGTGGTATCGAAGACTGATCCATAACCATAATGCAACGACCGATATCACAAACAAGATTCTATTGGGGTTCTCCATTCATCCGAAAGGACCCAGATTTTCTTGATTATCTCTAAAGGAATAATGATTCGGGGAAGAATTTCTCTGCTTTGAGCGTAATTTGAGTGTATGTTGATGAGGTTTCCGTGGCTTTCAAACAGGGTGTTCTGGAAAACAAATTATATCATCATTGAGTGATAAACCAGTTCAAGGAGTTGGGGTTCACCAAATTCTTCAAGTATATTTGTGTTCAATTAACAGATGTTCATGAAACTCAGGTTCTAATGTGATCTTTCTCGTTCATGGAGCACCAATTTGTGGTAAGAGGGATAATCATTGCCAAGACAGTGTCTAAATCAGTGTTTATCTATCACAGATCAGCCATGTTGAGCCTCTGCCTTGTCTTCATCTCCCGTCCTGACAACATTCGAGATCTCATTGGATTAACAGGTGTATTGCGGGTATTCAGTAATCAAGTGAGCCTCCACCGTGCCACCAATGGCATTGAGTTGCGAAAGATCTACAGTCAGAGCTGATTTCATGGATTCTTACAGGTTGATTCCATTTGTTTCAAATCCCTGTGGAAGTAGAACATCTCACTTGCGCCAGCCACATCTCATCATCCCTAAAGATTTTACCTGGTGATCAGTTGAGTGATGTGGTTATCAATTCTCTGTCCCAGATTTTTTATGAAAGTTGGGTGAGTAACATAAATCTTTGCCACCCTGATCCACTAGCGTGTCTGACAGATTATCTACTATGAGCTCTCAGTAGATCTGGATCTTTTATATTTGGGGAGCAGTTGTTTCAGATCTGATATGAGATAGTTACTCAGGTCAAGTGGATTGCTCATTCTCTGCACAGTTTCTTACCCATTATTATATAATCCAGTACAAATTTGGCATAATTGGATCCATGTATCTTGTTGAGAATATTAATTTCGCTTGTTTTGTTTAACTCATGATCTTAGAATGGTTATTCCTTTCTAACCAGGTACTCTCGACTTCTACACATCAGTCCTTGTTGGGAGAAGGCCTGTGATAACATATAACCGCATTTACCTAGTTTCACCATCAAACATCTTGGTATCTAAGTTATCTCTAGAAACTATCATGTCTCATCATCTCTGGCAGATTCACTTTAAGGATCTTATGAAATAGTTCTTCTGATTAGGATCATTTTGTCAGCCACTTATTGAAGGAAATATTAACAACACAAATGTGAATACCTCACTTGACACAGACACTCTACTATTACAATAACAATGGTTTTGGATCAGGCTTGAGATAAGATTTCCACTTTTTCTTGTGAGATTGCATCTTGAGACTGAGGATTAAGCTTTCGTTGCATTTGGATCTCACATCATTAGGATTAAAGTGTGTTTGTGAGGTCGTGGTTTTACTCTGACGTATAACTATATCTCCAGGTTCTCATATGAGGATTGATATGGTTATCAGTAATGGAGTCAACAGTTGATGGATGACATGACACAGGTTCACGAAATCTTGGGACCTTGGATCACGAAGTGATGAGTGAGATATAAACAAGTGGTTTTAAGTAAGCCAGAGCCTTGTTGTTTGAAGATATGTGACCTCCTCGTTCTCAATAAATTAGGTGTACCACCGTCAGGAGTTCTCATCATTTGAAATCTTAGAATGAAGTTTCTTTGATGATTAAAGGACATGTTAACATCTCATTTGAATTTTTGAGAGGTTTGGGCAGATAATGTTACGATCAGCGTGGATCAATATATCATTACACATGAAACTCTCACCAGGATCTGGGAAATCAAATCCTGAAGTGTAGGGCTGTGATTACACTCAGTTCTTGCTAATATCTGTATTCCAACCTATATTGAAATTGTGATTTTTATGCACAGTGTGTTCTCACTAGTAGTGGGTTCTCTATCAGGTGTGTCATGCTTTGCATTATCTTGAGAGTATTTGTTGATCTCAGTATTGGCGTTTTCTATGAGTATTAAAGGATGGATCCTCCATAACATCTTTCATGGGTCATTTCATCATTTGGATAATGTTGTTTATTATTAAGATAAGTCCCTTGATGAAACAAACATATTTTGTCACTAATCAATCCATTGTTGAGGATCATGTGTTGGAGAATCATATCTCCATCTTGCAAATAGAAGCAGTTTTTTGGCTTTGGACTCACGGATTGCTTGAACGTAGAGCATTAATCACATCTGGGAAAAGTTTTGATTAGAGAACTGCATTTTGTATGTGCTACATGTAGGAATTGATTGGGGTGCAAGGAAGAATGAGCTAAGATTTTGGCTTTCTCAAACCAAACAAAGGGAGAATAAGGCCAGCTCAGATCATCTTGAAAGATGAGGCAGTGGGGAAGTACACATAAATGCATCACGCCAAATCTCATGGGAGATGGAAGTGGGGTTCTGTAGTTCAAACCATGTTCTTTGGGTGAGATGAATCTTCAGACCGAGCCGAGGAATGGACCAACTCTACTTGGGGAGAAGACAAGAATACATATGGAGTTGGGTTTGTGGATCATTGAGTTGAGGAATTTCTCACAAGGTTTCTTTTCATTCAAATAAAGACTGGAGGGACCTATAGTGATTCTATTTGAGGATGAGCCATTTCCCTCCTAAACCTTTGGGTGCTCAGTGTAAACATCATCATATTATGGAGTTCATGGGGATCTTCTACATTGCAGTTCATTTCTGGGGAATTCTATGGAATATCATGATTGGAATGTGAAATAAAATCATTCTTTGGGACTGGGACGTGAGATCATTTAGGAGTCAAAGTGTTGTTTTGAAGTAACTGAAACATTGATCTGGGTTCTCCAGTTTTCTAGGAGACATAGTTCTATTTTGAGTGGGTGATTATAAAGTTAAGACTGTTCAAGATATCTAAACTCTAGACCCTTCAGATCAAGAAAAACATGGCATTGAGGGCACCTCACAAAAATTCACGAAGAAAAATGAGGAAACAAATCATGGTTTTGATATGTTACAGGTACCTCTAACTCTTGTCCAGGGATCATTTGGATTGAATATACTCAGCTGATTTAAGAGTAAACTTGTGGGTTCTTATTAGTGCATCATTGATTATTCCCAAGTAGTTATGAGATTAGAGTTAATCTAACTTATTGTAATCTTTATTGGAATCACGGATCCAATATAGGGTCAGGTCAAGAATTTTGTTCAGTCAGTGGAGCTATTCTCTGAAAAGTATAATTTAAAGAATATATGGGGTTTGTAATTTAGTTTGGATTGAATGTTGATTGTGGATAATTTTAAGGAGTAATAGAAAGATAGATTGACTGGGAACTGGGTTTCAGCTCCTTATACGAATCACGTAATTCCCTCTTAGGCTGGTCTCAATAGACCATTGATCGAATGAATAACCGAATCGGAAGACTATATCACTTTCTGATGTCTTTTGAAAGAAGATGATTGGTGATGTTAAACATTTGTTGATGTAGAGTTGGAATTTCTTGAAGCACGTTTGCATGATCGACTTTGGTAATCATCATACAGAGGATCTCTAGTTTCACAGTTATTCGGAAGGATCTTAATAAGTATTGAGTTCTAGCTGTGGAACAACATCTGCCTGATCGTGAGATATAAGAGGTGGGATTTGCATGAGTCATGGGTGGAGGTTTTACACCACTTAGTGGAACTTGACATAAGAGTTTAAGGAGCTCCATGGGACCATAAGGACATAACTATCAATTGAAGAGAATTTGTTCAACTAAAGAACTTTTGAGATAAATGATTCAGATTTGTGACTGGATGAAGAATCTGAATCGTGAGGAGTGGGCGAAATATGATTCTCTTCGAAGGCCCGTATAGGTGGGGAAGCGTCAGCCATGTAGAGCTCAAGGAATCTTCAGCTCTAGCCGTGGAGAGAACCAACTCTTGGGAAAACCTAAGCACTTGGTCCAGCTTTGCGCGCCTGCCGCCGTGTCATACGGCTTTGTACCCTCTCAGTGATACATGGTCTGCATTAAAGGATTGGGAGTGACTGGGGTCTTGTACTTTGCATTGCAGGATCAAGATTGATGAAGTCACGTGGTTATGTGAGTCATACAGTGCATATGTGTGCAGTACATGTATTCTATCTTACCAGGTGCTCTTGATGCCATCTATTGAAGATATCATGAGCCCTTGCCCTCAGTTCTTTTCATTTGTGATGATGATTCAGCTTTGCGATGGTTTGCATGCTCTCATAATCATATTTGTGGACATAAATGCGACTGTTATGTCTCACTTGAAGACTAGCCTGATCAAACCCATAAGTAATTTAAAAAAGTATTTTATCTCATTGCAAATATTGGGCAGAGTCATGACTTGGGTGTGCTGAGTTCTCTTCCTGATGCGCTGATTATCTATGATTCAAAAATAAGAAGGCCCGGATATCTATCTCTGATCAGAAGGATGGAACCTTATCATCTCTTGACGCATTAGCGAAGATTCTTGTTGATCGGGAGGCGATATGATATCAGAACCAAGTATCACTGACTTTGCCATGGGTGAAAATGTGAAATGATCTGGGTTGGCCTCTGCTAAAATCTATCTGTTGATGAGAACTGACAGACAGAGGACTTGTATATATATCGTATATGTATCTGCTGTCGTGTCTTGCGACAGCGACACCGTGAGGATAATCTCTGGATCTGGTATCGCATATCACGAGGAAGTACATGATCCTGGAGGCAGATGGCTCTTGGAATCGTGTTGCATCACGTGAGATCGACATCCACTGCTGACTAACGTTCCCAGAGATAGGGTCGCAGTAAGGTCGCGATGATGGACCGGAGATAGGTGCGGGGCCGGTAGCATGCACGATAAGGTGGAGAGGGTGGCGCCTGGCGGATCTCGTGTAGATGACTCGCCAGGCTGATGTCGGGCCCTGCAGTAGTGGGGCCCTGCAGGTGGCTTGGGGATGCGAAGGAGCTGGTGGTGTGGGCTTGACTCGAGTATGATATCTCGGCTGGGCGGGGCCACGGAGGAGGGCCCTCGGCATCACCGGCGACGGGGCGGGGGGAAAGCGGGGGGCGACGAGTGGGACGTGACGGGCACACTGGGAGCCGGCGCTGGCTGCTTGACAGCAATGTGAGAGACGGGGCTGACATAGGGTCGGCGCGACAAAGGAGCCACGTAGAGGGCCGACGGCAGGGGGAGTAGGGCCCTGGCGCACCTGCGGCCTGAAAGAGTGTGCTCCTCTTGTCTTCGGCATTTTCGGACCTTAGGGAAAGTAGCTATAGAGGAGATGAGATTTTCTAAAAGGATGATTTGTGAGTTGAAAATGAAATGGAACAAGGGTTTATAAAGGGGAGGAGGGGTAGGTGGGAAGATGTGAAAATTAATGGCTTTTAATGTCAATTAATTGAATGGCTCAAAAGATTATAAAATTTAATTTCGAGGAGAGAGAGAGAGCGTCGACAGGAGGGTTGCGAGGAAACAAGAGTTGCGGGGAGGAAGGGAAGATGAGCAGTCTTTGGCATGTTGCGGGATTTTCACGACCTAAGAAGTTCTCAGGCAAATTTGACCCTCCACCGCAGCGGTACACACTGCCCAACAAAACAAGACAAAAAATTATTAGAAGTTAAAATTTAGAAAAATAAGAAAATTCACAAATTTGAACATTAAAGGACCTTAATGAAAATCACAAATTAAAAATTGAAATAAAAACAAAACAAAATCTAAGTAGGTGTCTGTGATTGAGTTCGACCTGCGATCACGGTTGTCAAGCATTAGGCTCTTTGGTGGTGCTGGTGGCATGATATTAGATGCGGGAAGAGGCCGGCGATGCAGTTGATCCTTCATCAGCGCTGTAGTCTGTTAATTCTTCTTGCGATTTATGAATATTGGATTTTCCTTCTGTGCCGCCCAGGCGAGACTTCTCACGACCTGCTCCCTTATCCTCAAGCGATTTATCCTCACAGTTACTTAAGTGAAGAAAATGTTGAGCTACATAATCATGTTACCCAGGTGACGGCGTAACTTGATTCCGGCCCGATTGATTATAGCATTAGGCTGTGGCCCGAATGGCCTCCCAGTATGATGGGCGCCCAGTATGCTCTACGCCGTGGCTCGTATCGGGAGCACAAAATCCATTTGGATAATAGAAATCATTTACCTTTACCAAGACATCCTCAACTATTCCCTTTGGTATTTTCACTAATCGATCCGCTAAGGATAGGGTGATGTTGGTAGGCTTCAACTCCCAGGCATAAGCGCGGACATTGAGTATGGCGGTAGGTTGACAGCTCCCGAATCCGGCTGTGCGCTTGTCTATGCGAGTCCTCGATGTTAATTTGAGATGGTGGGGATCTGGATCTTTGTGTTAACAAGGTTTTACCTTTGGATGATAGAGTGACTTGTTCAGTTAAGAAGGCCTTCTTATTAATACTTGACCCTTTTGACGATTACTAGATCCTTTAGGTAACATAATTAATTTGTTTTAATTAATATCCAGCGTGGGATGATATTCTATGAAGCTTTTCAAGCAGCTGGGATGCGATGTAGCAGAAACATAGCCCACTCTGGAATTCCCATTGCAGGGAGATCAGAGAGGGGGGCTTGAGAGCATTCTTTACCATCAGTCTTGCTGATGATATGAGTCTCAGGAATATCTTACTCCTTTCTTGATTTTCAGACTTGGGCACATCAGTGCTCAAATTCTTACATCTCATAAAGTAAATATAATGACGGACTTCATCATTTTTTGTCATGAAACTCACCTTTGGAGAAAATAGTTCGTGCACTCTAAGGATGGCGGGGAATAAAGGGAGGGGGCTACCTACTCTCCAGTATATCTGATGATTGATTAGTTGAACCAGCGATGGATGTGATTCACATAAATATCAAGTACGTTTGACTTTTGTGACCACTTAGGTCTTACATGTGTTTCACCTTGCTCATTATTTTGTTATTCAGATGTTGATGATTTTTATATCATCTGAGTTCCACCTCCAGGTGTGATAGCCTCTGGGTGATGAAGGTTGAGTAGACAACTAGCCTTCACAGAGGAAGGTGGATTTCTGTATATTGTTTGATCTTACATGTACTGGGACATATCAGGAGTTTGACTCAGACAGTTGAGATGAGTTCGCCTGGAGACAGGTTCAACAAAGTATTATATCTTCAGACTGGGTTGGTGGCCTAGTTTGGCCCACAACATTTGCATTTTCTTCCATCATATCCCTTATTGAAGGGGAAATTGGACAATGCTCTCCTTGATGACTGGTAGATTAACAATTGAAGCATGGTTGGCTAGGCATGAGATTTGCCTCGATCCAGCGCCCTTACCTCTAGTGATTTCTATGCTCAGAGTTCTTCATCCCATACATTTAGGGTGGAAAGCAACACAATTCCACATCCTCGTCGAGAATAAATGCCTCCTCTCGGGTTTACTGTTGGTTTCATCCTCTCTACCTCCCTTGAATTCGGCTCATCCCATCCCTTGGAGGTTTCAGCCACGTAGTTCAAAAAGTCCATGGCGTCATCAGGATTTTTGCTAAGGAAGTCCCCTCCACACATGGTTTATAGGATTTGTTTCATGGAAGGGGACATTCCATCGTAGAAATGGTTCACCAGCATCCATGTATCAAAGCCATGGTGAGGGCATGCACTGATGGTTTCAAGATACCTTTCCCAGCATTGATAAAATCTTTCATTGTCATGAGCTGCAAAGGTGTAGATCTTCCTCTTCAGATTGTTGGTCTTGTGGGCACTAAAGAACTTCTTCAAAAATTCCGCCTGCAGCTCAGCCCAGTTCCTGATGGTCCTTGGCTTTAGTGAATTAAGCCAAATTTTGGCTTTATCTTTGAGGGTCAAAGGGAAGGCTTTCAGCTTGAAAAGCGAGTCCATATCGAATACACCTTCATGAAAGTAGTCTGAAACCTCCTCGAAATCAGATATGTGTGCATGGATTTTCATTTCCATACCATGAAAAGTCGAAGGGCAAGGGCACCAAATAAGGTCTCAGCGATACATCCTACGCAAGGGTATAATGCATGAGGTGCACTCACCTTGGTGAGTAGATAATGATCCCTCATTTATCTGTATGCATTGGGTTCACGATGAACCCCCTGTTGGCTCTGCTACTCTTCAGGTGGGTTGGTGTGCAGGCTAACTTCACAACCCTCTTCAATCGAAGCACCTAGCCTTTTTCAATCTACAGATCATTTTACGTCCTCTTTGCATAAGTTTGCTATGATCACACCACAGAGCAAGAAACCAACAAAAACTAGACTAGCAAAAGGTTATTGGTTAGCTAAAATCAAAACAAAGAAGTAACGATGCATAAAGTCTTATTGGACTCACTTGATCGAAATCTTCAAATTCCCCTCCGTGAAGCGCAGGAGGTAAGGGAAAAATGAATAAAATAAAAGAAATGAATTGCACCAAAACTTGTGATGTGAATCACAAGTTCCCTTCTCTCTCTCGCTAGGAGCACCATCCCGAAGCCAGCAGCGCCATTTGATTAGTTACAGTCGAGTAGGTGTTAGATCAACAAAATTATAACCTGATTCTACTGCGCGTAGCAAAGCTATTATAGTATAGTGGCTCTAGGGTCGAACACAGGGATGGGTTTTCTTCTTGAGAGAAGAGTTACAGTGCATTGAAAATGGTGTTTTCTCGTTGGATTCAAAGGGTTTGTGGGAAACAATGTGTGTGAATGGTTGCAAACTAAAATAGGCCCGTGTAAAAAGTTAAGAAATCGCAGTCTCTCGGGCCATTGGGCAGGGTTACAGGTTAACCAACATGTACCGGAATTATATCCTCGCGTTTGGGAGCATGACATATAGTCATTTCCCAAACCGGATCTTCATTTAGCTTTAAAACCTAAACCCTAAGAGTTTTCCTTTTGAAAGATGGCATTTCATTAGGCATAAATGTCCCTAGCAGTGAAAACACATCTCAAAAACACTATCCTATGATAACTAATAGGAGACAACTAACTGGGCCTCAGTGGATCTAGTGAAAGTATCCACTGAACCTAAAAAGCTTGCCAAATACACATTAAAAGTATCACGTAAGAGATTTTAACTTTATGGTGAGAAGCGAGGGAGCCTGAAATACCCTTAAATACATACATGAAGAGCATGAGAACATACAGCTAAGCCTAAAAACAACAACCAGTGGCCTTCCCCTTCAAGGATCGAGTGTAAGCATCCCTTGATTTGTCATCATCAAGGGTGTTTGGCAACCGAAAAATACAAGAAAGTGAAGGGAGAAGAAGAAAATCACCGCAATGGAGGAGAGGAAGCCGTCCCAATTTCCTTGATTGATTGATGGTATGCCAAAAGTTGATTTGATTACAAGCATAGTTGGCGAGCTTATATAGGCTTAGAAATAAGGAAATTACAAAAGTGTCATAAAGAACCAAAAAATTACATAAAGGGCAGAGCTTATAAAACCACTGACAAGTGGATCAAAAGCGTCTCAGCGAGCCGCAGTGAGGCCTTGCAGTGGCTTGGTGTTCGCGGGTGCCAAATTTGCAACCCCCAATTTCTTGACTTGCTCCCCCTCTTCGAATTCGGCTCGGGTTCATCGTGTTTGACCTGCAAAACTACTAAAAAATAGCTACAAAAGGTCATTAGTAATGATGTTGGGACCCAATGTATCAATTGAGTTATTGAAGTTGATTAGTACGCAAAAAGCGCATAAAACCTGTCATAAACAAGGTTCAAAATTGCACTATTTGGGTACTAATCATAGATTCAGCTTGAGCTCTTCTTAATTCATCCATAGCTTCTTCTAGGCTTGACCTTTGGACTTGTGGAGATTGAAGAGTGGTATAACTTGTATTCCATGAGGTGTTTAGGTGGTAGCTCCATCCAAAATTATGATTGCTCAAGTATGGGGTACCTCCATATTGAGCATAATCTATTGATGCATATGGTTGCCATACTTGACTCCTCACTTGATTTGTCACTCTTTTTTTATGCTCATCGGCCAATTTCCGCATTCTTAGTTACTGCTCAAGGTGAGCCAATGCATTTGTCAACTTGCTGATCGGCTCCATTGTGATTTTAACCTGAAAATTTATGCAAAAAGAAAACAAAAGGTATCAAAAACTCAAAAACCACACAAATATAGGCATAAAAAATGTTTGAAGTATTAAAGAAGCACTTAGTATTAATATTAGCATAAAACACCGATTTTCCCTCGGCAACGGCACAAAAAACTTGATAGGCGTTTTGCGTGATTAAGTTTAAAATATGTGTGATAAAGTGTGCAAAGAATGCCTAATCGTGCAAGTATATTCTTGTCAAGCAATAAAGTGTACCTAAGTACGGATACCGATCCAGAGGGAAAATGGGGAATGCTAATTACCAAAATTAGAATGCTTCTCTAATATCTAAACAATCAAATTGATGGATTGAAACGAAAATTAAACTAAACTAATGAAAACTTAATTAAGCTAACAAGCTGTACAACTAAGGGATACCAATAGATAATAAATTTCTAGGGTATTAGGTGCATGTGAACAATCTTTCCTTGTTTAGGCTAAAATTCCATTCTATTGTCTCTTGAAAAGGCTTCCAAGGCGACTCTTGCCTAATTTAATTATAAGCCTTTCTCGAGGTTGGATAACCTACCAACTAACACTAGGTATTTTGCTTCTCAACTCAACCCTAAGCATTAGAGATGCTTTAAGATCCAAGAATGACATATGCCTCCTAATTAACGGTAATTTCTACACTACCAACTAATTAGGTTGATTCATCTATATTGAGTTCTTTACTCCCTTCTCAGATCTCACAAAGAACCACTCACCATATTGAGATTAGCTAGAAATAAATATGTAAATAGTACCAATCATGAATCAATAGATAGACAATCATAGAGAAAAAATAGAAAAAGGAAAATTGACGAATAAATATAAGATTCATGGCCAAAATAAACCAAAACCCTAGACTACAAAGTTAGAACATAATAGAGGTTTGATACATCATAAACTTAGGACGAATGAAGAAACTCTAATGATCAAAATGATGGTGATTCTTAGATTTTTTTTCAAAATTCTCATGATCTTCTCCCCAATCTTCAAAAACAGCTCACAACCTCTTCCTTGGTCCCAAAGTGTGGACAAAGTCCCCTTCTCCGAGCCCTAGCCGCCTCCCTTTTTGTTTCCTTGGGGTTTGAGCTTTAAAACCCTCAATTCTAGGCTTAAAATGGGTTGAAAATCGACCTAAAACCAAAAGCCTGACGTGTGGCGTCGTTGAATAGCAGCGTCAGCGGCGTCGGGATGCTACGTGCACTCTACTGCAGCGTCGCGTGTTGGTTCTCAATGCGCGGCGTTGCTGCAGCTCCGCTTGTTTTTGCAGTAACCCAACCCGTGAGCCATACTTTGTCATCCGAACTTTGATTTGGGTGTTCTTGGTACTTTTGGAAAGCTATTGAAGTGTAGAATCTAGGTATAGTAAGGAAAAACACTTTATAAATGATTATAAATACTGAATGTATAAAATGCTCCAACTTGTCACTTTTGAGCTCTCTTCTCTTCTTCCGTCAAATACCAGAGTCATAACTTTGTCATTTGAAGTCCAAATGGAGTGAATAAGGTCTCTTTGGAAAGCCTGAGAAGTCTCCTATTCACCCATATCAATATTGTCACCATTGGGAATCATTGTGTAGCTTAAAACATCAAAACATAGTAGCTACTACTACATGTGTAGTTTGCTGATTTTTGGGCTTTATCTCTTTGTTTTTGCTCCATATTGGCTCATGGTTGACCTAATCACAAATTGAACATTTAGAGCATTAGATCCATTATTTATATAATAAAAATACTAAAAATATAAGTAAAACATAGGAATAAAATGAGTATAAAGTATACTCATCATACCATCGATAAGGGCGCCCTGCAGGCCCCGGGACTCCTTTACACGATTTTCCTAACATTGGTAGGCCCGTTTAAAATAAATCAAAATTGTACATATTGACATAACTTAAATCCATGAATTCTTCCAAAAGATATAACTTGTAATACTACCATGGTAGTGGTTTTTAAATGCTCTTGTACATATATTCTTGAGTCTCATTTACTTGTACTTACACAAGTTGCACTATCTCCAAAATATTATATTTGCATTACAAAACATAATCAAATACCTACATATAGTGGACTCCTAATGTTGTATTGGCCCTGACGAATGTAGAATGCCTCGGATGTCCTTTTCAGTACGGACACAGATGAAACACCCGTGATAATTAATAGGAAAACAGATAATATATATGACCACAACAATGGTCCTCAATTATAGTATACATATTCAACAGTTTATATATCAGAATTTTCATATCTCCCGTAGGAGTAAAGAACAAAAATCTTGTACATAAGTGCAGAAGTAGGTACTCTAATTCTCTTGATTACTTGTGATTTCGTATAATTATTTCCATGTCATATTGTTCAGATTCTTATCATATAAATGTTTTCTTGTATAGACCAGAAATAATGAATGAGAGGACCGCAAACCTGATAGGTACTTAACGAAGGTGCGGTCTTATTTCTTGCCGAGATAAGGAGTGCGAAGCATAAATGGGAACATGTCTACCCATGTAACAAAGGTGATGGTAGCCAGCACTAGCAAGAGTGTCGTATGGCGGAGCGAGAGTGCTAAGCGCTGTCGGAGAGGCGTGCCGCGTAATGGGGGTGTCGTAGCAATGTCGCGGGGGTGTCGTAGCCTTGATTAAGAGGTGCTATTCATTACGCTATTAGGTCTTAGGCCGAGACATACAATTATATGCATTCTTGAGCTTATTATATTGTTCTTAATCACATTAGCAATTAAAGAGAGCGAAAACAATGTCTACCGACAAGATCGCCAGAAATGTGTGAGTTGAGCATTTTCATATCCCTTTTGTATGCATGTATAGACCCTTTCATTGACTTATTAGGATCCTCCATTAATCCAATGGATGATTGCTAGAATTTACGGAAGAGAGAAAACAAAATAGGATTTTCAAGTACGCCTAGGCGAAGCAATGCTACGCATAGGTAGGGAGTTTCACCTAAGCGAAGCATTGCTACGCCTAGGCGGATCCAAAAGTTCGGAAACTCAAGCCTCGGGTTCACCTAGGTGTGGGCTCCTACGCCTAGGCAGAGACCTACGCTTAGGCGAGCGCTCCTACGCCTAGGTGTAGAGCATTGGATTTGCCAAAAATGGGTAGTTTTTTATTTTTCACCAGAAATTTTCCAATCAAAACCAAAGCAAAGCAAAACAACTCCCAAATCTTACTTAAGCCAACCCAAAATACATATAATGAAAGTTAGGGTTTTCGCTAACCCAAACATAGACAAAGAGGGAGTTAGGTTAATTTCCTAACAAGTAATTCATACCAAAGTTTCATACATCACATGAGATATTTCCATACCTTGATCTTCTTGAACACTTCAACTAGTTTCCTTTTCTTCACTTCTTCAATTCCGTTCCTTTACTTGATCAAATAGAACCCAAAATATGGAGAGAAAAGCAAACCTCAATTTGGTTCTCCAAAACCGTAGCCCTAAGTCTCTCTAAGCCAAATGGGAAATGTTTCTTCTATAAGGCTATGTTTGACTTTATCTCAATTTTTTCCTAAATTCTCAACCCTTGCATTTTAGTCCTTCACCTTTCTTCTATTTTCAAAACAACTTATCAATATTCTAACTTATCATATAATCTTTTAGCTTAATGTCTCTTAAGTCCCTAATTTAAAATTTGACCATTATAGTATTTACTTCTTCAAAAATCCCGATTATATCCTTTTTCACACTTAAGCACTTAATTTCCAAAAAATAAAAATTTGACTTATATTATACCGTAAATTGTAACAAACTACCAGGGTATAATTTTGGGTGTTACACAAAGATGAAGATTTTTTAGAGTAAGGAGCAGTTACTTGGGGGTATGTTAGACTAATATTATAGAACTAATGAACTCTGAAAGATTACTTTGATAGATCACTAATTTACTCATGGTGTGAGAATTAGTTGGATGATGTATCGGTTTAATTGATTAGAGGTTTCTCCTCTGTCTAATGGAATGATCTTGATCTCGTGTAGATGGCAAGTCGAGGGCGCGAACGTAGAGGTCGTCCATGGGGCAGTAGCCGACCACCGCTTGGCTTTGACCAACAGGCCTTTGTAGAGGCCATGGGTGCTGCAACTGTTGCCATTGCACAAGCTAGTGCAGTTGGGGTCAGGGATGACCAAGTAACCTCCAACGGTTTATAGCACATCATCCTCCAACATTTACTTAGGGAGGGGATCCAGTGGTAGTGGATCATTGGTTCCGACAGGTTGAGAGGATTTTGGAGGCTATGGAGAGTACCTCCGATACTACGAGGATTAGACTAGCCACATTTAGGCTAAAGGGTGAGTCCCAAATATGGTGGGATTGGGTTAGAGCCTCGAGGGATCCTGAGACGATGACATGGGGAGAGTTCAGAGAGCTCTTCATGGGTAAGTTTTTCCTGGCATCTGCTAGGCATGTAAAAGCCTAGGAATTCCTTGAGTTGAAGTAAGGAAGTATGATTGTGCTCGAGTACGTAGCTAAGTTCATCGAATTGGCATATTTCGGGGATGACTATGTAGCCACAGATATTGCCAAGGTGAGAGGGTGGATGGCTGAAGTTGTCCATCCCGGGTCGGTCTAATAGGATTTCATCACCACAAGACATGAACTTGTAAGTCGGGACAACTATGGCCATAGAGAGAGAGATAGAGGATGCACGAAGCATCCAAGATATGGTTGCTAGTGATAAGAGGAAGGAGGATCAACCTTCTTCTAGTTCGGGAAATAAGCAAAAGACTTCTATTCCATAGGGATTTCAAGGATGGGATCGCGGCTATCAGGGCTAAGGCCAAACCAGGGCTTCTAGTCGGTTAGGATCGATGATATGTTTCCATTGCCATCAGCTCGGACATGTGAGACGAGATTGCCCACAGAGGCAGGGATCCCAGGGATATGGGACATCTCAGTCTCAATCATCAGTGGGACAGGTGCGGACATAGTTTGTTCATTCTCACCCCAGTGTGGGCCAGAGGGACCGTGCGGACTTAGGGTCTTTGCATAGGCGCAGCACGCTGCAAAATGGGCCAGAAGGTTGGGGTTTGGGTTGGTCGGGACGAGCTCGGGGCGGGACTTTGGGACCCGAGGGCGTGTCTGCGCCATCCTGCTTCTTGGAGCGAGCCCGGAGTTGATTAGTCGGTTATACAGGGTATGTTTCTGCTATCTCTCCTATGGGCAAAGATATTGTTTGATTATGGTGCATCACATTCTTTTGTTGTTGCATCTAGTGTGGATGTTTTGGGCTTAGAGGTGGAGACCTTGGATGAGCCGTTACATGTGAGTTCTCCCCTAGGGACTAGGGTGAGGATTGATCAGATATGTCGGGATTGTGAGTTAGAGATCTCAGGGATTCTGCTCACGATGGACCTTCGGGTAATGGACAAATAAGATTTTGATATCATTCTTGGCATGGATTGGTTGACGGCACATCGAGTCGTCATTGATTGTGATAGTAGGAGGATTACTGCCTACACACGGGACGATATTCGTGTGACTTTTCAAGGGGAGAAGCATGATGCTTTACCCTAGACCGTGCACTACTCTAAGTGGAGTGGACAGTTGATGGGTTGGCTAGTAAGCCTTATTATAGAGGATGAGGGGAGACAGGATTTGGTTATACCTCGGGTGGTTTACGAGTATGAGGATGTTTTTCAGGACAAGCTACCAGGATTACCTCCGCACAGGGATGTAGACTTTTTCATTGAGTTACACCCTGGTACGTCACCCATTTCTATGACTCCTCATAGAATGGCACCCCGATTAGTTCACGGGAACTCAAGATGCGATGAAGTATCTTAAATACTCATTTTATCTCTATACTTTATTTAGTTTTTCTAGTGTTTTTATGTTAAATAAATTGCCTAATGCTCTAAAAGTTCATGCCTTGATCGGAGTCATCCATTTGGTGGAATCGTGCAAAATTGGTGGAAAAAGCTACGAAGCAGCTACTGTATTTTGACGTTTTCAAATATCATATGAGCTCAAATTGAAGCAAGATTTATATGTATGAATTCTAAATCTCAAGAGCTTTCCAGGGATACCAAGAACACCAAAATTGGAGTTCGAAAAAAGAAGTTATGCAAGTTCCAAAACTTGAAGAAAATCAGCAAACATTGCAGCACCTTCAGCAGGAGAGGCTACTGTATTTTGAATTTTTTAGAATTCATATGAGCTCATATTGCATCAATCCATATATGGATGGATTCTACACTTCGGAAACTTAGCGGTACCAGAACACCCAAATGTCGGAGTTCGGATGACAAAGTTATGGCCTTACGAAGTTGGAGCAAAAACAGGGGACTGCAGCAACGTCGCGACGTTGAGAACCAACGTCGCGGCGTTAACGAGGCATCTGGAGCATGTGACGTTGCTGCCCGGTGTCGCGACGTTCAGTGTCGATTTTGGGTGGATTTTAGCCCATTTGAGGCCATGATGGAGGTTTAAAGCTCAAACCCGTAGGGATCGAAGGAGGGCGATTTGGAGCAGTTTTGGGCGTTTTGAGGAGAACAAGCTCCTTTTGGGTGGAAACTTTGGGAACACATTCTTGGAGAAGAACTAGGGTTCGTTCTTGGAAGAGGAAGAACACTTGAGGGAAGAAGAAGATAATGGAGGAGAAAAAGGCTTCAACGCCAAATTTGTTTTCTCTCTTTCCTTTTCATTTTCTTTCTTTGATGGTTATGTTACTTTTCCACTTATGTTTTAGTTAGTTTTCTTGAGGTTTAGATGTAGCGAACATATTTGTATGAATCTCTCTAATTTATATTGATTGATGTTTTATTTCATATTTATGTTGAGTATTTCATTTAGATCTTAATGCTTGTGGATATTTGGCCAATATTTGCATGGTGTGGTTTGATTCAAAATACGAAGTGAGTTAAAATTAGACCATGGATGATTTACCATCTAATTATTATGAGATAGAGATATAAGTGAGATTAGGTGTGGTATTAAGATTTATAAGGAGTTGATCGTCGCTTGGATTACTTGATGGTTTGAGCGAGGAGATGCAGTATAACAGCACTACAAGGGTAGTGTGCGAATGCTCGAGAGAGATTCGAATATACATTAGTTAAATCGTCATCTTCATGATGAAATTGACCATCGATTAATTGGGTTAGGAGGTTCATACATCATTGTTTAGGTGAAATCTATACCTTAAAACTTTAGTCTTTATCTGATCATTCTTGCATGCCCCAGATTAGTATCTTTGAATTTTTCTATAGATTTTCCAACATCCAAATAAAGCATAAGGCTGAATTAGAGTCGGTACTTAGTAACTCAATTCTCACGTAGGAACGATACTCACTTATCATTATATTACTTGAGAGCGGCAACGTGCACTTGCGCACATGGCGTACATATATACACATCCGCTTTATGCCTATCGAGTTTTTGGCGCCGTTCTTGTAGGCGGTTGATGTTTATTAATATTGATTTGAAATAGCTTACCTACTTTGGATATAGTTAGTCTTGTTTTATTTTCCTTTTTGTCCACTTTACTTTTGAATTTTATTTTTTTGTTTTATAGCATTTCAATGCCACTGGATCCTATCATCCCGGAGTTGACAAATGCATTGACTTACCTTGGCGACAACTAAGAATGCAGCGATTTGGTGATGAGCATCGAAGAAGAGTGACAACTCAAGTGCGAGAGTCAAGTGTGCAACCACGCTATCATCAATGGATTATGCTTTCCCGATATGGAGGTACCCCATACTTGAGCAATCATAATTTTGGATGGAGCCACCACCCGAGCACCTCATGGAATACAAGCTATAACGCTCTTCAATCTCCACAAGTCGAAAGATCAAGCCTAAAAGGTATGGATGGTCAAGAAGAACCATTGCATTTACCATGGCAATGAATTTTCAAGATCAATGGATGAAATGAACTACTCTCAAGTTGGGTTGCCTCGAGTTTTTAATCCAAATGAGATAAGTCAACCTCCACATGAGAGAATGACAAAGTTAAGAGGCGGCATTAATTGAAATGAAAGAGTTCATCTTTGAATGTGTGACATCTCGAAGTTCAATTCATGGAATTGACAAGGGCTAATGTTGAGTTCAGCCTACACCATTTAAGAGCTTGAAGAAGAGATGGCTCAAAGGCCACTTCTTATACTCAACTTGGATTCGAAAGAACAGCCTAAAGAAGAGGAAGTATGATTATAGAAGAAGAACTAGTGGCAAAATATATGAATGAGCAAGAATATGGCTCTGTCCTTTGAGGAATGACATGAGGATTCGCCCATCTACTCTTGGGGTGAATACGAGAAGAAGAAAACTGGAAGTATAATGAAGAAATCACTTCAAGAGGTAATGAAGAACTTGAGGAAGCTTCAAAGGTGGATGATAATAGTGCGAGAAACTTTTGAGAGGGCTTAGTTGAAAAGGAAAGAGCCCGACTTCTCACAGAATCACATGAAAAACGAATGATGAAGTTGGAAAGATTATGTCGGAGATGACTACATGGGAGGTGAGATGCGCGAGAGTTGAAAAATGAGAAGATGACCCCAACTTCCGAGGTAGATGAGTACATCATTCAATTGAACAACGAAATGAAAGGAACCTTTGTGAAGAAAAAAAAAAAAAAAATAGAAAATATAAAAAATAAAAAGATCTTGGAAGACTATGTGCTCAAGTTGCTAATTGGAGTCGCGACTGCAGTTCTTAGGAAATGGATGGAGGAGGGCATCATCATTGTTTCCGTAGTTCTATGAGTCAAGCTGGACTCTAGAAAAACGGAGCGGCTTCTTGGGAGGCAACCCAAGTTTAATAAGTTTCCTTTTCCTTTTTCTTTTTTACTTACTTTTGAGTTTGTTTTTGAATAATTTTTCTCTTTTGATCTTGTGTTTTCTTAGTGTTGTTTTTCGAGGTTTTGGAGTTTGAGTTGGCTATGGAGTGGGGAATCTTGAAAGTGGAAGTTTATGGTATCTTGGAGGTTCAAGAACAAAAAATTGAACAAGAAATCAGTTTCAACATCCTCCTCATTTCATTCCATATATGGCCTTCCCTATTTTCAAGCCTCCTCTCATTTGGATTTAGTGCAACCCCTCTTAACACAGCTTAAGGTCCGGCAAGCCATATTCATTGGAGCAACTTCGGAGACTTGGGCGTCAGTCAGCCTCGGGAGTACTCATTATCGATTCTTGCTTTTTGTTTTTCACGTGAGGACAATGTTCATTCTCAGTTACCAGAAGTGGTCGAAAATCTGTTAAGAAAAAAAAAAATTCCAAAATCGACTTGTATCTCCTTACTGTTTAGTTAGTTGTTTGGTTGTTAGTTGCATGTGTTTTTCATTCTTTATTTTATTTATTTTGTGTCTCATATGAGTGAGTTTGATGCCTTGTTGGCTAGTAGAAGGTCATTTGAACACAACTATTCAAAAATACCAAGTGTAAAGAAAGTATTGGGGACCCTTAGGTTTTTAAATGATCTGGGATTGTGTACTTGCTTGGTATAGGTGACTTAAGCTAGTCACTCCATTTGTGCTACAAGAAGCTATTTCTCAAGGAATCTATCCACACACTTTGGTCTCCTTGTATACCTTAGTCAGGACTCTTTGCCTTGAATTCAACTAACCTTGGGGATTAACCATCTAAGTGATGGGACACCCAATCGAAGAGGATTGCCATTGAGCTGACTAAAAGAAAAATGAAAAAAACAATAGAAAAAGTGAAAAGAAGAAAAAAAAGAAAAGAAAAAGTCAAAAAAATAGGCTTGTGAATTAGAATAAGTGGATCATCAATCGGAATCCAGGGCACGTCAGGGAGCCTTCAAGCCTAATGCCTAAGCGGTGGTAAGAGTCATTGACTTCCTTTGCCCGCTACATGGGACATAAGATGGATCCTTCCCACAACCTAGGGCCTTTGAGTTTGGTTGGTGTTAGGAGTGAAGTTTGAAGAATTTATTAATACGGTGCCCTTAACCCGATTGGTGAGGAGTCACCCGATGGATCATTCTGAACACTCATCTAAAACTTCTTGGCACTAGTTCTCCTTCATTTTTTAGGTATTTTGGTATGAATAAAAAGGGTGCGTTCTTATCCTTTCTTAGTTAGCTTCTTCCAAATAGGTGAGTTGAGCAAGTTTAGGGAGTGTGGGACCTTGCTATACAGCGAAGATCATCTTTATCACCTACACTTAGTTTCCTTAGGAAGGTCGGCTGCGGACCCAGGGGAGTTGATTTGCTCTGCTTACCATGCTTTGCTTTGCCATGTTCTTTAGAAAGTTTAAAAGTTTAAGGATCCTAAATTTTGGTTGAAAAGGCTAATATTGCTAAATTGTGTTCATAATGATTCTTCCATTTGGAATCATGTTATCATACTCATCTCATTATTTTTAGTTCATGTCATTTTCAATTTTTGTTTTGTTTTGAGTTGGTCTCTTTCTTAGGGACAAGCAAGGGTGTTAAGTTTGGGGTGTGATGAGTATCTTAAATGCTCATTTTATCTCTATGCTTTAGTTAGTTTTTCTAGTGTTTTTATGTTAAATAAATTGCCTGTGCTCTAAAAGTTCATACTTATGATCGGAGTCATCCATTTGGTGAATTGTATTACTGCAAAATTAGTGGAAAAGCGCTACAAAAGCGGCGGGAGAGGCATCTGCGAATTTTGGCGTTTTCAGACATCATATGGCTCCTATTGCATCAATCCATATATTTATGGATTCTACACTTCAAGAGCTTTCTAGGGATACCAGAACACCAAAATTGAGTTCGAACAAAGAAGTTATGCAAGTTCCAAAACTTGAAGAAAATCGGCAAACATTACATTGACTTTTTTCAGAAATCATATGAGGCTCATATTGCATCAAACCATATATGGATGGATTCACATAGATCTTTCCAACGGTACCAAGAGCACCCAAATCGGAGTTCGTATGACAAAGTTATGGCCTTACGAGAGTTGGAGGCCCAACGGGGGCTAGCGGCAACGCGTCGCGACGTTGAGAACCAGCGTCAGCGGCGTTGCGAGAAGCAATGACATCCGGCGTCGCGACGTTCTTCGCACGGCGTCAGCGGCGTTCGAGTCTAGGTGGATTGTTAGCCATTTTGAGCCCATGATGGAGGGTTTTAAAGCTCAAACCGTAGGGATCGAAAGGAGGACGATTTGGAACGGTTTTTTGGACGTTTTTGAGGGAGAACAAGCTCCTTTTGGGTGGAAACACCTAGGGCTTGTTCTTGGAGAGATTTCTAGGGTTTGGGCGACCCGGCATGGTCAAACCCCCACAGCAATTTGCTCCCACCAGAGCAATTGAAACCACTGACAAAAAGAGATCAGCTCCGGGAAGCCCTTTCAGATCTGTTTTCCTTAGGCCGAGGCGGGAGCAGTTACCGGCGATGAAGGAGCAGCTGACTTTGAAGTCAACGATACTTACGGCGCGATATCATCGCGTCTGAGTTTGAACAAACAAAAACAAAAATACGATGAACAAACAAAAAATAAAACTAAAAGACAAAGGGAATTAATGGATTTGGGTACCTTGAGGAGGAGAATGTAGATGGAACCATAAGAGCGAGAAGTGGATTTAGGGGAAAATTCTGGTTTTCTAGGGTTTAATTTGGACTCATATGTTTTATTTATATTTATTTTGAAATTTTGTGATTCTCTAGCATCCCTCAGGAATATAGGATGAACCAGGCACCCATTGGTCGTTGGACTTGGATTAAGTGAAATTGTCCACCATGTGAAAATTACTAAATTAACATCCATTGACCATTAATTCTATTAGTGTTGTTAAATTGACTTTTAATGATTTTTTAACCCAAATAATTTTCTTTAGTTTTTTCCTCAACGTATTTATACAATTTACTGAAAAGGTGATTTTTCTTCTTTTTATTTACACATTTGAAGATTTAAAATCAGACATTTGAGATATCTGATTAAATAGTAAATTGTCCTTTTACATAAACTAGCACTTCTAACACTTTAGATCAATCTGACTTTTTTTTTTAAATTAAAAATTTTAAGTACCAATTAGATAATAACATATCACAAAAAAGAGAAAAAAGAAGTCACTTAAAATTATTTTAACTCTTTTAACCTGCCATTAGTGATATATATCCGTTTATAAGCCACCAAAAAATTATGATTTTTTAAGAATACAAAATGGGGATAAATTTATCATATTCTCTTAAATCTTTTTAAGAAAATTAATTATTTTAAAATAAATATATTTATAACTAAAATAAATAATGAAAATTTATGATTTTAAGAATACAAAATAGAGAGATATATTATTTATGACATCCCCTAAAGTAAAGATATCAAATTTAAAAGAAAACTTTTAAAATTTTATATACAAAATATTTCGAGTTTCTCACGAGGCTTTTAAGTCGGGTTACGGGGTTAACGACTCGACTACGTTAACGCATTTGAGTCGAGCTGAGTTAGTCGAGCTCGCTCCGAGTCGAGTTTTGACCGAGTTTTGGCCAGAGTCGAGTTAGTGTTTCATGAGTTATGCAGTCTCGGTGCACCCTAGGCCTAGGCAACTCATTGGAGGGTATAGTATACCTATCTCGTAATTATAGAGTTGACTAATCTGATGGTTAAGATCATACCCATGTTGATCCAATAGCCTATATTATACCTGAGTGTTTTAATTAGCATTCTAATGTTCAAATATCTCATTCAATGACTCAGATTAAATATAAAAGTTGATCCAATGGTTGGGAAGTGATCACAAAGACTAGATGATGATCCAACGGTCATAATTGATTTACCATGGTAAAATTAATTCCCGGTGATAATTTTAGCCCAAAATTTGGGCACCCAATGATCATTGTATTTTGATAGTACAAATGATTGAGATTTAATGAAATCGCATCTTGCATATAGTTTTATTACGAATTAATTTCTTTAACCAAATGATCCACTATAATTTTGAAATATTTATTATACTATTAATTTTATTTATAAGAGTTCTTATATTTTAAGGACTTGTTATTAATTTTGGTTCATTGATATTTTTCATAAAAGTTCCCAATAATTATTCAATAATTTATTTAAAAATGTTTATTATGCTTCTAATTGCATTCATGAGGACCTTTTCTTATATTTTCAGGTATTCTCATTAATTTTTACTCATCTAAAATTTCCTTCAAAATATTGTGTTTTAAAATATTAAATATTTTTGTAAAATCAAGCCATCGATGTAATCAGTGATTATCGGAATTTCCATATCCTTGATTATAGGTGCATTAGAGCTCCTTAATTCAATCATAGGTTCTTTATCAATTTAATAGAAGAATTTGAATGAAAATCAAGTTGATGATGACAATTTTGGATTAATTTATTAATTATATACTAAACATAACCATGTTATAATTATACATGTTAATTATTGATCATTTATGAGATGATTTAATATTAACTATCTATGACCTCACGGTTCTATTTTCTTCCTTGTTTTAGTAAGCTCATTTGATCAAAACTCTATTATTCATTTTCGTTTTATATACATAAGTAAATAGAACCTTAAAATTTTCAAGGGTTTTTGTAGAATACCTTTGGAGAGAAAAAAATAGTAATCTTCAATCATAGCTTTCTTTGATCTCACCCTTTTAAATTTAGAAGGCAAATGATAGCCAATAATTCTAAACCCATGTTAGATATGTTTTCTATATACTATGAATGATATGCTTCTTTGCATAATTAAATTTTTTATTTTGTAATGTATTTATTGGTTATTATTGATTGCTATTCAATTATTTTTTAACTCAATAAATACTCATAATTTTATAAAATAATCTAGCAATTAGTATCAGAATGCTTTAATTGACATAGAAGCTATCAATTTTATTTTTCTGGGTATGTTCGGGTTTATTCCCTTGTTCAAATATCTTGGGAAAATTTTTGAAAAAGGTTCCTGGACTAATTTTGATCCAAACAAAATGTTTTCTTTTTGGTTTGTTTCATCTAGAATGTTGTTGAGAAACCAGACAATTCTTTTTTCTTTTATCTATGCTTTGTTATCTTCTTTGATTTCCAGAATACCATTCATGGAAAAAAAAGTTCAATTATTTATTTGATTGAAATTTGATAAGCGTGTGAGAAAAAACATTTAAAAAAAAAAAGAAAAAAGAAAAGAAAAGGGCTTTGGTTAACATAAATGGAGGTTCCCGTAAAACAAAAGAAAGCTATTTTTAGTTGTCAATTGATGGCTGCTAGCCATATTATTTTTTGACAACTTCAAATCATGGAATATTTATTTGAATTGTTTATTTGGATGGCATTGATTGCCGCCATTTTTAATCTCAAAGTTATCATGGAAATTTTCTTTATTTGAATTGTTTATAAGATTTTCGTGTATGACAACCATAGGAACAAAAAGATGGGTTTCAGATTAATTAAAAAATGAAGATACATATACACGTAAAACGGTGGTTTTATTTGTTTTCTTATATTTTCCTGATAATCAAATAGAATGTGAAATGAAATATTTTTTGATTTTATTTATTAATTTCATGTTTTCTTTTTATTTTTATGGGGGTATTTTTTTGAAACCAAATTTTATGTTTTTGCTTCTGATGATGCCTTTTTCGGGCCCAGGCTGGAGCGTGTGGGGGTCGTTAAGTGGGGACTGGATCGGTGTGGTGGGATGGCGTCTGGATCGTCTGGGCTGAGGTAGGATCGCTGCACCGTTGATCCGCAGGCTCCAGACGTAGCACTTCTCTACAAAACAAAGGAAGGGGTCGGCGAGGGGAGTGTGCAGTGGTATTTCAAATCTTCAAGTCGATTTCTTCCAGAGAAAAAAAGAAGGCGCAGAGGCGAGAAGGTGTTGCATAATAATTATGCGTCTAAGAATGTGAGGAGTCTCTTTTACATTGGGGTAGGCTATGTATTTATAATAGATGTTATTGGGTTGGATGGTGATTAGGAGTCCTTCCCGTTGGATGAGATATTTCTTATTATGATGTATTGGATTTGAGTACGGGATATAGAAATATAGTAGTTTACTTGAGATAGTCTTCCTTCATATTGATGAGATTTGGTAGGATTTTGAATAATATATTGTGCAACAGTTTTACGTTTCCCATCCCTTTAGAGCACCTCATAATTGGCGCTGGGCCCGGTAGTTGGACCTTTCTTACGGGCTGGCCCCCGAAAAGGGCTGGAGTGTTGGTTTTTAGAAAGGCTGAGTGCCTCGTTAGAGCCGAGAGCTCACTCCTTTGGGTTCAACCTTCAGCGAGCCTTCGTGCTTTCTTGAAATTTGGCCTCTTTCTTGGGCTTTGATGTGTGGGCTTGCGAGCCTTATTTTCAAACCACATCGGTTGCCCCGGCCCTTGTGTGCGGTGTGCGTGAAGGCGAGGGCACATGCGTTTCTGATATCGGGTGTAACTTCGTATGCAGCGAAATTTGGATTAGTTAGGGCTTGGTCGCCGTCATTTGTCTTGTGATAATGATGACTCTTGGGTTTTCGCGCTTGTTTCCCCTACCTCTTCTTGTTTCTTTCAGTTTCTTTCGCAAACCTCCTCTGTCCTGTGCTTCTCTGGTCCTCCAACCTCTTCCGCGATCTCGTACTTTATTTGCTCAGAGTTCTCTGTTTGACCCTTTTTGTGTAGAGTCTTTTTAAGCATTCTTCTGAGGTAACTTCTTAGTCTTGTTCTTGGGATCATGGCACGATCCCACCTTACACAGTTTTCTTATTCACGCATTGGCTAAACGGCTGAGGGCGTGGCTGTTGGGCGGTTTTGCAACGACCGCGCGATGCGGTGGGTAAAGCTCTTCTTCCCATATTGGCGATGACTCTTGGGTTGTCGCGCCGGTTGACGAAGTTGGATGTTTACGACCGTTGACGTGGTCGAACCGCGGCGTATTCACTGGGAAGCCTCTCGCGCCCGGATAAGGATTAAAGGAAGCTCGAGCTTTGAGTGATATCAGGATTTAGTTGCGCCTCAGTGCGTTGGAACTATCGTGGCGAAGAAACGTGGCGGCGGGGACTAACGTCAGGTCTTAATGTGGGACCATTTGGGGCGTCATCAAACCTCACGGCGTCAGAGTATGAACTCCGTCGACTTTTTTTCTATATCACCTCAAATTTTTGAGATGACAACCTTTCTTGCCAGGTACTTACCCAATGATGGACTTGGTGCCCTTTATCACCCGCCGAAAGGGTTGCAAACATTTCAATATTTGTCTATTTCAACTACGCTCCATGATTATTTTAATTAATTTCTTGGCCCACAAGACAGAGGGGCTGCATCTAAATGTGGCTCTGCTCATCTGTCTTTTTCGGTCAAAGGGAGACTGAGGGCTTCCTTTATTTCTCGGGCGCTGCGGAGCTCCTCACAGAAATCAGCGGTCTCCTCGCTCCCATAGGTCATGGAAGGGACGTTACTTCTTTGTTAGTGGTGATATGGCGGGAATACGATCAGCAAACGAAGGGCGGCGACTGCAGGCGTTCGGTGGCTTGGACCACCCTTGATAATCTTCGTGAGTGTTTGCTCTGTTTTCGGTATAACTTGTGTAAAGGTTGCTGAATATTTATGACCTCGCGATATTCTCATGCTTCCAGTGCTGCCGTCTTGACCGCCAGTGCTGGAGATAATGTTGTGGCTGCGGTTGGTGGGTGTCTGCGCCACGTCCTTATCACCGGAGGCCCGATAAAATCGAGCATTCACGGCCCGTCGAAATTAAAATTACGCACGTTCTGGCCGAGGCCCGCGCCTCGAATCCCGCAGTGGAGTCCCTCCCATTAGGTTTCTGCGACAAGTTCTACGGCCAGGCTCTTGCCTCCTTCACCGTGAAGTCCTCCCATTGGGAAACCCACCCCGCGACCACTCTCTACTTGGGGAGAATTTTGGTCGATTGGGGGCACTATCTCGGAAGCCCGGAGTGCAAACGGAAAAATCGGGCTCCAGGAGATCGGCGGTTCGGTCAGGTTGAGAAGTGGGGGCGTCTCCGACTTCTCTTTCGAAAGCAGATGGTATGGCCGATCGCTACGGCCGGGTTCTGCGATCATGAGCTCTCGCATAGCCCTTCTAAGCGCAACGCAAAGCCCGAGAGTCTCTTGGATGGAGCCCAGGTGTTCGAACCGTTGGCGGTTATGCTATTGCCGTGCGGAATCGCCTTCGGAGAGTGCTAGGCCACCTCTGGAAGGGGTGACGAGTTGAAGGAAAAATCTGGAATCAAAAGTTGGAGAAGATGAAGTTCTTTGCTCCTCGTCTTGAACTTGCCGTAGTGTAATCTCGTAGTCGCCAGGATTCGACCTTGGGAGTCGAGCGTTGCCGGGTTGATGAGGCTCTAACTCTATCCCTTCAGGGGGTTGCCTCGGTAAGTCCGCATTTTACGATAGTGTCTATTTTGGGGTGATCTAGATTGTTGGATGTTAACCCAAGTGTTGATGTGCGGAAGTAGCCACTCATTTGAAGGGTCACGTGATCAGGCCCGAACTAAATGAAAAGCATGTAAATCGCCGGATTTATAAAGGCGAAGGCGACTCTGCTCATACAGTGGACCGAGTTGCAAAGAGCAGACCTGTAGTGAAGAGGTGGAGACTTAAATTTGATTTAAAGCATATTGCGTCGGCTCGTGCTCGGGCGGAAAGTAGAGAGGATGAAGTTCGAAGTAGCTTGGCGGCGGTTGAAGGTGAGCTTCAGAAGGTCCGGGGTGAGCTCCATGTTGCGTTGAATGACATGATCGAGACCGGGATGGTGTGAGGCCTCCCGGTCTGAGCTTGAAGCGGTTGGGATAGGCTCTCATCACATCGGGGCGAGGCTGCGGGAGGCTCAAGGAAGGAGGCTGCGTGCGACCCGATGGCGATCTGTGTGATGAGTAGCGCAGCTGGCCGTGGCTCGTGGCGAGACCTCCCGAGGCGGGCTGCTGAGCGTGACTCTTCAGAGTGGGAGATACGAGTATAAATTCGGCGAAGCGGCTGAATGAAGAGTGTCGCGGATTGCGCGAGGCGGGATTTTCTGACAAATATCCTTGGTTGCTTTCGGAGGAGGGATGATGTTATTAAGCAGTTGAGGACGAGCCGATTATCGATGGGCCTCTGGGTGGCTCGCTTTTTATTGGAAGGAAGCGTTAACGTCTACCACGATTTGGACTTCAACCGTCTCCCAGTGGCGAGGATGCGGAGGAGTCTTTCTGCAGGACTATTCTCACGAACCGGATACTCTGCTTTGGCCCATTCTCCTTTCGTCGATGCGCTCCTCCTGGCGCGCTAGGTTCTATTATTCATTTCTGCCCGCTTGATATCGACTTTTATATTTTTCTTCTATGTAAACTTGCTTCCTTTTGTCGGGCTTGGGGCCCGAGACATATGTAGCTCTCCTTTTAATAAATATTCATTATTTATCGTCTGCGTTCTCACCGTAGTATTTTCACTTTCTTACGTGAGTTATGCGCGAATTGAGGTGAAGTTGGAAGCGATTGAGCTCATCAAACTAAGTTGTTGAGGCTTCGTGGGTTAATTCGTATGAGCTGGCCCGATTCCTAGGCTATACGGCTTGTATAGAAGGGGTTCGTCAAATTGAGCTGATGGTCTTTGTTAATTTGTTTACTAGGCGATTTGATTCCTTGAAGTTAACCTTGACTTGTTTTGGCGAGCTCGTGATCACGAGCTCTTGACCTCCATTCGTGACTTGCATGAATTGTATTGATTCATAATGACTTGTTTTGGCGGAGCTCGTTAATGCGGTAGCCTCGATGGTGACTTGCATGGGGTTGAACTAATTTAACCATTTGCATGATCTGTGTGTCCTACGATGAATTGTTGAGCGCGTCAATTTGAGTTGGTGGGCTCTATTGGCTGACTTGCGCGGTATGTTGTCTTTGGCGGGGAGGAGCTCGTCAATCACGAGCCGGTTGGGCAGAACTCTTCCGTGAGCGGTTGGGAAGGCTCGTCGGCGTGAATGGTTGAAGTACGAGCTCGTCCCACAGCCGCAAGCGGTTGGGAAGAGCTGCGTCGGCGTGAATGGTTGGGGCGAGCTCGTCCACGGCGAATAGTTGGGAAGAGCTCGTCGGCCCGTGAATAGTTGGCGGAGCTCGTCCATGAGCGGTTGGGCGGGCTCGTCCTGTGACAGTTGGGCGGGCTCGTCCCGCGTGAAACGATTGGGAAGGCTCGTCAATCGACAATTAGGCCCGAGCTCGTCCGCAATGAGCAGTTAGGCGAGCTGGGTCGTCTGAAGCGATTAGGAAGAGCTCGTCCGGCGTAGATAGTTAAGCGAGCTCGTCCACGTGAGCGCTGGAGAAGAGCTCGTCAATGCGACCATTGAAATGAGCTTCGTCCATGTGAACTGATGGGAAAAGCTCGTCAATGCGAACAGTTGGCGGAGGCTGCGTCCGTCTTGGAAGAGCTCGTCGTCTGCGAGCGAGTTGGGCGAGGCTTCGTCGTATGTTGCTAGGAAGAGCTCGTCAATCGCGACGAGTTAGGCGAGCTTGTCATGTGAGCGCTAGGAGAGCTTGTCGAGTGAGCTATCGGGCTCTGTGGCTAGCAGTGGCGTTCTAGCAGAGTGGCAATGTAGTGAGGCGATCGACTCTTGAGGCGGCGATGGGCGAGTCACGGGTAGATGAGCTCGTCAATGGTGGCGTTCGGTAGAGTGGCAATGTAACTGTTCGGTCTAACTCCACGAGGCGGCATGGCTGTGCGAGTAAGATGAGCTCGTCAATGGTGGCTCTCCGGTCAGTGGCGTTCATTGCAGTGGCAATCATGGCTGGCGAAGTGCAATACGAGGCGGCGGCTGCGCGAGTATGAGCTGCCGTCAATGGTGGCGTTCGGCCAGTGGCAATGTAGCTGGCCCGGTCCTAACTCTGACGGCGTGGCTGTCACGGAAATAGATAGGCTCGTCAATGGTGGCGTTGCGTAGAGTGGCAATGTAGCTGGCGGCGAGTCCCGACTCTGGCGGCGAGCATGGCTGTGCGAGTGGATGAGCTCGTCAATGGTGGCGTTCCAGCCGAGTGGCAATGTAGCCTAAGCTGGTCTAACTCCTAAGGCAGCGTGGCTTATGCAAAGTAGATAGGCTTTCGTCAATGGGCTCAGGCGTTCGGCCGAATAGGCGTTCAGTAGTGGCAATGTAACTGGTAGTCGACTCTGAGGCGTGGCATATAGAGTAGATGAGCTCGTCATTGCGTCTGATTGTTAGAGCTCATCCATGTGGCTTCTTTGGCGAGCTCTTCGAGCTGACCGATGACTTAGTTTTCTTGAAAAGGTCTGACGTCTTTAATGTTGATTGATGGAGAATTTGGGCGTTAGCGGGTTTAGAGCTTTGATCTTCTTATAAATGGTGGCTTCATAGCTAAAAGTTTACATTTTGAATACTTTGGCCTTTGTGGTGCGTGGTAGGTTTGTGTGAGATGGAAGTGTCGGGAAGTTTGGTGGTCTTTGGGGATCTACGGATCTGTGAGATCTGCAGCACTACCTTGTGGGAGTTGTGTTTTCCACTAGTCTCCTTTATGGAGTCATGTTATTCCTAGCCGTGATAGGGAATGCATCTGAGGCGAGTGCATCTCTTGCGGCCCGATCTCTGTTCTGCGTTCCTTTTTTCTTCTCCTTCTCTTCTCCTTCTCCTTCTTTTTCAATACTTTGCTTCTTCTCCTCTTTCTTTTCTCCTTTTTCCTCTTCTCCTCTTTTCTTTTCATTAAATCTTTATCCTTGCCCCCTTTCCTTTTTATTGAGGCTTGTTTTGTACTAATTGTAATTGAAGACATCATGATTATGTCGAGATGTAATCCGATTGGAATAAAGAGTGACTTTAACAGTCTTTCGTTATGTATTTTAAGTATCTTACATATATGAAGCATTTTGAGATGTCTAACTAAATAATCAAATGAGCGCTCCAGCTTGTCACATAAGAATCGATAAGGCTTTATTTAACATTACAGCTGATACTTCACGGTAGAAACGTGCCAGATGTGCCATTCTCATGTATCTTTGTAAGATTTTCCTTGCTCTGTCTGGAGCTCATAATTGCAGACTGTGACTCGAGATACGATGTAAGGACCTTCGCAGTTGGGGCCCAGTTTTCCATGCGTCGGGTTCTTCTCCCTTCTTTGGTAGAATTTCTTTAAGACTAAAATCACAAGGCCCGAGGTAGATTCTAGAGTTTAACTTTTGATTGTAAGTACCTCGCGTCTTCCTTTGATAGTCTCACATGCGCTTTAGGACTTGCTGCATATCTAAGAGTTCTAAGTTTTAAGCGAAGGGCTTAGTCATTGTGTTCAGTGCCAACTGGGATTCTGGAGACTTTATTCCGACCTCAGCAGGAGACTCTTTGCCAGTGCCAAAAGCTAGGGCGGAAATGGGGTTTCTAGGGTTGCGACACGTGTCGTCTATGGGCCCATAATGCCTCGGGAGGTATTCTGCCGGTTTCCTTCAGGGTCTTCCCGATTTGGTCTTCAGGCGGCTTTAAGGGTTACGATAGTGACTTGACTTTATCCGTTGGGCTGGGTGTGCTGGAGATGAGTAATAATTTTTGATTCCGAGCTGACATAGAAATCTGAATTTGGCGTTGTCGAACTGTTTCCCGTTATCTGATACCAGGGCTCTTGGAATACCAAACACATATGATGGCTCGCCACACAAAATTACATATCTTACCTTTCGTAATTGTGGCTAAGGGCTTGTACAATAGTAAACTGAGTGTTATTACCGTTCTCTGTCTCACGGCCGTCTTTGCTGGTTGAGAAAGTCTGTCTGGCTAAGTATAGGTGAGGAGTTCCCGCCAGTAGGACTTACTAGAATGGGTGGAGAGACTTCGGGTATGTTTTAATGCTGTGAATGCTTCTTCACGCTTTGCATCCCATTGGAAGGCGCTACGGGCCTCGAAGAAGGTGTGGCGCATCACTTGCTCACGGATCTGAGATCGGCAAAAGCGCGATCAGCCTCTGTGGTGTTTGTACTTCCTTTATACCGGAAGGTGTGACATGTCGAGCCCCGACCTTTATCTTATGCAGGATTTGCTTGGATTCTCGGTGGTTTACTATGAAACCCAGGAATTTTCCGGCTAACCGCAAAGGCACACTTGGGTGCAGTTTGGCCGTATTTGTAACTTCTTAGGATTTGAAACGCTTCGGTGAGATGGGCGATGTGAAGGTCGGTTGTGGTGGATTTTACCAGCATGTCGTCTATGTATACCTCCATTGTTGTGCCTATCTGCTTCTAGAACATTTGGTTTACTAACCTGCGATGGAGTGGCTTTACGCATTCTTAGTCAGGAATGTCATCCAGCGATAACGATAGGTTCCTTGTGCTATGATGAATGAGGTCTTTTCTTGGTGTACGGGTCCATCGTCCCCGGTTGTAGCGGAGGCGTCCATGGCGAAGTTCATGGCGACCGTAAGCGTCCACGATGGGGTCGATCCTTGGCAAAGGCGTCGCTGGGCGCGCTTTATTTATGTCTGTGAAGTCGTATGTCCGTGAAGTCGATACAGAGTCGCCACTTGCCATTTGCTTTTTTGACGAAATACGACAAGTATTAACCACTCGTGATATCTCGA
Source organism: Tetrastigma voinierianum (assembly GCA_016808115.1). Classification (NCBI taxonomy): domain Eukaryota; kingdom Viridiplantae; phylum Streptophyta; class Magnoliopsida; order Vitales; family Vitaceae; genus Tetrastigma; species Tetrastigma voinierianum. Next base: position 222,931 of record JAEQBH010005319.1, on the reverse strand, counting down.
CCTCGACAGCCTCCCGGCCGGGAGGAGTTTGCCGACCTCCTCGTTGATGGCTTTTTGTCTTTCTGGCGCGAAGCTCCTTCGCTTTTGCTTGATCGGTTTAAAAGACGGGCTGGTGTTCATCTCATGAGTGATTACTGTAGGGTCAATCCCTCCCCATCCGTCCGTCTGGGCGAAGACGCTCGCTATGTCTCAAAACTGAGTAAGGAGGCTTTTGGAGGTCTTCCGCTAGCTGAGCCGGATGCAGGGCTGAGAGGATGTTCTGGGCTCGCTCTACCCTGGGCCGGGATACGGGCCTCAGCTCTTCAAGGGCTCGTGGGTGAGCACCTCGTCACGCATGTCAAGCCCGTCCACATCCACGTTGTCGACTGCTTTCTGCTTCATGGAGGCTGTGTAGCATTCCCTGGCCACCCGTTGATCTCCTCGGACCATCCCTACTCCGTGTATGGTTGGGAATTTGATTATCATGTGGTATGCGGAGGGGATGGCTTTTATTGCGTTAAGAGAGGGTCTTCCTAACAACATGTTATAGGTCACGGGGCCCGATAATGAGAAATCTTGTTTGGTTTGCCGCCGCCAAGGCCTCCAGAGAGCACCAATGGGATTGAGCCCAAAGGCAACACCTTTCCCCGCAAAACCCCGCGCATGCGTGTGCTGACTGCCCGCTTTTCTCCCACGCCCATTTTATCAAAGGTCGACGCGAAGATGATGTCATGAACTGCTGTCAATTAGAACCCGATGAACCGCTTTGTTGGCCACACTGGCGCCAACTACCAAAGGGTCAGGCTATAGGGTGTTGGCATCCTCTAGATCCGAAATCGTGAGAATGTGATGGACATGTCGGTCACGAGTTTTGACAATTCACTTGTATTTATTTCCGTTGTCCCGATGTCGCAGATGGGCCTTCCGAGCCGAACTAGACTCTCCTCCTCCCAATCCCTCCGCGAGATCACATGGATTTCTCCAAGGGGTTGGTCAGGCTGAGTCGTCAGTTTACCAGGCGCATTGTTGAGTTGGGGCCTGTCTGGGTTTGATTCCTGGGCCTGACTTAGGCCTGATTCGGCTCCGACTTAGAGATATGAAACACGGAGGTATCCGCGCCGTATTGTTAGATTCATTTCTTAGAGGCAGGCGTTGTTCGTGCGATGTCCATAGTCCCTATGGACGTACGTTTGAGTTATCCCTTGTGGCGGGATTCAATTTTTACTGATGGCCAACTGAACTGCTCGCTTCGTACTTCATGGTGGACCCGTGATACCGAGGCCGCAGGGAGGAACCGCCGAGGAGAATAACGCTGCCGGGCCTTTTCGAATTGAGCCGGTGGGACCTGCACGATCCCCGAGGTTTTACGCCTTTTTGGGGGATCGTCCTTATCTTTCTTTAGGATGTTTCGAAAGCTTTGTCTTTTGTATTTCGCCCCGTTTCGCTTATCCATTGGCATTCACTCTTTTCTTTATGGGTGGAGGAGCTTCTTCTTGGATATGAGGGCTTTTCGCCGCTTATATACTTACTTTATGAGCACCTCGCCATGCTTGCTTTGAGGCCTTGAGGATGGAAAAACATCGATCCTTCCGATCGCACTCCTAACCCAAAGAATGAAAGCAAAGGATTGCGAATTTTTCATCTAGCATGTCTATCTTCAAGTGACCTTGCATGAATCTTGCACGCAGGACTCTCGTACTCTTCCCGTGAGCCTTGCTTGACTGGCCAATAGATGGTAATCCTGGTTTTCCTCGTACGTCCCGGCCCGACATGAAGTGGGAGACGAACGCAATGGATAGTTCCTTCCTCGAATTTATGATTGATGAAGGTGGAATTTATTAAACCGTGCCAAGGCAGCCTTTAGGTGCAGAAGGAAGCTACATCGTGATAGGTTCCGATATCCATGTAACTCCACGGATTTTTGTAAGTATTGAGGTGGTCGACCGATCTTTGATTCCATCACGCTTCCGCACAGGTGATTCACTTCGCTAAGGGTAGCGAGCACCCCTACGCGGCGGCGATTCAGTTTGGTCGCACTAAGGTGTCCATAGTGTCCGGGCGCGTCCTTAACCACCTCCTTCACACTACCGAGCTCTGCTGAAGACCCCAACCTATGCCCACGATCGCCTCCCCGCTCCCGTCGAGGTGATGTAGTTCTTCGCTCTAGACATGTCTCCAAGCATTGTTCGCTTCCTCTTCCGCAGGGCCACTGCGGGTCCATGCCCCCGGCTCGCGGACTCGTCGCATTATCTCTGGAATGTCGTGGACCGTGGTTGCCCTCATGGGGAATGCGCAGGACTCTTCCTGGTCTCGCCGTGATCCTTCGTGGATGCTGGTAAGGTGTCCGTAAGTTGTTCTAACTCTTCCATCGTGCATTAATTGACATGAGGCTGAGGTCACTCTGCTTCGTGATTGCCAGACATTTTTAATGCCCTAGGAGGTCCGCTTCTCCGCGCTTCGGGCGGATCTTAATCTCGCGGACGGGCCTTACTCCTACTGCCCGGGAAGTCGATACCATCGCGAATCAGAATCAAGAGATATAAAGGAACCGGCTGCTCCTAATAAACGGGCAAGACCGATGATGCTTTTAATGGACCGGTTAGAGTGTGGGTTTTCGCGGCCTGACCGATCGCCGACGGGTCGGGATGCAGGCGCCCTCGGATCAGTTCCATTGGCCGAGATAGATTTCCTGCATCAAGGATCCGCAGCCTCGCCGACCCCTTCTTCCTTTGTTTTACAGAGGAGGCTACGTCCGGAGCTCCCGTGTTAGATCAATCTGCGGCAAAGAATCCTACCTCACCCAGATAATCCAGACGTCAGATCCCAAATTTCCGCCAAATGATCCAGTCCGCCCAATGACCTCACACGCTCCACCCCGCCTGGTTGAAAAGGCATCATCAGCTTCTATTTTTATTTTTCTATCCCATTAAGCATTAAATTTGGTTGTATAACAAAATAAAATTTTACCCAAATTTACAATCTTTTAACTAGTTTTTTACACATTACTTTAACAATTTATGCTCCTATTGTTTGTGATTATTTATAGCATCATATTGTAAATAATATTTAATGATTATAAATTTGGGTAAAATTGAGAAATATCAATGCCATAACTGCTTTCTCAGATGAGTCTCTGAAAGAGTTGTCGTATATTTTTGGAATTAGATGTTGTGAATCAGAATTTCTTCCGTCTAACGCATCAATTTTGCTAAGATTCATACGAATAATGAAGTTGTCATATCGATTACTTTATTATTTGGTATGATGCTTAGGTTAGTGAATAAATTTTACTAAGTATCATGAACCGCATAATTTTACTATCCTATCAGTGGGAAATCGACGCATTTGGTTGTGACGGTTGATTAATTGCTCTTAACTGTGTAAGAGTCTTTTCATATTTATAGACTCTAGCATTTGATGATCACTTTTGTAAGTCATTTGGTAAGCCAAAGAATAGAGCAATTAACATGCCCTTATTTTACATGCATTTTTTTTACACTGCTCTCTTGTTTTTTTTTTCACGTTTGAGCTTTCCTCGGTTCTCTACCATCATGAAACTTAATAGGACTAATTACAAGCAATGGGTTAAATCTCTCATGATGAAATTGATGATTATGAAACTGAACTTGGCTTTGAAATTTGAAATTCCTCCAAAACCCACTATTAAGAGCTCTACAAAGTAGAAAAAGTTCTATGAGGACTGAGAGTATTCTAATAGTTGTTGTTTGATGATTATGGAGAACCATTTAGAGGACTCTATTTATGAAAGCATTACCAAGACTAAGAATGCAAATGAGTTCTTAGATGTTGTTGGTAAGAAATACACAAAGTTCTTGAAGAAAGAGAAGAATGAGCTTCTTAATACTCTTCACTCCAATTTCTATGATGAGATAAGTGGGGTATGAGGACATATTGATAAAATATTAGCTTGCTACAACAAGATTAAGACCGTTGGTATGGAGTTTGACTTAGATTATGTTGTTTGACTGATCATGGGGACTTTGCCTTTATAGTTTGACAACATTAGTCCAGTTATAATGCTTAAAATGAGCAATGGACCATTGAAGAGATGACTGTCACCCTTGCTAAAGAGGATGAGGATATGAAGAATGGAAGATCTAAGAGTATTTCTGTGATGACTACCCAAGGCATTAGGGGTCAGAAGAGAAAGTATCCTTATACTATAACTTCCAATGAGAAAAAGACTGTCAAGAAGCAGAATACCAATGCCAAAGGTAATGGCAAGAATGTGCCTTCCACTTCTAATGCCCTCAAGAATGGGGACTTTAAGGGAAAATGCAACTATTGCCACAAGTTTGGGCATAAAAAGACATATTGCCAAGAAGTTGAACACCGTATAGGAAAAAAAAGTTAATCATTGGGTAAATGTCTTTTTTGAATCCAATGTCATTAACGTGCCTTCTAATACTTGGTGGTTAGATAGTGGTGCTACTATTCACACTTGCAATTCTGTGTAGGCGATGATAAGCAAAAGGAGTCCAACTTGTCAAGAGTAGTACGTGTTCATGGAAGACGGCACAAGAGTTCAAGTTGATTTTTTTTTTGGAGTTGTTAGATTGTAGCTTATTACATAAATTTTTTTGGAATTGTAAAATGTGGCATTCAGACCCTCCATTAGGAGAAATTTTATATATGTACCTATTTTGGATAGACTTGAATATAGTTTTCTTGTTGGAACTGGAAAAGTTAATTTATATCGAGACTCTTTATTGATTGACAACGTAACATTTTATGAGAATCTTTACAGATTAGAGTTGTATAGTTTGCTTTATATTTCTCCTACTGTTAATACTGTTAGTAGCACCAAGCGTTTGAGATTGAATGAAAAGTTTTCTATTCTTTGACACAAGCGTTTGAGTCATATTTCCAAACATAGAATGGAGAGATTAATTAAGGATGCGATTCTTTCGGATCTTGATTTCTCAGATTTTGATATCTGTGTAGATTGCATCAAGGGTAAATTGACCGCCAAGATTAGGAATGTCAAGGCTGACAGATGCACTGAGTTGCTTAGGGTTATTCATATAGATATTTGTGGGTCATTCACCCTTACTGCTATGGGTAGCAACAAATATTTCATCACGTTCGTTGATGATTATTCCCATTATGGTTTTGTCAAGCTCATTCGAGAAAATTCTGACTCTTTGGAGGCTTTCGAAGCAAAAGTTGAGCTCTAACAAGGGAAGAAGATCAAAGTGGTTCATTCTAAGAGATATGGTGATTATTATGGTAGATATGATGAGATGAGACGCAATCTTAGACCATTTGTGAAGTACCTTCAGGAATGTGGCATTGATGCTCAATATACAATGCTTGGTACTCCTTAACATAATGGGATTGCGGAGAGGAGGAATCATACGTTCCTTGATATGGTGTGATATATGCTTATTAATTCCTTACTACCTGAGTTCTTGTGGGGTGAAGCTTCAAAAACTGCAGTTTATATTTTGAATCAAGTGCCTAGTAAGTTTGTTCTTAAGACTCCATATGAGCTATGGGCATATAAGAAGCCTAGTCTTTGTCACTTCCATGTTTGGGGTTGCAAGGTGGAAGTGAGACCGTACAACCAGCAATCAAAGAAACTTAATCCAAAGACCACCAGTAGGTACTTTATTGGTTATTGTATGGAATCAAGAGGTTCTGGGTTTTATTGGCCATCCCAAACCACCAGAGTGATTGAGTTAGATTGAGCTATCTATTTTGAGGAATACTAGTACAAGCCAAAAGCTAAGAGAAATTGTGTTCAAAGAACACCTAATTTTTATTCCTGTGCTTATTGCTTCCGCTACGGTAACTGGCCCTGTTGTTGACCATCATTCAATCACTACTCGTGATAATGAACCAATTGAGGAAGTAAACTAAGAAGCCCTAGATGTAGTCATGGAAATACCCTTGAGAAGGTCAAAGAGGGCTACTAGTACAAGTCAATTGTGTTCAAAGAACATCTAATTTTTATTCATGTGCTTATGGCTTTCGCTACGGTAACTAGCCTTGTTGTTGACCAGCATCCAATAACTACTCCTGATAATGAACCAATTGAGGAAGTAAACTAAGAAGCCTTAGATGTAGTCATGGAAATACCCTTGAGGAGGTGAAAGAGGGCACTTAGGCCTGCAATTTCAGATGACTACATTGTCTACTTGCAAGAGCATGAGTATGATGTGGGTGATGTATAAGTTCTGACTACCTTCAAAGAAGCCATTATTAGTCCTAAATCCAACTTCTGGATTTATGCAATGAAAGATGAGATGACTTCCATATCACAAAATAAAGTGTGGAGCTTAGTAAATTTTCGAGATGATTGTAGACTCAAGACTAAGTGTGATGCCAAGGGACAAGTAAAGAGATATAAAGCAAGATTAGTGGCTAAGGGTTACATTCAACGAAAAGGTATTGATTTAAAGGAAACCTTCTCTCCCTTGTCCACTAAAGACTCTCTATGCATTATTATAGCTATAGTGGCTCATTTTGTTTTGGAATTGCATCATATGGATGTGAAGACAGTTTTCTTGAATGGAGACTTGGTTGAGGATGTTTACATGTCTCAACCTTTTTGACAAAGTTGGTAAGGAACACATGGTGTGTAAACTTCACAAATCAGTTTATGGTCTAAAGCAGGCTTCTAGGTAGTGGTATCTCAAGTTTGATGAAGTTTTCACTGCCAACAGTTTTAAAGATAACTTCATCAATCAAGACATATATATGATGGTCAGTAGAAGCAAATACATATTCTTTGTTTTATATGTTGATGATATTTTTCTCGTAGCTATTGTGATATTTCGTACGCGCAAGTGCATGCGTCTTGAACAAGTAATAAAGTTGTAAATAGAGTGTCGATCCCATGGAGACTATGTCACACCCCCGATCCCGCTCCGACCCGATGGGCGAGTCCGAACAGGTTTCGGGGTGCGAAACCATATACTGGGACTCCTTATTTTTATAACCAACAATCATTTACAATTAAAAAGGAACTACCACCGGAGTGGTATCCATTAAAATTTATTCATATTTACTAAGTCCCATTTCTTATACAAATACACATATATATACAGATCTAATACAAACATCGTAGATCGCTGAACAAAGGCTGGTGGAGCACCTATCTCCGAGATGGTCTGCATCGCTGGTGTGGAATGTCCTCGTCCTCTTTAACTCCTTCAAGACTACACCTGATTGAACACCCGTGCTAAGCTTTACGCCAAGGGGAACATATAGACAATAACTAATTAATACACCGTTGTCACTGCCTTTTACATTTACTTTTACTTCTATGCAAATAACAATGTCTATTCTTATTTGACTTCTAACTCATCTCATATTATACATGTAGATTTTATTCTTTTTCAGATTCTATCTTTTTCTTGCTCATATTACTTCCCCCAGGTCATGCATTTTACAGTCAGAACTCATATCTACTACATGTATGATAGATCAAAACATATCCAAAGTAAACTTATACGTATACAATGGCAATTCAGAACAAATCAAATCATATCAATTTCATACGTTCAATCGTACCACATCAATAAGATAGACTCTTTATCACTATCACGACCAAGCCCTTAATCAACTCCCTTCAAATTACATTTCGTGATCCGGGGATGCCCGCAAATCATTTTAGTTTTCACATTAATTTTCATTTTCAAAAGTGTCGCGAATTTAATCCTCTACTTGACCCGACATGGATCTGTACCGGAGCCCTAAGCATCTCAAGCGTTAATCGAAACATTTTATCTCATTTTATTAAATTTTGTTTTTAGTGTCGCGAATTCGAACTCGATCACCTAATTGGCGGATCCAAGCTGAGCCCGGTTTACTTCCGCATTTTCTAATTATCTTTCCAAAACATGTTGTTTATGTTATTCTATTTCGTACCTTTTAATTAATCGAAAGTACTTTTTTCGGGGCAATCCCATAAACACTTATAATTTCAAAAGACCACACATTTACATTCAACAAAATACATTTACAAGATGATGCCTTTTTACTATGTCCGTGTAATGTAAAAGATACTATACAAATACACTTTTTAATACCATCGCTTTTCTCTCTCTTTTTCGGCTTGTGATTCCACATATGTTTATAGAATTTACATCCAATGCATAGACATTCACAGGAACTACTGTCATTATCCAAGAGTAATGTGATTTCACATTCAATATTACCGCTCACATATGACTATAGAATCGATATTTACGATAGATTCACGGTGAATCCCCGGTCTCGCCTGGCTATTCAATAGCAATGATTTCTCGCATTCAATTATTACCGCTCTACATATGGTTATAGAAGTCGACATTCACGATGATCTACTGTAACCCTGCCCTGTCACATTCATTAGCAATGTGGATTTCGTGATTCAATTATTACCGGTTTCACATATGTATTATAGAAGCTCTACATTCACGCATGCATTCGCCTTATGAATCCTCGCCCCGTCTCTGGTCATTCATTACAATGCGGATTTCGCACAGGACAACACTAAGTACTCGACGGCATCTACTGGTGAATCCCGTCATGTCTACTATTCAATTACATTTAAATCAATTTACTTTATGCGCACTTCTTATCGTCTAAATACATGCACACATGCATACGTGTATTTACATTTCGACAACAATCATTCCAAACTGTTATATATATACATATATATATTTCACAATTAACATTCATAACCGATCATAATCACATTTCAATTCTAATATCACCTTCAGATTATCTTTCAAAGATATACGAGAATCTATGTACATATTTCATATGCTCATTTACATATTCATTCACGTATACTCATTCATAAATGCTCATTCACGTGTTCATTCACGCATACTCATTCATATACACTCAGTAAATTCATTGACGTATACTCATTCATGTATACTTATTCATGAATTACTCATTCACATATTCAATCACGTATACTCATTCATATACCCATTTACGTATACTCGTTTCATTTGTTATCATTTTCTGGTTATATGTGATAATAATCATATATCACTTTAACCACATTATGTGTTCATGACATATTGCTCTCATGTTCACAATCATGTTTCAATTGCTTCTTATTTCAATTCTTCATAATCATTTTCATGTTTCATGAACATCTTTACATTTTTCATTTTCTACTTTTCTTGTTTCATGCCTTATTGTTATATGGCACTCATAATTCTTGTGTGAAGTATGATGTCTAGGAGATCACACCGCATTCATATATTCTCATTCTTTATGAATCTAGTTTACTTAGGAATTGAAATTAATTAAATTTGATTATCTAAATTTTTGAAGCAGGCATTTTCATGCCAAATTAGTTTGCTTACCCGGATTACACTAGAACAGTTTGTATTATCTACTTTTTGAGGTTCTAATCTCTTATATTTGACAGTGGTCTTTGTACTCATTTAAAGCTAAGGTTCTAAGGGTTCTATTCCAATTGAATCACCCACCCGATAATCAAATCAAGTTACGTCCGAAACAACCCGGATTCATTTATGTTCAAAGCTGGAACCAGAATTTGTCTTGCACATGGCCCTACTTGAGTGAATATTTCTGACCCTTTAGAGTCATAATTTGAAAATACTTTCTTTAATTTGGTTCTCCTTGAATTTCTATTTTACTTAGCCACTTGAATCACTCAACCTGATAAGAAATGAGCAAGTTATGGCCAAAATACTAAAAACTCCGGCCGAACAAAAGAAAACTGTAACAGTCCTACCGGTAGACTTAAGTTCTACCGGGTGATTCTGGCCAAAAATGACCGTACCGAGGTTCTACCGGTAGGACTTAACTCTACCGGTAGGACTCTCCGGCGCGCCTGCACGTGTGTTTTCTCACATTTTCATGTACTTTGATCCCCAATCACTTACCCTTCAAACACACATCAAAACACCTAAATTCATCTCGAATCTCTTTCTATGCAATTCCCCTTCAATTTCATATCTTTCATCAAACCCCTTCATGATTTTCTCTCTCTCAAAACCACTTTAACATGGGTTATAACCCATACAATTACCAAATAATAAATTTATTAGGTTTGTTCTAACTCCAAATCTCTTTTACCTTGCAATTAAACCATAAATCCAACCTCAAAGGAGGGATTCCATGTTTCTTGTGCCATTTAGAGTTTTGTTAACCCTAACTTCAATAAATCTTTGGTTAGATGAAATCCTAACAAACCCTAGGGTTCTAAAAATAAATAAATAAACTATTGGGAAATCAAACAAAACTATGGATCCTATTACTATGGCTAAGTATAGTAGTTTCCACACTTGTTACTTTTGATTCTCCTTCCTTCCTCTTCCTCTTCTTTCTTTCTTCTTCTCTTTTTTTGCTTTTCTTTCCTTTCATGGCTTTTGTCCCAAATTATAATCTCAAATTCTGGCCTTAAATCCCTTATATTTGCTAAGGCCATGTTTGGCCAATAAAAATCCATTTGCTTAAGCTTTATACTGCATTTGGTCTCTAATTTTCCTTTTTGAAAATCAACTTATGATATTCTAGTTTAACCCTCATCCTGTCTCCTTTATGACTTTCATATCCTTTTTAATAAATTACAAGATTGCCCTTTGTATCTTGTAAACTTTCCGGTCCCTCTATTTTATTTTCTCCAAAATTCATATTTAACTTTTAATATACCCTAAACAAGTCCGAAAACTGCTAGGGTATATTTCGGGATGTTACAGACTATGCCTATCAACTACTAATCTAGTCTAACCCTAATTTTGTTTGGATGAACGAAACTAGGATTGAGATTCGAATTATATGAACTAAGCATGCAAAGGAAACTCCTAAATTATCAAGAGAAACTAAGAATTACGAAATAATCAAGAGGAAACCAGGTTATGTCTACCAAAATCAATCTTAATGAGGCCCCAATCTAATCCAATGACACCAAAATCCTATATTGATGGTAGATTTATCAAATGCAATTGTTAATAATTCTCAAGCATCAACAATCTATTCCTAAAAACAGGTTATATTGCATCTCTTCCTGAAACTTTAGATTCTAAGAATGAATTAAGCCTAGAAATCCAATAAACCACATGCAAACCATAAATATCTCTATTCTCTTACATTCACATGATACTCCATCCATAATCCAAATGATTATCACTTCCCAGTCTCAAATCAATTTCAAGAACATGCCAATAGTGATCAATTATTTGCAAGTAATGAAAATCAAATGAAATATTCAATATACAAGAAAACGATTGTCATTGAAATACAAATCAAATAGTTAAACCATTATTCATGAATTTTCTACATCGTAGCCCTATAAAAATAACTTAGAACATCCTAAAGAAGATAGAAAATGAAAACATAAAGGAAAACATAGAGAAGAAAATAAGCAAATCTAGGTTTTGATGAAGAGTTTATTCATCTCCCTCGGATCTCTGGTTAGAGAGGCTTCAAGAATCATCCCCAATCATCCCAATTCAGTCTCCAAACCTTCTCCCCTTTAATCAGAACCCTAATGGCGGCTAATATACCAAACCTCACGTCAATTGAACCTCATTAAGGGTAATTAGGCTAAAAATGTAAAAAAAAATCCCACTCTTGGTGCTATGGAGCTACTATTGGGTGCTAAGGCGTCATGATCTCTGCATTTGGTAGCATACTGGGCATTGCATCTCCCAAGATGGGCGCTACAATGCCACCCTTGAGAGCTTCTTGTGACATCTCAATCACATTTGGTTCCTTTTTCATTAAGACTCACCAACATGTCTTCACATATAAAAATAAGTATGAAACATGTTAGAATGATTCATAAGTCTCAAAGAACTAGCAAATGTCAAGCTTAAAACATCATAAATTTAGGTATAAATAACACCTATTAGTAGCCAATGATATTGACCTATTGGTTAAGACAAAGCAGTTGTCTTTTTAGTTATTTTTTATATGAAGGATCTTGGGGAAGCATCTTATGTCTTGGACATGCAGATACTTCACGATAGACTTACTGAAAAGGTTCAATATAAAATCATGTTCTTCTAGTAAGACACCAATTGTAAAGGGTGAGAGTTTTTCAAAAGGCTAATGTCCTCATAATGATATTGAGAGAGATCATATGAAAGCAATCCCTTATTCTTCAATTGTTGGTAGCTCGATGTATGCTCAAGTATGCACATGTCCTGATATTGCTTTTGTTGTTGGCGTGTTGGGTAGGTATTTGAGTGATCATGGTCAAAGCCATTGGAAAACGACTAAAAAAGTTTTGAGATATCTTCAAGGTACAAAGGATCTCATGTTAACATATTGGCTTACGTCACTCTTGAGGTGATTGGTTTTAGTGATTCCAATTATCCAGGCTATATGGATGATAAAAGTCCACTTTTTTGTGGACAAGTTTTAAGCAGACACTTATAGCTTCTTCTACTATGGGGCAAGAGTATGCAGCTTGTTATGACGCTACTTGTCACGAAATATGGTTGCGGAACTTCATTTCAGCTTTGGAGGTTGTTCACTCCATTTCTAGACCACTGATATTGTTCTATGATAATTCTGCAACTGTAACTTTCTCTAGGAACACTAGGAGCACTTCTCGCTCCAAGCAAATTGATGTGAAGTTCTTTTTTGTTAAAGAGAAACTTACAAAGTCTCTCATTTTAGTTAAACACACGCATATGACTAGCATGTTGGTAAACCCACTAACCAAAGGCTTACCTATTTGTGTGTTTCAAGAATACGTCACTCGCATGTTGTTAGGAGCCTAAACCTTTTGTTTTAGTGGGAGCTTTTCATTTTCATGTATTTTGTTAGGAAATCTCATGCATTTTCGTTATTAAATGCACATTTTGATGTTTGTCATTATCTTGTGATTTTGTGTCATTTTGACTATATGAATGAAAGAATGATGTTTTTCAATCCATTGAATCAATACTCTTGTCATTGTATTGCTTTTTAATTAGTAGCACCTGGTAATGTGCGATTTATGCATAATCTCAATGTATTAATTTTATATGATTGGTTATGACTATGCAAATATCTTGAGGAATCATTTGAGTTATAATTTTGATTAGTAGCCCTTGATTATGCACAATTTATGCATCATCTATGTGTGTTAATTGTATATGATTGGTTATGGCTATGTAAATCTATTGTGAAAGCATTTGAGATATGTTTATGCCGTCTAAGTGGGAGAATGTTGGATTAATTTATTAATTATGTACTAAGTATAATCATGTTACAATTCTAATTGTGTAAGTATGCATATTAATTATGGATAATTTATGGGATGGTTTAATATTAACTAGCTTTGGGGCCAAGGTTTTATCTTCTCCCTTACTTTGGTAAGCTCATTAAATCAAAACCCAATTGTTCCCTTGTGTTATATATATAAAAGTAAATAGAGTCCTAGGCTTTTCAAGGGTTTTTGTAGAACACGCTTGGGGAGAAGGAAAGAGTTATTTTAACTTAATTTTTTTTGTGATTCTATCCATTGGTGTATTTGGGGAGACAAAATGGCAACCAACAATTCCAAATCTATGCTAGGTATGTTTTCTACAGACTATGAATGATATGCTTCTTTGTATAATTAAAGTTTTTATTTTATAATGTATTTATTGGCTATTATTGATTGTTGATAAATTGTTTTTGGCTCAAAAAATGCTCTTGATTTTGCAAAATAAACCAACAAACAAAACCTAAGTTAGACTTGCTTGAACTTTAAACTTTCACAAAAATATTTTAAGAGTTCATAAGAAAATATTTTCTACTTATTTCGAGCATTTAATGGTTGAAAACTTCTCAAAATATCATCGGTTACAATTTGTTAAAAGGTGGTCTAGCTAGATTCGTATGATTAGTTAAAGAAGATGTTAACCCTAAAACCTTTGCATCAACTTTGAGTTCCAATTGGTGGTAATGTGTACAAAATGATGGATTTGGTTAATCATTGATTGAGTTCCAATTGGCATGCCATAGAAAGTTAATTTCCATGTCTTTGTCTCTTGGGATAGTTTTGATGGAACTTGGAAGGCTTCACTCATGAGAAGGGGTCCATGAAATAACCACATTTTTGGCTTCTAACGTTGAGTTTCAATCTCTCTGAAAAACATGAAAAAAAAAAGGAGAAGGAGAGGGATTTTCAAATTATGAGAATGTAGCATACCCATGTCGTAAAACAGGGATTCGATGGGAACTTTAGTGGGAAACAAAGCCAACTACCTACATAGACACATATATTTCTTCCTTCTCTCTCCTTTGAACAACGTTATATATATTTGTTTCATTCTCAAGATTAGAGATATTGCTGTTTGCTGGGCAATTTAACCTTGGTTGGATTTACTGGACATTTTAACCGTGGTTGGATTTAATTAAAATTATATATATATATATATATATATATATATATATATATATATATATATATATATATATATATATATATATATATATATATATATATATATATATAAACCTCATTTGTAAATAACACCTTCAAAATTCTTGCTTATGAAACTTGTTTGTTCTAAATATGCTCACAAAATTTTAACTACTTCATAAGAATAAAAATTTCCAATAACATAAACTCTTACTTAAAGTATAACAATATATATGATTAAGCTAACATCTTCCAACAAGTTAAATTCTTCAAAGCTTTTGGTCTCAAAACATAACGTTCTAGCAACAAATCCTCCAAATTAAAGTTTACAAACATTTAATTCCAAAACAACAAAGTAGTCCAACAATCCTAAGTCTTTCAACAAAATACTAATTCAAAATATTTCTCTACATTCATCCCATTCACCCCGCATCACCCTCAAGTATGTCTAAGGTACTTGAAAATGATCGGGAGACAAGGAGTGGGCTAAAAAGCTCCAACAGCACTTTAATACACTTCATAGATTAAGTAATTTTGCACTCAAAATTGAAGATATAACATATTTTTCTTTTCCTCACAAATACTACAAAATCCTTGAATACAAGAAAATAAGAGATAAATATATTTCAAACCAGTGTTCATTATATTTTATACTTCTCAAACAAATCCATATCATAGTCAAATCCACCAATTTTTTCAAAAACATATATTGATGATTCTTAGAAGTATTTGTTTCAAATAAAATGTCAACTATTCTAACCCGTTGACGATGACCATTTTATCAACTACTATAACCTATTAAATGGGGCCATATTCATTGATCAAGGCCATATTTGTTAAGTTTATACTCATTGACAAGAGCAATATTTGTCAAGTTTATACTTATTGACATGAGCCATATTTTTCAATTTTATACCCATTGACAAGGGTCATATTTGCCAATTTACCTTAATTGTCAAGTTTATATCCATTGATAAGGGTCATATTTGTAAAGTTTTTATACCCATTGACAATGGCCATATTTATCAAGTTTATACTCTTTGACCGGACCCATATTTGTCAAGTTTATACCCATTGATAGGGGCCATATAAACTGGTGGAAACCTTAAAATCCGAATTTTGAGCAAGAGTAAAATGGTAATTTTTGGCCAAAACTAAAATAAATTTTTGATCTCGATGACGAAACGGTTTCACCGCTAGAATCGCCCCACGAAATCTTAGTTACCACGACTTCTCGACTCGGTGACAATCGGAATTTCACGCTCTTCAAGGCAATCGAGAGCCACACGACATGTGACAAGTGTCGAGTGGCTCATCGGTGACACATGTCAAGTCGTGAGCAAGCTTCAATAATGAGCTCAAGCATGGGCTATAGGTGACATGTGACATCATGTCATTGAAGGGCAATCCAGGGTAGATGGATAAGAGGATATGGAAATCCAAGAGCCAATGAGAAATTGACAAGTGGCAAGTGAAAGGACAGTTTCTAGCCCATCTTAGACCAAACAGTGTGATGGGAGAAAAGAAAAGAGCAGAAAAGAAAGAGGAAGAAAAAGAGAGAGTTTT
Organism: Tetrastigma voinierianum; assembly: GCA_016808115.1. Taxonomy (NCBI): domain Eukaryota; kingdom Viridiplantae; phylum Streptophyta; class Magnoliopsida; order Vitales; family Vitaceae; genus Tetrastigma; species Tetrastigma voinierianum. The sequence continues at coordinate 207,045 of JAEQBH010005319.1, read as the reverse complement.
AGAGAGAGAGACTTGTACCTCTCTCTCTAAATTTCCGACATGATCTGACCCGCAGTTTTCCGCGGAGCAAGAGGAAGAGTTCAACCTCATGGCAAGGGCTTCGCATAGAGACTGGAGTTGGGGAGTTTTGACAAAAACTCCAAGAGGTAGGGGTTTTCTCCTACTTTGTTTAATCCTTGTCTAAGGTCCATTCAAATGGCATGGGTTGTGTGAGGCCGTGAGTGGTCGTGTGAACCGTCCCAAGACTTTGGGACAAGCAGGTTTCGAGATTTCGGGACTATTTACTACCCAGTGGACTCCGGCTTGGACTAAGTAATCAATTCAGTGCCATTTTGATGTTAGAGTTAAAATAAATGAAGGTGTGGTTGTCTTGCCCTAAGGGGAATGTTTGGTTATGTTTTGAACCATGGGAAGCTGCCATATTGTAGTAGTACACATTAACCGGACTTTAGAACTGGTTTTTAGGTAGGAAATAAAAAGGTGCCTGGGTAAAGGAGTCCTTCAAGTAAATTGTACCACACCCGCTGGAACTTGATGTTGGGGCTTTGAATTTCAAATCAAACCCTCAGAAATTTCAAGTTATGGTCCATTTACCAGAACAGTTTGCTTGAAGGGCTGTCCGGCTGGGTTAGCCGGCCCCGGATGGGTTCAGCCAGCCCCGGATGGGGTCACCTGTGATGTGGGTCTACCTGATGGGTTAATCTGACGGGTTCCGGTCCATAGATCATGCATGACCTCCAACTTCGGAAGGTCATAACTTCTTCGTCTGAACTCCGTTTTGAGTGTTATTGGACTCTATGGAAAGCCTATTAAGTCAATATTGCATCCATGTTCCTGTAGGGGACATTAGGCAATTGGTCTGGTTAGTGCCAGCCCGTTAGTTCTGGTTGGGTAGTCTAGCCGGGTAGGGCTGCCTATTTTAGGTGAGACCTCCAACTTCGGAAGGTCATAACTTCTTCGTCCAAATTCCAATTCGAGTGTTCTTAGACTCTATGGAAATCCCATTGAGTCAAGATTGCATCCATATTCCTATGGGGGACATTGGACAATCAGGTCGGTTAGTTCCAGCTAGTTGGGTAGGCTAGCCGGGTAGGGCTACCTATTTAGGTGTGACCTCCAACTTCGGAAGGTCATAACTTCTTCGTCCGAATTCCAATTTGGGTGTTCATGGACTCTATGGATGCCCATTGAGTCAATATTTCCTCCATGCTCCTGTGGAGGATATTGGGCAATCGGGTCGGTTAGTGCTGGCCAGTTAGTGCTAGTTGGGTAGGCTAGCCGAGTAGGGCTGCCTATTTAGGTGTGACCTCCAACTTCGGAAGGTCATAAATTCTTCGTCCAAATTTCGATTCAATTGTTCTTAGACTCTATGGAAATCCCATTTAGTCAAGATGTTAGCCATATTCCTGTGGAGGACATTGGGCAACCAGGCCGGTTAGTGCCATCCAGTTTGTGCTGGTTGGGTAGGCTAGCCGGGTAGGGCTGCCTATTCATGTTTGACCTCCAACTTTGGAAGGTCATAAATTCTTCGTCCGAATTCTGATTTGAGTGTTCTTAGACTCTATGGAAAGCCCATTGAATCAAGATTCCATCCGTGTGTATATGGAGGGAATTGGGTATGGGAGCTGGCCGGAGAGGGGCTCCTAGGAAAGTAAGGTAGGTTGTTCGGGTAGGACTGCCTATTCATGTTTGACCTCCAACTTTGAAAGGTCATAACTTCTTCGTCCGAATTCCGATTCGGGTGTTCTTAGACTCTATGGAAATCCCATTGAGTCAAGATTCCAGTCATATTCCAATGGAGGGTATTAGGTACTGGATCTGGCCGGAGAGGGGCTCCCGGGCAAGTAAGGTAGGCTGTTCGGGTAGGACTGCCTATTCATGTGTGACCTCCAACTTTGGAAGGTCATAACTTCTTCGTCCGAACTCTGTTTCAGGTGTTCTTAGACTCTATGGAAATACCATTGAGTCAAGATTCCATCCATATGCCTATGGAGGGTATTGGGTACTGGATCTGGCCAAAGAGGGGCTCTCGGGCAAGTAAGGTAGGCTATCTGGGTAGGACTGCCTAGTCATGTGTGACCTCCAACTTTGGAAGGTCATAACTTCTTCGTCCGAACTCCGTTTCGGGTGTTCTTAGACTCTATAGAAAGATAATTAAGTCATTATTCCATCCATATGCATGTGGAGGGCATTGGGTAATAGATCTAGCCAAAAGGGGCAATCAGGTAGGTCGGGTAGGCTAGCCGGGTAGGGCTGCCTATTCTTGTGTGACCTCCAACTTCGGAAGGTCATAACCTCTTCGTCCGACCTCGATTCGGTGTTCTGGACTCTACGGAAAGCCCATTGAGTCAATATTCCAGATAAGTGCCTATGGAGGGCATTGGGTGATCATAACCTTGCTGTAACTGATGTTTTGCACCGAGTATGTAGGTTGCTTAGTTGTGTCAAGGTGAATAGTCGGGTTTTAACATGACCATTGCATGGCATGTGGTAGGCTGTTGTAGGTCGTTATATGTAGGAAAGTTTGAACTGGAAACTGAAAGTTTCTAGGTTTTAGGGTTGTTTGATGTTGTATGGATGATTGGAACCAAATCGTTCATGATTGTGAAGGGGCCTGTGGAGGTGTTCTCGTTGATGGGTTCAAGATCGCGACTCATTGGCAAGGCATGTTTCAGATGAATAACATGCGGGCAGGAGTATGACATGTTAATGCATGCTTGATATATTAACATGAATTGCTTGAAATGGCATAATGCATTCCATATGCCCCTGGGCAACCTAGAAATAGGTGCACATGATGGTATGGAAAGAAAGAAAATGGAAAATGGTTGTGAAAGGAATTTCGCGGAAGATTTTCTCCGAGAATCGGGCTGAGATCGTCCAACACCACGTTAGGAGGAGCCCATGAATTGTTTCGGAAAGTTATCCAAGAAATTCGCCTCAGAAGGTAGTCCAATATTTTTACCGAAACTCAGTAGTAAGTTTTCGAGAACAAAAAGCTTTTATTTTGAAAACTGTATTTTGCTCGCATTTGGCTTAGGCATGCATGAGGGAGTCAGCGAGGGCTCGAGAAGTGGGAAAGGGTGAGTCGTATTCTCATCCATATCATGTAGACATTCAAGTAGGATCATGTATTTGCTTGAATGTGTTTATGTTGAATCATTGCATGTGCACTTAGGTGGGGAGTAACCCATGTAGGAGATTATCACTATTGGGCATTGCTCACCATGTCGAGGGATCATTATTTCAGGTACAGGGAGTTTTCGGGAGGACGACGCTCATTAGAGGCTGCTTTAAGAAGAAAGCCGGGTTGTGGCTTTGATATGTAAATTGTAAAACATGTATTAGAAATCCTAAATTTTAATATATGTTGTATTAAGAGTGAGGTAATCAACTCTTGAACTATTGTAATATAGTTGGTTAGATTTTTGGTGAGTATTAATGTATGGGTCTCATAATATGAGACATATGTTTTCCAGAAGGACTAAGCAGCACCCGACAAATGATCGGCCACATAAACCAAAGTCAATTCTTTCTTCATGTTTCCAATTTGAACAAAATACAAAGGTATATCTCCATAACTTCCAGTCTTTACCATAAACATTCTCAAATCCATTTTTCATACAGAACACGTATTTGATTTAAATAAATAGAAAATTCCAAAACTCGAATCACATATACTAGAAAAATATTATTTTTATAGGAAAAACTATATTAATCTTCCTTACCTGGTATTCCAAGATATTAGCAAACCAAGAAGTCTCAAAAGAGTCACAAATCACTTGAATAATAAGAACAATATCCTATTAGATAAAAATAATATCTTTTCATGCTCATAGGTTTTATATTTTCTACTTTTTCTTTTCTAGGAACCTAAAATATTTAAACCTAAAAATCTCAATGGCTCTTTTGTTTGAGGATTTAAATAAATTTCAGGGGCTTTTTCCCAAGAAAGAGCCCTAAATGATTTCACTGTTTCAAAATTTCAATTTTATCAAATTTTAATCTCCAAAATTAGATCTTTTACCATAAAACATGATTTTAGGTTGAAATCCCCAAATCTCTTATGAGCAAATGGTTCTTTGTAATTTGTAGGGAATCCTCTAGGGTTTCAAATCCATAGTTTGATAGTTAAAGAACTACTAAAATACATCAAATACCAATTCCTAAAAAAATTCTCAATATTATGTCTTTTTTACATTTCTAGGGTTTCATATTTTGAAACTTTGGGAAACCCTTAGTTTTCAAATTTAAGATTCTAGGAGTAAGAAAATCACCCCAAATATATCAAACATCATACCCAAACCAAGATTCTTGATTCTATGTCTCCTAGTCATTTCTAGGGTTTCATATTTCAAGTTTTAGAAAGCCCTAGGCTTATAAATCTAAACATTGGAAAACCCTAGGCTTACAAATCTAAACATTGGAAAACCCTAGGCTTACAAATCTAAACATTTGAAAATCGCAACTACCAAGAGTAAGAAGAGGAAATGAAGACTTACTTAAGATTGATATTTCTTGAACCTTGAAATCCCCTTTTTGAAACCCTAGCTCAACTCTCCTCTCCTTGAGAGAAAAAAAAATGAAGAACAGTTAGGATGTGTAGAAAAAATCTTTAATAGAAAAGCATCTCTAGATTTGTTAAGAGCCCCTCCCAACTTTGAAAAATTACAGGCCCCCTATCTTTTTTTCCCTTTTTGTTTTTCTTAAAATTATGGGTATTACATTTTCCCTTACTTAAAAAAAGTTTAGTCCTCTAAACTTGATGTACCTAGGTTATAAAAGATGTGCGGGTACTTTTCCTTTATCTCGCTTTCTAACTCCCATGTTGCTTCTCGTTCTTCATGTTTACTCCATTGAACTTTTACTAGTTTAACAATTGCTTTACGAATAACCTTGTCCATAGTATCAACAATCCGAATAGGATATTCATCATAAGCCAAATTCTCATCCAACTTAATTGGCTCAATATCTACCACATGAAAGGCATCATAAACATATTTCTTTAGTGATGATACATGAAACACATTATGGATTTTTTCCAACTTTAAGGGCAATGCTACTCGATATGCTAAGGCACCAACTTTCTCAAGCACTTCAAATGGTCCCACATATCGAGGACTAAGCTTTCCTTTCCTCCCAAATCTCATTACATTTTTCATGGGTGATACTTTTACGAAAACATGATCACCCACATGAAATTCCAATTCTTGCATCCTATTGTTTTCATAGCTTTTATGCCGACTTTGTGTTGTTTTCAACCTTTCTTGTATTAGTCGAATCTTTTCTGTAGTTACTTAAACCAAAACCCAAAAGTTTCCTTTCACCCACATCATCCCAACAAATTGTGGATCTACATTTCCTACCATAAAGAGCCTCATATGGTGTCATCCTAATAATTGTTTGAAAGTTATTATTATGAGAGAATTCCACCAAGGGCATATGGTCTTCCCAACTACCTCCAAAATCCAATACACATGCTCACAACATATCCTTCAAAATTTGGATTATTCTTTTTTATTGACCATTTGTTTGCGGGTGAAACGCAGTACTAAAGTTCAATTGGGTTCTAAGAGCATTTTGTAGGCTTCTCAAAAAATTGGAGGTAAAACGGGTGTCCCTATTTAAAACAATGGACACCGAAACCCTATGTAGTCTAATAATCTCTTTAACATACAAGGAGGTTAACTTATCCATTATAAAGGTAGTTCGGATTGGTAAGAAGTGAGCTGACTTTGTCAATCTATCAACAATCACCCACACTACATCATTACCTCCCAAGGATTTGTGTAAACCTCAACAAAACCATGGTATATTCTCTCCCACTTCCATCTCAGAACAGAAATGGGTCATAGCTTTCCCCTAGGTCGTTAATGCTTAGCTTTCACTTGTTGGAAAATAAAACATTGTGCTATAAACTTCACAATATCACGTTTTAGTCTAGGACACCAATACAATTGCTTCGTATCTCTATACATCTTCGTTACCCCCAAGATGAACTGTAAATCTAGAGTTATGAAAATCTTTTAAGAGTTCTCTCATCAATCCCTCAACATGAGGAATGCACATCCTATTCTTGAACTTCAAAGTATCATTATCCATAAATACAAAATTAGATTTGTCCCCCTTTCTCACCTTATCCACGATGGCTACTAACTCTGGATGATCCTTTTGTAAAGACTTAATCTTCCCAATTATGTCTGGTTGCACATTAAAATTAGTCAATAAGACTCTAGGTTTCGAAACTTGAAATTGAGCATGCTATGATCTCAAAGTTGACACGGATCCATATGAATTTATGCTCAAGGAGTTCAATTGTAGTCTTTAAAATGCTACAATTGTAGTCTTTAAGGAGTTCAATCCACCTTCTCTGTCTCATATTTAACTCCTTTTGGGAGAATAAATATTTCAAACTTTTGTGGTATGTATAAATCTCACATGTCTCACCATATAAGTAATGTCTCCAAATCTTAAATACAAAAACCATAGCTGCCAACTCTAAGTCATGAGTGGGGTAATTTTGCTCATATGGCTTCAATTTCATGGGTGCATATGCCACCAATTTCTCATGTTGCATGAGTACACAATCCAAACCTTGACACGATGCATCACTATAAACAAAAAATCCTTCTGAACTAGAAAGAATAATCAATACTAGAGTGGACATTAACTTATTTTTCAATTCCTCAAAACTACTTTGACACTCCTTGCTCCACACAAACTTTGCATTCTTTTGAGTGAGTCTAGTAAGTGGTAGGGAAATTTTTGGAAAAAGCCTTCAATGAAGCGTCTATAAAGTCCAACCATACCCAAAAAGCTTCTAATCTCAAACATTATGGTAGGTCTCTTCCAACTCAACATTGCTTCTACTTTGCCCGAGTCTACTGAAATTCCATCCTTGGAAACTACATGGCCAAGAATAGAAATTTGATCAAGCTAGAACTCACACTTCTTAAGCTTAGCAAAAAGTTGGTGCTCCTTTAGGGTTTGAAGAACAACATGTAAGTTCTTCTCATGCTCTTCTTTATTGTTTGAATACACTAGAATATCATCTATGAACACCACCACAAATTGATCCAGATAAGGTTTAAAAACCCTATTGATTAAATCCATAAAAGCAACTAGGGCATTAGTCAAACCAAATGGAATCACTAAAAACTCATAATGCCCATATCTAGTACAAAAAGCAATCTTTAATATGTCCTCACCCTTCACCCTAAGTTGATAATACCCAAATCTAAGATCTATCTTAGAGAAAACACAAGACCCTTGTAGCTGATCAAACATGTCATCAATCCTAAGCAATGAATATTTGTTCTTAAATGTCACCTTATTCAACTCCATGAAATCAATACATAATCTCAAAGTCCCATCATTTTTCTTAACAAAGAGCACTGGGGCTCGCCATGGTGATACACAAGGTCTAATAAAACCTTTATCAAGCATTTTTTGCAATTGTGTTTTTAGATCATTGAGCTCTAAAGAAGCCATTCGATAAGGTGCTTTTGAGATAGGAGTCATCCCTGACACTAACTCATTGGTGAATTCAACTTCCCTTTTTGGTGGTAGTATAGGAAATTCCTCAGAAGATACATAGGGATAATCTTTTACAGTAGAAATATCATCCAACTTCACATCCTTATCATTTTCCACAACATAAGCCAAATATCCTTGGTAACCTTTCTTGAGTAAGGATTGAGCCTTTATAACTAAAATCAATTGAATAGAAGTATGGCTAGAGCTCCTTTCAAAACAAAATTTAGGTTGTCCTGGAATATGAAAGGTTACCCTCTTAGCAAAACAACCAACTAATACATGGTGAGTTGCTAGCCAATGCATTCCCAATATGATATCAAAATCATGTAATTGCAATAATATCAAGTCCACATGCAGTTCTCTACCCCTAAAAACAATACTATCATTCTTAATAACTCTGGTAGCTGAAAAGGATTTCCCAATTGGTGTCGAGACAACCCTATATCAAATTGTAGCAAGCTAGTAGATAAACCCAACAAATCAACAAGAGAAGTAGAAATAAAAGAATGGGTAGCTCTTAGATCAATAAGCACTCTAATTGGTTGGGAATGAAATTGAATAATACCTATGAGAACGTTTGGTGAGGCTTTAACATCTTTGTTTGTCATGGAAAACACTCTCCCTTGGGTCCTTGGCATAGGATTTCCTCCATCTGGTTTCTGTGCTTGAGAATTCTTTATTTGTCGGCAATCTCGAACAAAATGACCATGTTCACCACAGTTAAAGCATGCACCAATCTCTTTATAGCATACAATACCACCATGTTGCTTACCGCACTTACTACATGGAGTGACCTTGTTTTTCCCTACTTCTGAGTTGGTATGACAACCTTATCTCATGAAGTACTTAACATTTTCTTTGTTTGAACACCTTGAGGATAATTAGAGATACTTCTCTTGTGTTGCTCCCTATACTGTTGGAGTTCTTTGGCACTCCTTTTCTCTAGGAGGGCACTCTCTGCTACTTCTGTGAAGGGAGATCTTATCCTTCAAAAATGGACCCAAACCTTCTTGAAAACAGAAGGCTTTCCGTTCCTTAGTAGGTATAAGGTCGGAGGAAAAACGGGACAACTGAGTGAATTTAGTCTCATACTCTGCAACTGTCATATTGCTATGTCTTAACTGTATGAACTTGGATTCTTTTCGACAACACACACTCCTTGGGAAGTATTTTTGAAGAAGACTTCCTTAAACTTATCCCATACTAATGGTTCCCTCATTCCCAAAAAGCCTCTTCCTCCATCCTCCACCAAATATTATACTCATGCGCAAGTATAAAAGTAGCAAACACAAATTTTTGCGTCTCAGAGCAATTCAAAATATCAAAGTATTTTTCAAGATCAAGAGTATAAAATCCAAGTAAATTTGAAATTTTTCGAAAAATGGCAAAATAGTAAATTACCGATATAGTATATGCTGCATGCATGGAATTTTCTAGATCTCAGATGACAAAACAAACTTCACCGTTGGATTCCTCTTGCAAAATATAGTTATCCAGACGAATTTCATTGAATTCCGAGATAATTGGAAATTTTCACAAATTTCGAGGCGATGGGTGTCCTGTAAAACCCAAAAAAAGATTTTGGGAAATAATTTAAGTAAAGTTCATTTAAAATAATTTTAATTTGAACTTGAACCGGGACGAAATAAATCATTTCAGAGCAGAGATAGACCCGGGCAAGGGTGGACACGTGGCGCAACATGGGTCACTCCCTTAACTTAAAGTTAAGTTAGAACAAAAAAAGGGGATTAGGGCACAGGAGAGCTCATTTACCGTTTTTGGCCGTGGGAGAGAAAGAGAGAGGAGGGAGAGAGCACCAAGCTTCTTTCTTCGATCTACGGAGTTCCGTCGGTTGAATTTCGTCGGGCTAAGGCTTAAAGTTCATCGCCTTGACGAGGGGTACACGTACATACCGGAAATGAGGGATTTCACAGAAGATCCAAATGAGGAGATTTCAGGAAATGAAATATTTCGGGCTAGGAAGGCTTCCTACTTGTGTTTCTACGCTTCAAGAGGTAGGGATTCTTCATACCTTGGTTTATTTTCCACCTTTGGGTTGAGAAAAAGGGGTTCTTCGTTTAAGGGTTTGTTTGGGCGAAGAAAAATGAAATTTTTGAAGTTCCAGCGATGTTCTTCACCTAGGTAAAGAGAGCTTCACCTAAGCGAAGGCATGAAGCATATCTTGGAAGTTTGGCTCTTCATCTAGGTGAAGGAGGACTTGCCTAAGCGAAGGGATTTGCCTAGAAGAGGGTGTGGTTCGCCCAAGCGAACCTTGAAGTAGGATTTTGTGAGGCATTGGTCCACCTAGGCGAAGGTGAGCTTCGCCTAGGCAAACCTGAGGGTCCCAAGGCAGAATTACTGGGAATTGTTTGAAGCCGGTGTTAGGGCTTGTTTGGGGCCTGTTCTATAGCTTGCTTTGTGGACTATTGTGGGTTGTTTTGTGGGCATATCATATGCCCCAATTTGCCTTAAGATTAAGTGTGTCATTGCTTGCCTTTGTAATGACATGTTGATTGTGTTGATGTGATAAAATGTTGATAAGTTTGTGCAAATGTATTGACATTGATGTGTGTTCATTTGGAAATTATATGCATATTAACATAATTGTCCATGATGCATGGTTTAATTTGTCCATATGGCATGCTTTGCATATGGAACATGGTATTAACATGCAATGGCACATTGCCTTGCATATACACGGAAGCATCACATCTCATGGGTGTGAGTGCATGGTTGAAAATCAACACTACGCTTGGTGATTGATTGAGTGGGCTCGATACCGTTGGATGAAGTCCAACAGAGTCGCACGGTTGCATGAAATGGTAAAGAAAACTTGTGTCGGGTAATAGCAAGAAGGGTAGATTCTCCCTAGGGTGAAACTAGTTTAGACACTCCTATGGTGAAAGTCCAAAAAGTGTTGGAAGGTGTGCAAAGCCTATGGTGAGACCTCAGAAATTTGCTGCCCATAAAAGACACATGAGTTTTGTAAATAAATTATCATTAAGGTGTAACATCCAAAAATATTTTGGTTTGAAAACAAATGAATTTGTTTTGTAAAATGATCATTGGATGTAATCAATAAATTATGGATTTTATCACACATTGGCACTGCATTATGTGGTGGGAGTCGGTAAAGACTCGGTTATGTTGGGAGTCAATAAGGACTCGGGTATGGTGCATGAGTGAGTCTCATCTCATTTCATGGCATGACATGTAGAATTCCAACCTAGGATTGCATATCTTGTTTGGAATTGTTGATGTGAATGTAAGGTGAACATTACATCTGCACTTAGGTGGGGAGTAGCTTATGTAGGAATTTTCTCTACTGGGCGTGGCTCACCCTATATGGGATAATATTTCAGGTGCGGAAAATGCGCTGGTGGGCGGTTCTCATCCTGAGCCGTGAGAGAGAAGAAAGCCAGTTTGTGGCTTTGTGATCATTTTTGTAAAATGTTTGAAGTAAATTCATTTTGACATGTATAAGTGTATTTTATGTAAAGGAGTGTGATTAAACTCAAAATGGACTATTGCTAATATAGTCTTGTTGGTTTGTAAATAAAAATGGAGGAATGGGCCCGGAGTGGTCATTCTAAATGGATCCCAGTGAATGGAACATGAAGACGTGGTATCGTGTTACTCAATATCCACAGGTATTTATGTGGGTTGATAGGTAATTAATGGGACCCCCGGGTTTTGGGGCATCACAAAGAGTCCATGATTCAGCCACTATTGGATCATACTCTCCCTTGAAAGTAGGAGGATAGAACTTCTTAAACTTCTCAAAGGTACTCCCACTAGTCATAGATGATTGGCCTTGTGTTTGACTCTTAGAAACCTGAGCCTATGCTTCAATAGCTTGAACTTGAATTTCTGTAGCACATGTTTGAATCTCAATCAATCTCTCCCAATTACTTAGCATTTGAGCTATTCCTTCAATTGTTGGAGGAGAATACGAAAGTAGTTCTTCAATAAAACTAATTGCATATGTAAATAAAAATAATAATAAGAATAATAAGAATAATGATAATAATAATAAAAATAATTCTCGTCACTTAACCTAACCCAACCCAACCCATCTACTGTAACAGTCTATAGGATCCTATCCTTATGCTCTGATACCATTCTATAACACTTTAAACTCCAAACTAAGGATGTTATTGTCAATTTAAATAAAAGGTTCTAAAACCTCACTTGTAAATGGCACCTTCAAAATTCTTGCTTATGAAACTCGTTTGTTCTAAATATACTCACAAGATTTTAACTACTTCATAAAAATAAAAATTTCCAATGACATAAAGTCTTCCTAAAGTATAACAATATATATAATTAAGTTAACTTATTCCAACAAGATAAAATCTTCAAAGCTATAGATCTCAAAACATAACATTCTAGCAACATAAATCCTCAAAATGCAAGTTTACAAACATTCAATTCCAAAACAACAAAGTAGTCCAATAATCTTAAGTCTTCCAACAAAATACTAATTCAAAATATTTCTTGACATTCATCCATGTTTACCCCAACATCACTCACCACTAAGGCCTAAGGTACTTGAAAATGATCAACAATAAGGAGTGAGCTAAAAGCCCAATAAATAATTTTAATACAATTTCATAGATCAAGTATTTTAAAATTCTCAAAATTGAAGATATATCATATTTTTATTTTCCTCATAAATCCCATAAAATCCTTGAATACAAGAAAATAAGAGATAAATATATTTCAAACCAATGTTCATCATATTTTATATTTCTCAAAAAAATCCACATCATTGTCAAATCCACCAATTTTTCAAAAACATATACTCACGATTTTCATAATATTTGTTTCAAATAAAATGTCAACTATTTCAACCGGTTGATGATGCCCATTTTGTCAACTACTATAACCTATTGACTGGGGCAGTATTTGTCAAGTTTATACCCATTGACCAAGAACATATTTGTTAAGTTTAGACTCATTAAAATGGGCCATATTTTTTAAGTTTATACTCATTGACAAGGGTCATTTGTAAGACCCCAAGAAAATTCTAACTTTATGAAAAATGATAAAACAGTAATTTTGCTCAAAATCTGTAATTTTTCTAGATCTCAGATGATGAAACGGACTTCACCGTTGGAATCGTCTCGCGAAATCTAGCTACCACGTCGAATTTCGTTAAATTCCGAGACAGTCGAAATTTCACATTTTTAGAACACGCTCAAATTAGTTCGAGGCAGCGAGCGCATTTGAGTGACTTCGAGATGAGACCGTGTGAGTGGATAGGTAGTCAAGCATGAGGAACTCAAGTGTGGGGCCATGAGGACACATGACATGTGTCATTGGAAGGGAAATCATGTTAAATGGATAAGGGATAAGAGGTAATCCTAAATGCAACCCAGTGATAATTAGACTGAGTGGCATGAGAGGACAATTTTCTGCTCGAAGGCTTAAACGTGATTAGATGGGGAAAGAAAGAAATAGAGAGAAAAGAAAGAGGAAAGAGAGATGAGAAATTATAGAGAGAGAGAGAGTCTACCTTCTCTCTAGATTTTAAATGTCGGTCGATTGAATTCGAACGAGCGAAGCAAAAAGTTGATCCCCACACGCGAGAGAACACGTGTAGACACTTAGATTTGTGGAGTTTCAACGACTCCACGAGGTAGGGGTTTTCTCCTACTTGCTTTATTCTTTGGATAAGAGTCATTTGAATGGATGGGGATATCTTGAGGCCTGGATTGCCATGTTTTCAGTACCAAAGATTGGGATTGAGTGAGGAAATCCCTAGGTGGTCGTGGATAGCTCGAGACCATGGGTTCGACTGTTCATGTGACCTTGTGGGTTGTTGTGTGCTATTTATGTGATTCTTTGGGTGGGTCCAAGATGGACTACAAAATTGTTTATTAGCCCATGTGAGCTAATTTTATGTGTTATTGCTATGAATGAATAACATGTTGTTGTGTGTTAATTTTTGTTAATATTTGCATGATTGATCTATTAACATGTGTTGTATGAAAATGACATAATGCATTTCATATGCATTGGGGAACCCTAGAACAGTAGGTGTGAGTGCATGACATGAAATACTTCGGAGGGTTGTCCAATAATTTTATTGGAAAGTTGTCCGAAGAATTGTGTTGGGAAATCGTCCAACAATTCACGTCGGAGGGGCCCATGAATTGTTTCGGAAAGTTATCCAACAAATTCACCTCGGAGGATTGTCTAATGTATTTATATCGGAGGGTTGCCCACAAATAAAACAAATCTTTTGTTTGGAAATGGTTTTCATACATGGCATAAGCATGTGTAAGGGAGTCGGTGAGGACTTGAGACGTGATTGGGCATGTAGACATTAGCAGTAGGAATCAGCCAAATTCTAAAGCAGATGTGTGTGTTTTCCATTACATGAATACTTAGGTGGAGAGTAACCCATGTAGGAAAATATCACTACTGGGCATTGCTCACCCCGTCGTGGGATCCCCATTTTAGGTACATAGAGTATTCAAGAGGACGACGCTCACTAGAGGCCGCTTTTGAGAAGAAAGCTGACATATAGCTTTGATTTTATATTTTTGTAGAACATGCACTAAACATTTTGATTTATGCATGTTTGTATAAGAGTGTAACTAACTCTTGAAACTATTGTAATATAGTTGATTATATTTTGATGAGTATGGATGTATGGGCCCGATGTGACCATTTTTAATCATGTATGAGTCTTATGATATGAGACACACAGGTTTTCGCAGGTTGACGGTGGTCAACGGGACCCCCGGTTTTGGGGCATCACAATATTTGTCAAGTATACCTATTGACAAGAGTCATATTTGCCAAGTAAATACTCATTGACTGGGGCAGTATTTGTCAAGTTTATACTTATTGACATGAGTCATATAAACCAAAGCCAAATATTTCTTCATGTTTCCAATTTCACAAAATACAAAGGTATATCTCCATAACTTCTAGTCTTTACCATAAACATCCTCAAATCCATTTTCCATGTAGAACACGTATTTGATCCATTCATGTGATTTAAATAAATAGAAATTTTCAAAACTCATAATCACTAATACTAGAAAAATATTTTTTTATACGAAAAGTTGCATTAAACTTCCTTATTTGGTATTCCAAAATATTAGCAAAACCAAGAAGCTTCAAAAGAATCACAAATCACCTGAATAATAAGAACAATATTCTATTAGATAAAAATAATATATTTTCATGTTCATAGGTTTTATATCTTCTACTTTTATTTTCTAAGAATCCAAAATATTTAAACCTAAAAACATCAAAGGCTCTTTAGCTTGAGGATTTCAAACAAATTAGGGCTTTTTCCCAAGAGCGTCAACATCACCAAAAATTTCCAATTCTATCAAATTCTTAATTCCACAAAAAATTGGGTTTTTTTTACCATAAAACATGATTTTGGATTGAAATCCCAAATTTATTATGAGAAAATGGTTTTTTGTAATTTGTAGGAAATCCTCTAGGGTCCAAAGTTTGGTAGTCCAAGAACTACTAATATACATCAAATTCCAATTCCCAAACAAATTTATCAATATTATGTCTTTTTTATATTTCTAAGGTTTCATATTTTGAAACTTTAGGAAGCCTTAAGTTTTCAACTTTAACGTTCCAAGAGTAAAAAAATTATCCAAAATATATCAAACATCAAACCTAAACCAATATTCTTGATTCTATTTCTATGCCTCCTAGTTATTTCTAAAGTTTCATATTTTAAGTTTTAGAAAACCTCCGGCTTACAAATCTAAACATTAGAAAACCTTAGGATTACAAATTTAAACATTTGAAAATCCAAACTACCAAGAGTAAGAAGAGGAAAGGAAGACTTCCTTGAGATTGATATTTCTTGAATCTTGAAATCCCCATTTTAAAACTCAAGCTCAACTCTACTCTCCTATAAAAAAAAATGAAGGTTAGGATGGGTAGGAAAAACCCTTTTTGCCATTTTATAACAAAACATCTTTAGATTTGTTAAGAACCCTTCCCTACTTAAAGATTTACAAATTAGCCCCCTTTTCTTTTCCTTATATATATATATATATATATATATATATATATATATATATATATATATATATATATATACTTTTCTCACCCATTTTGGGACCAAACATGAAATATACCTTTGCCTTGAGGTGGCAATTAGAGGCCAAAAGTGAAGAGTAGGGTTTGCTGTGGCGTGCCATTGGTGTGAGAGACAAACAGTCTGAAACCGAGTTGTGTTATGCAAGTAGAAATGATGGGGAGTCATGTGGTTAAGGGCGGCTTGGGCGTGCAGTAAGTGTTGCACATCACACAACACATAAATCATGAAGGAAGCAACAGCTGTATCCTGACTTTCTCAAGTCATTTGGTTGTTGAAAATTAAGCAGATACTTGATATAATTATTAGTTATTTTTAACTACTAATCTAATATATATATATATATATATATATATATATATAAGTAGATTTGTAGTGAAGTATAATTCATTTTCTTATTATAATTGTGGGTATTATGAGGTTTACAAGTGGGTACAGGAATTACTAAATTTTTTCCTTTTACATTAGACATTGTTTACTTGGGATTGTGTTATACAAGCTTCGTATTCTTGGTTTGTGTCATCTAACAAAATTTTTCTAGGGAAGCCGTTCCATATACTTTATCCGTAAAAAAATGCATTTTCTAACTTTTTCCGTGCAAACCTCTCTTTTCTGTTGTTCCAAGTCTCCCCGCCCACCCAATAAGATATATCTAGCTATACATCCATGATAAGATTGGTAGATTTGTAGTGAAGTATAATTCATTTTCTTATAATAATTGTGGGTATTACGAAGTTTAGAAGTGAGTACGTTGAATTACTAAAATTATTTCTTTCATCTTTGCTATCGTGTTGTACAAGCTTCTTATTCTTGGTTTTTGACATTTAACAATTTTTTTCTAGGGCAGCCAATCCATATACCATCTGGCAAGAATTGAGGATCTTGCTTTTTCTTCTATTCGTAACATACTGTATTTTCTAACTTTTCTTTATAACGGTTTCTTCCCCGCCCACCCAAAACTCCGAGCTCAGTGCAAAGAGCCATGGCGACACCATTGAATGCCTGTGCCTCTTCACAAAACCAAGTCACCAACACCCAAATAGCCTCTGATAACATACACCCAAATCGCCATTGTCACTGGTTTTCACCAGAAACAGGCATCTACAGTAGCACATATCCCTCGCTGCCCATTCCTTCATACCCACATCTTGATATCGTCTCCTTCATTTTCTCAAAAAAACATAATGGGGTCTCGGCTCTCACAGATTACTCATCTGGGTTTTCAATATCTTACTCACAACTTTACCCACTGGTGAAATCCATGGCCTCTGGTCTGTACCAGAAGGGCTTTTCACAAGGTGATGTAGTTTTGCTTCTGTTGCCTAATTCCATTTACTTTCCCGTTATTTTCTTGGCCGTTCTGGCTCTGGGTGGAATTGCAACAACCATGAATCCTCTGAGCAGTCTCACTGAGATCAAGAAACAAACAGTTGGTTGTCGTTTGAGTCTGGCCTTTACAGTGTCTGAAACAATGGAGAAACTGGTAGCATTAGGCGTTCCTGTAATTAGAGTACCGCAAAACGGGAATTTCAATTCCAATTCGATGATGTTTTCTGCTTTCCATAAACTAATTTCTAGTGACCCCAATTGTTGTCCTAAGCCTGTGATTAATCAGCAAGATGTGGCAGCGATAATGTACTCGTCTGGAACTACGGGTTCAACTAAAGCTGTTGTTCTAACGCATGGGAATTTCATAGCTATGGTTGAGACTTTTGTTCGATTTGAATGTTCTATGTATGAGAGTTCAGGGTCGGAGAATGTTTACTTGGCTGTTCTACCGATGTTCCATATCTATGGGCTGTCACAATTTGTGATGGGGTTGATATCATTGGGATCTGCTATTGTAGTAATGAGGAAATTCGATGCTGATGAGATGGTGAAAGCCATTGATAGATACAGTGTCACTCATTTTCCGGTCGTCCCGCCGATATTGACGGCATTGATAAAGAGTGCTTTAGCTGCTGGGACTGGTTGTTTTGAGAGTTTGAAACAGGTTTGCTGTGGGGCTGCTCCTTTGACCCAGAAAAACATACAGGAATTTGCTCAGACTCTGCCGCATGTTGATTTCATTCAGGTACTTACATTCTGATGTTTAGTTAGTTCAACAATTACTAGATTAAGTGTATTTGTTTCATTACTTATTGGTGGCTGAGAAACTTTCCCCTGCTGGTGTTTTGTTGCCTCGAAATAGGAGGAAGAAAATCTGAACTATATAACTTGCATACAATCACCTGGATTCAAATGTCTGCATCTGTATTTGTGTTTTTCTACCTGCACATTCGAAGAAAATAGAAAAAGATTGCCACATTTTTTTTCTTGCCCTGCCCTTGTTTTTTTTTTTTTTTGGCTACTACAGTAGAAATAGTCATATTGGTTGTTTTGTTTTTTTTGGTCTCAAAGTTTTAGAATGTCTTGAAGTGAATTTGTGTGCTTCCAGGGTTATGGGATGACGGAGTCCACTGCAGTAGGGACTCGTGGGTTCAATACGAAGAAACTTCGGAATAATTCCTCAATGGGCCTTTTGGCTCCAAACATGCGAGCCAAAGTGGTGGATTTGAGCAGTGGTTCTCTGTTGCCCCCTGGAAACTGTGGGGAGCTATGGCTACAAGGACCTGCTGTAATGAAAGGTAACAAGGATTCTTAATTCTTTGGAACCTTGATGCTATAGGTCACAGTGTTGATGCATTTCAGTTATTTGTAGAATTGCTGAATCCCATAAGCTCCTGTTCATTTAAAAAAAAAAATACTTTGCTTGTTTTATTCCAGAACCTGGTAGAAACATGAGGTTTTGATTTTAGGAACACAGTGTACCATCATCTTTATGGGATTTTGAAATCCTTCTTACAGAGCCATGTGATATTAATCCTATTTACCTTTCTCTCACAGGTTCCAGTTCAGTTTTCTTGATTGTTAACCATTTTTCCTTCTTTATATAATTGATTATATATTCAATTTGGTCCAAGCCAATCCTTGCATATATCTTCTTCTCCCAAACAAGATAAGGTGCATATTTGAAGCTTACTTCTCTTCATTGCATTTTCTTTTGGAATGAATCTAACACCATCAACTTTAGTTTGTCTATGGTTTCATAATCAATTTTCAAATGAATTCACTTTTAGAGGGCTCTGGTTTGAATCCTAATCCCATAGACTGATTATACTATCACATATCCATGATAATGAAGAGAACTGTTTTTCCATGCTATACCAGTAAACAAATGGAGTCATGTCCTTTTCCTTTTCTTTGGCAACTGCTTAGGTCCATGTTGAAGCAGGGATTTGGTAATTTTCCTTAATGTTCCAGGATATTTAAATGATGAAGAAGCGACAATGTCAACAATTGATGAAGAAGGTTGGCTACACACTGGGGATGTTGTTTCCTTTGATCAAGATGGGTACCTGTATATGTTTTCTCGTATAAAAGAGATTATCAAATATAAGGGTTTTCAGGTGAATAATTTATTTTCCATGCCATAAAATCATCCAAATGATGCAATTGTTTGTTTCTGTTGCATTTTTCAAAAGGATATGCATCTCCCATTTAACAAGATATTGACATATGAGGTAGTTGTATTGCTTCTCCCATTTAACAAGATACTTATGAGGTTTTCGCATAACATTTCTGATTTTCATTAAAATTTTTATTTTTTCTTTAGGATAGAAATACCATTATCTAGCCACCTACAACCTAAACCTGTTTTAATAGGCTAGACTGATGAAGTGGCTGCAGCAGAGCCCCTTCATCTCTGTTTTGAAGGAAATGACTTTATTCCTTGATTCTAACTGCTATTCTCTAACATTTACTATTTGGTATTATTTTAAGGGTTTTTGTTTTCATCTCTTCACAATAGTAAATTTAGAATGCATTTGTTTCCACAAACATTATCAGAATATGTTAATCCCCACTTGTAAATCCTTGGCACTATAGATTTAAAAGAAGGCTATTTGTTTGATAAATGTAGCCAGTAATCTTTTTTTTTTTTTTTTTTGTGTAAGTTCATACATGTAAGCAGCTTTTACTGGAAGTGACAACAGAAACTGCTACTCTACTGGCTTTTCTTTGGACAGAACAATTTATCAAGATGTAGTTTGCGCTAAATATACCTTAATATCGGTGTTCAAATTTTGGAAAATATATGCTTAGGGTCACAAAACAAATATTATTTGTGTCACATAAGAAATGCATGGGAGGAACACATTTTACATAATAAAAGTATGTTTGCACTCTGATTATTGTTATCAACAAATTCCTGTTTGACATGCATGTCCCATGTTTGCAGATTGCTCCCGCTGATTTGGAGTCTATATTGCTATCACACCCAGAAATATGTGACGCTGCGGTGGCAGGGTAAGAGTGATCATTTTATGCACTTGAATAATCTCATAACATGTTTTTGATGCAATGTGGAATTGAAACTTTTGTATTTCATTTCATTTATGGAGCACTGAAAGGTAAATAAAATACATGAACAGATTTGCTATCATCTGACAGAAATGTGGTACCGGTAGGAAAATAATATCTCATTTTCTTGAGTTGGGATATTAAACAGAAAGTATGCACTCCTTATGGCTGAATCACCACAAAATAGTAGAACATCCCATAGAATTACAGAAATTGACTATTTTTGGCAGCCATGGTAGGAAAATGTATAGTAAGTTCATTTCTTCAACCTTAAACGGTGTGAAAAAGAAAAAAGCAACAAAAAAAAAGAAAAGAAAAGAAAAAAAAGAAGATAACCTGCACCAACTATTAGTAGTTGAAATCTAATGACTGGAATTGTTTCATTTCCATGTAACTGCATGATATAATCACTGAATAAGTGATTTCATAACTGTGTGTTGTTCCTTGTTATCAATTTACAGAGTTGGGGATGAAGAGGCTGGGGAGGTACCAGTTGCATTTGTGGTTAAGAGACCTGGCAGTGCTCTTTCTCAGGCTGATATTATTAACTATGTCGAGAAACAGGTTTGACACTTTGAGCAAAGCATTTTCACCTCCTATGCACATGATTGATTGTTAAGGAACATGATACGTATATTGAACCAAATCCTGCACACTTTTATGTTTAGTTCCCACTGAGGAAAGAAAAAAGATATCAAGGAAAATGATTTTTTTCCTCTCTATTTTCTTTCCCTTCCATTTTACCCTCAAAATTTCCAAGAATCGAACATAACCTTAAGCTCTTGGAATATTAATTGTTAAAAAATAACAAGCCAACAGGCAGGCCCCTCCATCACCATTTTTGTTTTCATGTGGCAGGTTGCACCATACAAGAAGGTGAGAAAAGTTATATTTGCACACTCCATACCCAAGTCTGCGACTGGAAAGATCCTCAGAACGGAACTAAGGCACTTATTGATGACTTCTAGACTTTAATCTCTTTCTTTCTTTCTCTCTCTCTCTTTTGCTGTTGGGAACTTGGGGCTAAGGTTAGGGCAAAAATAACTTCATTGTCGATTCCCCATTATGGGAATTATTTATTTTAAGCTCAATTTTGGTGGACCTAGAAGGGGAGAAATAAAGGACAAATCCCACGATATGTCCATTTTGATATGTTCACTAAGGATTTATCTATGAGAAATTCTATTTACACCCCTTTCATTTCTCTCTACACCCCATTAGAGAGTATAACACGGGGGTGCGTCTCTAACTGCAGAACTGAAAGCTTTACTGGGCAAATAGAATCGCTTTATCTATTGCTATAATAAGGGGCTGAGCTAGAGAGGCCCCCAGGATTTATCTATTCCTACAATAAGGGGGGGCCCATGTGGCATCCGCTGAAATTTTGTGAGAAAAAAAAAAAATTCTGAACTTGTGACCTCCTGCTTGACTGACACTATTATATCCAATGACTATAATGCTTGCGCTTGCCCATAATAGTGGGAGATTCCTCTCTCTGCCTGTAAATCTCTGGCTTGTTCTGCATATTTATGATACAAGTTACGTGTTATCTTTGTGGCTTGCTTCTCACTTTTCTGTTTTTAGATTGGGCGTTTTCTGGACTCTTCTGTTTGTTTTCCCTAAAAGAACGGTAAAGTTTCTCAGATGAGAATGCCAACGTTCAGATAAGTCAATAGATAGAACGAAGTGGTGCTAGAAATGAGTACATCTCAAATGATGTCCCAAATCGTGGTTATTTCCGGAAAACCAAAACAGAAAAAATGAAAAGAGAATCTTCAGAGTATGAGAAAATTTCTAGGAGCTCAATTTCACCATCTCACTAAATGCCATCACAAATGAACAGTAAGCATTAAAAGAGGTCCTTACGAATCTAATGTTGGGGAAGCCCTAATTTATTTTCCTCAACGAATTTCATTCTGGAAGCTTTACTATCAGCATCTGAAGTCTCAACCTCTACTCATCAACAATGAACATTTCGCTTAAAGCCATATTTGATAGTTATTTGCTCACATAAATGTTGAAATAGCCAAAAAGATATAAAAAATCACAGGCACTCTGCCTCATTGTGACTGCAGCCTTGCTTTATCAGCTTGCTGGACAAATAAATCGTGACTGCTCTCATCATTTATCAACTGATATTGAGAGGAAACCTTTCAGATCGTGGCCTTTTTTTACTCACTTATTTCTTACTTTTCTCTTTTTCATTCTTTTTTCTCGTTTTCTTGATTTTCTTTTTTCTTTTTCTTTTGTTTTTGGTTGGCCACATTTGCAATCATCTTTTCAAAAGGTGTCTCATCACTGTGAATTCAACTTCAATTTGGTAGGTCAGAAATAAGGTGTATAGCTAAGATCTAGTGTATGTGTGTGAAAGCTCCGAAAAGAAATTACTTCATGATAAAAGAAGGGGGGGTGAGGTGTGTAGGGGTTGGAATTCCCTGTGAACATAGTGATAGTGCGTATAGATTACACAAAAAACAATTCGAATAAAGCTACGAGATATAGTCTGAACCATACCTGTAGATCCGTCCTGATCGGGATCCCAATAAAATTGATTCGTAGTGCATTGCCCGACCGTCTGCCTCTCATCGCATTCCCCAATGCCAAACGTGAAGAGGGAGGCTCTCCTTCGACGGCCGCCCCTAGGGTTTTAGCGACCGAGCATGATTTTTCTGGCTTAACCCGAAGGTCGCCAACATGCATAGGCAACAGTTACCAGACCTAAAGGCAAATAAGACCTCAAGCTCCCAATGTAAATATATAAACTTATTTATATTAATTATAATTCACTCCACTAAAGAATCATAATTGCACTCCCTCACTTATTCAAAAGTATAATTCGAGCCCTTTGTTATTAAATACTTATTAATCTCCCCACGTTAAGATTACATATACCCGTTAATTAAATTAAATTATCGATGTACTTTATTTAATCTAACATCTGATAATTCACCTTGAGACATTCCACTTAACTTATTTGATATGCCTGATTAAAATCCACTCGCAGGTTTGACATAATCAAACTTATAAGTATCCCTGGCGGTATCATCAACCACTAACAAAATATTACGAATTTCGTTAATAATTAATTATTCACTATATACCACGCTTATTCAACTCACCGAGATTGATCTATAAAGATCTCACTCTTTATGAATCAAAATAACCAATAATAAATGCACGTGTCTATTAATTATCTTGAGATTAAGAGTAATAGTATTCATAATAACCATGAGGTATTAATTATTTTATGTGTTAGTATAAAATAATTACCCCAAGTTGGTCCCGTTCAATACACACGAGTGTCCTAATATAAGAAGTTGGAACTAAGCCATTCCCCATAGTCAAGACAGACCTACTGAAGTCTTGTGCTACAATCTTACCAATGGTGTGTTAAATTTCTTTTAGACTGTGAACTAATAGCTTATATTCCAAAATAACCGATGATTTGATCTTCTGTGCGTAAGTCAAACTCTACACACCAAATCGTCTACTATGTAGAATAAAAGACACACATGTATGATATTTAAATGCAAACATAGCTCATGTAGATTCTCATTGAAATGAAATAACAGTAATTTTATTAAAATAAAATAAACATCCGTAACAATAAAATGACTTTTGGTATATATAAGCCCTAATAGGGTGGATACCAACTAAGTCATCCACCACCAATCATGCACATAGTCCTAAATAAAAAAAATCACTCATGTATTCCACAATTGCCCTTAAAACATTGAATTTCAACATTCATGTATTCTAATCATGGCAAGCATGGCACTAAGCTCAACTCAATGGACTAAAACACACTAAAAACTAAAGATAAAGGTCAAATACATACTCACAAACAAACAACAACCTAAGACACTACTGAGCATATGTAATGCCACTAGAAAAGCAAACAAATTACTCAAGCTGACAACCTAAAACATATTAACACTGTAACGCCCCGTCTCGAGAGGGTGTACAGTACGTGTAACCATAGGGTCGCACATGCGCACTGGGCGGCTTCCTAATTATTTTAGTACCATAATAGAATTTTGAGTTGTTTTAAGTGGTGAAAAATTAAAGTTTTCAAAGAATTGTGGCACTTTTGCAATTAAGAAAAGTGGAGGGGTGAAAGTACAAATTATGGAAAAAAATTAGAAAATTTCAAAAATGGTAAAATGATAATAAATTGTCATAATGGTTCAGGGAAACTTAGAAAATTCTCTAGATCTCGGATGATGAAACGAATCACTAATATAAATTGCCTCATAAATCTAAAGGGACTGCGGCTGGCCGACTCGAGACAAATGTAATATTTTATGATTCTGCGATAAGTTCAGATTTTAAGGGACTTAGATTTTAAGAAAACTTAAGTTTGAAATGGCTTGAATTAAGTTCATTTACAATAAAGGAATCAGGAAGAAGAGAAATTTGTTTCAATAAAACTAACTTTAAATCATATAGAAATCCATTTAATCAAAATAATAATAATAATTTCAAAAGAAAGAAAAAGAAGAAGATGTAAAATGAAAAATCAAAAGAGATGACTTCTAAGAGGAGATATATTTTTAGAGAGCGTGAAGAGAGACGGTTTTTATTTTTATTTGTTCTCTTCGCTTTTCTCTTAGATTTATGAAAATCGGATCATAGGTTTTTATCTCAGTAGAAGGCAAAGTTGGTTTACGTGACAAGAACTACGCGTAGCTACCAAAAGCTTAGCATTTCGTCAAACTCCCAGAGTTAGAGAATTTTCGTACTTGAGTTATTTTTAGCCTAAATGCTATGTAATGGCTTGAAATTTTCTTTAGAGGGCCGTGGAAAGATTGGGAACTCACCCTCAAATTTTCTATTCAGTTTAGGAATTTTTATCAGGTCTGACAATCCAGCCCACTTTGACCTGCTTTCTGAGGCCGTGCCTGAATAATGATTTTATCTCGACAATCTGCATACACTTTCGTAAATATTTTGGTGATTTTAATTCTACAAAGTCCTCGAGTCTTAATTCAACCATATGCCCGTCAATAGCAATGGTACCCACATAATTTCTGAAAAAAATTTAATTGTAGCCCAAGTGTGCGAATTGCGTGGTTGTGTTGACGTGTGTGGTCTAATACATCGAATAGCATAGAGTCGCTTGAAAAAGCTGTTAAACGATAGTTTTTATGGGGGCATTTCATGTGTAGGGCATTTGGTATATTTTACCTCATATTATCGATGTCCTTATCGAATGTGACTAGCACGTAAAGCCTTTGCTAATCGCTTCGCCCCAACATACGCTTTGCCCCTTTCACAGATGCTTTATTAAAACGCTGAACCGAGGGCATTTTTGTAATTTGTATGGATTGTGTAGGCGATTGGAACATACGACGATAATTTAGCGTGTTTGAAAGAATTGGAAAGAAATTAGTGAAGAAAGGTGAGTATCAAATCGTTCGAAATGAAAGTGTTTAATTTACAAGATTGTAAAGTGCTTTTGAAAATATAATGTACTAGTAAAGCATTGCTTTTACCTCCCACTTGTTATACTGCTAAAATCTCCCAATTTTAGTACTTAAGAAACAAGCCATTTTTAGCTTAAGAAAAAACCTCAGATGACACAAATTTTTGGCCTACCATATGTATTCTGATTGCGCATGGCGTGGTTAAGTGGACATTATGACTAACTATATTGTCGGGTCGGCAATCGGGGGTTAGATAGTATATATTTATATAGTGAGTCGCCTCCCGTACATTCTGGGTATATAGATAGTTAGCTACCGATAGTACATGGTGATGAGGTGTTAGTTCTGAAGTTTCCATCACCGGCATTTTGTTCCGAGATTCCATTATGTTTATGTGAGATCCCGCTTCGTGGTTCACCTGACCATATTAGACGGGTAAAGGTTTCGAGAAATACTACCGATGCCAGTCTCGGTGTCCCAGCTGGCATCACGCCTAGGTATTTTAAATGGCCACAAAGTGGTTGGTACTCTGATTTACAAGATAGCACTGTGATATTAACCACCACCGAAATAGTATTCAAAGAGTAGAAATAGTTTTTAAATGGCTTATAGCAAAACCCGCTTTTATCATAAAATGCTTTACAACCATTTCTGTATAGATTTTCATATAGGGAGATACATACAATGTATAAATAACATTTAGAACTTATAGTACCTTACTCAAGCCCGTTTGGCCTATAGCGTTTCTCGCTTTTAAATAATTTTCCAGCAAGTGTGCCGGCCGAAGACCTTTCCAGATCCTCGCCCTGTGACGCCGCTATTGCATTTATATATAAGATAATGTAATGTAAACGTAGTAAAAGTTAAAACGTGACATTTCAGATATGTAAATATCTTTGTAAAATATGCACATGGTTTTGAGAAAAATAGGTCAGTGATGAATTTATGTTGATTGATTCTTATCTTATATTTTGACGAGAATTGCAGTCCCTTGCGGTCAGAAGTTAGATTTTGGAAAATATTGGGAGGTATTTTTTTATATACATGTGACTTCGTATTTCGGGCTTCGACCACCGTGCAAACCGTTATGTCAGCTTCTGATTCTAAGTAAATCTAAAGTTGTGATTTTGATAGAAAAGTGAAAATTTTTATAACCCACGTTTTCCAAAGACAGTTTCACCAGTTTTAACGGCTTAGCTTTATGGTAACTTGTCAGTCGAGCGACCTTGGCTAGGAGGTTACTGTGGAGTTATCGGCAGATTCCCTGTCAATAGGAAGGGGGTCTGTTAAACACATAAACAAACAAACAAACAAACAAACAAACACAAACAAGCAAAACAACTAGAAGATCACAAATGAAGGTTGAAAGAGAAAAATTGTTTGTTTTGACAATGATTTGTTAGTTTTTGCATCAAGAGATGCACCATTGTCTAGATTGCATTCTTATCAAGATATGTATCACCAACAAAACATAGAGAAATTAAACTGTAGGAGATATAAGAAGATAAACCACCACACATGCAAGGACATAAGAGATTGGTCACGCGATTTTGCCAAGCCTACATCCGCGAGGCGAGCTTGGATGTAAAGGATTTCACTATTTTCAATTAGGTTACAAGTTTGTCTTATATGAGACAGGACTTCCCCTTTCTCCATCGCCTTTTTTGCCTAATACTCTCATAATGAAACATAGAATGAGCTCCCCTCATTCCCTTAACAACATCTAGACTCTTTCAAGCCCAACAACATCATTCAATAATGAGTATGAACATTGCTCATCATCAAGGATTATAGCAGTACCTGTAACAACTACTTCACCCTTGAATAGCTTCTCCAATTAATCTCCTTCATGTGTGTTCTTGTACATCTTCACTCGAAATTGCATAAACATCTTCTCTCTTATTTAAAAGCCTCTAGAAGATCTTCTCTTCAAAAATTTGTTGCTTCATGTTTCCTAATCTGTCACAAGAAGCTAGTTGGACAAATATGATTTCCTTCCATATTCATCTTAATGCAATATCTTCTTCCCATAGAAATCTCACCTAATAAGTTCCAATCTTCTAGATTTGATCCATCCAATATTACCTAATATCTTCTTTTATTTTTCCTTATTCATCTTAGAGAATATTGCCATATGATTTGCAGAATATTAGCCCCAAAATTTGTGTTGACCAAACAAGGAAAGTTTTGTCACACAGTTGGATTTACCATCTCGCGCGACACTGCTGGAAAACGTGCAATTTTATTTTTGCCTAAGATTATGGCAAGAAATATCTCTAACAATCTCCCCATTTGACACTTCTTTGGAAAAAATAAATAGTATATGAAAATCATGTTTTGTAGAGACTATTAAGATATGCAAAATGATAACAAATCAATTCTCATATAGGCAAGTACCAATATGTTATATCAATCAAAGACTATGCAACCCATGATGTCATATCGTGCCATTGCCTAGAGATTCAAATATCCATCAAGCGAAAAAGTATAAAACAAGCTCACCATATTCTCCCTTTTTCTCCAAAAGGCAAAAAAAAAAATAGCATACCTATACCGGTCTTGATCCGTACTAATAGCAGCTGGGTCGGTGACACTGCATATCAGCCCCAGGCACTAAGTCCCAAACTTCATTCCTTGTGAATTGCCCTAAACCTTCTTGCATAGAAGTCAACCAGTAGACATTCGTTGGCCTGTTTTTGAGGTGTAGCATATGTGCCCAATCATCTGTCTATAGTTGACTTTGGAATTCTCTCTTGTGTCTGAACACTAGCTTCAAGCTTTCCAATAATGTTAGAGGTTGAATGATTATTTTGAACTCGTCTAGAAGGCTCATGAACTAAGTTATCAGTGGTTGGATTAGTCTCAAGATCTCTATACTGGTGGAATGAGTCAACATATGGTGGATCACCTTCTGCGACAGGGTTGGTTCTACTGCTAGGTGATGCACTTATCTGCTAAGACACTTTCATTCTGGCTAGTCTCATTATTGTTTATGTTGTACTAGTTGAGTATGAGGAATTCAACATCTAAATCGTCTAACCTTGTTGGACTAGATTTTGATCCCTGATCATCAACCACCACATTAATGGATTCCATGACCGCTTTGGTCCTTTTGTTATAGACTCTGTAGGCTCGCCTATTTAGGAAATATCCTAGAAATACGCCTTCATCACTTTTGGCATCAAATTTACTCCTTTGCTTCATGTCATTAAGGATAAAACAGGTACTACCAAACTCATGAAAGTACTTTAGTTTAAGTTTCTTACCTCTCCAGATTTCATAAGGTGTCATAGTTGTTCCTGCGTGAAGGTAGACCCTGTTCAAAGTATAATAAGTTGTGTTCTAGGCTTTGGCCCAAAACTCTATTGGAACATTTTTTTATTTGAGCAAAACCTGTGCCATTTCTCGTAGTGCTCTATTCTTCCCTTCTTTCACCCTATTCTGTTAAGGTGTCTTAGGAGCAGAGAATTCATGGTCTATCCCATGCTTATTATAGAACTTAGTGAAGAGAGTTTTCAAACTCTTTCCCATGATCACTCCTTATCCCGATAGCCTTCTTTAGTTGTCTATTCTTTTCACACATCAACTTTAGAAATAATATCTTAAAGGCATTAAATGTGTCAGATTTCTCTCTAAGAAAGCTTACGCATGTGAATCTTGAGTAGTCATCAACACACACAAACACATACCTTTTTCCTCATATGCTTTCAACTTGCATTGGTCCCATTAGGTTCATGTGAAGTAGTTATAACACTCTTGTTGTAGAGGAGTGTTGGACCAACTAGTGAGCCATCTTGGTTTGCTTCCAAATTTTTCAAGGACTTCAAATTTTTTCGGGTTCAGGCTTCAACTTTAGGATCCCTAAAAGAGCATTAGTGACAATGGATTCACTAACACTCTTGTGATTGATGTGGCCAAGCCTTCTATGCCAGATATTTGAGTTGGTCAACGAAGTGGTGTAACAAGTTCCTAAACAAGTTAGAAGATAATAGTTGTCTGGCTATCTTTCTCCCTATATGACACATGTATTAGAGCTGTCAACCACTGAGCACTTGTTTTTGGTGAATTTGACAAATAAATTCTTATCACACAGTTAACTAATGATGATAAGGTTAACCTTTAGCCCACTCATAAGAAGAACATTTTCTAATTTAGGCATACTTGAAACTTTTAGGAGGCCACTTAGGAGGCCACTAGCCCATGTCGATCACAATACCTTAATTAGCACCATCATCGAATGTCATGTAATTTAATGCAAGGTTATAGATCGGGCGAAATTCCACATATGTCATGTGACTGGAGCTTCCACTATCAAAATACCATTTTTTCTCGACTTTCACCTTGAGAGATGTGCAGGCCACCAAGCACCTTCCATCCCTTTTTATCACCCAAATCTGTTTTGTTTTAGGGTTTTGCTCCTGTTGTTTCACCTTCTGGTGCATAAAGAAGTGTGAACATTCCCTCTTGATATGTCCTTAATGAATGATTCTTCCTACCTTCTTTGTGATGGTAATTTCTGCCTATTGTAACATAATTTGTGAAAGCATGAGATTTAGTTTATGACCTTTCTTCCTTGAAGCCTAGACCTTTATGGTCTTTTTTGTCTTTCCCATCAACAAGATCTGAGCCGTGGTACTAGAATTATTCATCCATATAGTTTTCTTAATTTGTTCCAATTCGTTCAAAGACTCTTCATTTTCATTTTGGAAAACATTGACTTGTTTGATGAGCTCATTTTTCTCTTTACACAGTTGAGAGATATGCTTGAGTAACCCTCTGTTTTTATGGAAAGTCTTTACCAACTTCTCATACATGATTTTGTAGGAGTGGGCCATCTCTTAATTAGAGATTTCTTCATCATCGTCACTTTCCACATCAGTTGTTGCATTAATTGTCGCAACATCTGATGGACTAAGTTTAGTCATTGAGGCAGGTGACTCATAGGTTGAAGGTTCAACTGGTGGATAAGACGCAGAAATTCTCAGATCGCTCGAGCATTATTCTACTGTAGAAAGACTGATTGGTGCCATTTATTCATTGCAGATGTCATCTCCTTCATTGCATGCTTTAGACTCATCATCACTCCATGTGTTAGCACATTCGACTTGAATATTTCCATACCCTTCACATTTCATGCACTAAATCCTTAAGTATATATTCTTTACACCAAGATTAGCTCTCTGATTTTTGCTTATTTCATGAGAAGCATTGAAGAGGTTAGGAGCAGAAGTCATATTTGTGTATTGAGGGAAGGTACCTTTCATTCTCCTGTACAAATTCTTCACCATCTGACAACACTCTGAGACAAACAGTTAGATAATCTACAACCCTCATCCAATAACTTAGAGCGACCCATTTTGATACCAATTGAAAGAGAAAAAAACTATTTGTTTTGATAGTGATCTGTCAATTGTTACATCGAGAGATGCACCACTATCTAGATTGCATTCTTATCAAGATATGTACCATCAACGAAACATAGAGAGATTAAACTTTAGGAAATATAAGAGGATAAACCACCACATATGCAAGGACACGAGAGATTAGTCACATGGTTTGGCTAAGCCTACATCTGCAAGGCGCATCCTAGATGTAAAGGATTTCACTATTTTCAATTAGGTTACAAGTTAGTCTTATATGAGACAAGGCTCTTCATTTCTCCAACGCCTTCTTTGCCTAATACTCTCACAATGAAACATAGAATGAACTCCCCTCATTCCCCCAACAACATCTAGACTCTTTCAAGCCCAAAAACATCTTTCAACAATGAGTATGAACATTGCTCATAATCAAGGATTAGAGTAGTACCTGTAGCAGCTACTTCACCGTTGAATAACTTCTCCAATCAATCTCCTTCATGTGTGTTCTTGTGCATCTTCACTCTAAATTGTATAAATGTTTTCTCTCTTATTTAAAAGCCTCTAGGAGATCTTCTCTTCAAAAATCTATCGCTTCATGTTTCCTAATCTGTCATAATAGGCCAGCTGGACAAATCTGATTTCATTCCATATTCATCTTAATGCAATATCTTCTTCCCAAAGAAATCCCACCAAATAAGTTCCAATCTTTTAGGTTTGATCCATCCACACACCAATATCCTCTTATTTCTTCTTAGTCATCTTTTAGAGAATACGTCCCAGATTTTCGTAATATCGCCCTGAAAATTTGTTGACAAAATAAGGAAAGCGGTCACGCTGGATTTACCATCTCCAAATGACTCTTGCTAGAAAACATGCTATTTTATTTTTTCCTAAGATTATGGAAAGAAATATCTCAAACAAATGTTATCTAAGCATGTTCATTTTCAACCAAACCACAACCCTCATCCCCAAACTCAAACAAGTCATTGTCCTCAATGAAAGAATAAAAGTTAAGTAACAAGAGGACTCCCCTAATGTCATTGATCTCCATGTGGTGGTGGTGATAGGGCATAGAGGGAGAGGAGCTGAGCTAGTTGTGCTATGATGGTGCTTTAGTTGCTCAAAATGGTTGCATTCTGGGTTCTGAGCTCCTCCAACTGTTGATTGACACTAACTTGAAACTCTTAGTGTTCATCATAAAAGGAATCCACCATAACTATGAGCTCATATATGTAATCATGGAGGCTAGATGATGATGTACCCTCATCATGGGGCATAGTATCCTGAGGTGACTACTTCTCTTAATCTAGCTTCTCCTTCTGATCCTCCTCATCTTCAATAGTAGACTCATGTCTTGAGTCTATGTTGGTCTCAGGCTTAAGCAACCCTTATTTTCCTTTATTCTTCACAACTATTGCCTTGATTGGATGAAATCATTCATCTTGATTCGAGATCTCTACCCCCACATTCTTGCACAATTGATAAATTAGAAAGGGGTATCCTAAATTCTTCCTTGCATCCCTATTGTCCCAAATTGCTTCCTCAATTATTTTACCCACATCAAACTTGATATTTTGGAGGATATCATAGTTAAGGATGGCTCTCTCCCTAGTGACTTCACACACATTAGTTGCAGGGATGATACTTGATGTGATGAAGTGATGGCACACCTTAGGGATGTACAAAAGGCCTTTAGCCTTAAAGTTCACCACTTTCCATTCATGATTGATTTTCCATCTCTCTTGGTTGTTGGTCAAGCACTTGATGATCTCAGAGTAGTTGGGCTCGTTTCTTAAGGTTTAATATGCTTCATTATCCACCTTAGGTGAGTTGTTGAAGTTGTTAATGGCCTCACTGTCAAAAGGGACCCATTTGCCCCTAACCCAAACCCTCTTTAAGGCTTGATCAGCTAGGTTTGCATAGAACCCCAAACAAACTGATGACACTGGCCAGGGGGCTTCAGGCTAGCCTTCCATCTCAGTTGGCAATGCCCTTTCTAAAGAAGCTCCTGATGCTCAAACCTTTCCTTATAAAAGCATTTCTCGCAATCATACTATATATCTCAAGCCTGGCAGATTGAAAACATGTCATAGCCGCACTTTAGGGATAGCATTGGAGGCTCTTTTTGATACTCTTTTCCTCTTAGATGAAATAGTTACCAATATGTACAAATCCACCACAAGATTTACCAACACCAATTTCACTTCTAAGCTTAATCCTACACTCTAACACCTAGTCATTGGTATTCTTCCAAACACAATCACTGTCCTTGGGAAAAATTTGGTTCTTGGAAAATTGGCTTGAACACTTTAACAAACACCTTGAGAGCAAGTGAGTGTGAAAAGTTCTCAAAAACAATTTGAATCCTCTAAAGGCTCCCAACACAATCAAAATCAAACCCAAAGTAGTAATTTAACTTGAAATCAACCCAAACAACACTGATTCTTATTAAAATGTCCAAATTTGAAGCTTGAGGTAAGTTGGGAAGCTTAGGTCACAATCCCGATTCTTACTTCAATTTCGAAGATAACCGATGGCTGAGAGTGAGAGGGAGGGTGATGAAATGCAAGAACACTGTGAATTATGGAAGAAAATATGCACTTGGAGCTCAAGTTCAAAATTTTGTTTGGGAGGTAAGAGCTCTAAGTGGTTTTAGGCTTTAAGTGATTTTTAAAATGAAGTGTTGTTTGTTTAAACAAGGTCACGTTATGAAGTCTATCTCTAACATCGTGACGTGTCAGAAAGGTGTCTTTAGTGCTACAATGACGCTATGACATGAAGTTCATGTCACATTTGACAAAAGAAGCTCAAATATGCATTGCCTCATGTCACGATGATTATGTCACGTCATGATGTGACAGAGAGCTCACTTTTAGTGTTTCAGTTGACATTGTGACTTGCGATGTTCACGTCATGAAGTGAGGCCGATATCATTGAAATTTTTTAGTGATTTTCAAAGTGGCTTTAGGCTTTAAGTGATTTTCAAAATGAAGTGTTTTGGTTTTAAAATAGGGTCACGTTGCAACGTCTATGTATGATATTGTGATGTGTTAGAGAGGTGTCTTCAATGCTACAGTCGACGTTGTGACGTGAGGTTCTCATGTCACGACATGACAAAGAGGTCAAAATATGCATTGCCTTCATGTCACGACATTAAGTGGTCACGTCGCGACATGACAAAGAGCTAATTTTTAGTGTTTAAGTCGACATCGCGACGTTCGATGTTTACATCAGGATGTGAGGGTGATTTCATTGAAACTTTTGAGTTCCAAAATAATAAACACCTTATCTTATCCCCCACAAAGGAAACACCTCATGTATTCTCCTCAATATCATGCATTAGATAGCCTTGAGCTCTTCTTACCTACAACATAACAGAAACACACAAAAACATGCTCATATACTAAAAATGAAAATAATTAACATTAACGCTAAGACTAAAACAAAAACAAAGATGAAATAAAGACAAAAGACAAAGAAAACATCACATTGCTTAGGTTGCCTCCCAAGAAGCGCTTTGTTTAATGTCGGTAGCTTGACTTCCCTGAATCTCGATGGTGATCACTCATGACAATGATTAAAAACTCAGCTCAAAACAACAAAAAATGATCATGGTGGCTTCCATATAGTGATGGGCCTTCTCTTTTGAATTTCACCACCAAAGTATGGTTTCAAATGCTGTGAAGTTTCCTCCAGATGTGATAATTCCACACTTCCATATGGAAAAACTTGAGTCACAACAAATGGCTCATACCATCTTGATTTCAGCCTTGAATTGAAGAGGACTTATTGGCCCGACTCAAATTCTTTTCTTATAATATACTTGTCATGCCATGCCTTGGTCTTTTCCTTATAAATTTTGGAATTCTCATAAGCCTCATATTGAAATTCTTCAAGCTCGTTAAGTTATAACAACCTCTTCTCTCCAACCACTTAGAAGTCCATATTCAATTTCCTTGTTGCCCAATAGGCCTTATGCTCAAGCTTTATCGGAAGATGGCATGCTTTTCCATAGACCAACCTATAGGGAGAGGTCCCTATTGGAGTCTTAAATGTTATCTGGTATGCCCATATTGCATCATCCATATTTGTTGTCCAATCCTTTCAGGATATATTCTATGTTTTCTCCAAGATCTTTTTGATTTCCCGGTTGGAAATTTTAGCTTGGCCATTACATTGTGGATGATAGGAAAGAGATGTGTGGTGTCTCACTCTATACTTAGACAAAAGAGAGTCAAATAACTTGTTACAAAAATGCATCCCTTCATTACTTACATTTTCCATAGGAGTTTCAAACTGCGAGAAGATGTACTTGCAAAGTAATTTCAACACAACCTTGGCATCACAAGTGATAATGGGGATAGCTTCCACCCACTAAGACACCTATTGGTGTAATTTACATTGGGTTAATCATCATTAGTCTCCTATCATAATCATGTTTTTAACGAGATTTCGAAGGTTTTAATGCGTGTTTCCTTTATTTTCTGATGTAGGGTAAAACGGAGTAAAAGGGCATCAAATACAGCATTCAGCAAAAGTAGAGTTAGACGTCCCGACGTTGCTCATTGATGTCATGCTGTAATAGAGAAAAAAGAAATTAAACAACATAACAACGTTACGACATGGCTCATAGACGTTATGACGTGACAGAGGCCATCATACAACAGACTTACCCGACGTCACGACGTGGACTTCAGGTGTCGCAACGTAGCAGATAGGAGATGATTACTACCCAAATAGTGTTGATTCACACCCTTAACACTCCATGTTTTGAGCACTTTTGTGTAAATATTTGACTCAACTCAGCTGGCATGTTAAGGACCTAGTAAGGCTACTAATTAATTTTTGTGCAAGTTTTGTTGTTTTCAAAGGCTATATTTCTTGAAGATAGGGATTCAACTTAAGCATGAAGAACCCAATTGCAATTCAGAGCTGAAAGCATAGAAGAAAGCAAAAGCAGAAGTAGAACACCCAATAGAAGCAAGTCATAAATTCATAAAATGCAAATTCTTAAAGAACCTTGCGAAATTCTCGTAGCTCGCAGCTCGCGAAAAATGTCCCACATTTGACTTTTTTTTTAGCCTTTTGTGTTTTTCCCACTTTCTCCTCATGTAATAGTGTTATGAGTTGTACATTTTGGTAATTTGTATTGATTTCAGAAAGGAAATACCCTAAAACAAGACTCTCAGAATCAGCTTTTGTAATTGAAGGGGGTTTGAGAAGTTCTCATTTTTTGCATTTTCTTTCATTTTCCTCTTTCCCTTCAGCTAAATGAAATTTCGAGGATGATTTCTCGAAGATGAGTATAAACCTCCTCCTTTGAAGGAAGGGAATTGGGCAAAGAAACATGTGGCAAAGGAGGGGTTTCGCTGCTTTTAAAGCAGGTATTCACCAATGTTCTTCTTCAACTCTAGGTTTCGATCCTTCAAGTCACCTTTGAATGTTGATATTTGGTAAGCTTCGTGGCCTACTGGATACTTTAATTTAGATCTCAAGATATTCTAATTATCACTTATTAACTATTGAAGTTGAGTCAAGGAGACATGTGTTTTACTGACTGAGACCATTAATGAGAAATGAATGCCATTTCAAGAGGATATTTATTGATGGTAAGTTTTTATAGCTAAATGAAGAACCGATTCGGGAGATAACTATATGTTATCCTCCCTAATGTGAGGAAAAGACCTAAAAAACCCTTCATTTACCTAAGGAACCTAAGCCTAGTGACCCGATACTGCAAGAAACGTCTTTCCATACTTCAATCCATTTTATTTTCAGTTTTAATCACTAAAATCCACTCTTTTCATTGCAACCCCAACATCCAAAATGAAACCACCAGTATAAGCTTTATTGTCAGTCATTTCTACAAAGAAAACCCATCTCTGTGGACGATCCTAGAACCACTATACTATAGTAGCTATGCTACGCTAGTATAAGGTGTTAGGTTATAAATTTTGTTGATTAATACCCCCTACGGGTGACGAATCAATTGGCGTTGTTGCAAATGACAATTTATTGAACACTTGTGATCCTCATCACAAGCTTTGGTGAAATTTATTTTTCTATTATCATTTTTTAATTTCACCGTTTATATATTTTTTAGCTAACATTAATCCTTTTGATTTAATTGTTTTTTTTTTCTCTTTGGTGTTGTCCTGTTTTTCCTGTAGGAGATTATGTTCCACTGGATTAGAAATTCAAAAGGCAGATTAGTCGAAGTTAGTATTCCACATGAATTAGATTTTGAATTGAGCTTGAATTTAAACCCAATGGAACCTCCACTTGAAGAACAACAGAGTCAACAGGGAGTGGAAAGGAACCCTAATGCATATAGATCCCTGAGGGACTACATACACCCTCCTCGGATGAGTGCACCCTCCTACATAGTGCCTCTAATTGAGCAGATGGTCATTAGGCCTCACCTTGTGCCACTTCTTCCCACCTTTCATGGCATGGAGAGTAAGAACCCCTATTCACACATAAGGGAGTTTGAATAGGTTTGCAACACATTCAAAGAGGAGACTGCCACTGTTGATTTAATGTGGTTAAAGCTTTTTCCTTTCACACTGAAGGATAAAGCAAAAATATGGCTC
Source organism: Tetrastigma voinierianum (assembly GCA_016808115.1). Classification (NCBI taxonomy): domain Eukaryota; kingdom Viridiplantae; phylum Streptophyta; class Magnoliopsida; order Vitales; family Vitaceae; genus Tetrastigma; species Tetrastigma voinierianum. The sequence goes on along the minus strand of JAEQBH010005319.1, from coordinate 169,643 downwards.
AACTCCTTGAGGCCAAGAAGCATTCGAAACTGGACTGAGATGCAAGCTGAATTTTTGAAGAAATTCTTCCCCACTCAAAGAATAAATAGCTTGAAGAGGCAGATTTTCTTAGCCAATGAAAATGAAAAATTCTATGCATGCTTAGAGAGATATATGGAAGAATTCAATGTCATTCTCACCATGGTTTGACACATACTGTTGAAGGCCTATTTTTATGATGACATTTCTCATACTATGAAGCAACTACTAGAGACTATGTGTGGAGGAGACTTCATGAGCAAAAATCCAGAGGAAGCTTTGGATTTCCTGAGTTATGTAGCTGAAGCATCAAAAGGTTGGGATGAGCCTAACCCAAGGGAGATGGAGAGAATGAGACCTCAATCTAGTACAAGGGGTGGCATGTACTCTCTTTCTAAAGACATGGGCATGAAAGCCAAAGTTTCAACTTTAGCCAGGAGATTGGAAGAATTGGAAATGAGAAAACTGTTACGAGGTGCAGCAAGACTGATTCATGTGCTGGCAACCATGTTTTATTTGTCAGTCCATTGAGCATCTGGGAGAATAATGTCCAACTATTCTAGCAATGAGGGAGATGTTAGTAAACAAACAAATGTTGTTGGTCAATTCAAACCATCAACTAATGCACCATATGGTAACACTTACAACCCTAGTTGGAGAAATCACCCAAATCTCTCCTAGAAGCCAAAACCTCCACAGTATGCACCCCCTGCTCCTCCACAGTATGCATCAACATCTCAGCTATCACAATCAATTTCTCCAGTTGAGCAAGCCATTCTAAACCTGAGCAAAGTGGTGGGTGATTTTGTGGGAGAGCAGAAGATAGTGAATGTGCAGTTAAATCAAAGAATTGACATCGTGGAAAGCACTTTGAACAAGAGAATGGATGGGTTCTAGAGTGAATTGCCCATAAAATTGACAACCTGCAGTATTCCATCTTTAGGCTCACCAATCAGCATCAAGTACAAGAACAAGGGAAGTTCCCCTCACAAACTCAACAAAACCCCAGGGGAGTTCATGAAATAGTTGACTTAAGTGAAACTGCTCCTAAAATGGATGAAGTAAAAGCCGTCATCACCTTGAGAAGTGGTAAAAAAAATTGAGCAACCAGTGCCTAAACCCCTTAATGATGCTAAAGAAGGGCAAGATGAGGAGCCGGAAAGGATAGTGATCAAGGAAGACATGATGAAGAAGAGCATGCCTCCACCATTTCCTTGGCACTAAAGAAAAAGGTGAACAACCCACCGAGATTAAGGCCGAGGCAGGTGAAAATCAACATTCCCCTTTTAGACATGATTAAGTAAGTTCCAACATATGCTAAGTTTTTAAAAGACTTGTGCACTTTAAAGAGACGGTTGAATGTGAACAAAAAGGCTTTCTTGACAGAGCATGTGAGTGCCATTATACAGTGCAAAACCCCATTGAAGTACAAAGACCCAGGGTGTCCCACCATTTCAGTAAACATTAGAGGAACTTGTGTGAGGAAGGCATTATTAGATTTGGGAGCCAATGTCAACTTGTTACCCTACTCAGTCTATAAGCAGTTGGGGCTAGGAGAATTGAAACCCACCACCATCACCTTGTCTTTAGTAGACAAGTCAATGAAAATTCCTAATGACACTATTGAAGATGTTTTGGTGCAAGTGGATAAATTCTACTACCCAGTGGACTTTGTGGTTCTCGATACCGAGCTAGTAGCTGTAGGAGCCACTTATGTGCCCATTATACCTGAAAGGCCATTCTTAGCTACCTCAAATGCAATCATCAACTATCAAAATGGGGTTATGCAGCTCACATATGGTAATATGACACTGTAACTCAACATATTTCATCTAAGCAAAAAGATATTCACCTAGAAGAAGAAGGTCCAGAAGAGGTGTGTTTGATTGACACCATTGTGGAAGAATAGTGTGAGCAACAACAACTACAGGCAGATTTGATAGAGGAATTGGTAGAGCTTCCTGAAAAGTTGAATGAACCCTCAGATTTATGTGATGTTTTTTGTCCTTGGAGAAAGAAAGAAGAAATTCTCCCCTTATTGACTGAGGAAGACAGTGGAAAGGAAGAAAAGGAAGAGCCCCAAAAGCTTGATCTCAAACTCCTCCCCACAGAGTTGAAATATGCATACTTGGAGAAGGGTGGCCGATGCCCTGTAGTTATTTCTTCATATCTTAATGACTCATAGGAAGACAGTCTGCTTGGAATCCTCAGGAAGCAAACAAGCCATTGGATGGAAAATCTCGGATTTAAAAGGAATTAGCCCTTTGGTTTGCACTCATCACATTTACATGGAGGAGGAAGCCAAACCAGTGTGACAACCACATAGACGATTGAATCCCCACATGCAAGAGGTAGTGCGTTGAAGTTCTAAAATTGCTACAGGCCGGCATTATCTACCCCATTTCAAATAGTCCTTGGGTGAGTCCTACTCAGTTGTACCCTAAAAGCCTGGGTGGCTATCAGGCAAACGAAGGAGAAGATATGCCTATACACCTTACCACAGGTTGGAGGGTATGTATAGACTACAGGAGGCTAAATGCAGTGACAAGGAAGTACCATTTTCCTTTGCCCTTCATTGATAAACTTCTAGAGAGAATCTCAGGGCACCCATTTTATTGTTTTCGAGATGGCTATTCCGGATATTTTCAAATATAAATTGACGTGGAGGACCAAGAGAAGACCACCACCTTCACTTGCCCCTTTGGAACTTATGCCTACAGGAGAATGCCTTTTGGCCTCTACAATGCACCTGCCACATTCCAAAGGTGTATGCTCAATATTTTCAGTGATATGGTGGAAGTGTACATGGATGACATCACCATATATGGAGGTACTTTTGAGGAGTGCCTAGCCAACCTTGAAACTCTTCTTAATAGATGCATCAAAAAAAGCCTGGTGCTTAATTGGGAAAAATGCCATTTTATGGTAAATCAAGGAAATGTCCTTTACATGTCATCTCCAACAAGGGCATTGAAGTTGATAAAGCCAAGGTTGAGCTTATTTCTAAGCTACTGATGAGTCTTAAACTCATCTATTTTTAATCCATTTTTCTAGCATATTTTTAGCAGTTTCAGATCTATTTTAATGCAAAATTATGGATTATTCACCAACTTTATGTTTTACAGATTTTAATTGAAAAAGGAGATAATTCCAGCATAGAAGAAGAAAAAAATGTCAAATTCAGCATTCTCTATCGTGACATAGTTTTTGTGTGTTGTGATTGCACTTCAAGCAAACTGTATGAACATGGTCGCAAAGCCTAAAGAGCTGTATGTCACAATAAAGTCCAGGCTGAACTCAAGGCAGAAATAGAATCTCTATTTCAACAAAGAGTTTTATGTCGCAACATTGTTGAAGAAGAATGTAAAGAAGATTGTCGCGACACTCTTAACTCTGTCACGATATTGATTAAGGAAAATGGCAAAGGAACTTTGTCGCGAAAATTCTAACTTTGTCGCAACGTAAAGTAAGGAAGATTCAGCATTTGAACTCGTCGCGATTAAAAGACAGCTCATTGCGGACAGAAAATGGCAAGGATATAATATAAGTCACTAGACAAGTGTCGCTTTGTTGGCCAAAGTTTTCAACACTGACCTAAATTTCAAGTTGAAGCATTTCACGATATGGTGAAAACTCTATTATGACATCACATCTCGGGAGTTCACAACAAAGAGAAACAGAACTTTGTCGCGAAAAAGATTATTTCTATCGTGACAAACAAAACATGAGGTTGAGGTGAACTCTGTCGCGACAAGGAATTCTCTATCGCGACAAGAAGTCGAAGAGCAATACGTGAGGAATGGCGACAAAGAAATTCATATTGCTACATAATTAAGAATTGAAGGCAGAATCTTTGTTGCGACAATTAAGTTTTCTGTCGCGACAATAAAAGCTACAGAGTGATAGAACTCTGTCGCGATAGAAGAATATTGTGTTGCAATAGAAAAAAAAAACTGAGATCAGCTAAAAGAAGTGTGTCGTGATAAGGATTTGTATGTCGTAACAAACAGTTCAGCCAGCGACAAGGACCAGAGAAGAAAAGTCTATTGCAACAAAAGAAAAACTCTGCTGTGATAGAGTAGATAAGCTGAAGAGAAAAATGCTTATCACGACAAAGAAAATTATGTCACAACAGTTTCCAGAGGGAGAAGTGTATAAAGAGTTGGATGCAACAAATTTTGTGTCGCGACACAAGACATTCTCGTCATGACAGAATTCAAGAAAAAGCTTAGAGAACCGGTAGTGACAGAAAACTGCATGCTACGACCGAAGCCTGCTACAAAAATTAAAAGCTCTATCGTGACATAGAAAATTATGTCGCAACAAAGCGACCAATTTGGGCCAGAATATTTGGGGATCCACAACACAGTTTTGAAGTGCGGCCCAACATTGGAAAGTCTATAAATAGATGCATCTAGGGTGACCGTGCGCAAATTCTTCGCAATACTGTGACTTCGGTAGTTGAAAGACTTTTGAGGTATTATTATTTTATTTTATTTTTATCTTCTATTCCTTTTTTAGTAAATTTAGTTTGAGCGTAGTTTTTAGTTAGTTTTCTTTGATTTTCGGAGTCGGTAATGAACTAATGTGCACTTCGAAATAAATTTCTTTTTTAAAATTTTCTCTTTTACTGTTTTGAATAAAATGGAGTTTGGAAAATTTATGGAGTTCATTTATTTCAGTTCGTTTACACTTTCAGTGAATTTTCCCCGATCAGCTTAGTCACCGATATGATTGGAATCCGCTTTTGAAAGGTCAGCTCGCTTGGGGAATGGGTCAAATGATATATTTTCGCACAAAGTGGAAGAACGCCTTAGTTAGAATTCTTGAATTTATTTGATTGGTCTTATTTTTGAACTTAATTATTCTAAGTACTAGTACCATGTACTCAAACAAAGTTTTTTATCTTGCTCTAATTTCTAGGAGGCCCTTTGCGTGACATAGAGATATAGAACCCTGAGGGTAGAGAACAGTTCTTTGTGGGTATGGTAGACTAATACTTAGGAACTAATGAACTCTGAAAGATTACTTACATAGATCACTAACTTACCCATGGTTTGAGGATAGTTTGATGAAGTATTAGTTTAATCACTGGGAGGTATTCTTCGATGAAAGGATTCTGATCCCGTGTTAGCAAAGATCTAATCAAGGAAATAGAGAATTTCATCAGTATTGAAGGATGAGGTGCCATCTAAATTGGAGAAGGCTTGCAATATTCTATCTATGGGGGTAAGAATTCTTCAGTCCGAAGATATGAGTGTGAAGTACTGAAAAGGAAAAATATCCAAATCTTAAAAAGAGGATTATAGTTTATAAGTAACTAATTAGATCCATGAGTTAGAAATGAACATGAATCTCTAATTAGTGAAATGTATGGTTAAGGGAGAAATCAAAACTATATCACAATGCATCTTTGACAAATTCAGCTTTCCAACTTATGGCTTAGCTATGATTCAAAAATGATGCAAAAATTGACAATTATTCATCGTCTATTTCCCAAGCAGTTGTCTCACTTAGTGAACTCTCAATTCCATTCTTATAAATATTTTTTATGTATACTAGTGAAATTAATTTAGTATTATTTTATTCGTTCTCTAATCATCTTAATATTGGAGTTCAAATAGTAAGGATCTTGAGTAGTTGGAGTAGTTAGTCTTGTGATTTATCATCAATCCTCGTGGGAATTATTGATTCATCAACAAAAATCCACTTTTATTACTTGTACGATCTATGCACTTGTAGTGATTTAGACCAATCAAAATTTTTAATGAATCCAGTTTACAAAAAGGACAAACAAATATTTTCATCAAAATCTGTCAACAAGTTTTTGGTGCCGTTGCTAGGGATTAGATAAAAGTCCTGCGGCGTAGTCATAACTTCAGATGCACAAATAAATAATTAACAAGTTTTTGGCATTAGTGCTAATTACTTGGAAATTTGGTCTATATAAGAAATGGTCAATAGCTACCATCTCCCACAAATGTCAAGGCAGTGAGGTAGTTCCTTGGCCATGCAGGAATCTACAAGAGGTTTATTAAAGATTTTTCAAAAATTTAAAAACCCCTATGTGAGCTATTGGTGAAGGATTCCAAGTTTATCTTTGATGAAAGGTGCCAAAAGAGCTTCGAAGAGCTCAAATTACACTTGACTACTGCACCTATAGTGACAACACCCAACTGGAAACCACCATGATGTGATGCCGTGATTTTCCATCGGGGCGCTTCAAGGCAGAGAAGACGTGAAAGCCTCTACGTGATTTATTATGCAAGCAAGACTCTGAATGGAGCGTAGAGAAATTACACAACCATAGAAAAGGAACTGCTAGCAGTAGTCTATGCCTTAGACAAATTCATAGCATACTTTGTGGGGTCATTCATTGTTATAGCTTTACGCACTCACCTGATGAGCTTAAAGTCATCATAGTCCATTTTCGCGAATTTTCATATCGAAGAGACAATTACTGCGTAAATAGAAGAAACTCACCCATTTGTTATTAGCGTAGAATGGAATAAAAGAAGAAAAAGCGCAGAAAAATGCAAATAAGTGGAATAAAAGTGCAGTCAATTGGCAGAGCAGAAATGAAAAGAACCGCCAGCTCATTTGATGCAGCTGGGTTACATACCCAAATTATGAGGTCGCGACATCAGGAAATTGAAGGAAATCTGATGCAGGTCGCGACATGGATAACAAGATATTGAGGTCACGACCTGAGACTGCTCATGAGAAAGCTGCAAAGAAATGAGCTGAGGTCGCGACGTGAGATCGAGGTCGTGACATCAAGAACCATGGGCCCAGCCATGAGCCGCGAACGGGGTCGTAGCGATGAAGATACCGATGTCGCTGACATCGAACAAATGGGGCTTGAGACTTTGCGGAGGCATGAAGCGATGTCGCGACAAGGGATCGAGCGTCACGCTTAAAGAGCAATCAAAGGAAAGATACAAGTGGCTTACAAGATTGAAGCAAGCAGAATCACCGATGTCACGCACAACATTGATGTCGCTGACATCACGAAAACAAATAAACCCGCAGATCCTTTAGTTGATGTCACGACAAGAAAGATTGATGTCGCCATATCCGGAAGACGTTGAATGCCGCAAGACGCGAGTCGACGCCGCGACGTGAGACCGAGGTCGACATCATGAGCCACCGCTTGAAATATACAAAGGGCGGACTACGTCACGATAAGAGATTGTCAGTTGACACCTGTAACAACCAAATAAGGCCCTAGAGAATCCAAGTCGATGTCACGACAAGAGATCGGCGTCGTGGATCGTAAGATTCCATTGACAGCTGAGTTTTATTTAGTTGATGTCACAACAAGAGACTGAAGTCACGACACCAAAAGCAATCAAGTGAAAGACTGCAACCCCATTAGTTGATGTCGCGACCAGAGATCGAAGTCGCGACACGAGACCTGCTCAGTTGAAGGATGAAGCTCCATAAAGTAATGCCGTGACAAGAGATCGATGTCGCGACATCAGGAGCAACATGTGAAGCCTACAAAAGAAGTAAGCTGATGTCGTGACAAGAGAATGATGTCGCGACATCACTAATGATCAGTTAAGACTGTATAGACAAGAAGCTAAGGTCGCGACGTGAGATCGAGGTCGCGACGATGGATGATGTCACGGCTAGCGGAATTGAGGTCGCGACTTGAACAAAGGATTCTGGGCCGATACTCTAAAATCCACAAGCAGTTGCGCATGGGATTAGGCCCAACCGAAAAACCCTATAACTGAAATATCCGTAAGATGAAAATAGTCACGCCACGTGCACGAGGTCTGATTAGACAAATAAGGCCCATTTCTTTAGTTTTTTTTTCTTTTCCTTTCTTTTTATTTTCTTTTAATATGGATAGATTAGATTAGATTTGTCGTTTCATTTTTTTCTTTTTATTTCGAATTGATGTTATCGCTGGTTTTCAAAGTCGAATGCATCTAATTTTTTCAAATTACTACTGGATCACAGTTCAGACAATGAATTCAAGCCCAGCCAAATGCAATATTCTTATGATCGAGGAATGTCGTAGTGTGTAAAAATTCAAGAATTGAGGAACCCAAATTTTCATTAAGAGAATGTTATTGTCACCATTCTTCCTATCATATTTCAAAGAAATTGCGAATTTCGTTTTTATGAATTTACTCTAAGTATGGGTTTATGGCTTTGACCTAATATCGCCTCTTATTCGCATTAAGAAGCGCTTTCATTACTCCGATTTCAGGTCCTCCGAGTGACACAGAGACGATAACCTGGAGTTATGAATACTTCTTGAAAGCGTATATTAACTCCGCTATTGATCTAATGAGGCTGTGAGGTTTACTGATAAACCCTTCACTTTGAAATCAAGAACGAGTGTTGAATGAGTTATCAATTTAAACAAGCGAGTTCACCTCAATCTCGACAGCGTAGCCAATCCCGTGTTAGCCGAGATCTAATCATGAGAGGTGATCTATTTTAACGTGGGATAAGAATCCCTAGCTAGAGATCCTTGCTTGACCGATAACTGAGCTAAGGTGTACACCCATAAAATGGGTATGAAGTATTGCAAAAGAAAAATACCTGCATCAGGTCCCTGCTTAAAGTAGTTATCTAATTCCTTGTATTCGAGAGAATCAGTCAAAAATTAGATATCGAACGTGAGAGATCCAAATTTAACTATTAATGCCTTGGACAGATTTTGAAATCTGAAATTTACAAGAAAAATTTACAAGTTGACAATAGGAATTGATACTTCACAATAACATTGTTCTTAATGCATTCTCCAAACGATAGTTATTCAATTTCTATTCATTTTCCTAACTATTAATTATTCTTTATTCTTTATATTCAAGTTTTATTGGTTCATTTCAAATATTTCCTCGATCTTTCGTTTAAATTTTCCAAAGCACCTTTACCGCCGGATCTTTACTATCATTTAGCTGCCCAAATAAAGTGGAATTGAGTGTCAGGCAGTTGATTTTAAAATTCTGAGATCTCTGTGGGATCGATATCTGACTTAAATCCATTTTATTACTGTTTGACCTGCACTTGCGTAATATTAGACCAAAACCAAACTTTTGAAAAATGATTTACTCTAGAGATATTTGCTTATATAGTAGTAATGTCAACAAGTTTTATGGCGCCGCGTCGGGGATTAATAGTAGTCCTTTGCAATAATCACGAAATTTGTATGTGTGTCTTTCGCCTATCAACAAGTTTTATCATGCAGCTTGCCGGGATTAGACAATAGTCCTTGGTAATAACGTCAGAAATTTGTATGTGTCTTTTTTGACCATCAACAAGTTTTATGCATACTGCTGGGTTTTGGGATCGTAAAGAATTTAATAACCAACATTCAGATGAAAGAAGGAAATACTAATTGACATTTAAAGAAAAAAAGAACAAAATAGATTTTCAAGCAAAGGGTTCATTTTGGCTACTAACTCAACGAAACACATTGGAATATATTTGTTGATCCATCCGTTGACGTATGTTTGCTTCAAAACCTCTGATGCATGAGGTTCTTAACACTGATCCATTCCACCGACACTTAAATGTAGAGGACGCCGTGCTTCGAGAAAGACCAAGAAGGCGTAAAACTCAAACTGGCGGCGCATGAAAGGCAAGGATCGTGTTGAAATACATATAGAAGAAGGTAAGGCTCCAGCCACTGATACAATGGAGGATTTGAGACACATAGAAGAACATCAATAATGACAATTTAGCTGATGTTAATAATTTAATCAAGCCAAGATCGACATAATGGTCCAAGAGCATCACACCGGTCATCCCATTGAAGATCCAAATGAGCACCTGGGAAGATTCTCGTGATACAATACTCATGTTGAATGGGCGACTAAGTCATAAAACCGCATCTATTCCCATTCTCTACATGCCAAAGAATTAAGATGGTATGAACTTTACCATATGGTTAAGTGTCGATATTTGGGAGGAATTAATGAGTCAATGAGGAGATCTTTCCCCACCCTCACCACGCAAAGAAGGAGGAACCATTGTGTTCCGTGCCAGCGGGAAGACTTAAAGCCTCAGATGTAGTTTGGGAAAGATTCAAACGTCACGAGAAGATGTCCAATGGCGGATAGATCTCGAAACTCGATGGACATCAGATATCATGCTGAATGATATATCAAAAGGGATCATCGATGCCGGGCGCCGTGGAGCATTCAAACGAAAAAGTGCTGAAGAGGCAAAAGAGCTGATTGAAGACCTGGCTAAATGTAACATGAAAACTCCTCCGAGCTTTCAAGAGGAAACAGCAGAGGAAAGGGGATCATGGAGCCGAGCAAGATGACAGCCATGGAAGCCAAGTTGATGCCATTATGCACAAAAGTTGGATACAAGAAAGAAAGACACACCGCTCATGAAATAGGAGCAATTAGGCGGAAGTTATTGAAGGAAGTACCGAGAGGGTAACTCAAGAAAGTTATGATGTCAAGAGGTTAATTATCTAAGAGCCAAGAGTTTACCATTTCAAACCCAATCCTAACCTTTCCAAGACATTATCACCCATCACTCAAAGAAACCATGAGAATTTCGTATGCGGAGGGGCTTCTCAAGGCCCAAGGCAGGATGCAACCTCAACAAGGGCACGCCAGGTTCACCGCTGTCCCCAGCAGCCAGCAGCGAAGACCTTAAATGAGCACAGAATGAATACTGTGGTCGAGGGAGGGCCCAATCTTTTGGAAGAACAGATGTCATTTCATGGGGGGATACAGTTGAACCTCCATGAGCAAAGTTTGCAAGAGTTGGAAACAACTACTACCAATTCTCAAATTTTTTCGCACTCACCACGCAGCTCGGGGCGAACCCGAGACATAAGTAGGCAACCGCCCTAACCCCTAGGCCAAAGGAAGATGCCTTCCAAGTGACACAAGCAAGAACCTAAAGATCGCATGGCTGCGGCAGCCTTAGAAGCTGGAAGAGCTAGAAGAAATGAAAGAGAAAGATGATCGCAACAAAGACGTACTAAGATCGTAGCGGGTAAGAGGAACTGGGAAAGAAAAAGAAAGAATAGAGGAAGAACATCCAAGGATCGGGAAGCCCGCAGCCCCATTTCCACAAAGATCGCAGGTTGGGAATGGAAGAGCAGCTTGTGTTCTGAAAACCTTCTAGAAGTCGGTATAAGTATGCCTTTTACTGAGGTGGTAACTCAAATGCCACTCTATGCAAAATTTCTGAAGGACATACTGAGCAAGAAAAGAAAAATAGTAGAGGAAGGAATAGTAAATCTACCACTTGCAAAGGCAAGAATCGTAAAGGAATTACCAAAAGAAAGATGAAGGACCCGGGGTGGAGTTTCATACCTGTATTGTCGGAGGAATTGAATTCCGTGAAGCCTCTGCGGACTCAGAGTTAGTACTGACCCACGCCTCTTCTGCTAAGAAAACTAAGCTCGGGGGAGTTGATTCCCACAATCATACTCTTCAAATGGCGATGATCGATGGTAAAACCTCGGGCTGAAGTCATTGAAGATGTACCGGTCACCGTTTGGAAGTTTATGTTCCCCGCAGACTTCATCATTCCGACATGGGAAGATTCACAAGTACCCCCGCTATTGGGAAGACCATTCCATACCGGAGTCGCCCGATTGATATGCAAAAGCGAGTTCTCATCTTGGAGGGTCGAGAAGAAGTCACGCATTCAATTTGATCAAAAGTATACAAATATGCATGCAGATGCGCGAAAGATGCAACGAGCCGATTGGTTTATCTCTTCCAACTCGTTGTTAACAACATTGTAATACCCGCTTTTATCAATGAAAAGAGATGAATTCCCAAGATATCAAGATGTCTATTCCACTTCTTACATACTAGCTTTTCATTCTATAGAAACTGTGTTGAGTTTGAAGCAAAACAGAAACGATAATGGGGAAAATGTTGAAAAGCAGGAAATTCATCAAGAAACCAGTGCAGAAGGGCTAGTTTTGAAAGAGTTGCCATGTCATTTAAAGTATGCTTACTTAGAATTACCAAAGAAAAAACCAGTGATCATTTCAGCCAGATTAAGTGAGGATGAGGAACAAAGATTGCTGAAAATATTAAGGAAGCATAAGGAATTGCTAGCTTGGTCCATTGAAGAGTCAAGGGCATCACCATCAATTTGCATACGATAAGATTCCTCTTAGAAGAGACTTCAAAACCATCTCGTAGAACACTGCAGGAGACCGAATCTGATGAAGGAAGTAATGTGGAATAAGTAATAAAATTGTTAAATGTCGGTTTCATCTATGTTATCTCAGATACTTTGGTGAGCCAAATTACGTGGGTTCCAAAGAAAGGGTTTATCAGATTTAAATGAAAGAAACGAATTGATTCCAAGAATGTTGACAGATGGAGGGTATGTATTGATTCATGCAAGTCAATACAAAGAACTGTAAAAGATCATTTCTCATTTTCATGGATCGGGATGATAAAGTTAGCAGACAATTTCACTTTTGTTTTCTGGGATGGGTTTGATACAATCGATTGCTATTGCACCCGAGATCAAGAGAAGACCACATTCACATGCCCTATGGTACATTTGCCTTCGTAAGAATGCCTGTTATGAATGCTCCAAATTACGATTCCGCAGATGTATGATGTCCATTCTCAAAGATCCGCTAGCTAGCCGATGGAAATTTTTATGGATGACTTTATCGTATGGATCCAAGTTTTGATCAACAAGCTTAACAATCCTGGAAACAAAGACTAAAAGATGCTAAGACAAACAGCTAGTAATCGAATCGGGAGAAATGCCATTTTATGGTAATGTATGAAATTGTTCTCTTCGGGCATAAAATTTCCGCATCGACTGTAAGTCGACCAATCTAAGGTATCCATTATCAAAACTCGCACCACCTACCGCAAGAAAATGCAGGCAGCTTCGGGGCGCCGGATTTTACAAGAGATCTATCAAAGATTTTCAAAAATAGCCGCATCATTGTGCGTATTACTCGAAGATACAAGGTCTAATTTCATGACTCTCAGATGAATGCTTTCGATTTAAATCAATCTCAAATCGGGTATGTGCACTTGCGGTAATGGCCGCACTGCACGGGATCAGTGGATTTGAAATAATGTGTGATGCCGTTGGATTTTAAGTATGGGAGTCGTGTCGTAAAGAAAAGAGAAAATATTCAGTGGCCATATACTATGCTAGTAAGACCTTCTAACAAGACAAAGAGAACTACCAACAATCGAAAGTGAGATGCTATTATAGTATTTGTCGTGGAAAGTTTAGGTAATACATTTTGGGATCCCATGTGGTAATTCATTAATCGGACATGCAAAGAATCAAATACTTGATGTCGAAAAAGGAAGCTGCTTTAAGATTGATATATGGGCGTCATTTGCAAGAGTTTGATCGGAAATCAAGGATAAAAGGGCGGATAATGTGATACCATCACCCGCCAAGAGTAGAAAGTTGATGAAGAAGAAAATGTTCAGTTGACGCAGAACTCCTGCATGAGCAATCGTTAAAGGTTTCCTCCAACTTCCATGGTATGTCGATATTGTGAATTATCCGTCAGGAGTAATGCCTTCGGGACCACTACCAACAGTAAGAGAAACTCAGAATCGACAAAGAATATTATATTCGGGATGACCTGTATTATTCAAGAGAGGTGCCGACATGATAATAAGAAGATGTGTGCCGTAAGGTGAACAATGCAACATTTTAAAATGAATGCCATGCATCAACATATGGGACATTTTTCCGAGAAAGAACTACCAAGATACTCCAATCAGGTTTTATTGGCCCACTATCTCGAGATTGTGCAGCAGGGGTGAATTCAGTGATCGATGCCAAAGGATTGGAAATATCAAGTAGCTAGGAATGAAATGCCCCTAAAGGCATTATGTGATACAAATTTCGATGTTCGGGGAATAGATTTTGATGGGATCTTTCCTCATTCATCACTGAAACCTATACATACCGCTAGCAGATTACGCTCAAAATGTGGAAGCAGTGGTCGCCCAAGGAATGATGCAATACGCTTGTGAGTTTCTCGCAAAAAGAATATTTTGGAGGTGTCTGAACCCCAGAACCATCATTAATGATTGAAACCTACTTGCAAACAAAATATTTGCAAACTCATGAGTAAGTATGGGATCACTACATGTAATGAGTTTAGCCTTATCATCCCGCATCAATGGATACAAGGTAAATTCCAACAGGATTCAAAAGAATACTTGAAAAGACCGGTGGAGCCTGGCTAGAAGGATTGGTCTTCCAAACTTGACGATGACTTCGCTTAAGGTGGATCAGACACAAGACCCTACTGAATGTCCCCATACAGAGTTGTTTTGCAAACCATGTCATCTACTCTCAACTAGGAATACAAGGCAATGGGCCATTACAGTTAAACTCGATTTTAGCCGTAAGGGAAGAAAGATCGCTTCCAACTATCCTCGAATTGGGAAGAACTGAGAAATGAAGCCTAAGTGATAATGCTAGAATATACAAAGACAAGACAAAGAAATGGCATGATCGCAGAATCTTGAGAAAAGAATTCGCAATAGGAATGTGTTCATGAATTTGAAATGTTGTTTCAGGAAATTAAAACTAATCGAGTGGACTATACACAAAGTGGTATCAAGTACTACGCTGAGTAAGAATAATCAAGACTGATAACGGGAAGAATTCAAGGTCAATGGACAAAGGTTAAAGCATTATCTCAACAGTGAAGAGGAATGCAGAACTCCAACCCGGTTCTTGAGAAAAAGAAGAAGTACCACAACAAAGCAAGTCCAAATAAGGACTCAAAAATGAGTAAAATGAATGGAGGCAAACTCCACGAGGATTTAAATTGATTTTAAATTTTGAAATATTTTTCTTTTGCTGCTGATTAATTAGGTCGCATTTGTTTTTAGAAAGATAGATTTAATTTTAGAAATCGATTGTAGTTTAATTAGAATTTTCTCGAATATCAAGTAAAGGATCTTCCAAGGGTTAAAGACATGAATAGCAAGGCAACTACACAGAATAATTCCAAGAAATTGGCATAGAAGTCGTGATATGAGAAAAGGGAGTAACCTTCCTAACCCAATTCCGTAGATATATTGAATTAATTGTTAAATCTTCGCTTAAATATGCCTCAAGAAATGTCTAACGGGTAGCGATCACAAGAGAATCTGCTTTCAAATCATTGATGAAGGGCTAAGGTCACATAAGGGTTATGTCGCGATGTGCCGTGTCCTACAAAACATTGATGTCGTGGATCGGGCCAAGAACAATTAGTGAGTATAGGAAGGGAGATACATGTCGCGACACCACCGTGATGTCGGCTGTGCTGAATTAAGTTTCAAATGGAGAAGGATTGTCGCCAGCATCAAACAAATCCCGAAATCTCGTGATTGTCAGCGACATCCTAGGTATGTCGCGACATAAAAGTGCGATATGTGCCAACTACTCACTTCCAAAAAGCCCTAAATTTAATGATCTCAATAAAGTGAAAGTGGAATCGTCGCACATGTCTTAATCGGGTTGATTAATTAGCCCACAAATGTTGATTGAATTGCAAATGCTTGAAACTATTTTATCGACCTTAACCCACATAACCATTCACCTTCGCCTTCCTTTCCTGACCCCAACCGAAACCCTAAAGATTCCAAACTTTCGAAAAGCTTCCTCTCGCTTCCAATGGCTTCACCCCAATTCATTCGCAACTACATTAAGAGAACATCAACAACTAAGAGGAAGAAACTCGCCAAGGGGAAATGTTTTAGGATGAGATCTGCCTGGGAAGAACAAGCAGGAGTAGCTACCACTCGTGGCACTGCTCCCGCGACTTCTCATGAAAAAGCAAGAAAAGGAAAGGGAAAGAGGAGAGAAGAAGAAGAAGCAGATTTCATCTCGTATGAAGCCTATTCCCAAAGGGAAGAAGCATTATGCTAATAAGGTTCATTACAGAAGGATTCAAAACCCCCGTGGATTCTTTCTCAAGGAGATGATAGAGCAGAGGAGGGATGGGAGAGCCCCGCACACCAAAAGGGTATACAAAAGACTGTAAGAGAATTTATTCAAATATGGTAGGAAATGGCTGGCTGGAGGCTTTGTTGTGAGGGGTCCGTATCTTACGGCCAAAGCCATCAACGAGGCCTATGGTATGATACCACAAACATGGTTCCAAATTCAAGAAATCATGAAAACTAGAGCTGAAGGATTACAAGAAGCCTACTAACTTAAAAGTGCAATTAAACCAAGAAGAAAGGAAAGAAGAAATGAAAATTCTGATTTCCCGGCCCGTTTAGGTACACATTAGACCTAGATTGCAACATCTTTGCTCTGGCTATTTAAAGAAAAAATAGACTACCTTCTTTCATTACCATCCTTCTCTCATCTGTATATCCAAGCTGCGCAATTAAATCGGTAATAAAATGAGAGCACTAATTGAATTGTTGTGTGCTAATTTGAAGTTGTTTGATTCCATGATTGTGTTGCTGTGATTGAGTGATTAGGAAATCAAAGTAGAAGTAGTCAGAATAAAAAAAAAGCTGGCAGAGATGTAATGAGCTAAATTGAATGAAACTTGATTAGATTAGGAATGAGTGGAAATGTAGAATAAGGGCGAAGATAGAATACGGTTTGATTGAAACCTGAGGTGCAAAAGTTGCCAAGTTTAGGTATTGAAGTCAGCAGGTGGGGAAGGTAATACAATAGAAGGAACAAAACATATTTTTTGAGTTTGTGGTATGAACAACAAGTCAGGAACACATTGAATATAATTAATTTAAATGCTCATTAACAAAATAAGGTCAAAGTACTTTATGGTTGATCTATTGTTCGAACCAAATTCTAGAATTTGTTAGATTATTGGTTAGCGAAATCCCTAGTGTCTGACGACAAGAGACAGTGCGAGCCATTCTTAGACCAGTTTGAGCCATTCTAATAATCCCCATTTATATCTTGGTGCATATCTACGGTAGTTCCTCGAAATTGAACTGACAAACTATTTTTCAAAAAATAGACCAATGGAAACCCAAACTCATCCTAAAGCAATCCTTCAGTAAAGAACCCATGATTACCCAGGAATTCGAGGAGGAAGAAAGTAAAGTTTGGGGAGTACTTATAGATTTTGAGGAACTCAAAAGGGAATGAAAAGAAAAGACAAGAGTAGAAAATGCAATAGAAAGAAAGTTTATAGGGATAAGTTTTTATCTGTGGCCCAACTCTCTTGAACTTTTTCAATTAAGTTCTTAGGGTGTTTCAACACCTAGTACCCTAATGCCATGCGTGTAGGAGCTACTAACCCAAAGTTCGCTAAGAGTGTTAGAAGCACAAAAGTTAAAACATTGCACTATCTACGAATGTTGACAAACAAAGGAAGTTTCCTAGGTGGAATTACAAGTGAGAAGTATGGGGCATACAATTACAAGATTGAAGAAATTAAAGAGATAATCCCAAACATGAAGTGGGGAGTTTATTATAGAAACTACAAAAAAAAAAAAAGGAATGAGAAGAGGAGAGAAAGAAAGGTTCGAATTAATCTTAACCTAAAAACTCCTTCCATCCCTGCCCATTACTGGAAAACTTTAACAATAAAAAACCAAAAAGACTGGGAGGTGATCTTGAAGGTGAAATCATCTACATTAGTGGAGATCCAATATGAAAAACAAGCCTATGGAATTTGGAAGAATAGTACAATCAAAATTGTGAAGGACTTTAGGGAGTTAAATGACTCAGTATGAAAATGAGAAAGGAAAATAATCTATTGTTCAACAGGATCCAATGAATATGTTGTTTGTAAAACAATTTCAACAGTTTAGTTTTGCATGGTATAAAGAATAGAGACCAACCTTGAACTGGACTTGAAGCTAGATGTACAGAAAATTATGCATACCTTGCATTGCAATTAAATTGAATGCCACTGAGAACAAATGCGAAAAATGTCCTTAAAAATTTTTCTTTTATTTTGTTTGAGAGACAGAAACAAATCTTTTCTTTTCTTTGCTTGAGGACAAGCAAAATTTTAAGTTTAGGGGAGTTTGATGAGCTTAAAAAGTCCATCTATTTTAGTCCATTTTTACGCTTAATTTTCATATCAAAAGAGACAATTACTTTGCGAGAAATATGAGCTGCTTCCATTTGTTATTAAGCGGGTAGAATGGAAGAAAGAAGAAAAAGCGGTAGAAAATGCGAGGAAATAAAGTGGAATAAAGTTAGTCAATTAGCCGGAATGAAATGAAAGAACTGGCTGAGTCATTGATGCAGTTTTGGGGTTACACAGTCCAGTCATGAGGTCGCGACATCAGAAAATTGAAGGAAATCTGATGCAGGTCGCGACATGGATAACAAGATATTGAGGTCACGACACGAGGACTACTCATAGAGAAAGGCGCAAAAGAAATGGTGAGGTCGCGACCGTGGTCAGTCGTGACATTAAGAACCACGGTCAAAGCTCACGAGTCATGAATCGAAGTCGCGACCAAGATGCGATGTTGCGACATCGGGAATAGCGATTGAGACTTGTGGAGGCATGGAAGTGATGTCGCGACAGGGATTGATGTCGCGACGGCAAGAGCAAGCAAAGGAAAGAATCCTGAGTGGCGACAAGATTGGAAGCAAGCGGGAATCGATTGATGTCACAGCAACATATTGATGTGTCATGACATCATGAGAAAAGCGATTGAAACACACGAGATCCTTTAGTTGATGTCCGCGACAAGAGATTGATGTCGCGACATCCCGAAGACTCGCGGGCGAATCTCGCATGAGAAGACGGGGCGTCGCGGCGTGAGATCGAATCGCGACATCAAGAGCGACCCGGTTGAAATATACAAAGGCGTGACTAGATGTCCGCGAAGAGATTGTTGTCGTGACACCTCGACGACAGTTGAATACTAGAGAACTAAGAATTCGATGTCCGCGACAAAGAGATCGATATCCCGCGACATCGAAGATTCCATTGGCCGGTGAGTTTATTTAGTTGATGTAATATCGCGACAAGAGGTGATCCACGCGACACCAAAAGCAATCAAGTGAAGGCGCAACCCCATTAGTTGATGTGCGACCGGAGAGATCGAAATTGAACCGCGGACTACTTCAGGTTGAAGGATGAAGCTCCGTAAAGTAATGCGTGACGAGATCGATGTCGCGACATCGGGAGCAACATGTGAAGCCTACAAAAGTAAGGCGATGTCGTGGCAAGAGAATAATGTCGCGACATCACTAATGTCGATTAAGGCTTGTATAGGCGAAGCTAAGGTCGCGACGTGAGATCAGTCGCGTGACATGGATATTCAACCGCGACAAGAGTGAAGGTCGCGACTTGAGCAGTGTTAGGCACAGGATACTCCTAAAATCCTGACCTGACTACATTGGGATTTAAAGGGCCCAAGTGAAAAACCTTTATAACTAAGCGGCTATCCGGAAGAGGAGAAAATAGCTTGGCGGCCACGGACGAGTGCAGACCAGTGAAAACTCATTTTTAGTTTTTTTTCTTTCCTTTTCTTTTATTTTCTTTAATATGGATAGATTAGATTAGATTTATCGTTCTATTTTTCTTTTATTTCCTGGAATTGGATGTTATCGTTTTGAGCTAAAGCTGAATGCAGAATTCAATTTTTTTTCAAATTACTACGGGTTGTGGAAGTTCGGACAAATTCACAGATTCGACTTCTCGGTTGAAATCACGATTATTCTTATGATCGGAGAATCTTTGTAGTGTGTAATTCGGTAATTGAGGAACCGACTCATTAAGAGAATGTTGTGTCGAAATTATCTTTCCTATTGCTATTTCCGGCCAAATTGCAATTTCGGTTTATGAATTTACTTTCGGTTATGGGTTTATGGTTTTTGATCTGAATATCAGTTTCTTATACCCGTATTAAGAAGCGTTTCATTGCTCTGATTTCAAGGAGGTCCTCTGAGTGACACAGAGATGACAATCCTGGGAGTTATGAATACTTCTTGAAAGGTATATTAACACGCTATTAAGTCCCAATGAGCTTGTGAGTTTACTTGATAAATCCTCTTCTCAAAGCTGAAATCAGAGCGAGTTGAATGAATTTATCCAATTTAAACAAGCGAGAGAGTTCACCTCGATTCGAATGAGTGTGCTTGATCAGAGTGATGCGTGAGATCCTAATGTCGAGAGAGAATTGATCCCCATTTTAATGTGGAGGAAGAGTAACTGGAAGTTGTATATCCTTGTAGTAGATGGCAGGGCTAAGGTGTGCAGTCCATCAATGGGTATGAAGTATTGCAAAAGAAAAATACCCAGAATTAGGAAGTCCCTGTTTAAAAGTAGTTATCTAATTCCTTGTATTCGAGAGAATCAGGTCAAAAATTAGATAATGAAATGTGAGGTGTGGAGAGATCCAGCTGAACTATTAATGCCTTGGACAGATTTTGAAATCTGAAATTTACAAGAAAAATTTACAAGTTGACAATGGAATTGATACTTCACAACATTGTTCTTAAGTAATTCTCGAGCAGTGATTATTCAATTTCTTCATTTCCCTAACTTCTTAATTATTCTATTCTTTATATTCAAGTTTATTGTTCATTGGAGTTATTTCCTTTGATTCGTTAAATTTTCCGGCACCTTAATCTTTGGATCTTACTATCGTTTAATTAGCCCCGAATAGTATGGAAATTGAGTAGTCGGGAGTAGTTGATTTAAAATTCTTGAGATCTCATGGGATCGATATACGGACTTAAATCCATTTTATTACTTGTCGGCTGTGCACTTGCGAATATTGAATACGAAAAACCAAACTTTGAAAATGATTTACTCTAGGAGATGTTGGTTTTATATAGTATAATGTCAA
Source organism: Tetrastigma voinierianum (assembly GCA_016808115.1). Taxonomy (NCBI): domain Eukaryota; kingdom Viridiplantae; phylum Streptophyta; class Magnoliopsida; order Vitales; family Vitaceae; genus Tetrastigma; species Tetrastigma voinierianum. Next base: position 148,872 of record JAEQBH010005319.1, on the reverse strand, counting down.
CAAGTTTTATGGCGCCGTTCTTAGGGGATTAGGCTTGATAGTCCTTTGGTAATACTTATGAAACTAGTAAATTTGTATGTGTCTTTTGGCATAAACAAGTTTTATTCTTGTGATTCTTGGGGATTAGACAATAGTCCTTTGGTAATAACATTAAATAAATTTGTATGCTTTTGAATTACATCGAAGCAAGTTTTATGGCGGATTCTTAGAAGTGATCGAAAGAATTTAATAAATCAATATTCAGATGAAGAAGGAAATACTAATTTGGACATTTAAGAAAAGAACAAAAATAGATTTTCAGCCCAGTGGTTCATTTTGGCCACCTAACCTTTGTGAAACACAGTGAATATATTTGTTGATTTGGTAATCTATTAATGGGAGTGTGTTTTGCTTTGGAAAAACTTTGATGCATAAGAAAGCAGAAACCGTCGATTCAGTACATTACGGAAATAAGAGAGGGCTATTCGAAGCTTGAGAAAGACGAAGGCGAAAACTGACCATAGGCGAGATGAAGACAGAATCAGTTCGGAAATACATATAGAAGAAGCTAGAGGCCTCAGCGATACAATGGAGGATTTACGGAGAGACCAGATATACGGGAAGAATACTCAGCGTCGAATGACTCACAGGTTGATCGCTAATAATTTTGAAGCTGAAAACCCGATGCGAATTACAATGGTCCGGTAGCATCGGGTTCGCCCCGAGGAATTAAATCCCCGATGAAGATCCAAATGAGCACACAGGAAGATTCTCGGGATCATTTATCTGAATTAAGGCCCGAATGGGGTGAGACCCGAGGAAGTCATAAAGCGCACATCTATTCCCATTCTCTCCTAAGAGATCCCCAGCTGACTACATGGGCAGTGAATCTTTACCATATGGTTATGTTGATACTTGGGAGGTGAATGGAAGCCTACTTAGGTAAGATTCTTTCCTGACCCTCATGCCCTACTACTGCAGAAAGAAGGAGGAAATCATTGTGTTCAATGAGGGGAAGATGAAAGCACATGTAGCTTGAGGAAAATTCAGCATTTGAGAAGATGTCGATACATGGATAGTCACGGCTTCGGATGGACATTATATATCATGCTTTGAATGATATATCAAAAGGGATCATTGATGCTTCATCTTTGGCTGACATTGGCAAAAGTCTTGAAAAGTAGTGATTGAAGGCGGCTAAATGTAACATGAAAACTCCTGCGAGCTTTTCAAGAGGAAGCAGCGAGAGGAAAGGGATCATGGAGCTGAAGCGAGATGTGACCATGGAAGCCAAGTTGGATACTATTTATACGCAGTTGGATAAGCGAAAGAAAAGACACACCTTTGCCTTTCGTAGAAATAGGAAGCCGATTGAAAGGAGTTATTGAAGGGAAATCTTGAAGATGGCGAAGAAAGTTATGATGCTGAAGAGGTTAATTATTTGGGTAGGCGAGAGCTTACCATTTCAAACCAATCCTAACCTTCCGGCACATTATCACCCATCCTTTCGGGAACCGTGAGAATTTCTCGTATGGTGGAGGGGGCTTCTCGAGGCCCGAGGCGAGGCAGAACCCTCGGCAAAATTGTCGGCAACCACGAGTTCGAGAAATACGGAAATGAACACAGGAATGAATCTGAGAGTCAGAGGGCCAAATCTTTTGAAACAGGATCTTGCATTTCATGGGGATAATAAGAAGATTGTGAACCTCCGTAGGCAAAGTTGCAGAGTTGGAAACAACTACTACCAATTCTCAAATTTTTGAGAACACCACCAATGCGACCACGAAGAACTGGAGACACAAGTGAGACGGCTAACCTGCAAAGCCCCGGAGGAAAGATGCCTTTCAGTGACACAAGGAAGAACCGAAGGCTGCATGGGTGTGCGGCTTAGAAGCGGGAAGGGTGAAGAAATGAAGAGAAAGATGGCGCAACAAAGACGTGCCAAGATCGAGAAAGGGAAGAGGAATGGAAGAAAAGAAAGAATAAGGAGGAAGAACATCCAAGGATCAAAGCCTGGTCCCATTTCCACAAAAGTACGAAGTCGAAATGGAAGAAGCGGTTGCAGGTTCTTGAAAACCTTCTAGAAGTTGGAGATAAGTATGCCTTTTACTGAGGTGGTAACTCAAATGCCACTCTATCACGAAATTCCCGAAGGACCATCTGTTAAGAAAAGAAAAATAGTAGAGGAAGGAATAGTAAATCTCAGCGCCACTTGCGGTGCGTGTCAGAAAGGAATTACGGTAAGATGAAGGACCCGGAGAGTTTCCGCGATTCCTTGTATTAAGCCGGGAGGAATTGAATTCGGGAGCTCTACGTGACTCGGGAGCTAGTATCAATCGGCGCCTCTTTACGTATGAGAAACTAAGTTTATGAGAGTTGGATTCCCTAAACATTGCTACTCTTGAGAATGGCGAGCAGATGATGGTAAAACTGGAAAGGAGTCATTGAAGATGTCTTGAAGTCAAACTATTTAGGAAGTTTGTTTTCCCGATGGAGCTTCATCATTACGGACATGGAAGAAGATTCACAAGTACCCACCTTTGTCAGCCAAACCACTGCTTCACTTTGAGTACCTTTTAGTAATACTTGTCTAAATAAATTGTATGTGTCTTTTGAGATTACATCAGCAACCACCTTTGCTTTGAAGTACCTTTTGACTAACAGATGGTAAAGGCAAGACTTGCTCCAGTGGAGTTCTCTGCTCGAATTCAATCTCTAGATCAAAGACAAGAAGGGTGGAGAATGTAGTGGCGGATCACCTCTCCAGGTGACCACAGCCGCTACTTACAGTCCTCCCGTGTATTGAATTTCTTGAGAGTCTCACACTTCTTGTAAGAATGCCCCATGGTGTGCTAATGCTGGTCGCAACCAGCGGGGAGACAGTTGAATGGAAAGCACGGGACCGAAAAATAGCTAACCACTTCCCAAAATTCATTCCCTATTATTGGGAGGAGCCATTTTTGTTCAAATCCTGTGCGGATCAAATCATTAGAAGGTGTGCACGAAGAAGAACCTTGAGGGGATTACTCGATCCTTTATACATACAGAAAATCTCTGTGAAGTCAATTTTCCTCTCTAAAGACAACTATGAAAGTCTTTGTAATCAAGTTTCTCTTGGCCTTCCCTCTTAAAAGATGCTCATCTTTATCTATATCAGAAGTTGTGATCGATGCAGACTTGGGGAAGCTTACTCGCTTTAATATGATGCCTTTGAACCCAATTATGGTATTAGATTTATTCGATGTTTGGGGCATTGACTTCATGGGGCCATTCCCTACATCTTTTGGTTATTCGTACATCTTGGTGGGGGTTGATTATGTGTCCAAGTGGGTTGAGGCAATTCCTTGTAAAACAAATGATCATATGGTGGTGCTTAAATTTTTAAAGGAGAATGTCTTCTCTAGATTTGGAGTGCCTAAAGCTATAATCAGTGATGGAGGTACCCATTTTTGAAACAAACCCTTTGAAACCCTCTTAGCCAAATATAGGGTGAAACACAAAGTGGCCACTCCTTACCATGCTTAGACCAGTGGATAAGTTGAGCTAGCTAATAGGGAGATATAGACCATCTTGATGAATGTGGTGAATTCAAATAGGAAAGATTGGTCCCTCAAGCTACTAGACTCACTGTGGGCATACAGAACAACTTTCAAGACCATTCTTGGGATATCCCCATATCATCTAGTCTATGGAAAAGAAAGCATTCACCACCTCCTTGTGAAGTGAATACAAGGCATGGTGGGCAATTAAAGCAGCTGAATTTGGATTTGGGGAGAAGTATTTTCGAGAGGTTTCTTGATCTCATTGAGTTAGAGGAGCTAAGGAATGATGCTTACCTAAATTCCAAAATTGCAAAAGAAAGATCGAAGAAATGGCAGGATCAGATGGTGTGAAAATTTCAAAAGGGTAAATCACCTCTATATTCAGCTCATATATTCAGAGAAACTAAATGGAATAGTGATCACATATTCATCAAATGTATCCCAATCAGAGTGGAACTCCTCAATTCAAATGAGGCTAAACTTTGAAGTGAATGGTCAACATGCCTCCAGAAAGAGCTATATGCGGTCCCTTTGGACCAGACAGGGGAGGGCTCACCCTCGTTGAGCCTCGAAATGTGAAAAATTGGGTTGTAAGGACTGGTCTCCTGAGAGGCGCAAGTCCATGTTTAGATTTTTTATTCCTATTTCTATTTTGTTTTATTTTATTTTTTTGCATAATTCAATTTTTCTTTAGATTTTCTCCATTTTAGTTTGATTTTATTTTTATTTTTTACTTGTCTTGCAGGGTTCTACAATAGGGTGGTCCAGGATTTCAGAAGCTAAACCTAGGAAATTTCACAAGGGTTTTGAAATTTCTCAACCTCTACGAAATTTCATAGGAGATTCGCAGAAATTTTGCAGGCCCCTGTGAAATTTTGTAGGAGATTCGTAAGCCTCACTACTAGCCAATTTTCAAATTTTGCAATTACAGTTTCGCGCACCCATTTCCAATACCTGCGAACCTATGCCAGAGTTAATTTCAATTCCATTTTTGGCATGCCATCTCATTGTTCCAAGACCTCTGAATCAAACCCCGTTTTTTATCCTCCATCTCTTACACCCGTCGGAATCCCAACCCCAAGCCCATAAATAGGCCACCACCCTCATCTCTGCACATCCCACAGTTCTCCCTTTGGTTACCCTGCGAAACCCTCATCCTCTCTTGAGACATCCTCCCCCATCAGTTTGTAGTCATGGCTAAAACCCGAGGAGGGCGCAACTCCTCATGCCAAGCACGCCGGAATACTGGCGCACCACACTTGAGACCACACGGTACATTGCAAGCCCCTGCTTGGAGCCTGCGATCTTGCCTAGTCCCTTTGCCCAGCACATCTCATGTGGTGCGTGAGCCACCCACAGGGGCTGGACCGTTCCGGCACCTCCATCTCACCCCACGGCCACCATGGGCGGCTCTCCAGCCAAAGCGGGCGGGACCTCTAGCCACAGTAGGCCTTCATAGCCACATCCTCCGGTGCCTCAACAGTCTTCACCTCATCCGGGCACAACTTCTAGCATTCCTGAGACAGAGTCTCCTGGCTCTGCTATCGAGAGTCACTATTCCCCTATGCCCCAATAGTAGGAAACACTGATTGTAGTAGCAAGGAGTTCTATGATGAGAAATTTTATGACATCCCGGCCTTTGCCAATCAATCAAAGCTCTGGGATTCTATGGGGCTCATTCATCGCTACTCTCTCGAGCCGTTTATGACTCTACATAAAATTTTCTACCCGAGAGTGGTGACAGATTTTTATCAAACCATGACCTCTCGGGGTGAGCGCCACCCTACAACTCTTCATTTCACTATTGATAGCCGGCGAGGGAGTGTGTTGAAACCATGGGTATAGGCCGAGCTTTCGACTTCCGATTGGCTCTTGCCAATTCAGCGAACTTGGGCAGTGGCCTGCTACCAGAGTGATGGTATGGGTTCTCTCGTCTCTGACATCTGCTAGGCTATGCTTTTCGACGACTTGTGGCCGAATGCTCTTTGTGGACCCACAATCTTTGCAGTCTGTCATTCCCTTTGATGTATCGATCTGGGCGGCGCCATCACTTGAGGCCCTTGTCAGTATCTGCAGGGCTTTTGGTTTAGCCTACAGGATCTTATTATGACATCTCTGTTTCACTTTGAGGAGAAGATCCACATAAAGAATCTTAGCAGGGCCGAGGCCATTCCACTGTTGTTCCCACAGCTCCAGCAGTTCCACCAGCAACTTCAAGCACCCTACCAATTGATCATCCTTCAGTTCCTACACAGTCATAGGATGAGGATGAGATTCCACCCCCTGCAGCTACCTGAGGAGGTATAATTTCCTCCTTTAAGTTTCCCTCCTGAGCCACATTGAGGATAATGCAAAATTTGGTTAAGGGGAGAGTTAAAGAAGGAAGTGATCTTTATGTTTTGAGCAAGTCTGTTTTGAATAGTTAAATGACTTGCTAGTTTTTTTTATAGTATAGTATATGTTTTTAGTTTCTTGTACATGCTTCTAGCTCATGTTTTTAGTTTCTCAGTTTCTTATTTTCCCATCAAATTTCTCATAATTTTGTTTGTAATTCTTAACTTGCAATGGGAGAAATTGAAACCTCGTCTCAATACTCTTTATTTTAGAGTGGTGTTATGCTTATAAGAGTTGATGAATTGTTGAAACTCCTCTTGTCTTCAACCTTACTTCTTCCACTTTGAACTAACCACACACTGTGCATTAGTTTCCAATTATAAGTGAAAAAATTTCTGCTTCCTAAGCCTTGCAAAAATCTGGCCAAGTACTTTTTACCACCTTTAATAGGTTTGGATCCCTAAAAAGACCAATGAATCTCAAAATAAAAAAAAAAAAAACAAAAAAAACAAAAACAAAAAAACAAAAGAAAAGAAAAATAAATTTATGACACTTTCCTTGAAACCTGAGCACGGTCCGAGGGGTATATGGTGAAAGTCTTTAAAGCCCAATGCCCTAAGCCAATTGGTTGGGAGTCCTCAAATTTGTTGCTTGCTACATGGGTGAATAGGTGGAGTTTAGCAATTTGTAGGTGTTGGAGTGTCAAACTTATTAAAAGTCCAGGTTGAAATATGAAGAGTTAGTGGTTGAAAGATCCTTATGACTTGATGCCCTAAACCTTGATTAGTTGGGAGTCATCGGTGGACCCCCGTTACATGGACAATTGTGAATTCGATACCCTCAACATTGCACCCTTACAATAAAAAAGTTGTGAAATAAATGAGGCACTTGGTCTATTGAGGTTGGTTAGTTGCTAGGTGTAGAAAAGAGCTAGGTTGGGGGGGAGAGGACAGTTTGGCAGAATATTTTTGAAAGCTAATCAAGTTAACACTTAGGTTTTTGTGGAAGGTTTCACGTTGGTTCTCTAGGAGTTAAAATTATTTTGATACTTGAATTGGCATAGCACATACTCCTCTTGAGATAGTCATTGGGCAGGATTTTCATGACTTTTGTTTAATGTTGGGTTTTATCACCTCATTGGAAAACCATTTTTGTGGATATATATATAGTCCATCTTGCTTTTGATTACTTTATTCTTCCTTCATTGCTAAGGGACTAGCAATGTGTCAGTTGGGGGGAGTGATTACTACCCAGAATAGTCTTGATTCCTGACTTAACACTCAGTATTTTATTTTTATGCTTATTAATCAGCCTATGATGACCCAATTGACATGTTAAGGACCTAGCAAGGCTACTAATCAATTTTTTTGCAAGTTTTGTTGTTTTCAAAGGCTATATTTCTTGAAGATAGGGATTCAACTCAAGCATGAAGAACCTAGTTGCAGTTTAGAGCTGAAAAGCATAGAAGAAAGCAAAAGTAGAAGCAGAACACCTAGCAAAAGCAACCTTTCCAAATTCGCAAGGGTTGCGAAATTCACAACCCTTGCGAATTTCTCAGGGGCTGTGAAATTTCACAACCCCTATCAAAATGTTTGCCACATTTGACTTCTTTTTTAGCTTTTTGTGTTTTTCCCACTTTCTCCTCAGTAATAGTGTTATGAATTGTACATTTTGGTAATTTGTATTGATTTTGGTGGTATGAAATACCCCAAACAAGACTTTGTAATCAATTTTGGTAATTGAAGTTGGTTTTTAGATAAGCTCTTGTTTCTTTCATTTTCTTTCATTTTCTTTCATTTTCTCTCTTCTTTCCCTTTAGCCAAACAACCTTTAAGGATGATTTCTTAGCGGATGAGTGGCTAAAACCACTCCCTCCTTGAAGTGAAGGGCACTAGGCAAAGAAACCAGTGGCAAAGGAGGGGTTTTCATGTTTTTAAAACAGGTATTCACTGTCATTAATGTTCTTTCCTTCAACTCTAGGTTTGAGTCCTTGAATCTGAATAATTGATATTTGGTAAGCTTTCAAGGCTCATTTGATACTTAATGCTAGATCCAGTGATGTTCGTTAGTTATCACTTATTAACTATTGGAAGTTGAGTCAAGGAGATATGTTTTTACTGATTGAAACCATTAATGAGAAATGAATGCCATTTCAAGAGGATATTTATTGATGGTAAGTTTTTATAGCTAAATGAAGAACCGATTCGAGAGATAACTATATGTTATCCTCCCCAATGCGAGAAAAAGACCCGGAAAACCCCTCATTTGCCTAAGGAACCTAAGCCTAGTGACCTGATACTTCAAGGGACTTATTTCCATATTTTATTCCATTTTATTTTAAGTTTTAATCACTAAAATCCACTTTTTTTGTTGCAACCCCAACATCCAAAATGAAATCACCAGTATAAGCTTTACTGTCAGTCATTTCTACGAAGAAAACCCATCTCTGTGGACGATCCTAGAACCACTATACTATAGTAGCTATGCTATGCTAGTATGAGGTGTTAGGTTATAAATTTTATTGATTAATACCCCCTACGGGAGACGAATTAGGAGATTTTAGCAAATGTACCCAACGTAGCAACTTGGGTTTCAGATGTCGTGATGTGGCAGAGGCAGATCAACAACAATATTTACCTCACGTCGCGACGTGAGTCACGAATGTCGCGACGTCACTAGAAATTCCCAGCCAATAAACTTTCCTTTTTAAGATGAAATTGTTATGCACAAGTGCATGCGTCGTTGTTCGGTGTGAATTATATATGCATGTTGAGTGTATTTTTCATGTATTTTCATAACTCAAATTCTTAATTCACATCCTTATTCAACCATATTTCACTAATCCCCTATTCTACAATGTTTTGCAGAATATGATGGAAATCAAGCAAAAGAAGAGCTGATTGAAATGAAGGCAAAACCAGAGCAAGGAGGAAAAACCTACAGGAAAAGCTCTCAGGTTCGCCTAGGAGTAGGCAAATCACGCTTAGGCGTAGAGGTTCGCCTAGGTGTAGCTTCCCTACGCCTAGGCGAATGACCACCATCAACAGACGAAGACACGTGTCTTCACCTAGGCGAAGCTCAGTTCGCCTAGGCAAAGAATGTCGAGTTGTAATACAAATTATTCCCACTTGTACCCTAATCATGAGCCCATTTCCCGATGGATATAAATATTGCACTTATTTTTGGACTACAGAAAGAAGGGGCTGACAAGTGAATTTGGACTACTAATTTAGGGTTCTTCTCTCTAGACTTAGATTTGTTTAGGTTTTTAGTTTTGGACTTGATTTGAACTCATTTGTGGAGCTCTGTTGGAGGATTCAACTGTTGGGGGACATATTGTAGCAGTGGATCCGAGTTTTGGACATGATTGATTACAAATTGTTTTATATCCCTTAACTCTATTTCATTTCTTAATCGTTTAGTACTTTATTTGGTGCAAATATGGTATTGTCTGTTTTTAAGGCTGCTATGAGTGGCTAATATCTCCCCTAGGGCTGGTTGTTGAAATTGGTGATGGACTTAGGGTTTTTAATGACTGATTTTTGTGCATCCATAATTGTGTTGAGGTGGTATGCTTGTGAATCTTTAATTTTTCAGGGTTTTTCTTAATTGTTGTATGTTGGAGGCTGAAATTAAAACCTAGAGCTCAAGGGGCTCTAGAGTGACAGTTGGAGGTATCCCCTTAAGGATTAATTTCCATCTTTAGTATTCTACAATTGCTAAAACCTAATTAACTTAATCAAAAGAAATGCAGGAACTAGGAGATGCTAGTCTTTAGGTGGATTTTATTAAGATGGACAACTTGCAATCTTATGTGAAGATCATAAGGACCGAAAGGAGATTGATCGAAACATAACCGAGATGTTCTATTGCAAGGACCGAAAGGAGATCAATAGAACTCCCAAGGACTAATTCTCCATAGAACCAGTATCACATTTTCGGACCTAGAAGGACCAAACGAAGAATAGGAATGGAGTGTGAGAAATCGAGGAGAGTCATGAGAGTGTAAATCTCGTATCGTGTTCCTTGGGTAATCACAAGGAGGTTTTCATGTTAATCGGTATCTTACGTTTTTAAGTCATAAACCCACCAATGAATACAACCGGCCTTAGCATTAATCATTAGAGTTTTTCTTCCGATTCCCATCACTTATTTGTTAATTTTCAAGTGTTAGACTAGTATGCTTTTAATTTAAATTCTAATTGATCATCATCATCAAAATCAGTTTTATAGCTTGGATAGTGAAAGGTCTTTAATATGCCGGGGTACTTAGTCCCCATTTAAACCAGCTTTTTCCTTGTGGGTTTGATAACTTAGGTTTTTAATTAAAAAGCATTTTATTACTTGTGTGACCCGTGCACTTGCGGGTTTTGGTTGATTTTTACCGAACTTTTATAAAATACAAAAATCATCGAACAAGTTTTTGGCGCCATTGCTCGGGATCGCATGGTTGTGGAATGGATTACTATTCCAATGAAAGAGACATTTGCTAATTTAAGAAAAAATCTTTTTCCATAGGAATTTTATTTTATTTCTCTCACTTTCGATTGTAGTTTTCATTTGTATTTAGTTTCTTTACTCTGTGTTTTAGTGTTATTTTCTTATTTTAGGTACCTATTTTACATGCCTAGAAAATCCAGCACTGAACTACTACCGTTTGATCCTGAGATAGAAAGGACTTTGTTCAGATGAAAGAAAGTGGAAGCTAGTAATTCAGAGATGGAGGATTAGAACAGTGATAGATTCAGCGAGGGCCATTCAGACCATAATGAAATGCCTGGACTTAGAGAACCATCATTTGGGGATTGTTGGCGTCCCATGATGAATGAAGATTATTCAGGAATTTCGCCATCAACAGATAGATGCAAATAATTTTGAGTTAAAACCTGCATTGATCAACATGGTTCAATAGCAACAGTTTGGGGGACAGTCCTTCGGAAGATCCCAACGGACACTTCTCATTTCTGATATATTGCAATTAAGATGAGCGAATTGGATCACAATCAAGCTGAAGCTTTTTACATTTCTCACGAGGTTAAAGCTAGGGTGGTTCCAACAATTTGATGTCGGGTTCGATTGACAATTGGGGGACTTTTGTTAAGACATTCTTGACCAAGTTCTTTCCATCGCAATTGACCTCACAATTCAGAGTTGAAATCACGCAGTTTCGACAAGGTGAACAAGAAACATTGTATGATGCATGGGACCGATTTAAGGAGTTGTTGAGGAGATGCCCATAGCATGGGTATGAGCTTAGTGCTCAAGTGTAGATTTTTTACAATGGCCTCAATTGCACCGGCCTGGCCTTTGGTCGTACGGCTTGTGGAGGCTCTATCACGATGAAAACAACACGAGAAGCTAATTTGATGTTTGAAGAGCTTGCCAAAAACAATTACCAACCTCCCTCTGAGATAGGTGATGGTAGAAGGCAAGGGGGAATCCATGAGATCAATAGAATATCGTCTTTGGAGGAAAATTTGAAGTATTGATGACTAGATTGAATCAACAAGCTCCAAAAGAGCCAACTCTTGGTGAGACTGCGTACATGCAAAGTCAAAACGCTTTTGTGGCTAACCCTCCACTTCAAATTGAGACACAAATTATGTGAACAATAGGAGTTATACATATCGCCCCAACAATTTACCAACTCATTACCATGCCGGGTTGATAAATCATGAAAATTTTTCATATGGAAATCAAGCGATTGTTCTGCATGAGCCTCATTAGCTTAGCACCACCATGGCACCTCCGGGATTTCAAAATCAAGGAGCCTCGAGTTCCAATTATCAAGTGAACCAAAGGAAAACTAGGTGAATGAGCTGCTAGTGGCAATGAATGAAATGAGAAAGAGCAACGAGTCACACCTCATGCAGTTGGGAAACAATCAGCTCACCTTTAGAATGAACATCAAAGGGTTAAAGAATATTCAAGCAACCATGGGGACATGCATGAAAAATATGAAGAACAATCAAGCGAGCATTGAAGCTTGCATGAAGAACATGGAAACAGATGAGGCTAATCTTGGAGCATATAAAAAAAATATGGAAACACAAATGGGTCAATTGGCTCAATCTATGAGAGAACAACCTCCAAAATCATTTCCAAGTGACACTGAAACTAATCCGAAGTAATGTATGGCTGTCACTTTAAGAAGTGGGAAAGAGCTAAATGAACCCCAAAATGCTGAAAAAGGTGAAGACCAAGTGCAACAGGAAATTCCGAATGTTGAAACAGAAAATAGGGATTCTGAAATTGAAAAGAAAATGGAAGTTGAAATTGAAGTGAAAACCAAAGGAGGGCATTAAAAACCTGATGAAGTGGTTCCGAGAAGAATTACTTTTCCGGAAAACCCTCCTTCATACGCTCCACGTTATCATTCCCCCAGAAATTTAGAAAAACCAAGTTGGATGCTCAATTTAACAAGTTTCTTAACAAGTTCAAGAAATTGGAAATAAATATCCTGTTTGCTAATGCTCTTACTCAAATGCCTAATTATGTGAAGTTTATGAAAGACATAATGAGCAAAAAAAGGAAGCTAGAGGCATATGAACTGAGTGAAAGCTTGTTAGAATAGCTCAATCATCAACGAAAACCAAGCTAAAGGTCGACGGTTCACCATACCCTGCGTCATCGGGGAGCATAAATTTAGCAAAGCATTGTGTGATCTGGGTGCTAGCATCAATTTGGTGTAATATTCAGTGGAAAAGAGGATGAATTTGGGAGAAATAGAATCGACATCTCTATCACTATAAATGGTCGATAGATCTCTGACCTACCCCAAAGGAATTATTGAGGATGTTTTGGTTAAAGTCGACAAATTCATTTTTCTTGTGGATTTCGTGTATTAGATGTGGAGGAGGACAAGGCGAATCTGATAATTCTGGGAAGACCCTTCCTTGCCACTGGTCAAACACTAATTGATGTGAAAAATGGTAAGTTAACATCGAGAGTCGGCGATGACAAAGTGAAGTTCAATCTTTATAAGGGTATGACTTTCCTGAGTGATGAAAATGCAAGCTGCATGAGAATAGACACTTTGATCCCTTCTCAAGACGAAATGCTTTATGATTTTGGGAAGAGAAGTTCACTTGAGCAATGCTTAACAAAATAAGTTTCCACAAAAAAAATTTGTTATGAAAGATCTATCATCAACTCCAGAACTAATCGAAATAGTGTTAGCATTTGAAATGACTGAAGAAAATTTTTTTGCACATGAAGAGAAGAGGACTCCGGATGGTTTGGTTTTAAAAGAATTGCCAAAGGGTTTGAAATATGCTTTCTTGGGAAATGATGAGACAAAACCGGTAATTATCTCTCCTGATTAGATGGCTGATGGAAGTCAGGTGTTGGATGTGTTGAAAATGAATTCAGAGGCATTTGCTTGGAACATAGAAAATATTAAAGGAATAAGTCCCTCAATTTGTATGCATAAGATTTTAATTGAAGAGGGACATACCCCATCTATCGAGCATCAAAGGTGGCTCAACCCCGCAATGAAGGAAGTGGTGAAAAAGGAGGTATTAAAGTGGCTTCAGGCTGGGTTTATTTACGCTATCTCTGACGGTCCTTGGGTGAGTCTTGTACAATTGGTACCTAAGAGAGGGGGAATGACCGTAATTCGGAATGAAAAAAATGAGTTGTTTTCTACTCGAATAGTCACGGGTTGGAGAATATGCATTGATTATTGAAAACTCAACAAGACAACAAGGAAGGACCATTATCCATTACCTTTCTTGGATCAAATGTTGAATAGACTTGTCGGCCATTCACTTTATTGCTTCTTAGATGGTTATTCGGGGTATAATCGGATTATGGTAGACCTGAAAGACCAAGAGAAGACGACCTTTACCTACCCATTCAGAACATTCGCGTTCAAGAGAATGCCTTTCGGGTTACGTAATGCTCCGGCAACCTTTCAAAGATGTATGACTACCATTTTTTCAAACCTGATAGAAAATATCATGGAAGTCTTCATGGATGATTTTTTCGTATATGGGGGCTCATTTGACAAATGTCTTGACAATCTCGGAATAGTTCTATAGAGATGTAGGGAGAAAAATCTGGTGTCGAACTGGGAAAAATGTCACTTCATGGTACAAGAAGGTATTGTGCTTGGACATCTTATTTTATCTAGAGGGCTGGAAGTCGATAAAGCAAAAATAACCACAATTCAGACCCTTACCCCCACCAACTACAGTGCAAGGCATTCGTAGCTCCTTAGGCCATGTTGGTTTTTATTGCAGAGATTTATCAAAGATTGCAAAGCCATTAAAAAAAGATGTGATCTTCAGTTTTGATGAAGCCTATATGATAGCTTTTTAAGAAATAAAGAACAAATTGATTGAAGCTCCTATTGTAGTTGCGCCTACTTGGAGCGAACCATTTGAGATAATGTGCAATGCAAGTGACTTTACAGTAGGGGCTGTTTTAGGGTAGAGAAGAGACAAAATGTTCAGGCCAATTTATTAAGCAAGTAAAACTCTAAATGATGCTCATGAACACTACACAACCACAGAAAAGGAAATGTTAGCGGTCGTATACTCCTGTGATAAGTTCATGTATATCCTTGGCTCCAAGGTGACTTTATTTATGGACCATGCAACAATCAAATACCTCATGTCCAAAAAGGAGGCGAAACCAAGACTAATTTGTTGGGTTCTATTGCTTGAGAGTCGACATTGAAGATTAAGACAAGAAAGAGGCTGAAAATGTAGTTGCGAACCACTTATCTCGGTTGGGGCCAAATGAAAGGGATTGAAGATAGTGAAGTGAGAATCATTTCTAGATGAGTAGCTGTTTGTAACAGAAGCTCACTTGCCTTGGTATGCCGATTTTATAAATTACTTAGCTTGCAATGTCTTACCCCTTGAACTTAGCCATCAATAGAAGAAAAAGTTCCAACATGATGTGAAGTTCTACCAATGGGATGACCCACTACTCTTCAAAAGATGCTCCGATCTAGTAACAAGAAGATGTGTACCTCAAGAGGAACAACATGCAATTTTGTCAAAGTGCCATTCATCTCCTTATGGAGGACATTTTGGAACCCAGAAAACAGCTCAGAAAGTGCTACAATCTGGATTTTTCTGGCCCATTCTATTTAAGGACTCTCATCGAAACGTGCAAGGCTATGATAGATGTTAGCGAGTTGGTTTTATATCCAGAAGAAATGAAATGCTACTGACCAATATTCATGAAGTGGAAATCTTTGATGTATGGGGGATAAATTTCATGGGCTGTTCCCTCCTTCATGGGGCAACACATACATCCTTCTTGCAGTGGACTACGTGTCAAAGTGGGTGGAAGCAATTGCTACACAGAAAAATGATGCTAAAACTATAGTGCAATTCGTCCACAAAAACATTTTTACCCATTTTGGCACTCCCTGTTGTAGAATCACGATGAAAGGAGTCATTTCTAAAATAGAATTTTTACTTCACTTCTTGGCAGATATAATGTGAGGCATGTAAAAATTCTTCCGTATCATCCACAATCTAATGGATAAGCTGAGATATCAAACCGAGAAATCAAGAGCATTTTGGAAAAAACAATAAATTCCTCTAGAAAGGATTGGTCGAGGAAACTGTATGATGCCCTAGGGGATATATGACCGCCTTCAAAACCCCTATTGGCATGTCCCCTTTTCGTCTAATTTATGGAAATCTGTGCCATCTACCAGTGGAGTTGGAACATCGTGCCTTGTGGGCAATATGACACTTCAACTTTGATCTAAATGAAGCAGGTGCAAAGAGATTTCTTCAGTTGAATAAACTTGAGGAACTACGGAATGAATCTTACGAGAATGCCAAGATCTATAAGGAACAAACAAAGAAGTGGCATGACAAAAATGTACTACACAGGGAATTCAAAGAGGTGATAAAATCCTGATATTTAATTCCAGATTGAAGATATTTCCAGGAAAACTAAGATCATGATGGTCCGGACCGGTTATAGTCACTTCACTTGCTCCTTATGGTGCAATAAGGGTCAAATCAGAAGACGGGCAAGAATTTAAGGTGAATGGGAAAATATTAAAGCATTATTTTGACCAACCAATTGATGGAGAGGAAGTGTCTTGCTTTGCCGTGTAGTAGCCTTCGTCATTCTTTGCGAACCAGCAATGCATTATAGCTTCGTCGAGCTATCAGCACTAAATATAGCTCTTCTTGGAAGGCAACATAAGTTTTTTGAGAATCCCTTTCTTTTCTTTCTCATGTTTTTGTTTCTAGTCTCTTTTTGCTAATTTAAGGGATTCTCCTTTTATCATATTGTTTACTTTGTTTTGTTTTGTTTTTTTTTTTTTTTTTGTGTTTGTTGAAGTGTTTCAAGGCTAACAAAGTCGGGGTTTACCATATCTGAAACCAAGTTTTTAGGGTGGAAATAAATCATGTTAAAATTTTCAAAAAGAGAGAAAACCAAGCCCTAAATGGTTTTTAATGACTAAATGTGTAATGGACCACAAAAGAGAGTTAAGTTTTTCAATTTGAGGGTTTTACCCCACGAGCATCGTGGTGCTTTAGGTGGACGTGGGTCCCATGCAGAAACCCCTCTAGTTCGCCTAGGCTTAGAGATTTCTCTCCTAGGCGTAGCCCTTCACCTAAGCGTAGATTTCCTTCGCTTAGGCGAACCCTCATTTTTCTAATGGTAAGCTTTCGGGTTCGCTCAGGCGTAGACAAGTTTTCCTAAGAGAACTCCTGTGTCCTTTCATTTACTCTCAGGCCCGACTAGGCGTAGACACCTACGCGTAGGCGACCCCCCACGACCATCCAAATTCTCAATCTTTTAGCCTAGGCGAATACGCACGATTTTATGGCAATATAAACGACCCAATGGTCATTTTGTTTTGTATCTCATGCATCATTTAGACTTTCTCTCTTCCCTCTAAAAACCTGATGTTCAAAAATCACCTTCCCTTGTCCTCAATGGCTCCGAAGAAATCAGTTCCGGTGAAGAGGAAGAGAATAAGATCTTCATCGCAGGCACCTCCACCTCCCTTGGACAACTCGGAGAAGTTCATATCTTGAGACGCCAAGCAGCTCTATCACGAATCTCTGTTCAACACGACCTTTGTCCCTAAAAGGGGTTTCCCGAACTCCAATGCATATTTCAATTTCACCATTCAGGAGAAGGGGTAGATGAGATTATGTGAGCGCCCTCCACCTGAGATAGCCCTAGTCGTTCTTGAATTCCACTCCAACCTGTGATTTCGGGTTGATTCTACAGTATATGTGCAAGGAAAATGGGTTGATTTCATCACAGCAGCAATAAGTCGGTTTTATAATCTGGTAGATGACGAAAACGAAGCCTACAGGGCTTTATTCTATAATACGGACTACCAACAGCTCATGAGGGTCCTCACTAGGGGTAGGGGAGAGTGGAAGTGTCATCCATCCACGTCAAAGGTGACAATATTTCAGATGAAGACTCTCACACCTGTTGCAAAAGTCTGGTACAATTTTCTGTGTGCTAAACTCAAGCCTAATCTTCATTTAACCACGGTTACAAAGGATAAAACCATATTATTATACGCGATCACTCAGGGGATCAAGTTTGATGTCGGGCATGTTATAGAGAGGGGAATCATCGAGTCTGCTCATGGACGTTGCACTGGAGCCTTGATACACCCCTCTCTCATCACCTAGCTTTGCCTAAATGCAGAAGTACCGATACTGGAATCTGAAGAGAAAGCACACCATCGACTTCCATTATCACTGCTCAAAGCTAAGGATAGAGCCTAGGATACTATGGAGGATGAAGACAAGGACGATGCAGTAAAGTTGAGCGATGAGGATTCCATGGATAGTGATTCTGAGGCTAATATTCCAGACGCTCTCCGAAGCACATTCTCTAGACTCTCAGCCCATCAAGATGAGCTAGCGCATCGACAGCAAATGTATGTGAGCCATTTGGAGCAAAATGTAGCATACATGGTTAGCATGATGTAGTTCTATCATGGAGCGGTATCATCTTTATCTGCCACTAGCATTCCAGCTTCCAGCATGGCCACCAACCATTCCAGCACCACAGACCTCCCCTGTTGAAAACCATTCTTTGGACAACGATCAACCAGCTTCATGAGGGGAATCTCTTTTCACCATGACTATATTTTGCACTAGGGACAATGCTTGCTTTAAGTTTGGGGAATGTTTTTCCCCTGTAGATAACTTTCTTTTGATGCATACGATTGCACCTGAAAACACTTTGACTTATTACTGCTTTTGGATATTTTATTTTTATTGCTTCTTGATGATATTATTGTTGCTTTACTCAATTGTTAATTAACTTTGGTGTGTTTGTTACTTATTTTCTTATTGCATTGTGGGAATAATTTGATTCATTGAGGGTTTTTGTTTGTTTGAAGACTATTTGATCGTATTACATATATTCCTTGTGTTGAATTGTTGAGATTCAATGTGTCCAATCAGTGTTTCATCCAAATGCCATAATGCAGAAAAATTTTGAATTTTTTTTGAAAAACTCTGAACAGTTTTTTGTTTTTTTGTTTTTGTGGGTCTGTTTTGAGATAGTTGGCATGCCTATGATGATAAATATTTGTGTTATTCTTTATTTTTGAATAATATCAGAGATAGTTGATCTAAAAGCTGAATTGGTTGACCATATAGTTGTACACTTAGCTATAGGTTTGCACAAAACTAGTCACAAGTCTATGTACCTTTATTTACCAATCATGCGTGCGTTAGAGAAAAATTAGGAAATCATAATGTTTGGATCTCATAAGACTTTAGAACTTGTTTAATTACCATTTAAAGAGAAATCCTAGGTATCACATTTTTAGGAATTGATATAGGCCATCCTTGGAATCGGTTAAGCCTTCTTATCATACCCGGTTATGCATCGACCATAGTCACCCTATTTAAGCCATAATAGCCATTTTCTATCTTGAAAACCAAGAACGAACACCCGAATCCTTTTATTTTACCCTTAAGTCAAGAACTCATTTTACCCTTAACATGTCATGTATAAAGCATACATTAAGAGGAAGACATGTAGTTGAGTTGGAATTATTGAATGAAGAGAGGTTGTTCAAAATGCCAAGGAAGGGTTGTTTGAAAAGAGAAAAATGCAAAGAAAAAGAGAACTTAAGAAGGAGCAAAATTTAACCTCGTAGCCTTCTTACCTTTAGCTACTAAGTCTGTAGGGGTGCTTTAACACCTAATACCTCAAGACCAACTGGTCTAGGAGCTATTGACCTAAAATTCGCTACACGAGGTTGGTAAAAAGCTTAATGGGGTTGAATATTGCACTGCTCCTACCTTGATGTTCAGAAAAAGCATAAATCCTTGGTGATTGTTGATAGAAACAATCAAGTTTAGGGGTGAAGCAATATGGAAAGCACAATGATGCTAATGGGGTTGAGCTTACATGACTCAATTTGAGATATAGTGAAATTTGAAAGGATGAAGCACAAGAACAACAAAAAGAAAAAGGGGCTTGAGTGTTTTGGGTAATGACTTATTGAACTTAAATGACCTACTTAACTACCCCATCACCCTAGCTGCACCAATAATGTGTATCACCTACATTAGTGGAGAATGGTATGCCAAGCAAGCCTATGAAGTCTTAGTCACTTTGCATTCATGGAAATTCCTTAGGAGTGAGAGATCCTTTATTGCATGCATTCTCCCATTTTCATCTAAACTGCATTTGGAATAATAAGGGGGAGACTGCACACACTCAAAATAAAAACTTGATCTAGGTATGTTCAACTTGTGGTCAGCTCATTAGTTTTAAAGAACACCATCTTGAAATATTATTCAAATATTAGAATGCATAATTCCCGAGGCAAAACATTGCAATGCTTATATCTCGTTGAATCCTCGTTTTTTATAATAAAATGGGAAATTATGTCTTTACTTTTGCTTGAGGACAAGCAAAATGTTAAGTTTGGGGGTGTTGTTTGGTGTGAATTATATATGCATTATGAGTGTATTTTTCATGTATTTTCATAACTCAAATGCTTAATTCACATCCTTATTCATCCATATTACACTAATCCCCTATTCTATAATGTTTTGCAGAATATGATGGAAAATCAAGCAAAAGAAGAAATGATTGAAATGAAGGCAAAACCAGAGCAAGAAGGGAAAACCTATAGGAAAAGCTCTCGGTTAAGCACAGGAATAGGGATTCGCCTAGCGTAGCTTCCTTCACGCTGAAAGGACCACCTGTCGGCGGATGAAGACATGTGTCTTCACCTGGCGGCTTCAGTTTTCCTAGGAAAGAAGTTGAAGTACCGGAATCTTGAATATTCCACTTTTTAGCCCAATCATGAACCCATTTCCTGATGGATATAAATATTGCACTTATTTTTTGACCTAGAAAGGAGGAGACTTGACAAGAGGCAGCTAGACTACCAATTTTAAGGTTCTTCTCTCTAGACTTAGATTTCTTTAGGTTTTTAGTTTTGGACTTGATTTGAGCTCATTTGTGGAGCTGTGTTGGAGGATTCAGCTGTTAGGGGACATCTTGTAGTAGTGGATCCGAGTTTTAGACAGGATTGATTACAAATTGTTTTGTATCCCTTAACTCTATTTCATTTCTTAATCTTTTAGTACTTTATTTGGTGAAAATATGGTATTGTCATTTTTAGGCTGCTATGAGTGGTTAATATCTCCCATATGGCTGGTTGTTGAAATTGGTGGTGGACTTAAGGTTTTTATTGACTGGTTTTTGTGCATCCATAATTGTGTTGAGGTTGTATGCTTTGGAATCTTTAATTTTCAGGGTTTTTCCTAATTATTGTATGTTGGAGGCTGAAATTAAAACCTAGAGCTCAAAGGGCTCTAGAGTGATAGCTAGAGGTACCCCCTTAGGGATTAATTTCACCTTAGTATTCTACAATTGCTAAAACTAATTAACTTAATCAAAGAAATCTAACGAACTAGGAATGCCTAGTACTAGGTGGATTTTATTAAGATGGACAACTTGCAATCTTATATGAAGATCGTAAGGACCGAAAGGAGATCGATCAGAACATAACCCAGGATGTTCTATTGCAAGGACTGAAAGGAGACCAATAGAACTCCTAAGGACTGATTCTCCATAGAACTAGTATCACATTTTTGGACCTAGAAGGACCAAATGGAGAATAGGAAGGGAGTGTGAAAAATCGAGGGGAGACACGAGAGTGTAAACCTCATATCATGTTCCTTGGGTAAGCATAAGGAGGTTTTCATGTTAATCGGTATCTTTCGTTTTTAAGTCACAAACCCACCAATGGATACAATCTGCCCTGACATTAATAATTAGAGTTTTTCTTCCATGCCTTACCCCTTTCCTGAGACCGACCAGGCCTGTTTGGCCAGTTCGGTTGCTCTGTCTTTCAATCACCTTATCAAAATCATTTATCAAAAACACGTCATAGCGTTACACTTCAGTTGGCATAAAATCTTTTTCAAATATGTGGAAGCGTTTTTAAAGGGGTAAGCTCATTTATTCATTCGCGAAAAGTACAATTCTTATAAGGCATATCAAGCCTTTTCTAATGAATTACAAAATAGATATTCAGAGTTGAAATTTAACACAAAATATCAATGTTCAAAAAGAGATATGGGTGAATGCATATGTCGGAACATCTCCACAATTCTTTCTTTATGACTCAATGCTCTCGATCTTGATTTTTTTTTTTTTTTTTTTTTTTTTTTTTTTTTGCTCTGTTTATTCGGTACTGCGCATAGATAAAACTACGCTATGCATTTTTTCATGCTTAGTAGTTATCTGATTCTATTCGATTTCGATTTAAATCAAATCACATGCGAGTTTTACTAAACAAACTTTTAGATCTTTTGGATGATCAATGTCAATACAGCATATACTTATTTCATATACAATCATTTATGGTTCATTGATCAAATCGAATATACAACTTCCATATACAATACGTCATTGATAATCAAATCATGCGTTTCACAGCCTCTTTTCATTTCAGTCGTAATCATGCTTTTTCAATTCCAATTTGTCACAAATTTCAAATCAATTCAATTCGGTTACGCATAACAAATTTAACCTATGTTTTGATATCTGAGGATATCGAGAATCACCGTACGTCCTTTGAAATTTCTTGATCGAGTTATGCGCCCAAAATACTAGAATTTTTATAATAATTTTATTATATAATGCAGGGGTATGAATTGAAGTCAAACTTAGGCTTTGCAGGAAATTTGATAAATTGATAAATTATGAAATGTAAATTGAAAGTGTGAGCATATGATTTAATATTATATGCTA
Source organism: Tetrastigma voinierianum (assembly GCA_016808115.1). Classification (NCBI taxonomy): domain Eukaryota; kingdom Viridiplantae; phylum Streptophyta; class Magnoliopsida; order Vitales; family Vitaceae; genus Tetrastigma; species Tetrastigma voinierianum. The sequence goes on along the minus strand of JAEQBH010005319.1, from coordinate 126,769 downwards.
AAATGAAAAATTGATCGAACACGAAATCTTGGTGAAAAAGAATAAGCGTGGAAATTTGTAAAATAAGGACCTAAGGGTCAAATGATAACTTAAATGTTAATGTGAAATAAATGTCTAAGTGAATAAATGATAAGGAAAGTGAAATAAAGAGTTAGAATGTCAAAAATAGAAAAGGTGATTAATTGGGTGGCCAAACAAGGCCTTATGGATTAAGGGATATAAAGGCCAAAATGTGGTCTTAGGGCTCATTACATGAGGAAATCACGTTTTTGGAGAAAAAGGAAAAGGGAAAGCTAGGGTTGGCAAGAATCCAAGTTTGGTTGAGGTTTGCTTCCGAATTCTTGCTCCTAAGAGATCCAAACAACATGGAAGGAGATTTGAAGAGAGATAAGGTAAGAAATATCATTCTTCCTCATTTATGATTTTGATTTTGGGAAAAGTCCACTAACATGAGGAAAATGGATTTTTATTGAGTCTAAACCACTTTTGGAGTTGTTTTGGGTAGATTCCATGGTGGATTTTTGATATGGGATGAATTGGAGAAGATTGGTGGATGAAAAATGAGTGAAAATGCCAAAAATCGAACATTTCTGGGCAAAAACCCGTAGGGTGTACCGGTATAGGTTGAGCTGTACCGGTACAGGGATGCAGTAGGTGACCTATACCGGTATAGGTCAAAGGTGTATCGGTATAGGTTGTTCCAGTAGCCCCATTTTGCATATTTTTACGTCGTTAAGTCCCGTATTCGTGTACCGATGTTTAGAGACCCTAAGAAATGAATAATGGGGGTTCAAATAAGAATAAGAATAAGTGAAAAACGTACCGTACCTCGCCGCCTCGGCGATATTCGTATAGTATGATTATTTGCTTAACCACTAAGAGTCAAGAATTTGTATTTGATTAGGTGCGGGTGAAGACGACAACCTGACCTAGGATCGATATCGAAAAAGAAAAGGAATCGATAATTGGTTTGTTCACTGACCCTCTATCTCCATTTCAAGTGTTCTGGTAGTATACCAAATAAATTTGAAATTCTATTACGAAAGTGCATATGGATTTGAAAATGTGATATTCGAATTTTTGTTCTATGTTCTTTACTTGTGAGGTATACATATATATCGATTTGAACTATTAGTATTTGAAATGCTTGTCAAATATCTGCATGAATTCGTGTATTTGAACTAAGTACAGATTTATCTCATAAATCAGAGTGATTTGAAATGTAATGCTTGAATGACGACATGATGGGTTCACGACTGGATCTCGTCATGAAGGTAATGACCAACATGGCCAGGATTCACGAAATTTGGGTGTGTGAGTGGCACATAAATATTGGATGTGGAATCACATTGCTCTTTGAATGACAAAGCGGGGTGAGTTCTCATTGGATCTATCGTGAATGTGAATTCTATAGCCATATGTGAGATGAGTATGCTCCAGTGTAAAACCACATTGCTACTTAATAATGAAACGGGGCCCAGGATTCACGGCTAATCACATGTGAATGCATGAGATTCTATAGCCATATGTGAGACGGTAATATCGAATGTGAAACCACATTACTACTGAATGACAAACAAGACAGGATTCACCAACTGAATCTATCGTGAATGTCGACTTCTATAGCTATATGTGAAATCACAAACCGAAAAGCGAAAAATGATATAAAAAGTCTATTTGTATAAGTATCTTTTACATTACACAGACATTATAATGGCATTATTTTGATAAATGCATGATATATGTATTGAACTGAAATGGAATAGAGAACTGTATAGAACCACTAAGCATGAAAATGCTTAGTGTATTATTTATCAATGCTGATAAATTGAAAGATAGAGAGAAGCACGACCCAAGATCGAGGAGCTCAGAGTCATAGAGAAAGAATTGCAGAGTATGCTCCGTCATATGCTTTCTCCCCATTTCTTTTGAACATTGAAATTTTGTAAAACAATTTGAACTCTGAACTTCTATTTTGTAAAAGCATTTTGATAAATGTAAATTTTATGGGTCTTTTGAATTGTAAATGTTTGTGGGCTTGCCCAAAATGAAATGCTTCCACGTAATTAAAAAAGTCTAAAATGGAATAATACAAACAAAATGTTTTGTGAAGATAATTGAAAATGTCGGAGTAAACTGGGCTCAGTTTAGACATGACTTTGGTCGAGTAGAGTTCGGGTGTGACACTTTTAAAAATAAATATTTAATAAAACGATAACTAAAAGAATTAAACGGGCGTCCCCGGATCATGAAATGTAACTGCTAAAAGGATTTGATTAATGGCTTAGGCCGGGCGTCCTCGGGCTTTCGGTTCGGATCCGCCAACCGGGTCGGGCTCGGGGGTCGCTACACTTGGTATCAGAGCCTAGGTTTAGGCGGTTCTACAAAGTGATTTTGAAATTTGTTTGTAAATGATTTCAAAATTGTTTATGACATGCATTGCATTTGCATATAAAGGATGATATGACTCTGACGCGGATCTTGTGGGTCTTAATAGGATAAGCATGGATGGTTCAAGTTCCCAAAGGGTCGTAGGTGACCAAGGGGATCGTCTAGATAGTCCTGCTAGTGTGGAAGGTGGGCAAGCATCGCATATCACGATACACCAACGAGGAACCATGATGGGAGGAACCGTGGAGGTCTCCAGCGGATATTCGAGGGCACTGAGGGAGTGGCACGCGATATAGTGCTCCACAGCGATCTGCCATCGAGCGAATGGCAAGGTACCGACTGATAGATTTTATGGGAAAGAAAGATGATGAACCTGCTATGGCATAAAATTGGCTCGAGAGGGTAGAGGCGAATCTTTAGTCTGGAAATGCGTGCGAGCAGAAGAGAAGTGGGTGTGCGATTTCACTACTCCAAGATGAGAGCTTATCATTGGTGGGTTTAAAGTGATAAGGACCGCTGCCGGAAAGTGTGACATGGAAGTTCTTCTGGATGGAGTTCAAGAGTAATATGTGGAAATTATCTGCAGGCCCATATGAGACCTTGAGTTTCAAAATCTGAAGCAAAACGGATGGGTGCAATAGAATATCAAGAGAGTTCCTTTCGATTGAGCAAGTATGCTCCGAGATACTAGTGCGAAGAGGAAAGATGTCAGTAAGTTTGAAGATGGTATTAATGACCATGCTCCAGGACCCATGTCACGAGGATTACGCCGCGAGGATTTCTCAAAATATTGACATGTGCTCACAAATATAAAAGAGTAAAGAAGAGAGAATGACGGGAAAGAGAGAAGGCAGAGACAGAAAAAGTGGTGAAATCAAATTATATCGATGGCAGTAAATTGAAAGGACCACGGTGTTCCTAATCAACTGCAGTCCGAGCTACCGAGTAATAAGAGTATTACACCGATATAAAGTGGAGTTGCGAGTGCACGAGAGGTGCTTCTAAGAGCAAGTTGTCCTTCATTGTCCTCATTGTGGAAGAAAGCACAAGGAGAGTTTTGGAAATTCGGCGGTGCTTGTTGGTTATGGATCTAATGACACAAGGTGACATCACAGAGCACGTTCGGCTACGGCGCGGACGGGGTAATATTTCCTCGTCTGAAGGCGGTAAGAGTGTTGCATTACCCGAGTGTTTGAGGACAAGGGACACCGGAGCTGGGAGGCAGGATGCTCGTGCTCCGGTGAGCATATCTGATAAGCGAGTGGAAGATATAGACGCCCCGCATTGTGATCATTGAAGTGGTACCATCTTTGATACTGTGCATGCATTGATAGACCCGGGGTCAACCCCATTCATATGTGCGGCATACCCAACTTGGGTAATTTGCAGGAAGTGAAGCAGAGTATGACATCATGAGTGACGAACCGCTCAGTGCATAGTGTTATTATGAACAAAGTGTATAGAGATTGTCCATTAAAATAGAGTATGAATTTTGGAGATTTGATTGAGTTATCCTTGGGGTTTGATGTGATGTGGGGATGGGTGGGTTATCCAGGCACGGCGATGGGTCGTTGTAGAATGAAAAGAGTGACCTTAAGGACACCGAATGAGAATGAAATAATTTTGATCTGCGAGAGGTCAAACCACCTCTCTAATGTGATATCCGCAACAATTGTGAGAAAAATGGTGCAATAAGGATGTGAAGCCTACTTTGCTTATGTGATTGATGCGATGAGGCAAGGCTGTGTATCAGATATCCCTACAGTTAGTGACTTTTTTAGACGTGTTTACGGAAGGAGTTGCAATTTCCTCCACAGGGAGGTGGAGTTTGCTATCGGCGTTGTACGGTGCCACACGGCATCCATTACACCGTGTCAGATAGCTCCACTAGAGGCTAAAGGAGTTGAAATTGCGGGTTCGAGCGCTAGAAAAAGGGTTTATTCGATAAGTGTATCACCATGGAGAGCTCCGTGCTTTTTGTTAAGAAGATGGCACACTTGACTGTATGTGATTATAGACAACTGAACAAGTTGACCGTAAAGAATAAGTATCCGTTACCTAGAATTTATGATTTGTTTGACCAACTGAAAGGTGCAAGTATCTTTTCAAAGATTGACTTGCGATCTGGGTATCATAAGTTGAGAATTAAAGATGCCGATGTGCATAAGACAGCGTTTAGGACGCGATATAGACATTATGAGTTCCTTGTAATGCCGTTTGGTTTGACAAATGCTCCAATGGCCACGGACTCCACGAATCGGTTTTCCGACCGTATGTGGATCAGTTTGTCGTAGTGTTCATAGACGACATTCTTATGTATTTGAAAGATTGAGAAAGTCATGACACACACCTTCGGGTAGTGTTAGAGACTTTGAGAAAAGAGCAGTTGTATGCGAAACTCAACAAGTGTGAGTTTTGGTTAACTGAAGTGTCCTTTCTTGGGCACATTGTATTGAAAGAAGGAATCCGAGTGGATCCAAAGAAAATAGAAGTGGTCACGAATGGAAGCCACCAAGAAATGTTACTAAGCACGAGCTCGACCAAAGGTGTTACTATAAAATATTTGTTAAGGGGTTTTCTATGATCTCAGCCCCAATGACGAGATTTATCTTAAAATGTAAGGTACGAATGCGTGAAAATGTCAAGGGAAGTTTTGAAGCAAAGCATTCTAACCGGTGTCTATGAAGCTTACTTAGTCAATTTCACAGAAAGAATATGTGATCTATAATGATGTTTCACTAAATGGACTTGGATGTGTCCTAATGCAAGAAGGTAAGTGGTAGCCTATGCTTCAAGACAACCTAAGCCGTGCATGAAAAGAAACTAATTCCCACGCATGATTTGGAATCGCCGCAATCGTATTTGCGCGGAAATTTGGAGACATTATTTGTATGTAGAAAAGTGTTTCATTTACACCGATCATGAGTCTTAGCATTTGCCTCACAACGAGAGCTTAACTGAGACAACATAGATGGATGGAATTCCTGATAAAAGATTATGACTACGTGATTACTATCACCCTGAAAGGCCAATGTAGTGGGCCGATGCTTTGAGTAGAAAGACAAAGGCAAACGCCACAGCGTTAATGCCCATTTGTCATTATCGACTAAGGTACGCAGTGGCATAATTGATAGCGAGACCGACTTGTTGAATCGAGCGCCAGAAGCACAAAAGAAAGATGAGAAAATTTCGCCATAATGAATCGATTGAGATGGTAAAGAAACCGAAGTTCTTTACAAAGTGAATGAAAATGGAGTGTTGTATTATAAGGATCGGGTTTGTGTACCTGATGATAATGATTTGAGAACAACCATACTTGGAGAGGCACATAGTGAATCTTTTGCTATCCATCCCGGTAGCACAAAGATGTACCAAGATTTGAAAATGTCATTCTGGTCCTGAATGAAAGAGATGCACGAGTTTGTAAACAAGTGTTTGTGTCAAAGAGCAAAGGCAGAGCATCAAGTTCCTTCGAGATTATTGGGTACCTCATCAAAGATACCCCAGCGGGAAGTCAGGACCGAATAACCAGTGGATTTTATGGTCAAGTTACCATCGGCGTGGAGAAAGCATGACTTAGTTCGGGTCGAGGACCGATCGACTAAGCCAAATTAACTTCCTTAGTGAGAACCGACTATTCGTCGAGTAGCCAAAGAGAGTCAGATATCAAGAAAAATAGTTCGGTTACACTGGATTCCAATATCCATACTCTGCACTCAAGATCCGAGGTTTACTGAGACTTCGAATTGGAAGAGGCCATGGCACTGATTGAATTTAGTACAACATTCCACCCAAACGTATGGACACCCGAGAAAGTGATCCAGATTCTAGAAGATATGTTGAGGAGTCAGGCGATCGACTATGAGGGTCAGACGCACACACTTTGGGCCGAATTTATGTACAACAACAGTTTCTAATCAAGTATTGAATGGCGCCTTACGAGGCCCTATATGGAAGAAAATGTAGAACACCATTGTGTTGGACAGAATTGAGTGAAAGAAAAAAGTGATTAATTCCCATTTGATACAAGAGACAAGAAAAGTGAAAATGATTAGAGATAGATCAGGGCCACCGACAACATAAGTCATATGTCAATCAAGAGAAAAGATATTCAAGTATGAGATCTGGAAAGTGTTTTTGAAAGTATCGCCTGGAAAAAGGTGGTGATTCTGAGAAAGGGCAGTCGCCCTAGATTTATCGCCCATGAGGTGATTGAAGGTCCACCACCGCTTCACCTAACCTCCCGACTGAGAAGATCCATAATGTTTTCCACGTGTCCATGCTACTTCTGAGGTACCGATGACCATTACATGTAGTCTCTTCTGAGACAATTGAGCTTAGATTTGACATATGAAGAAGAGACAGAGATTTGGCTCGTGAAGTGATGAATCATGAACAAGCAAGATCCCGCTTATCAAAGTATCAGGAGAAACCACAAGACCGAAGAAGCCACTTGGGAAAGTAAAGAAATGATGCGGCAATAGTATCCTCAACTGTTTAACTAAGGTAAATTTTGAGGACGAAATTTTCTTAAGTGGGGGAGAGTTGTAACACCAAAAAAATACCCTATAATTTTTATAATAATTTTTATTATATATTCTGGGTATGAACTGAAATAAACTCGGGCTTTTCCGAAATTTGATAAATTGATAAATTGTGAAATGTAACAAAGTGTGAGTATATGATTATATTATATGCTAAAATGAGAAAATTGATCGAACCCTAAATAACCCCAAAGTGAAAAGAAAACGTGAAATTTGTAAAATAAGGACCTAAGGGTTAAATGATAACTTAAATGTTAATGTGAAATAAATGTCTAAGAATAAATGATAGGAAAGTGAAATAAAGAGTTAGAATGTCAAAATAGAAAAGGATTAATTGAAGGCCAAACAAGGCCTTATGGATTAAGGATATAAAGGCCAAAATATCTTGGGGTCAATATACGAGCAAATCACTTTTTTGAGAAAAGAGAGAAAAGTGGGGAAAGCTGTGGTTTGCAAGAGATCAAGTTTTGCTGGGCGCCGCAGCCTCCCAATTTGCTCCTAAGAGATCAAACAACATGGAAGAGAGACTGAAGATATATGTAAGAAAAATCAAACCTAAACTTCCTCATTTATGATTTTGATTTTTGGGGAAAAAGCCCTAACATGAGGAAAATGGATTTTTATTGAGTTCAAACCACTTTTGGATTTGTTTCGTTAGATTCCAGCGGTGGATTTTTGATATGGGACGAATCGAGAAGATCGTGGATGAAAATGAGTGAAAATGCCAAAATCAACATTTGAGCAAACTAGGGTGTACCCAGACAGATGCGTAAGGACTTATACCTAAGACAGGTCAAAGGTGTACCCTACTGTGTACAGTCAAAGGTAAAATCTTAAATTGAACATTTCTCAAGCAAACCCGTAGGGGTGTACCGCACAGGATGTTAGCAGGACCTATAAATTGTATAGGTCAGCAGTGGTACCGGTACAAGTTGTTCCAAAGACCCCATTTTTGCATATTTTCGTCAGTAGTCCCGTATTCGTGCACCGATGTTTAGAGACCCTAAGAAATGAATAATGGGGGTTCAAATAAGAATAAGAATAAGTGAAAAACGTACCGTACCTCGCCGCCTCGGCAATATTCGTATAGTATAATTATTTGCTTAACCACTAAGAGTCAAGAATTTGTATTTGACTAGGTGCGGGTGAAGACGATTAACCCGACCTAGGATCAGAGACAAAAGAAAAGGAATCGATAATTGTTTTTTTCTAATCGACCTCTATCTCCATTTCAAGTGTTCGCAAGATACGAAATAAATTTGAAATTCTATTACGAAAGTGCATATGGATTTGAAAATGTGATATTCGAAATGTTTGTTCTATGTTCTTTACTTGTGAAGTATACATATATATATCGATTTGAACTATTAGTATTTGAAATGCTTGTCAAATATCTGCATGAATGCGTGTATTTGAACTATAAGTGAATTTATCGTATAAAAGTAAATTGATTTGAAATGTAATAACGACGACCGATACGACGGATTCACCTACCGACTGGCCATGAAGGTAATGACCAACATGACGGGATTCACCAACTGAATTCGTCATGAAGGTAACCGTAAATGTTGGATGTGGAACCACATTGCTACCGACGACAAATGTGACGATTCACCAACCGGACCGTCAGAATGTTGACTTCTATAGCCATATGCGATGGTAATATCGGTCGTGAAACCACATTGCTACCGAATGACAAATGTGACAGATTACCAATCGACCGCCGTGAATGTCGAATTCTATAGCCATATGTGAGACGGTGATTATCGATCGTGAAACCACATTGTTAATGACGACAAATGTTACGTGATTCACCAACCGACCGCCGTGGAATGTCGACTTCTATAGCTATAGAAATCACAAACCAAAGCTTAAAAAATGATATAAAAAGTCTATTTGTATAAGTATCTTTTACATTACACGTACATTATAATGGCATTATTTTTGATAAACGCATGATATATGTATTGAACCTAAATGGAATAGAGAATCAGAGTAGAACCACTAAGCATGAAAATGCTTAGCGTATTGTTTTATCAATGCGTAGGTACCGAGTGAAAGATAGAGAAGCACGACCCAAGATCGAGGAGCTCATAGTCATAGAGGAAGAATTGCGGAGTATGCTTTGTCATATGCATTCACCCCATTTCTTTCGAACATTGATATTTTGTAAAACAATTTGAACTCTGAACTTCTATTTTGTAAACTCATTTTGATAAATGTTAATTTTATGGGTCTTATGAATTGTAAATGTTTGTGGGCTTGCCCAAAATGAAATGCTTCCGCGTAATTAAAAAATTCTAAAATGGATAACACAAACAAAATGTTTTGTGAAGATAATTGAAAATGTCGGAGTAAACCGGCTTTGCCTGACCCACAACCGGGTCGAAGCTCAGGATTCTGGGTCGCGACACTTTTAAAAATAAAAATTTAATAAAACGATAACTAAAAGAATTAAATGGGCATCCCCGGATCATGAAATGTAACTGCTAAAAGGATTTGATTAATGGCTTCGGTCGGGCGTCCTCGAGCTTTTGGTTCGGATCGGCCAACCGGGTCGGGTCGGGCTCGGGGGTCGCTACAGGAGTGACACATCAATACAATCATACGCAGTACTGCTATTTTGACCCTTATTGGTATACCAATCTATCCTTCATACGAAATAAACGGTTAACATTCAATTAAGGGCGTTCAAATATTTTATAGCAACATACAAAGATAACATTTACATTTGTATAAACGGCCCATTTTCAATACTCATGCAATTTTCTATCATAAACATTTCACAATCAATTTCTTCAAATCAATTAAAACAATTCAATATGATTTTCTTATGCATTTAGAACAAATAGTTCAAATCTTGAAACGAGAATAGAGAAGATAGAACAAACCCAAAAATCGTCGCTTTGATTCCGATCTTCAAAATCTTGACTTCAACTCGGGCTTTCCTCCTCGTTAGCCCCTATTCAAATACATTGACAAGCACATATTAGTAGATTATTTTAGGAGTTTTTTGTCAGGGTTTATATCTACCGATACCACTTCACTAGTAAAATTTTCTGGGGACACATGAGCCATAATTTGCTCATGCTTCCTTTAATAAAAGTTTAGCTCTATGAGTCTTTTTTTTAGTAGGAATTGGAATCATCTCATTTGGATCACCAAAACTCAAGTTATGGCATTTTAATGCCAAACTGGTTAGTATGCCCAGCTCACTTGGTTACCTATTGTTATTCCCAATTTCAGGGGTCTTAACTCCATAAATTGGCAATGGTTCCTTCTACTCATTTGAATCCATGGTTATAAGGGCTCTTCTCCAACTAGAATCACCAAAACTCAAGTTATTGCATTTTACATCCAGACTACTCCAATTTGCAAAGCAGAATCATACTATTCTTACACATAACTCCACTTTGAAAATTTTCTAGGCGCTTTGGGGTTACAATTTGCATACACTACCTTCAATTAACTTATTCCCCTAGAAGTATATTTTACCCAAAATTTTGAATCACTCAATTTGGATGAGTGAAACTCAACTTATGGCCAAAACACTATAACAATACCCAAAACAGAGCATAACCCGTGAGCTAACCAAGCTCAACACCTTTTAAGCCCGTATTTGGGAGCCTTAGAGCTACAATTGCTCCTGGTCCCTTCTATACATTTGTAGACCTATCTCTTATGGTTATTTACCAATTAGAAGCACTTCATTTGGATGATTATAACGTAATCTATAGCCAAAACAAGAACAGGGGTCTTGACAAAATTTTGACAGCATTTCCTTTGAAAACCCAACATTTTCCTTTTTTACAAACACTCCTCCAAACCAATCCAAATCAATCTAAACAATGCAAAACAATCTAAAACTGAACTAAAACCATCCAAGAATACTTTTATACCACATTTGGGGTTTTATTAAACCCAAACATAAGTAGAAATAAATGTGGTTTGATTTTTCTCTTACCTTAAATCCCTTTCAATCTTCAATGTCAAGCTTTCTTCGCCTGATCTCTTAAACTCTTGCTTTAATGGAGAAAAAGAATCACAACCTCACTGCAAGCTCTAGCTCTCCCTTTCCTCTCTCTCTCAAACCGCTTTGCTCAAATGAGCTTCCAAGACCACTTGGTCTTAAATATCCCATGTCACATAAGGCCTTGCTCGCCTTCTTTAAAAATCCATTGGTTTAAGTTCTCCTAATTGCTAGCTTGCCCAATATCTGTTCCTATTTCAGACAATTCTCATCAATCACACTTAGATATTTCTTCTTTCTAACTTATGACCCTTAGATCCTTATTTCACAATTTCCAATTTTTTTTGCCCTTTTTCACATGGGTTTATTTTCGGGTTCAATTAATTTCTCATTTTAGCATTTAATATTTGCATTTGGATTTTAGCCATATAATAATTTAATCATTAATATCAAGGTGGACTTCCTTAGAGTAGGATTGAGTGATGTATTTTAGGATTGTCCTACCCTACGACGGCAATTTTGAGTTAATTCATTAAATCTGAAATAATGGGTCACACACTCACAAGGGCATGGTTAAACCGTTCATCATACCACCAAATTTTGACTCAGAGGTTAATAAGTAAAAGAAAATATGAGACATTTTGACTTTTGCTTATTAATTTGAAATAGTCTCAAAGTTGATTTGAAGTTGGTATGACGGACCCTACGGCCCATATTAATTGTTGAATCAATATATCGTGGATTAGTTTAAGGTTTTATGTGTTTTATTTGTCGCATCTTCATGCATCACGTCTACTTTTCCAAAGTCAGGATATTTATTTTCATTTATAGTAATTATTGAAGTTATTAATTTTAGCAATCATGTCATCAAATTAACCCCATTATCGCTTACTTCCGCAAATGAAAAACTCCAGTGGTGATAACTTCATTAAATGGACGTGCCAAACATTAATATTGTGCTAATTTGTGAGAACCAAAAGTTCGCTCATCAGGAATGTCCTCCGCAGCCCCCAATGCTTTTTCTCATACCGTACGAAAGATATGATAGTCGATTCATTCCAACAACAGCTCGTTACATGCTTGCTAGCATGAATCCATGTTCTTAGAAGAAGCATGAGCACACTGGAGACTAATATATGAGATATGGGCAATACCAGGTCGCCATGAAGCTACCAGAGCTACATGAACGCTTAAGATGAAGTGTGACGATTCCTCGGGTCCCTGATAACCCGTCAACGCACGTAATACTCGTGGACGCTTCTGCAACTCCAACACCACTCATGAAAATCGAGCAGAGTCTCTTTTGTATGGGGAGCTCTACCCAAGGTACAAAACCTGTCCCAACAATTTACAATGACCACATAGGGTCCACATGCGAGTAAAGTAATGGCCACTCTCAGTCCGTCACGCCCCCCTCACAAAATACATCAACTATTTACAGTTCGCAGTTAATAAATTACTTTTACCAAACATATATTAAAATGTGCAATTTCTAATACATGTTATACAAATGACAATGCCAAAGCCAAACCCTAGCTTTCTTCTTAAACGGTCTCTAGTGAGCCGTCCTCCCGTACACTCCCCCAGACTAGCCAGTGATTCTTCTCGACAGCAGAGCAAAGCCCAAAGAGAGTTGGCACTTCCCTACATGGGTTACTCCCCACCTAAGTGCACATGTCATGGCAAACAATCACATCCAAGCAATTACATGAACCTACTCGAATGTTTACATGACCAATCCCATGTCCCGAGTCCTCACCGACTCCCTCACATATGCCTAAGCCGAATGCGAGTAAAATATCCAGTTTTCAAAACAAAAGCTTTTTGTTCTTGAAAACTCACTACCGAGATTCGGTAAATATATTGGACTACCCTCCGAGGCGAATTGTTGGATATTTCCTCCAAACAAGCTATGGTCCTCTATCCGAAGTGATTCATTGACAACTCTCCAAGGCAATTCTTCTAAAATCTTCCTTGAAATTCCTTTCACAAACATTTTCATTTTTCTTTCAATTTCATGTCATGCACTCACTCCTAATATTCTAGGTGCCCTAGTGCATATGGAATGCATGATGCTTCAATCCACAAACTTCATGCTAATATATAAAAACATGTATAGGTTTCAACATAATTAATCTACATAAATCATGTTATGCAAATTCACAATCAATAACACCAAAATTAGTCATACGGGCTAATTCATCAAACACAAGCACCATTTTGAAATCACCAACATCATAAAAATCACACCAAAATCACATCACTATTCATGTGAATAGTGAAACCCCAAGCTGGCAATCGTTTCACCCGCCATAACAATGAGGATTTTCTCCACTTGCTCAAATGTTTTCAGACCTCCAAACACCGCTTAATCCAAGCCTTAAACATCCCCAACCATTTACACGGTTTCTTAGCCAAAGAATAACACAAGTAGGAAAAGATTCCTACCTCTTAGAGCAAGGTCTGAAATCCACCTAATCGTGTCCACGCGTAGCTCCTCGTCACAGATCGACTGCTTTTGCTCCATCGAGAACCCATGGTCCGAATAAATGCGAAATCTGTAGAGAATGAGCACTTTCTCTCTCTAGATTTAAAACTCAAGCTACCGCAAACTGCTCAGCCACTCAGACGTTTTGTCTCAAAATGGTAGCATTTATCAACTATTCCAAGTTTTGTCTTATTATCTCATTAACATTTCATTTAATTCCCATCATGTCCCTTCCTTTCACTATTTGACATTTGGCACAATCTAGGCCATTCATTTTCATCATCTCTCTAATCATGCAACATGTGTCACATGAGTACATGTAGTATGTGACTTTTGTCACATCACATGTCTTCATTAAGTTTACTTACAAGACCCGACACCCTGCTCGAAAAGGTGAAATTCGACTGTCTTCAATTCGACGAAATTCAACGTGGTAGCTAGATTTCGCGAGACGATTCCAACAGTGAAGTCCATTTTGTCATGCAAGATCTAAAATTTTTTTGGATTTTTACCGAAACGACTATTTACCCTTTTCGTAAAATTCACACTTTCCCCTGTGTTTTACATGAAGAAAGGAGTTTCTGGCCAAGGAACATGAGCCAACATGATCAACCCGATGCACGAGGCGAGAAACACGGGGCCACCACGATGAGCGTACCTGCTAAGTATTATCCCGAGTCCCTTCTCGCAATTCACTACCAACTATGTTATGAATCAAGTCGCAAGACAACATGACTCGGCCCCGAATGAACTACGCACTTTTGAGGCCATAAGTAAGACTAGGCCAAAGAGGGCGTGGCGTAAATGTTGTCGAAGCCATCTTCCTTCCTGTGAAAGCAAGAATAAAAAGAGTAAGAATATACAAGGTGGGCTCGAGCACAACCCAAGAAAGGAACCAAAGGCAGAGAAGAACAACCCCAAGGACAAGAAGCTCTTTTTTGGAAGAAAAGTGTTTCCATTGCGGGTTGAAGGTCATTGGAAGAGAAATCAGAACAAGTATCTCCTAATTGGAAGAACAAAGAAAGGTAGATATGATTTATCGTTTCGTAAGCCCGCTTAGAAGATGATTTGTCACCCCGGATAGTTGATTTAGAGCCACTAATCGCGGTTTGTTCTTCTTGCGATGCTTAGCTCTTCAAGGGAACTCGATAATGTGGACGTTACTAGAGAGTTTGGCGCTGGAGGTCGCCTCAAAGAAAGGCAGCTGGAGTCGCCCGTTTAAAATTTAGGAATAAATTTCTTGTTTTGAACAATGTATTTTTTATTCCTGGTTTTAGGAGAAATTTGATTTCTGTTTCTATGTTACATGAACAATTATTTAGTATTTCTTTTATTAATAATGAGATTTTTATTTCAAGAAATGGTTTAGATATTTGTCATGTAAAACCTGAAAATGGGTTGTACGTCTTAAGGCCAACTGAGCGATCACAAATAATTCGTAATTATTCAAAGTAAAACATCCTAAATCTAACAAACGTCAAAAAGTTTCCATAAAGGATAACATCGTATTGCATCTTCGTTAGCCACATTAACCTCGATTTAATAAACCTGCTAGTAAAGGATGGTCCTTTAAGAAAAAAGCTAAATGTTAGCACTCTTCCGTTGCGGACCTCATGAAGGTAAAATGACTAAGAGACCTTTCTCAGCAAAGGGCGAGAGATCCAAAGAACCTCTTCAACTTGTACATAGCAACATCTGTGGTCCACGAAGTGTATAAGCTAGAGGTGGTTATGAATATTTCGTCACCTTCATTGACGATTATTCAAGATACGGTTATGTTTACCTAATGCACAAGAAATCTGAGACTTTTGGAAAGTTTAAAGAATTCATGGCAGAAGTTGAAAAGTAGTTAGGTAAATCACTAAAAACTCTTCGATCAGATCAAGGAGGTGAATACCTTGATATAGAGTTCAAGGATCATTTGTTGGAGCATGGAATCCTATCCCAACTCATAGCACCTGGAACACCACAGCAGAATGGTGTTGCAGAAAGGAGAAACAGGACGTTGCTAGATATGGTTAGATCAATGATGAGCTACTCCTCATTACGAATCTCATTTTGGGGATATTCACTACAAACTATGGTCTACATTTTGAATGTAGTTCCATCTAAGTCAATCCAAAAGAAACCCTTAGAGTTGTTGATTAGTGCTCAAAAAGTGCTATTTTGAGCCCTGTTTATTGCAGGTTTTGAGCACTTTTTGTGTACTAATCAGAGTAATTAACCTAATTGGCACACTAAGGTCCTTGCTATTCTACTGATCGCATTTTGTGGTTAATTTTATAGTTTTTGCAAGATAATCAGGCCAAAATTATCGAGTCAATTCAAACACGAAGAACCCGACTTGAACTCATCGTTGCAGATCAGATCCCAGAAGGAAAGAAGAGTAAAAAAGTGAAAAAAACAGTGCCCCAGAATTTTAGGTTAAAGTAAATTCAAAAGCCTTTCCTACCGCTAATCGCTCACTCTTCCTACGCCTTTATTTTTTGACTCTTTTGTAACTTTTTGGTTTGCTTCCCATTTTACCCTCTATGTAATAGTGATAGTTCATGTAATTGCAATTTTGTTTGTCTTGGTGGCTGGCTATATGTCATTTGTACACACCTGAGAAGAGAAGACTTTTTGTCCAGTGAATAAATTTTTAGCGTGCACAACCAGTTTTTCCCGCTTCTTTTCTTTTTCCTCCACTTTCTCTCATTTTATCTCACTTTCTCGATTGCCAAACACCCCTTGAGGATGACAACTCAAGGGATGGTTAGCTAAACCCCCTCCATCCTTAAAGATGAGGGCTACTAGGCTTTGGAATTGAGGTAAATTTTGTCTCTCCCGTTTTTTAACGCAGCGCTTATTAGCATTTATGTTTTATCTTTCAATCTAGTTTAAATCCTCTCGAGATAAGCTTGACATTGGACCAATATTCGGCAATCGTTGAAGTCTGGATGCTTATTGCTAGATTCACTAAGATTCGGTTAGTTGTCTTCTATTAGTCATTGTAGGGTAGATCAGGGGACATGTTTTCACTGTTCGGGAGAATTTATGCTCAATAAATGCTTTGTTTCAAAAGGAAAATTGTTACGGTTCAGATTTTAAAAGCCAAATGAAGATCCGGTTCGGGAAATGACTATAGGTCATCCTCCTCAACGCGAGGAAAAGGACTCGAGAACCTCGAATTTACCTTAGGATCTTAAACCCAGTAGCCCAATGCTTCAAGGAGTTCTTTTTCTTATTTTTCTTCATTTTATTTTTAGCCTGCAAACTACCATACACTACTATTTTTATCACACCCAAAAATCCAAACTTAAATTCACCTTTTGGAGCTCACTGTAAATCATTTATGCGAAGAAAACTCATCCCCGAGTTAGAGACCCTAGGGGTTACTATACCGCAAAGAGTTGTGGCTACAACAAATAGAAGGTTTAGGTTTATAAGTTTTGTTGGTTTAAAAGCTGCCTAGCTACACGTTTACGTGCGAATCAAAATGGTGTCGTTGCCGGGGATGGTGCCTAAGTGCAAATGATGATATACTGAACACTTGTGATCCTCATCACAAGTTCTGGTGAATTTTCTTTTATCTTTTTTTTTTAGTTTTAGTATAATTGTTTTTTTCTTATTCGTGTTGCCCTCGTTTTCCAAGAAGAGAACATGTTCAAAGGTAAGTGAATTCAAGGCAAAGTCGATCAAAGTCATGGTTCTTACAAGAGTCCAATGCTGAATTGAATATTAGTTTGAACCTAATGGAACATCTAGAGAAAGAACAGCATAGTCAATAACCCGTGGAGAGCAATCCAAATGCATATAGGTCCATGAGGGACTATAGAAACCTTCCATAGATGAGTGTGCCTTCATGCATGGTGCCTCCAACAACTGCACCATATGGAAATACTTACAACCCTAGTTGTAGGAACCACCTAAACCTCTCATGGGGAACATAACCTATGCAATATGCACCTCCTCCAAATCCACAGTCTGCTTCTTCATCTCAGCCTCAACTACCACAGTTAACCTCTCCAAGCCAGCAAGCTATCCTAACCTCACCAAGCTAGCGGGTGACTCGGGAAAGAGCGTAAGACATTCAATGCCCAATTAAGTTAAAGAATTCATACTGTGTAGAACTCTCTAAACCAAAAATTAGATGGGCTTCAAAGTGAAATGGAGCAGAAATTTGACAACTTGTAATACTCCATTTCAAGGCTCACCAATCAGCAACATGCTCACCAAGAGGAAGTGAATCCAAAAGAAGAGTGCCTGATTGACACCAATAGTTGGATGAGCAATAAATAAAGAAAATGAAGCAATCTCTCCCATTGTCGACTGAGGAGGGCGGTGGGAAAGGTAAAGAAGAGCCCCAAAAGCCTATTCTAAAACCACCTCCCACAAAGTCAATCCTAGTACCACTACCTGCCACTAACATCCCAATCGCCAATAGCACCCTCTTTCGACCTGCATGTCCCGCTTCACCGCAGCACAATCCACACCCAAAACTCCTAATGCTAAAGCTAAGGTCAGTCCATCACTGGTTGTGCAAAACTTAAAGAAGTTAGTGGCCTCTGATGAAACCTTCGCCACTATATCACAAACATCGCGCAAACGTCATATCGTACGGCACAACGGAGGTTCAGTGTCGGGTTCGCATTGATCAATTCAACCTCAGCAATTACACTAGCTCCACCGCCTAAGAAATTCTCCAAAGGCTAGAGAAACTGGTTTGGGGAGGCTCAGTATCCCCCACTTTTTGTTTTGATTTTTCTCATTTTATTTTATTTTATTTTACGTTGATTTATTTAATTTTCTCTTTAGGTTCTCTAATTTTAATTTAATTTTTGTTTTCTAGCTTATTTTTCATTTTTATGTTTTTTTTAATTTTTATTGTGTTTTTTTTTTTTTTTGCAAGTTGCCTAGTTCCTCGCACTCCGTAAGCCAAATCCAAAAATTCACACTCATGAAATTCTCGTGTGTCAGGAAATTTCCAGCTTCAGCTTCTTTCTCTTGTTTTCACAATGCACTGCTCATGTTTTTGTCTTTTATCATATATATATATATATATTTTTAAAACAAAAATTTTGATTCGAAAATGTTTTTTCAAAAAAAAAATAAAAAATTTTCACAACCGAAATTTCAGGTGCCAGAATTCTCGCAACCTTCTCCAGCCAGCAAATTTCAATTTTGTTTTTTACCATAACTTTTTCATCCGAACTCCGTTTTGGGTAATCTTGGTACCGTTGGAAATATTAGAGAGTGTATCATCTAAATCTAGCCAGAAAGAACGTGAAATTTTTATAAAGGCAAAATCTTCAAAATTCTCCAACTGGTCACTTTTTTTCTCTCTTTTCTTCTTCTAACTTGTTCATTCAAGCCCAAATGGCGCTTTAATAAGGTCCTGGAAAGCTCATGGTTGCCTATCCAAAAAAGGGTACATCTCATCATGAGGGTAACACTCCTTCCCTAAATTTCAATCCAAGCCCCACTGCGACAAATGAGACACGGTCAGGAGAAAGAGTTAAGAAGTAGGGCATTTATTTGCGGTTTGTTTCATTTGAGTTAAGTTTCAATGACTCTGCCATTTAGTTTCTTTGTATAGTTGTTTGTTTTGTTTGTGAAGCTGTTAGTTTGTTTTTGAAAGCTGAAAATATAGTCTTTTTTTACTATAATACACACTTTGGCGCATTGCACTTGTAGTTTTCAAAATTACACCCACTTTGTTTCGTTTAGCCCGCTTCAAAATTGAAACTTTGTCAAATTCTATTGATGTTAGATTGATTTCATGCCTAGTTGAGTGGATGATTAGTTGAATTATTGTTGCTTTCGACCTTTTTCTTCCACCTCTAGCTAACCACACACTGTGCACATTAGGTTTTAACAATAATAGGTCAAGAACCGCCTAACCCCTCCTAAACTTTCTCGCAGAACCTACCCTAGTTTTCGTTGGACTGCCACCTTTACAGTTAAGGACCCCCATGAAAAGAAGGCCAATGTGTCTTCCAAAATAAAAAGAAGTGGAAAAGAAAAAGAAAAAGAAAAGAAAAAGAAAAATAAGAAAATTGCAACGTTTTTCCTTGAAACCCCGAGCACGGTCTAAGGGGTATATGGTGAAAGTCTTCAAAGCCCGGTGCCCTAAGCCAACCTGGTCGTCACCACATCAGGCTCGCCACGGGTGGATTTGATAAGGTTTAGCAAGTTGTAGGTGTTGGAGTCTCGAAATCATTCAAGTCCTGTGAACTGACAGTTAGTGGGTCGAAAGATCCTTATGACTTGGTGCCCTAACCCCACTGGTCAGGTGACTAAGCTACGCAGGGTGTCTCTAATCAACAAACTATATCCTAAATTCCTTCTACTACCGTAGCAAATCTACTACAGTATAGCGATTCTAGGGTCAAACACAGGGATGGGTTTTCTTCATACAAATGACTTACAATGAGATTAAAACTGGTGAATTTCAGTTTGGATTTGGGGTGTTGTTAAAAACAGTGAGGGTTGGATGGTTGCAGGCTGATAATAAAATGAAGAAAAATAAGAATAAGAACTCCTTGAAGCATTGGGCTATTGGGTTTGAGGTCCTAAGGTAAATGAAAGGTTCCCAGGTCCTTTTCCTCACGTTGGGGAGGATGACCTATAGTCATTTCCCGAACCGGATCTTCATTTGGCTTTTAAAATCTGAAGACCCTAACATTTTCCTTTTGAAACAAAGCATTTATTAAGAATAAATGCTCTGAGACGATATTATGTCCACGATCTACCCTACGGTAGCTCATAGAGAAACGACTATTAGAGATCTCGGTGGATCTAGCAATAAGCATCCGCCCCGAACCCAAAAAAGATTATTAAATCTTGGTCAATCAAGGCATCTCAAGAGGATTTAAACCTAGATTGAAGATAGAAGCATAAATGCTAATAGCGCTGCGTAAAAATAGGAGAAGCGAAATTTTACCTCGCCTGAAGCCCGGTAGCCTCATAGCGAGGCAGAGGTTTTAGCCAATCATCCTCCGAGTTGTCATCCTCGGAGGGTGTTTGGTTGCCCAGAAAATGGAAAGAAAATGAGAAAAACTGGAGCATAAGAGAAGAAGCGGGAAAGCTGAAAGCTTCCCCCGTCAATTTTATTGATTGATTGATCGATCCTTGTCTGAGCTTAGTAGAGGCTTATATGCCAGGAGATAAAAATTACAAAAAAAAAACCAAAACTAAAAGCTATTACAAGGACAAATTTGGAAGAAACAAAAAATTGTAACAAAAACATCAAAGTGTCAAAAAGCAGGTGAACAGTGGCTGCAGGATGAACAGTGGCTGGCTGGAGGCATGAACAGTGCTCGCAGGATGCAAATTTCGCAACCCTGCAAAATTTTTGCTTTGCTCCATTTTCTTTGTATTTTATGCTCTTCTTTCCTTCGGTCTCTGATCTGAAATGCTGAGTTTGACTCAAATTCTTCGTGCTTGGATCATTTCGACAATTTCGCATCATCAGCTCACCAAAAACTACAAAATTAGCCACGAAATGCGATCAGTAGAATAGTAGGGACCTTAATGTATAAATTGGGGTTATTAAGTGAGATTAGTACACAAAAAGCACTCAAAACCTATAATAAATAGGGTTCAAAATAGCACTTTTTGAGCACTAATCAGTTGGGAGTCATCGGTAGATCCCCGTTACATGGACTTTTGTGAGGTCGATTCCTCAGCATTGCCCCCCTACAACACAAAAAGAGTTGTGGAATAAGAGTGGGTCTTGATCTATTTAGGTTGGTTAATGTCCTAGGTGGAGGCAATAGCTTGGTTGGGGGGAGAGAGCAGTTTTGCAGTTTATTGTTGAGAACTAATCAAACAAACACTTCGGTTTTGGTGGAAGTCTCTGGTTGATTCACCAAGAGGGGGGCTCTTTTGATACTCAATTCTGTATGGCATTCATTCTCTCGAGATAGTTATTGGGCAAGGATTTCAATGATTCTCATTAAGGGTTAGGCATTACTCATTCACACCCTTTTCGAACTACCATTTTTGTAAACATAATTTTGATATTGTTTTGCATCCTCTTTCTTTCTTTCTTTCTTTCTTTCATTGCTAAGGGACTAGCAATGTGTAGGTTAGGGGGTGTGATTAGTGCTCAAAAAGTGCTATTTTGAGCCCTGTTTATTACCGGTTTTGAGCACTTTTTGTGTACAAATCAGCGCAATTAACCCAATTGGCACACTAAGGTCCTTGCTATTCTACTGATCGCATTTTGTGGCTAATTTTGTAGTTTTTGCAAGATAATCAGGCCAAAATTATCAAGTCAATTCAAACACGAAGAACCCGAGTTGAACTCATTGTTGCAGATCATATCCCAAAAGGAAAGAAGAGCAAAAAGTGGAAAAAAATGGAGCACTACAAGAATTTTGCAGGATTGCGAAAAATTTCGCAACCTCACAGCCTTTCTTCTTTTGCCATTGTTCAGAGTTCTATGTATTCACTTTCTTATTAGCCTTTTTATTTTTGACTCTTTTGTCCTTTTGGTTTGCTTCATTTACCCTTTGTAATAGTGATAGTTAAATGTAATTTTGTAATTTTTCTTGTCTTCTTTGGCTATATAAATAGACTGTACCTGCTTTGTAAAAGAAGACTTTTGTCAGTGAATAAATTTTATGCATATGACCAGTTTTGCCCACTTCTTTTCTTTTTCCTCCACTTTCTCTCATTTTTTCTCTCACTTTCTCGGTTGCCAAACACCCCTTGAGGATGACAACTCAGGGATGGTTAAGCTAAACCTATCCATCCTTGAAGATGGGGGCTCTTGGGCTTTGGAATTGAGGTAAAATTTTGGTTCTCTTGTTTTTAACACAAGCAGTTATTAACATTAATGTTTCTATCTTTCAATCTAGGTTTAAATCCTCTTGAGATTCCTTGATTGATCAGTATTTGGCAATCTTTTTGGGTTCATTGGATGCTTATTGCTAGATTCACTGAGATTCAGTTAGTTGTCTTCTATGAGTCACTATAGGGTAGATCAGGGGACATGTTTTCACTGTCCGGGAGCATTTATGCTCAGTGATGCTTTGTTTCAAAGAGAGTGAAGCTACGATTCCAGTTTTAAAAGCCAATGAAGATCCGATTCGGAAATGACTATAGGTCATCCTCCCAACATGAAAGGACGAGAACCTCGAATTTGCACCACCAGGATCTTAAACCCGATAGCCCGATACTTGAGGATTCTTTTTCTTATTTTCTTCGTTTTATTTTAACACACCAAACCACCATACACTACTGTTTTTATCCAAACCGAAATTCACCTTTTTGAGCTCACTATAAATCATTTGTGCGAAGAAAACCCATTCCTAAGTTTGACCCTAGAACCACTATCTTTGCGCGATGGCTAGGCTCTGGCAGTGAAAGGTTTAGGTTTATAAATTTTGTTGGTTCGGAAGCTGCCTAGCTACACGTTTACGTGCGAATCAGTTGTGGAATGGACATAAACCTAGTTTACGTCACTTTCGCATATGGGGGTGTCCAACACACGTGCTAAAAGGAAATACCGGGAAGTTGGAACCCACTTAGAAGTCTTGTATGTTTGTAGGCTATCCAAAAAGGCACAAGGGGAGTTTGTTCTATAGTCCTTCAGATAAGAAAGTATTTGTATCGACAAATGCGAATTTTCTCAAAGATGACTATATGACAAACTTCAAACCTTGTAGTAAGGTTGTATTGGAGGAACTATGTTCTGATCATATCAGAAAATCACCATCAACCATTGACAAACGACAAAGTCAAGAGACCAATATTCCTATTCAGAATATCCTGGTACCTCGACGTAGTGGGAGGGTAGTGAGACTACCATCCCATTACGGACATGAAGGAGAAGTACAATTTCTAGTGTTAGTCACTAATCAGGATGATCCATTGACATCTTAGTGATGCCATGGATGGATTCGACAAGGACAACGCTGACGAGATGCTATGAACGAGAAATGGAGTCCGTAGTACTCTAACTCTGTCACGAGACTTGTAGATCCGGCTTGAGGATGTCGGGCGTAGGACTATCGTAGGATCTTCAAAGAAAAGAGGCATAGATGGGAAAGTGGGACTTTCAAAGCTAGGCTAGTGGCAAGGGTTATGCCCAAAGAGGAGTGGACTGTGAAACTTTCGCTAGTAGCTATGCTTAAGTCTGTTCGCATTCTTTTATCCATAGCCGCTTGTCTCGATTATGAGATATGGAAAATGGATGTCAAGAGGGCTTTTCTGAATGGCTATCTTGAGGAAAGCATCTACATGATGCAACCATAAGGTTTTGTGGCTAAAGGCTAACAGAATAAAGTTTGCAAGTTGCTTAGGTCCATTTATGGACTGAAGCAAGCTTCAAGGTCTTTGAATATGTGTTTTGATGAAACTATCAAAACGTATGGTTTTAAGCAAAATGTTGATGAACCTTGTGTATATAAGTACATCAAAGAAAGGAATTAGTCTTCTTGGTTCTTTACATGATGATATTCTCATTGGGAATGATGTAGAAACATTATCAATGTAAAAGAAATGTGCCGAGCAATTTCAAATGAAGATTTAGGAGAAGCAAGCTATATTCTTGGGATCAATTATAAGAATCGTAGAACAAGCTTTTGGCATTATACCAGACATCTTATATTGATAAAGTGCTAGCTCGATTTTTTATGCAAGATTCGAAGGTCTATTACCGACCCGACATGGAATTATCCTTTCCAAATATAGCAGGTGTCTAAGACACCTCAAGAGGAAGAGGATATGAGGCGGATTCCCTATGCCTGTTTGTGGCGACCTCGTATGCCATGTTGTGTACAAGGCCTAATATACGATACCTTGATGGGATGATCGGTCGTTACCATTCGATCTGGAATGGGACACTAGATAAGCGATGAAGCATATTCTCAAGTATCTTAGGAGAGCAGGGAAGTTATATGCTTGTGTACTGGTGGAGACACGAACCTATTGGATATGCCGATTCGATTTTCAATCGGACAAAGAGATAGTCGAAAGTCGACATCTGTGTCAATATTCACTCTTAGTGGTGGAGCCGTAGTCTGGAGAAGTTGTTTGCCTGTGATTATATAGACTAAACCTTCAAATTAACATAGTTACAAGAGCCTTACAATTATCTAGCACTTTTGTCTACTTGGAATTACTTGGATATAACTGATAAAATTACTTTATATTGCTTAATTTGAAATAGTTTTAATCTAAGACACTACAAGTGCACAAATCATACAAGTAGTAAAATGGATGTAAGTCCAAATATCATTCCCACAGAGATTGGCAAAAAATTTGGAATCCAACTACTAACTTCGCAGGTCCACACTATTAGAACTCCAAGTGGATAGTGATGGTTTAATCTAGAAGATAATAGTCCTAGAAGATACACCAAGAATGTAAAAGGAAATTAAAATGTACAAACAACAACAAAAATAAGAACAAACCTTTGGTAGACTCGGTTTTCCATGAGAAATGAACACTATCAAAGGAGGTATTGTGAAACGGCCAATTCCTGCGTGTAGTGCATTACTCTGTGCAATTTGTCGGGATGTGAGATTTCTCGAGATGCCTTCTGATACCAATTGGATTTCTCCATATTCACTGGTTAGAGGCCCTTGCTTTTCTCAAAGACAAGGATCCAACCAGCTACTTGTATTTTTTACTTTCTTGCAAGATCTGGGTATTTTTCTTTCTTAATACTTCACACCCATTTCTTGAGACTGCAGATTTCTTGCTTCCCTTTGCAGGGTTACTTAAAACTTCTACAACTCAATTGATGACTCATCCTTTAAATCTAATGGTTCTTCCCTTCCCTTGATTAGATTTCTGCTAACACAGGGTTAGGAACTTCCCCTCATATTTAGGTGAAGTCTCTGATTATTAACATTGATAAATGTTCCCCTCCAGCATCAATTATGAGTGAAGAGGGAATTTATCGACTTTCAGAGCTTAGTAGTTCATCAATGGTAGTCTATCATACCCACAAGTAGAATGTTCCCAACTCTCAGGAATCTATCTACGTGTCCACGTAGGGCCTCACCCAGGAAATCGGAAGCGAGGAAACGATCAGCAGAAATGGTATTATATGCTGTTGAAGCTGGTTGATTCAATAACAACATCAATCAAATAAATTCCAATCCAAGTATTTCTCTCTAAATGATGCAAAAAAAAACTGTAACTAAAAGTAATTCCAATCTAGTGAAACTACGTTCTAAATACTGCATTACAATCGACAATGGATCATTGATCAAGTACACCCACTGTAATTGTAATAAATTGAAAAAAACGAATTCCAGAAATTTGTCCATACTCCATTAATTTCAGGTAGTAATTGTAAGAGAAAATCATAAATTAAATCCAACTTCATCGTTTCTACATAGGTCAGTTTAGGATCGAGAAAAAATAAATAAAATAAAATAAAATAAAATAATATATATATATATATATATATATATATATATATATATATATATATATATATATATATATTCTAAAAATATCTGATGAGTCCTTCTCCTCTTCGGTTAATTATTGAAGGCAGGAGAGTTTGCTTTACTAAAACATAAGAGGTATTTATAACTATCGAAGTGGGGCATGATTCCAAGCAAGATTGGATTTCCTAAAGAAAGGCCAGTTTGGTGTTTTTCAAGTCCACGACCTCAAGATGATCGTGACCTAAATTCTCTCATTTGCTCTTGTTTAGTTTGCGACGGCATCTTCGATTGTGACTAGATTCCTTAAGTTGCCTTGATTAGTGAGTCGCGACCTCAAAATGGAGACTGCGACCTGGCTCTTTCCTTTTCTTTTGCGTGCAACGTCGCGACCTATTTAGTCGCAGCCATATTCTATGTAGCCATGTCTTACGGTTCTAGGTCATGACTTCTTTTGTTTATGCTTCTTTATTTGAACCTGTCCTCCCTTTTATCAAGCGTGATAACGGGTTGCGACTAGTAATTTCCTCTTATCCATGACTTTTCCGATTCGCGACCTCAAAAGCAGCGTCGACCGCGATTCTTATTTAGTCTCAACCTCAACATTTTTCCATAACAGGTCCTTCTTAGTTTTGTCGATGTTCTGGTCGCAACCTTAGAAGCACGTCGCAACCTCTTTGTTACCTTCTTTGACCCTTTGTCGTTGTCTCAAGGGCAACCTTCTACTCCCATAGTACCGAATGCGGAATCACACCAACTGGTCGCAACCTCAATTGATATTCCTTGCCTTCCTTCTAGTCGCAACCCCTATTTTTTTTTTTTTTTAGTTGCAATCATTTTCCTCGTCACTATTTCAGTCAGGACTACAAAATGGTGTCTCAACTATGGTTGTTCTTTTCTGCAGCTTTGGTCCCAATTGCTCAATGTACGCGACCAATAATCTGGCCACACCGCGAGTTGAGTTTTCCACTAAGAACTATTGCAACCACAGCTTTCCCGACCCCCATCTATGGCTTCATCAATAGATCAACGTCGCGATCCGGCTGGCAAGCACACCTACGTTGTCTCATTTGCCGTGACCTCGTGATTGGTGTCGTGACCCCATTCTTCCTTCTTGAATGCCCTTTGTCCTCAAACTCTTCCTTTGTCGCAACGCTTATCATGGGCGCTTTGGTATTTCCACTTAACCCCACTTTCCGCCGCAGAACTGGGCTTCGATGCTCCTTCCATTTCTCCTCTCTGACTCATCCCAGGAAGGTGACCTGAAATAACTCGGGGGAACTAAGTGTTCCTTGTTGCGACTTCAATTTCGGGCCATACTTCACCCATGCTATCAAACCCGCTTCTTCCCGTTCTTGTCAGCTAATTTACCGTAGAATTTCTCGCAAAATTAAATTTATAAATGATCCATGTTTTTTGCATATTAATCAATATCTGTAATATATATTAGAAAATGATTAAAATTCCAATGAGTTTTTGACTCACCAATTTCATAAACTTAAAATTTTACTGTCCTCGCGAAAAGAACTGCTTTGTCTCTAAACAATCGAGCTTTATTTTTGCCACGATTTTTCCGATTTAAACCACATGCTTCTTCTTATTTTACCATTTGACTATGCAAGAAGGTCAGAGTATTATCTCAATCAAATATCAATTGAGGAAAAATGAAATGTTTCCTCAACCTTCATCAAAATAGTTACGAAATTTTCATGTAAATAGACTACCAAAATAAATCTTGTTCTCAGTAAAGGTAGGTCTTCTTTCCTATTCATCTTTTGAAACATAATCTTCTGAATTCTCCAACGACTTAAGTCCCATATATGTTTGTTTTTCATATTGATTCCTGTTCAATGAAAATTCCTAACCTTCAAGACCAAAAAGCACGCTTTTAATGTTAGACTTAGGTAATTAGTAGATAAATGGAAAATTTTAGGATGCAATTTACCCGCATTCCATTCTTTTCTTTTTATAATAGCCTCTTTCATCCTTTCTTTCCTCTTCTTGTAAACCTTCTTCTTCAAATCTCACACTGAGTTCTTTTCACCGAAAATCCGGTCAAAGAATTGAACAAAGAATGTTAATTTCTAGGCTTTCTATCACTCTTAGAGAACTTCTCAACTAGCAACTCCCATACCTGGCATTAGGTACTAGGTGTTGAAACACCCCTACGAATTTAATTGTTCAAGGAGAGTCACAAGATGAAACTTGTCTTTCAATTTCTTTTCTTTTCCCTTTACTTACGCTTCAATTATTTTCCATCCTGTAAACTCAAAAGAAATATTTTCCAACCTGTTCCTTCAGATAGCAAACTTCCTTTTCTAAAACTGGCACTTTTCAGTTCTTTCATGGCATGGACTCCTAAGAAGGAATTCAGTTTTCTAATTAATGCCATTTTAAAGAAATTAGGCTTTAGGCTAAATCATGGAACTAGAGTAATAAGCTATATATAATAACAGAATGAGAGGTTCAAACTCCAAGGATACAGACCATCATTTCAAGTTTCGCCTAGGATTTCGCCTCAACCAATAATCAATGTGTTTCTAGGACTATACGCTTAATTGGATTATTCCAGAAGATGTCCCCAACCTCTCAAAGTATTCAAGATTTTCCGTGACTCGTGCATAGTTTTTCCAAGATTTGTGTGTGGACTTAGCTTGTTTACACTCAAAAATCTAATCATTTATTTCGCTTCTTTCAATCGTATTTTCCCAAGGACTCAGAATTTAAACCCGGTTCAAACTAAACCGCAACCTCTGAATCGTTCCATCTATTCGCTCTAACCTTTCTCTTACAAGGTTCTCGATCCACGAAGGGTAATTGTGTCATTGTGCCAACAAAGATTCAAGATATAGATCATTTCTTGTAGATAACAATGAATGACACAAACAACACAATTCACCAAATTAGTTCATGAACAATTTACATTCCCACCTTCAGTCCCAATCAAAATAACGCTTTTAACAACAAAGATTCACATCAAGTGTTATTTATTCAAAACAAAAATCACCACGAATTAACATTATCATTCATGCACATACAAAAATGACTTGAATGAACTAAAGATATTTGATAATGTTAAGGTAAGATGATACTATGAGGACACAAAATATTGCTTATTTTTCTTCAGAGCTTCAGGTAAGGACGTGAGGATCTACATCATACGGGCTAGACTAGGATCAAATTTGTGAAGGTCATCTCCCATCTTTTTTTTCTCCTCGCCAGGGTATTTCCCTTCCTCGTTAAATATATATCGCTTGTCAACTTCTAATGCAGCTATCGAGTGTCTTGCTTAACCCCATCCTCATTAACCGTCTCTTTCAATTCTAGATATAACTCAATAGTTTTGATGTTCTCATGATCTGTCACTTCACGACTTTTAGCACCATTGTTCAAGCCATGATTTTCTCCTTCATCAACCTCCTAACCTCTTTTGAATCAAGCCTGTACGATATTTGAAGGCCTCTATTTTCTTCTTCAACATATTCCCTTCCATCTCTATTTCTCTCTTTCTTAATATGGAAGTGTTTCGCTTTTCTTTAATTTATTATTATAAAAGGCTTCCAAACTTCTGCCTTCATTCTCTCATTACTTTTCTTCTTTCTTTTTTAACTCTTCCTTCCATTCTTCTTTATTCTACATTTAGTTTGATAACTATGTTAAGTGATTGGCGAATGGAAGGTTGTTATTGAATTTTGTCACCACAATACCAAGGCCACAATTCCTCAGAATCATAAGGCCTTATTCAAAAGTTAAGACCTAAATTCATCAGAGTTAACCATTTTGGTTCCACAATTCACCAAATTTCTTGTCGGGCACCCAGGGTCTCAACAGAGAATTAATGTTGCAACCTTAAAAATTTTTTAATCCTAATTTAATAATTCCATTTCAAACAAAATTAATCTCAATAAATCCAATCTAAATAAGGCAATTCATTCTCGCATTCGTATTATTCACCAAATCAACTCTATAATGCAACATATTTAAAATTGAATCAAAAATTAAAATTTCCCCCAAAATTTAATCATGCTTTATCTAAAACAATTAGCATTAATGTGAAGTTATAGCCTTTTGTCTCGCAGCACTGAAATTTGATGAAGTTCTCCTCAGTGAGGCACTTTTACTGTCCTACAAAGAACATACGTACATTAAAGCAGTAATAATAAAATCACACTAAGCTACTAAAAAAAATTCAAAAATTCTAGCACCAAACTCAAAATTTAAAACAAACTGTAGCGGTGGGTTACCTCCACAGTAAGTCGCCTGCTTTTGAGTCCTTAGTCGGACTTGCCGTATTAAACCCATTTCCTCAAATTCTTCACTCAAACCAGAATCATTATGCAATCTGAATTTCTCCAAGGTAGTGCTTCAATCTCTAACCATTGACTTTGAATTCCTCTCCACATCGGTTCCTGTTGCTTCACTGCTCCATAGGTCAGACTTGGCTACTATCGTATATGGTCCACTCCATTTTGATTTCACTTCCTCGAAAGAGTTTCGGGGCCCTGAGTTGAATAAAGACTCGATCTCTTGCTTTAAACTCTCTCCCTCAAAATCCTCCTCGACTGCTTGCCATTTCTTTGTTTCATTCTGTAATTTTAGCATTATCATAGCTTCACCTCAAATTTCTTCCAATCTATCCAACTAGAGTAGCCTTCTTTCGCAGCCTTAAATCAAAATTCAGCCTTCTTGATAGCCCACATAGCTCAGATCTAAATTCTAGAGTGAAGGTGACAAGGTTTACCATAGACAATCATGTATGGGGACATTCCAATGGGAGTTTTATAAGCACCCCCAGATGCCCACAAATAAGAGATCAAATGCTCTCAAAGACCAATCTCTTCTACTCGGAGCCGCGCTTTTTCAAGAATTTTTTATCTCCCTATTAGGAAATCTCAAATGTCATTTATTGAGGATGATAAGCCAAGCTCATAATGTCGATTCCATATCCGCTCATGAGTCTATCAAAACACCTTATTTGCAAGTGGCTTCCTCCATCATCAACATGATAGTTCTCTGTGTCCGACCGCTTCAAAATATTCTTTTGTAAAAACCCCACGACTGTATTAGCATCATTTTTGGAAATTGCCGTCGCCAACTCCATTTGGATACAGAATCCACAGCTGGGGAGGTGGCAAATCTCCCAACCTAAGGTGGAAAGGGCCCCATAAAGTCTATTCCCCAAACATCAAATAGCTGCACCAATAGGATACCTTGTAAGGGCATTTCATGCCTTTTGCTAACATTTCCCATTCTTTGGCATTGATCACAAAATTTCACCCATTCAAAACAATCTTTTAAAATAGTAGGCCAATAAAAACCTGATTGGAGAATTTTATGGGCTGTTTTGTCTCCTGCAAAGTGTCCTCCATATGGTGATGCATGACATTCATGTAAGATCTTGCCTTGTTCACTTTCCGTACACACCTCCCGATTATCATATCGCCTCCTTTTAAACAATAGAGGTCATCCTGCATAAAATCTGGGCTAATCATTAATTTTTTTCTCATGGTAGCCGGCTGTGGCATAACCCAACATACTAAAAAGTTCACAATATCAGCATACCAAGGTGATTGGAGTGACAATTGAAATAACTGCTCATCTAGAAAATGTTATGCTATTTCTTTTTCTTCTTCACAATAGATTTTCAACTCGACAAGTGATCACTATCACATTGGTCAACCTTTCTTTGCTTCTCATCCATCACCAGAAGTAATAACATCTTCACCTGATTAGTCTTATTTTGCTTCTTTCTTTTTGCCATCAGATACTTAATTGTAGAATGTGATCGCATGGATAATGACATGGGACCCTGTAATATGCGGGCCCAAACTTTCACATGCAAATACTATGGCCAACATCTACTTTCCAATATAATTTCTCAGCTTCATTAAAGGTTTCGCGAGTTATTAAATATATGGCCTTAAACATCTTGTCGGGCCTTGTCCCAAATACGCCTCCCTGCATAGTCACTGGCATCACACATGATTTCAAACTCCTTGTCCCATTCTAGTTTTGCCATGATGGGAGCTTCAACTAATTTTGATCTGATCTCTTCAAAAGACCTATGGCAGGACTCATCAAAATTAAACTTGGCATCCTTTTCTAGCAATCTACATAATGGCCTTGCAATTTTAGAGAAGTCTTTGATAAATCTTCTGTAAAAACTAGCATGTCCCAAGAAACTTCTTATTCCCTTTATCAGTTACAGGTATAAGATTTTTATAATTGAAACCCTTGTTTGCCCATTCCTACTTCATGCTGTAATCATGTGCCCAAGGACAATGCCTTTATAATACTATTAAAATGACATTTTTCCGCCTGTGTATTACAGATTCTTGTCCCCGCACCAAAGTACCGCCCTAAATTATAAGAAATTTTCGAAACTAGATCCATACATCATGGAAATCATCCATGAAGATATCCATAATCTCCTCCCGCCAAATTCGAGAATACGATCATGCAATCTTGAATGTAGCGTGAGTTACTACACAAACCAAATGGCATTCTTCTGCCAAAGTACTAAATGGGCATGTAAAAGTGGTTTTCCTAGTCTGCAAATGGAAAATTGATTATATCCGCAGTATCCATCAAGAAAACATAAAGTAGTGGGGTGTCCGCTAACCTA
Organism: Tetrastigma voinierianum; assembly: GCA_016808115.1. Classification (NCBI taxonomy): domain Eukaryota; kingdom Viridiplantae; phylum Streptophyta; class Magnoliopsida; order Vitales; family Vitaceae; genus Tetrastigma; species Tetrastigma voinierianum. The sequence continues at coordinate 94,359 of JAEQBH010005319.1, read as the reverse complement.
TCTAACATCCGAACAAATGAAAGGCAGGGGAAAATGATCCTTTCGCTGCGTAATCAGCCCGTAATCTATGCACACCCTCCATCCCGTCACAGCTTTTGCAGGGAATTAATTCATTTTCTTCATTTCGATCACAAAGTGGAATCCACCCTTTTGGAACTACATGGATCACCACCTAAGAGTCGCCTAATATTGCATATATGTTCCGCATTCAATCATTTTAAAGACTCCTTTCGATACAACCCTTCATCACAAGATTCAGCCTCCTTTGGTGTTCATGAAGCCTTTGCATCATCATTCAACAAAGATTCGTGGCAATGGAGGGACTAATACCCTTTAAATCCACAATTGACCAAGCAATAGCTTCCTTGTAATTGGCCTTAGAATTCAAGTACCGCTGTTTCAATTTCACCAATGCGTACCGATATGATTAATGGTTCTTTTCCGGGTTCTAAGAAACCATATTTCAAGTGACCGGGCAATTCTTTTAATATTAACCCTCAGCACTTAGTCTCTTGTTCAAGAACTTTCTGCCTTTGTCGTGATACATGTTCTGATTGCTTCGCTCAAGCTCAAGACTAGAATTTTGCCGCCAACTCGAAGGCAATAATTCATAATCAATACTCAAGATATCGAAACTGGGCCTCACTTCATTGATATGCAAGATACAATCGCACTCCGTTCAACACCGGGAGCAGGACTAATGCTTTTCGCAGCCATACAAATCTCTCGCATCAACATTAGGTCAGTTCCAAGCTCTTGTTAAGCAAAGGTATCGCTTCGATCTCCACCCCATACTCTCACCCTTTGCACATCTATCAAGGCAACTCTAGTTGCTAAGAAGGGTCTTCCTAGCAATATAGGAACTTGGGTATCCTCTTCCATTTTCATGATCACAAAGTCCATAGGAAAGATAAATTTCCTCAACTTGACAAGCACATCTTCACAAACATCCCCCGCCATGCCATGGATCTATCACCATCCGTGAATGTAATCATTGCTGGGACGAGTTCCCTGCACTCAATCTCACACCATCGTAAAGGCATCAAGTTGATACTATACCCGTAGTCGCATAAGGCCTTCTTGAATTCATATTTCCTGCGGAGCAGGGAATGGTAAAGTCAGCCGGTCCTTTAATTTTCATCGAAAACTTCTTCGATAATCGCACCGCAAGTGGCAACAAGTTCACTATTCCTTCCTCAAAGAATTCTTTTCTTACTCAAAGATTCCTTCGTAAATTTTGCATAATTCGAATTTGATTGATTACTTCCTACAAAGGGAATATTGATTTTTATTTTCTTAAATATTTCCAAGAATTTAGGAAACTACTCTTCCCTTCCTCGCTCGCCTCCGAGAAACAAAATCACTGAAAAAGCCAGATTTACTCGTTTTTAAATTTCACAACTCTTCTCAGTTACTCAAATTAACTTTTCTTTTCTGAATCTGTTGTCTTTTTTGACATATTCTTCTCTTCTTCTCTTCCAGTTTCTTCTTCTTCTTCATTGGTCTTTTCCTTCTTTTATTTTTTGCTGCTGTTGCTCACTTCCTTCCCACTTCTCAACTATACTCACGCAATCCTTCGTTTTTCTAAGTGTGTCACTAGGAATGCACCCTTGTTCGTCTCCGGTGATATTCAAGGCCAATACTATACTTGTGTTTCCAAAGTTTCAGTGAAGCACCTGTTTGCTTTGAAACATATGAATGTTGGATTTGAAAATTTCCAACCTATTAAACTCGCTCACGGAGGTTATCACCCGCTGTCCTACAACCAGCAGCATCCCGCTTCTTCTCAAAAGATCATCCCTTTAACCTTCATGACTGGCTTCTGCTTCAATGTCGATGAACCTGTTGGCTGATACCTGCTGGTAATTCATCCATGTTCAAAGTCTGATGCCCTTCCGCTATATAGAAGCTCTGCTGCCCTGAAATAACATATATGCAGTAAGCTGAGATTGGGGTTCAAGACAGTCTGTTCATTCCATATCATCTCCCAACCAGAGATCCTTCAGCTAGTCCTTGATACTCCCTCTCATCCTTCTATCTATTGTTCATCCAGCGACAAACCTTCTTCTCTTCTTATCCATTCAAACATGATCCCAGCCTTTACTTCCAATGGTTTGACTTGTTATTCAAGATCCACCCCTTGATATTCTGCTCGTTATTCCAAGATCCAGATGGATCTTCAGATATGACTGGCCAACCTTCAGTCAACCCTTTGCCTCTCGGTACTCTTTTCTTAGTTCCCGCATACAGCGTTGTTCAATCATACTCTCAGGTACCACCATGGAATGGAAGATTCATCAGGTTCAGATCGGCGCCACGCATGCGACGACTTCAATGGCTTGAACCTTCCGCCGTACATAAGCTTCACCTTCCTCCACGAACACGCCTGATTTCTCAGTGGAGAGATGGCAGAATCGCCAAGATAGTTCAACGCCTTCCAAGATCACTGTTATAGAGAAACCAAACCGTGGCGGCATGTTCAAGAAAAGGAAGAGTTGCTGTTAATCATCGATCATATCATTCTGACCTACAGATATCATCCTGAGAATCTCGCTCCAACATTGAATCCTTTAGGTAACCAGAATCATGTCAACATTATAATCATGTCATCGTTTGTTGTTATTCAAACAGTTGAACGAACCGTCGAGTATTCTTCTCGATGATAAACCCCGTAATCCTCATTAGTATCCATATCTTCTTTGAAGTTCCTTCGTTTATCTCTCGAAACCTAACTATTCATTAATCTTCCTCATCCACGTTATCGCTTGTCGTCTTTATTCTTCCCTCAATCTAGATTATTTCGCCAAGATTTATGATAGATGGTATCCATCGCTTCCTGCGCAAGAGATACCTTCCTCTTTAAATAAGATACATCAAGATTACATGGTTTGCATGGTATTATAAAATAATTTATTAAGTTTTCAAACATAAAGTGTTGTCAAAATCACTTCCAAACTATTTTTGTGTTTTTAAAAATCAAGAAAAATGTCCAAACTATTTCCTTTAATAATACTGACTGTCAGTCTTCAACTTTAATCATGTCATAAAACTATTCATTTATTTTATGTGAGCAGGAGATCAACCTTCAACTGGAGATAGTTGTTGTTTCTATAATCTTCTGCACTTGTCACTGGAATCATTAAGATAATAACTCATATACTTCATTTATATTGTTTGACTGAAATGGTTTAACTCAAGACATCATACAAATATGATCATACAAGAAGAAATATCAAAACCGGATATCCATCTCAAAAAGATATCACATGAATTTAATCAACTAATTAACTACTAAGTATCCACACTATTTGAATTCGCGATAGTGATGGTTTAATCTAGGAAGATAATAGTCCTAAAAGATACATAGAATGTAAACGGGAAATTAAATGTTACAAAAAGGAAGAAACAAACATCGGATCAACTCGGGCTTCATTTATGAAATGAACACTATCAAGGAGGTATCAGAATGTCGCAATTTCATTAATGGTAAAATACTCATTCATTACCGGATGGATTGTCCAAGATGCCTTACAATGCAATTGGATTTCTCCATATTCATCGGTTAGAGGTCTTGCTTTTCTCAAAGACAAGATCCACTAGCTACTATTTTGACCTCTGTAGATCTCTGATATTTTCTTCTCATTTATTTACACCATTTTCGACTGCATTTCTGCTTTCCTTGCAGGATTACTACAAAACTTCTACAACTAATTGATAATCTATCCCTTTTAAATCTAATGGTTCTTCCTTCCCTTACTGACGCAATTAAATATTGTATTTCATATTAAGGTGAAGTCTTATTATTATTGATAAATGCTGTCTTCCAAAGATCAATTATGATAATAGGGAATTTATCGGTGTGAACTTTCAAAGCTTAGTAGTCTACCAATGGTAGTCTATCATACCCATTAGCGTAATGTTCCTAACTTCAGACCTCCATCTCCGTCGCAGGCCTCTCAAACGAGCAGAAACAACTCTTGAAATGGTATTATATGCTACCATCGGGAACCGGCCGATTCAATAACAACATCAATCAAATAAATTCCACCCAAGTATTTCTCTAAATGATGTGAAAAGACTCAGAATTCAATTCAAGAATCCAATCTAGTAGTCTGTCAATATCAGATTTATAATCACATAGATCATTGATCAAGGTACTAAATGTAATTGTGAACAAATGAAAGAATGAATTCCTGAATTTGTCCAGATCTATTAATTTTCAAAGCAAGAATTGTAAGGAGAAAATAAAAATTAAATCCAGCTTCATCGTTTTCTACATGTGTCACCGGGTTCAGATCCGTAAAAGAAAATAAAAATTTAAATTTAAAAACACCAGTACCAAAAAACTATTCAAAATATACAAAGGAGTCCTCCTTTCTCCTGGGCTTCTAGGTATTGAAGACGGGAGCTACTTTACTAAACTTATAAGGGCTATTTATAACTGTCCAAAATTGGGCCTGATTCCAAGCCCAAAGATCAAACAGGTCCACAGAAAGAAAATTTTCTCTAAGTCACACCAAGATGGAGCCACACCCAATTCTCCTCATTTTCTTCTTCGTTTGGCCAGAATTCCACATCTCTGGGCTAGACTAGATTCCCACAAACGTTTGATGAGGTCGACCTCAAAATGGAGCCAACTGTCTTTTTTTTTCTTCACAGATTTACCGCCTAGACTTATCAAAGTGCCTGGAACACATTTCTGCACTATACCTTCGCTTCCAGTCATGACTTCTTTTTCTCGCCGCAACTTCTTTGTTCGCTGAGCTCGTCTCTCATACATGTTGCTCGTCACGACGTCGATAACAGGTTGCGACTAAGTAATTTCTCTTATCACAAGTCATCAGACTCAAAAACATCGCGACCTTGAATCTTTACATTTATCTGAACTCAACGTTTTGTCACACGTCCTTCTTAGTTTCATTTGATGTTCCCGATTGTAACCTTAGAAGTAATCGTCACAATTCCTTTGGTTACCTTACCGACTTTGTATTTGTCCGTCGCGACACCGATTATCTCCGTGGAAGCAATCTTCTAATCTCATCAGATTTGATTTTAGCTTATCGTAAAACCGCCCGCACCTTTAATTTGATATTCTCGCCTTTATTCCGTCGTAACCCTATTTTTTACCGTAATCATTTTCCTCATTTCACTTCATTTCAGCCGCACTATAGGTTGGCAGATCGCAAACCTTATATGTTCTTTTCCGTAGGTTTTTTGTCCCTATTGCTCAAATGTAGTTACAACCCGAATACTATTGGCACCTTGTTGAGTTTTCCAATTAAGAACTAGTTGCAACCAATTTTTCCTACAGACTCCCATCTATGGCTTCATCACGATCAATGTCGCACTTCAAGTTTATGTCACACCGTTATTCTGACATGCCGCACCATTGTGTCGAACCTCAGTTATTCTTCCTTAAATGTTCCTTCTCGGTCTAAAGAATCCTTCTCGTAAGAACGTTTATTACCAAGCTGGTATTTAGTCACAACTCCACTTTCCGTCACACTCTGCCTGATGCATCCTTCCATTTCCCTGGCACTTGCCCAGTGGTGCCTTAATCTTGAAACAACTGAATTATGAGCTCCCTTTGCTGCATCACCTCACGACTTCACCTCGCATCGACCGGTATCTTCCGTTTGTCGGGCTTAATTTCACTAATTCTCCTGTACTAAATTATGTGCAGACCATGCTTTGATATATTGACCAAAGATTCGTATTGTAATATAAATTAGAAAAATGGATTAAAAATCCAATGAGTTTTTGACTCATCAGAAGTATAAAAAAATCTAGTATTGCGGATTCCACCATGGAAGTCGAATACATAGCGGCCGTGAAGCGCTTAAAGAATCTGGGCTTCTGGGCTCAAAAAAAGTTCTATACCGACTGAAGTAGACTCCAAACATGGAAAAACCACTGTTTACATCATGACAATATGACACTAAAAACTCAAAGAACCATGAGTCACAAGAGAGGGAAGCATATAGGAAGTATCATCCGATACGAGAGATCGCATGTATGTGGACGTATCAAGTAGTGAAGATAACATCAAACAGAACTCCATGGATCCGCTACCAAGACTTTACCTGTGTGCCCACTTCAGTCACTTAGAGGGACTAGGTTTAAGATATGTCTCACCTGCTGAGTGGCGGAGATTGCTGCATATGGTGCCCTAAAGCATAGTAATTTGTACGGCTTCATGAAAACAATTTTCTATATTTACTCTTACATGTTGTTTAATTTTAGTAACACATAAATCCTCCAAGTTGATTAATGTGGAATTATAATCTATGGTCAGCTTATATATGAGATGATCAAGATTATAGATAATAAACTAAATTGTCCTGTAATAACAAAAGTAGTGAGATCTGATCTGAGATTTACTTACAAATGTCTCACTAACATTAAGAATGCAAAGAATTTTGCTCGGGACACTATGAGTAGACATTAAAATGGAGGTGCTTTATTTAATCTGATTACATAGACAAAAGATTCGCATGGATTAAACCTCAAATATATAATGCTATAACATGAGTTTAAACCTGTCATTAGGATGATCACATGCAAGATCATCTTGAACTTTAGCAGCCATGGACTCCCGTCATTTCAATAGATTTTTGATCATAGAGATTACGGCCCGTCCATATTAAAGCCCAATACTTATGTATTAAAGGCCCATTGAGATAGTAATGAATATATCCTACGTGATATGGAATCCAAACCCTTCTTTCGAAATCGATAATTGGTTCCCTTAAGTGTTAATTCGTAATCCATCAGCTGAGCGCCTAATTAATAAAGTTTATAAATTCATTGTTCACTAGTGAATTAATGTGTTATATGATAAAGATATCACTAGAGGGGTAAAACAGAATTTCACCTACTAATATTAATCACCTTGGGAGATAGATTGAATTGCATGTAATGACTGAAGTATCAATGGACTACTTGAGTATCACTACGTAAATTATTCTCAGAATTACAAGAGTTCAGTCAAGATTTAGGTGAATAATATCTGAACCCATAAATTAGATTTAATTGGATTAAAGAGTTAATTTCAATATCACTATTGAGTTGAATTACAAAACCAGAGGTCCGGGCCGCCTCTCATACAACACTCGTACAAGATTAAATTAACAAAGAAATGCCTCGAGGGCATAGTTGTAAAAGAAATTGTTCAAGTGAGCAATCATGTAGTGAATTATTGATATTTTGAAATGTTAATTAATAATCACAATTGAATCAATTAATAGTAATTACTTATGATTAAACTCGTTAATGATAATTAATAACATTAATAATTATTGAATTACTAATTAATAGTAATGACTATATGGATGAAACATAATTTGAGAAATTAATCATATTTATTTTTTGTCACTTAATTTGAATTAATTTTAATTCATATTTAAATATGCCACATGATCCAATGGTTGAGATCAATTCCGGGCAGATATTATAAATAAGAAATCCCAGCGCCAATGATGATAAAAAATTAGAGAAAAAAAGAGGAGAGTTTGTTTTTTTTTTCCTACATCCAACCTCTTGATCTCATGTCAGAATATCATATTCTAAACAAAACTTTGTTAATCAGAGTGCCCACACGCACCTATGAGTGAAGAGTGGAACTCGCCTGGAAGATGAAGTGGAAAACATGAAAAAAAATGATCTTGAGTTGTCAACTCCACGGTTTCGAAAAATCTCCATAATTAATTGAGGTAATTCTTCTTTATTGCTCAAGATTAGTATGTATAAAACATTGGACAAAAAGTTTTTATTAATTTTTAGAATTTACTGGACCAAAATTTTCCGCTACAAACTTTGTTTTGAACTTTAAAAACCTTCAGCATAATCATTTGATTCCTCATCATCCAACTAATAATCTCCACATACATACTTCCACATGAATTTGATAACTCTTATTATATTATAAATTTGTGACAATGTCCACTCTAAAGCAACTGGCCACTCGTTGGATGCTTCATGTCATTAAACACATAATGTCACTTCACCTGAACCCCAATCCAGTTCGCTGGTACATCAATGCATGTCTGTCCTGTGGCTACATATCCTGCGCCATAGGTACTTCCTTGTCCTCTTCCATGTGAAGGACTATGAAATCCACCATAAATATGAATTTGTCAACTTTCAGCCAGCACCCCACACACTCTATGGTGAGTGATTCACAGTCGAGGGTATCTAGAAACAACAGGATTGATTATTCTACTTCCATAGCATTCCTACTACAAAGATAATGCTCTAACCACCAATGGTGGATGGGTTTTCTTCATGTAAATGTCTATAGTGAGGTCAAACAGGGATCTGCTTGACTTGGTTTGATAAAAAAAAGGAGTAAATGTTTGGAAACCGAAGTAAAATAAAGGTTAAAATGTAAAAGGAATTTTTAAAGTATCGTGACACTGGCTAAAATTTTGTATAAACAGGGTTTCTGGGTCTTTTCCTCGCTTTTTGGGAGGATGACTTAGATTCATCTCCATCCGTTCCCGCTAGCTTATGTGCTGATTCAAACACTATCCTTTTGAAAGGCATCACCGAGCATCGTTGGTCTCGCATGCTGGGAAAACAAGTCTTCCGGACTCACCTTCCAATGACTAATAGATGATAATTAATAAACTGTCGATATAGCAATAAATCCACCAACCCCAAAAGATTATCAACACGGATCATTCAAGGCTACTAAAGGGATAAAAAGGAAACACAAAAATGCCACAGAGTACGCATTGAAAAAACCAGAACTTCACTGGTCTTAGATCCTTCGCCAAAGTGGTCTTCTTCATGAGAAAGAGGTTCCCATCCACTCACCCTCTCAACACATCCCCAAAGGTGTTCACTAGTGAGAATGTCACGCTCGAATCCAAAGTTCAACCCGATTACGGATCCAACTAACCCCGACGGCATCAAATTACCGGACTCTTTAATTGATTTTTTTTTTTTTAAAACCGAATCGGTACTAAGGTCCCACATATTATATCGTAATAAATAATGACCATACATTTAATACAGTCCTGATTTACAAATACAAAACTTACACTCTTATAATTACAACCGTAGCACGGAACCCATGTAGTGAACCCATAAGTGTGTGTTGGCCCAACAAGAGTGATGTTTATTTGGTCGCCTCTCTGGCACCTACACTCCGATTAAAACCCGTGCTAAGCTTTAACATTTGCTGAGCATTTCTATGCATATACACATTTAACGCATAAAACACAACAGATAATATAAATTTCATGCATTTATATTATGAGCTTATAATGACATTTCTTCTTATAACAAATATTATTTGACTCCAGAGAGTTACAGATCTTATTCTTATGCATAACTTATGCTTATCACAAACTTATGTTTATTCAGGACTCCCGTAGGAGTTACAGAACTTATCCTTATACTACGGAGTTTACCCTTATTCGGAGGCACCCGTAGGTATCGCCGAAATTACGGAATGTATACCGATAATGCAGAACTTATTCTTATACAGAAGTACTTGTAAGTACTACAAAACTTATAATGGTATTTCAAATCTTATACGAGTATTACTGTAATCTATACTATCTTTACTTAACTATAATCAAGTTCACAGTAATTTGACATGTATTTAAGATCTTATACATGTCTTATGAGTATATACTTATTCCTTTTACGGAACTTATAATGTCTTAGTAACTTAGACATGTATTTCAGATCTTATACATGTCTTGCAAGAGATATACTTATTTTATCGATACGAGTACCCTTAGGTACTAATGGACTTATACTCTGTTAGACTGTAGGAGTACGTAGTTACTTCTTACGCAGACTTACCCAGTTTATTTCCATTCGACTCTTAGGATCATAACTTGGTCTTTAACCACGGAGTTTATACATGTTCGGAGATACCCGTAGGTATCACAAAGATTACTAGAACTGAAATTGCATTAAAAGAGCTTATTCTTGCCCACAGATCTTATTTTTGTGGTCACAATATGGGTTTCTGTCTTTACTGGATCTTATACCTGAGCTTATTCTCGTACAAAAGTACCCGTAGGTACTACATGCATTCATTATACGAAGGTACCCGCTTCACTCATCGGATTTATACTTATCGTGATCTGGGATACAAGAGTACCTATAGGCACACAAAACTTGTACTTATATTATCGATACCTAAGTAATTGTGGTACTAGCAGAGTTTGTACTTATTCAGACACAGATTTGAACTTATCTGTGATACGTGAGCATCTGCAGTACTACGTAACTTATCGATATAGAACAACTTATTCAAATACAGAGTACCCGTAGGGTACTACGCTGCAGAACTTATCGATCAGAGTACCCGTAGGTACTACAGACTTAACTGCAGACAGAGTTATTCGATACGTGATGTAACTTATTCGTATACGTATACCTCAGGTACTTGGCGTAACTCAATCGCAGACAGGAGTACCCGAAGGTACTCACATAACTTATTCGTACACAGATCCTAAGGTACCATGTTATTCAGATATGAGGCATCTCAATGCACAAGATAATCAATCTAGAGGTGGAGAACGATGAAGACAGACTTGTCAAATACAGGAGCAACCAGTGAGGGTAATACGCAACTATCAACACAGGAGTACCAGAGGTACTACGTAACGACTGACACTCAGATCTTTACCTTTATCTTTATTCAAAGGTTCATCATATGTCCGCCCACTGGTGACTGCACTATAGCGAAATGATAGACTTTAAAGACGATAAGTTCAAGGCATGATAGTACATCGGGCGCTGAATAGCACCGCGCAGGAGGACCGGCATCAACAAAGAGCGTCAGAGTAATCAACTGGGGAGCACCGGCACGACGCTCGCCACCACCGAGAGTGTCGCCGCGACTAATCGGGAGAGCAACGGCACTAATGTGTGTTGAAGCACAATCGTGAGAGTGTCGTCAGACAATCAGAGGTCGGCACAATGTGCCAAAGCACATCGAGAGTTACATCGCATCTAGTCGAGAGTGCACCGGGCACAAAAAACAGAGTGCCGAGCACCAATCAGACGTCCAATCATTCATCTTTCATCCCTAGGTAGTCATATGATCATATATCTATAACTTGAGAAGCCATCTTAACGCACATTCTGTGATCATGACATATTGTTTTTCATGTTCATGTTCACATTTCACTGCTTTTCGTGTTTCATATAATATTCGTGTTTCATGCTCATTCTATATGGCATTTTTATTACTTGTACTATATGATGTCTATCCACATCATTCATGTATTCTTAGTCCCTCTGTAATATATTTTCTTTAGAACTAAACTAATCGGATCATCCAAACTCAAGTTATGGCATTTTCATGCCAACTAGTCGATTTACCGATTTTACCGAGGAACAGTTTGAAATATTTATTTTCCAGTGCCTTGTCTCGATATTTGACACTGGATCTTTGTACTCCTTTAAATTTAAGGTGCTAAGGGTTCTATTCCAACTGGAATCCCCCAATTCGGAGCACCGAAACTCAAGTTACGCCTGAACATCCGGATTCTCTATGTTCAAAAGCTCGAACCAGAATTTGGCTTCAACACATCCTTGCACCTTGAGTTAACAGCCACTTTTAGGATCAGAATTTGGTGATATACTTTTGGGTTTTGTTCTCCTGAAGCCCATTTTACGAGCCACTTGAATCACTCAAATCGATAAGAAATGAGGTTATGGCCAAAATTACAAAACTGTCAAATCGAAAACCAGACGTGGTTGTACCGGTACATGTCTAACTTGTACCGTACAAGGCCAAAATGACCAGAACACATGCGCTGTACCGGCACTAGTTCAAACTGTAATTGCACAAGTCTCCGAAAGTGCCCGAATGTGTGTTTTTCTCCCTTTTTCCATATTTGATAATCAAATCAATCTATATTTAAACATATGATCAAAACTATCCTTTCTAACCACATCGTAAACTTCTTTCACCAATCTATCTCTTCACTTCATATCTTCTTCAAACTTCTTTCATGAATTCCTCCAAAATCATTCTAATATGTTATGACCCATATACAAACCAATGGATTAAGATTTGTTAGGGTTTATTCTAAACCCTAACTCATGAATTTCCTTCATTAACCATGAATTCATCCTCAAAGAGAGGATTTCATGAGTTATGCTATATGGTTTAATCAATTTTACTGCATCATTTGGCAAATGAAACTAGCAAAACCAAGGTTGTATAAACTACTAAATCCAACCAAGCATGACAATTCATAAGAGCACCTTAGAATCCATAGCCAAAGTTAGTTTGTCACTCAGGGGCTTGATCTTGGGCTTCTCCTCTTCCTCTTCCTCTCTTCTTCTCTCTTCCTCCTCTCTTCTTCTCTCTTCACGATTTGTTCCTCCTCCAAATGAGACCAATTTCTGGGTCTTTAAATCCAGATTTTCTTAGGCCTTGTTTGGCCCTCAAAACTCCATTTTGGGTTGTTGTTTATTTGTTTTAAGCCCCATAACTCTTCTTCATTATAAATACACTTTCCTTGGTTTCTATTTTGGCCTCAAATTTTTCACATTAGGACTTTTTAAGCCCTTTTTTTTGGACCACTATGTACCATCTTAATTTTGCACTTTCCTGGGTCTCTCGTTTCCATGTTTTGAGATTTAACTCAATAAATTTAACAGAAGTACAAAATACCCTAAACATGTCAAAACGATTTAAAGTATTTCAAGGAGAAAAAGAGAGAAAGAGGGAAATGAGATATATAAAATGAGAAAAGGGAAGAATGTCAAAAGCTTCCTCCAAAACTATACAAAGCAAAAGCATCTCTACATGTCTTGTTCCAAATTTTTATGGACAAACCTTAATACAAATTACCAAAATAACAAAACAAAACTATTTACACAAAATCTGGGAAGATAATAAAAAGGGTAAAGAAGTCAAAAGTCAAAGCAAAGAGAAACCCGAATACCATGGTACTACAGGTGCAATTAGCAGTCATTGCAAAATTTCAGGCTACGAAAAACTGCTAGGTCAGGAATTTGCAACCCTTGTGAACCGCAAGGAATCGCCATTCCTCTCATACGCGCTTCCGGTTTTGCCTTTTTTGCTTTGATTCCAATTGATTTCTTCATGCTTGAGCTAAATCCCTATCTATATAATGGCCTGAAACAACAAAACTTCATAACATTTGATTAGTAGATTGCAAGGTCCTTAACATACAATCCATAGGTTAATCAGGCTGATTAATACGCAAAAGTGCTCAAAACCTATATATTAATAAGGGTGCAATACTTATTTGGGTAGTAATCACTCCCTAACCGACACATTGCTAAACCCTACCAATGGAAGAAGAAGAAAGTAAATAAAAAGAGAAAGTCGAAAATATGTCTACACAAAAATGGTTTTCAAAATCAATGAAGTATTAAAACCCAAACCCAAGACAAGTTATCAAACCCCGTCCAACACCATCTCAAGAAGAGTGTGTGCTATGCAAAATCGGGCATCAAGACAAGTGGTCAACTCCTAGATGTAACAAACCCAACCCCTTCCACACAAAACCTAAGTGTTAACTTGATTAGTTTTCAAAATAATCCGGCCCAATCGTCCTCTTCTCAACCTAGATCTTGTCTATATACCCAGCCTAACCAACCTCAATAAATCAAGACCTAACTTTATTCTATAACTTCCTCTTTTTTTTTTTTTTTTTTTGTAGGGGTGCAATGCTGAGGGTAATGAACTCACAAGTGTCCATGTAACGGGGGTCCACTAATGACTCTCAACCAATTAAAGTTTAGTGCATCAAGTCATAAGAATCTCTCAACCACTAACTCTTCGTGTTTCACTCGACTTTTACTTGAGTTCAAAGTCCAAAGATCTACAATTTGCAACCCACCTATCCACCCATGTAATTGAGCACAAAGTCGCGGGATCTAACCAGCTTGTTTTAGGGCACCGGGCTGTAAAGATCTCTCGCTATATACCCTCGACCATGCTCGGGTTTCAAGGCAAAATGTCACAAATTTTTATCTTTCTTTTTTTCTTTTCTTTCTTTTTTTTTTTTTGAAAGACTCATTGGTCTTTTATTCGGGATTCTTAACCTATTAAAGGTGGTCAAAGGTACTGGGTCGAACTTTTGCGAGGTTTAGGAGGCAAGACAGTTTTTCAACCTATAAATGAAATCTAATGTGCATAATGTGTGGTTAGTTCAATGTGGAAGAAAAAAGGTTGAATACAATAAGAATTTCAACAGGTTATCAACTCAACTAAGCATAACACCATTCTAACATCAACAACATTAAACAAAATTTCACTTCTCATACTATAAGCTCGCATTAAAAAAATTGAAATGAAACTAAAGTATTAATCAGGAACAAAACATGAACAGATTAGAAAAACTAACTAGCAAGCCATTCAACTAAACAAAATAGACTTGCTCAAAACATAAATCAACACTTCCTTCCTTAACTCTCCCCCCAACCGAATTCTACATTGTCCTCAATGTGGTTATGGAATGGAAATTTAAAGGATGAAGTGATACCTCCTTGGAGAAATGTAGCCGGTTGTGGAGAGGAGGAACCACCTGAAACAAGAAACAAAAGAGATGAAAAGTGTTAAATAAAAAATATTAATAGTGAAAAATATGATCATGTTACAAGAATGGAAATAAAAAAGATAAAAATATTCTTCCCAAAGAGGCCTTCTTCACCCCCATTTGGGCTTCAAATGATCAAGTTGGAAGAAGAAAAGAGAGGTTAAAAGAAACCAATTGGAGAATTTTGAAAATTACGCCTTTATAATAATTTCAAAAGTGTTCTTTATGAATATATTTAGATTCTACGCTCTCTAATATTTCCAACAATACCAAGATCACCCAAAATGGAGTTTGGATGAAAAAGTTATGGCCAAAAGAAATAGTGGCACTTTAAACAAAATTGGTGAACGCCTCAAAATTACTTTTAATTTTTTTCAAAGACACATAAATTCTTTTTAAAAGAAGACAAATATATATATATATATATATATATCAAAGACAGTCGCTAAATTTGAGAAAGAGTCAGTTTTGGTATAGTATAAATTTCAAGTCAGATAAATGCTGTTGATCCCGTGAAATTTTGGTAATCCACATAAATGCTATACGATCCCGGTGAAATTTTGCAACCTCAAATTTATCGGGTTTTGCTCGACCTCACAGAATTACACAACTTGCAAAAATAAGCCAGAAATTAAAAATGCAGAAAAAAAAAGAGCTTAAAACAAAGATTAAATTAAAATTAGAGAAAATCTAAAGAGAAAAATTAAATAAATCAAAATAAAATAAAATAAAATAAAACAAAAAAAAATCAAAACAAAAGTGGAGACTGAGTCTCCTAAAACTAGCTAAGCCTCGAGGCTCAAGGAGGGGAAGCTCCTCCTTGTCAGGTCCCATAAAACGTGAGTCAGAATTGCCAGGTCCAGTGTGTTCCAAATTCAACCTCGCCAGATGGTTTTTAGATGAGCCATCCATCAGGCTACGATACACCGCCAATGTATGTAATGTAGTGGCGAAAGTTTGAACAAAGGCCACTAACTTCCTAAAGTTTTGTGCAGTAAATGTGATGGATGGTCTGTACTTTTACGTAGGTGGGAAATGGTTTAAGGATAAGCTGGCTCTTCCACCTGCTTCCTTCTCATTGCCTTCTTAGTTAACAATGGGGAGATTGCTTCATTCTTTCTTGATGGACAAAAAGCAGCACAAATGTCTAAGGATTCAGATAACCCTTTAGAAAATTCTACAAAAGTCTCTATCACTCTTCTTGTAGCTGCTGTTTACAATGCTCCTTGATTAGTACCCAAAAAGTGCTATTTTGAGTCCTATTTAAGATAGTTTTGAGTGCTTTTTGCGTACTAATCATATTAATTAAGCCAATTGACATGTGTAGGTCCTTTAGTACTACCGATTTTGTTTCGAGGTTGTTTTGGTAGTTTTGCGTGTTTCCTGTAAACTTCCCACCATCAGATGCATCACGTTTGGCATCCAAATTTCATCGATTTTTGCCGAAATGGCTTGAATTTCAATTATTTCACCGGGCTTCAGATGAAGAAATAGCAACCATAGAAGATGAGAAATGCAGTCTAGAGGATGCAGTGAAGCAAGAGATAGAGATTACCATGGAATTTTAAATTCAAGTAATGATAGCTAAATTTTAATCATAGCGAATTTTTTTACCAGCGAAATTCGCTATCATAGAGAAATATCGTGCATAGCTTAAAATTTCAATTTTCGTTATGATTCTTTTAGTTATGGATAGCCAAATTTCAAGTATACGAAATTTCGTTTATCATAATTTTCGCTTATCATAGCAAAATTCACTGTGCATAGCGAAAATACTGTGCATAGCGAAAATCGCCTCTGCTTTTTTGTGATCCAAACGACTCCACAGTTTGTTTAATTCCTCTTTTCGCCTCAACAATCATATTATTTAGCTAGTTTGGTATTTTCGCATGTTTGCGGGGCTATATAAGCCATGTTATGAACATTTTGCAACCTTAACCATTCAATTCACACAACTTACATATTGCAGCCCCTGCTTTTGGTTCCCATTTTCTCTCTTTTCTCTCCTCTTTCTCTCATTTTCAGTCAGCCAAACACACCCTCGAGGATGACAACTCAAAAGATGTTTGCCAAGCCTCAAAACTCAAGAGAGGCCAGTTTGCCGACAAAGGTTGCAAAATTTTGTTTTCATGAAGCAGTGCATCGCTGTATTTGTGTTTCAAACTTTCCAAACTAGGTTTAAAACGTTATTTAATGTATTTTCTTGGTCACATTTACATTCTTTTAGGTTCAAGCAGATCTTTAATGGTAGATGGCTAGGACATCCATGATATCATTTACGAGCCAATTCAGCAAGAACGCTTACTAACCCACAAACATCAATGCTCGGGCAAATGCTATGGTTCAAATAGGAATGTTACTAAGGGTGGGTTGGTTTTTAAAGTTAAACAAAGATCCGGTTTTGGAAATGACTATATGTCATTTTCCTTAATGCGAGGAAATAACTCGAGGACACCTATATAACCCCATCACACTAAACTAGTGACCCAAGACTTCAAGGTCTTCTTTCCACATCTTATTTTAAACTACTTTTAGTTAGCTTAGTGACAACAACAACCACACTTTTTAATGCAACCAATCCTTAAATGTGCTCACTATTTTGAACTGGCGGCATAAGCTAATTTGTAAGATGAAAACCCATCCCCTGGGTGGTTCGACTTAGAACCGCTATACTACAAAGAGTTTGACTATGGCGAGGGAGGAAATTTAGGATAAAAATTTAGTTGATTCCGGATCACCCTACCGTGGCACGAATCACTCCTCCACTGTGGTGTTTAATCAGGCACTCTGCCTCTGGATTCTCTTCCTCTTGATAAACATGCTGCTGATTGGTAAGCCTTGAAATGGAGTAATGCAGGTTGTCAAATTTTTTAGCAATTTCGCTTTGGAACCCATCTAATTTCTTATTTAAGGTGCTCTCCATAGTATCAATTCTCTGATTTTCCTGGACATTCACCGCTTTCTGCTCCTCTATAAAATTACCCACCACTCGGGTTTGCCCAAGATTGCTTGCTCAATCACAGTTAACCCGGTGGTTGTGGTGGCTGAGGAGTTGAAGCATAAAATGGAGGAGCAGGAGGTGCATACTGTGGATGTAACACCCCGTCCGGAAAGGGTGTACGGTACGTGTAACCGTAGGGTCGCATATGTGCACCAAGGGCTTCCTTAACTAGTTGAGTGCCATAGTAGTAATTTTGTTATTTAAGATGAAATTCTTAAAGTTTTCAAAGAATTGCACACTTTTGTAAATCAAGGAAAGTGGAGGGGTGAAAGTACAATCATGGAAGCTTTAATCTGAAGAAGTTTGTCATTTTCTTGAGACTTGCAATTAAAAGCAAAATCAACCCATTTGGGGAAGAAATGGCCGTGAGTTTCACTTAGAGGAAAGGTGACGGTTTCTTTGGATTTTTCTTGAGTTTTTGCAAGGGTTTTGGTCCCTTGGAATGTGAGATGTAATAGTGCATCAATTAAGCAAGAGTTACTTCCATTTGGGCAAGAATCAAGAAAGGAAAACCAAGGTTGGTAATTCTTCGTATCATGAAAACTTGGTTATTTTTCAAAGTTAATGCATAGGTTTTGCCTTGCATGTTATTATCTCGTTTGATTGTGTGTGGTTGATTTCATGGTTTGGGTACATTTGTAAGTGAATTCCTAAGCATGCCATGATACAGATGCCTACCAAAGGTTTGATTTATGGCCAAGGGAATCTGAGCTTTTAAAAATTTAAGTGGTTGGCTTGAAATGTTGTTAAGGTGGTTAATTGTAATTTTTAATATGATTGGTTTGGAATTCCCAACTTTGTCAAGTCATGGCATTGATTCTTAGAGTTACGAAAAGTTGGATTTAAGGTCCAAGTGCTGATTTGATGCTCTTAATCGATAGGAATTGAAGTGGTTAACAAAGAGTTACCACATTTTCATTCCAATTTTACTAGTAAGCTTGTTTTTGGCCGTAGGGGTAAAACAATCATTTCTTTTCTGGATTTTTCTTTAAAAGTCTCAGTTTACGACCTCAAGAGAGTGTTTTGTGGCGAGCGTTGAATTTCTTACGCATCGTAGAAAAATTTGAAAAATTTTGCTCTCTTGGATGAATGGTATGTGGGGAAGAGTGGGAGGGTAGTTGGTCATTTTGACTTGAATTCTAGGCCTCCGGACTCGTAATGTGGTCCCCCGTCAAATTTCGTTTGAAACGGATAAGAATAGCTTAGGGTCGCTTTGGAAAAGTTTGCCAAAATGAGTGGTTTTTAAGGGGCTTTTTGTGCTCAAGGGTAATTTGGTCATTTTATCTATATAAATGTTAAAGTGACCCTAATGTGACTCACATGTGAAGTTTCGTTAAAATCCGACCGGGTTCAAAATAGTCTTTCAGTTTACTGGTTTACGACATGCCGTTACGCTGCCGTATTCTCTCGGGTGTAGGGTAAAAGCCAGAGGTGGAGAAATTGTAAGTCGTGGTTCAACTATTGTAATGAAACGGAGTGTTCTTAACTTTATTTTTCAATACTAGTGTATTGTTTATAAATCGTTTTACGATTTGTATGTTATGGTTTTAATTGTTAAACCATATTTTAAAACTTATGGTTTCAATTTGTTAACCATTTTAAAGCTTATGGTTTTGATTTGTTAAACCATATTTTATAAAGCAAGCAAGCAATATGTTTTATTAAGCAAGAAAAAATTATATTTTATAAGTTAGGCCTTAAGAACTCCCTAGTCTTAAGTAAGCATTACCTAGCAGGTATTTAATGCACGGGAAGTTAAGACATGATTTCATTGCATTTTATTTCTCTGGTTCACCTAAAACTTAGCTCATGCATTATGGTATTAGATGCAGTGACCTAGCACGACTGAGTATAGGGTTAGTGCTCTAGCTAATATGTGATGGAGCATTCCACCATATTACCGAAAGGTGATGTGACACTAGGTCCTTCAAATTCTGACACGATAGAGACACGTGTTTCCTTTGTTTACTGTAAAGCAAGAAGGGGGCAAAGGCTGCCTACCGGGTTGATCATTATAGTTATAAGCATTTTTACATACAAATTTAAAATCAATCACTGGAGGCAAGGCATTACAACGTGTTAGAAACTTTAGCAAAGCAAGCTTAGGTTTTCAAATTGTTTTATAAAGATAGTTTTACACTTCTAGACATTTTCGTATAACCTCCCTCAAGCATTTTATGAAGATACACTTACCGAGCTCTTTTAGCTCATTATTTTCCTATTTTTAAAATCATCTTCTAGGTACAGTACAATCAACGCTTAAGACATATCAGTCCTCCGACTTAGATATATGTGTTGTATTTACTCACTATTGTATATATTTGTAAAGATAATGTAATTAACTTTTGTTAGAAAATACTTTGAACTTGTATAGTTGGGCATATGTATGTACATAGTTTTGTTTTATGAAAATGTGATGACTGAGGCCTCTTTTGAAGTAGTGTTGTTATTGTCATACTTAAGCATCATCTAGATTTAAGGTGTTTTGGGACATGTCCCATGAAATAAGAGGCCAAATTTTACAAATCACAAGTTTAGAAAAGAAAATTTTATATAGGTTTTCTTTAAAGAAGCAACACGCTTAGTCACAGATCTTCTAAATGCCAAGCATCGGCCAGAGTTTCCTGGGTCGCAACATGGATCGCTTGCTAAAGGGGTGTGTCAATGGAGGCCTGGTTTCCATGAGAAATTTAGGTGGTTCCCAACCAGTAGGGTCAGAGTCACATATGGTGCTTTAGTTAAAGGCACAATGCAGGAGGGTGCTCTCATCCACTTGAGTATGTGGTCCCTGCATCTATATGCATTAGGGTTCCTTCCACTGCTGCCGGGACTGTCGCTCTTCTCCGAGTTCCATTTGTCATTATTCAAGTTCATTCCGTATCTGTCCCTGGGAACACTTTGATTAACTCGCTTGAAGTTTCTAACCCACTTAATATGTATTCCTACATAAAGCAAGAGAATGTTAAGCCAAACAAACAAAAACAAAGAAAAACAATGCTACCAAAAAGGGTTAAAGTTAGCTAAAAACAAAGAAGTGAAACTAAGTAACCATCAAGAAAATTACTAAAAAGACACAAAAGAAAAATTCACTAAAAATGTGATGAGACCAAGAGTCTCAAGATGTTGTCATTTGCACTTAGCACCATCCCCACACCGCGCCATTTGATTCGCTTGTGCATAGGTATCAAATAACAAATTTATACCTAATACTCACCGTAGGCTACCACAAAGATAGCTTTAATTTAGGATTGTCCACAATGATGGGTTTTTCGTGTAAAACGACTACAAGAAGGTTCAAAATGGTGAATTTGTTTTGGATTTTGGGGTTTATAAAACAAGGAGGTGAAATGTTTGGAAACTCGAAAAATAAGTTAAATGTGTAAAAGGAATTCCCTTACGAAATACACACCCGGGCTTGGGCTCTAGGGAATGAGGTTTCAGTCTTTTCCTTCATATTGGGATGGATGACCATAACATCTTCTGTGTTCGTCTTTCATTAGCTATAAAATTGGACCCAAAACAACTATCCTTTGAAAATGGTACCTGAATCGAGCACTGTTCGGTCCTTACATTGAAAGTCTCCTTAACTCACCTTCCAATGACTAATATATGATAACCAATGAATCTTAGTGGATTTACACAAGCATCCATTCCAACCCTAAAAGATTTAACAAATACGGATCATTCATGCATCAAAGGGATTCAAACTCTAGAGTCTGGGCGCAACACAAAATGTTAGTGGAGTACCTACGTGAAACTGGAAACCCTCAAATTCGCTTTAGATCCTTTTGACTGCTGGCCTTCCTTCAAGGAGGTCTTGAGCCACTTATCCTCCGGGAGCACTGTCATCCTCATACTGTTGCATTAGTGAGAGCAGAGAAACGTGAGGGAAATGAGAGAAAATGAGAAAAAGCAGGAAGAATGTTGAAAGCTTCCCTCCAAAAATCTGTACAAAGTAAAAAGGTCTCCTTACAATGTCTTGTCTGGGGGATTTTATAGCCAAACCCCAATACAAATCACCAAAATAACAAAACAAACACTATTACAATGGGGGCAAATTGGGAAGAGACAAAAAGTGACAAAGAAGTCAAAAAGTCAAAGCGCGAGAAGCGTGAATGTTGGCGTGCATTGCCGCAGCCTAACGAATTCGCAACCCTTGCAAAATTGCGACTATTGCATCCCTTTGTTACCTTTGTTTTGCCTTTTTTCTCATTCTAATTCCAATTGATTTCTTCATGCTGAGCCGATTCTATCTATGGTATAAATGGTCAGAAAAACAACAAAACTTGCCATAACATTCGACAGTATAACAAAGGTCCTTAACATAACTAGGTTATTTGGCTTGATTACTAAGCAAAAGTGCTCAAAACCTATATTTAATATATAAAGTAGCACTATTTGGGTAGTAATTAGTGAGTGAGAGAGATTTATTTGCCAATCGGGTGTGTGAAGTTGTAGATTGTTTCTCTCCCAAACCAAGCTTCCTCGAAATAGACAAAGGCATTAGGTTAATACTAGCACCAAGACTCTACAAAGTTTTTTCAAAATTGGAATTGCTAATTGAACAAGGTATAGCAAAACCCTGATTCAGCCTGGGGAAATTTTCTAGCTGATAGCGCTACATTCCCTCGAAAGTGCAACGGTCTCATAGCTGCTAGCCTCTCCGCTGGTAAGGATGTCTTTCATGAATTTTACATAAGAGTAAAATGGCTCCAATGCATCAATGAATGGGATTATTAAATGGTTTTGGCACCCCATGAACTTTCCAAATTGATTGTCCAACCTATTCTTCTTCAATCTTTTGGAGGATATGGGACAATTGGAATATCTTCCTTGAAGGAGCTCTAACTCAATCTTTTCGCTTTACTACTAATTTTTTCAACAATTTTTCACTCAAGCCAAGATTTCCAAGATCAAGTTTTCAAATTAATATCATATTCGCAAAAATTCTTCAAAGATTCTCCTTTGATTTTTCTTCATCATTTTCTTGGACTGATTTTTCTACTATTTTTTCCACTTCTAAGAGTAATGTCTTTGCAATGCTCCTTGCCATCTCTTATAGATTCACTTCCCATATATGTTGCCTGTTACTCTCATCAATATAGTCGATTCGACCCATTCGAGTTTCCAAATTTCTAAGTTGAGAGGCTTGATTTGCGAGAGAGGTTCTTATCTCATTAACAAATTGAGCCAGACCCGAGAAAATTCCACTCGAAAAGTGGAAAATCGTAATGGTAAAAAACCAAATTTTCTGATTCTGACGATTAAAACGGATTTCTCCATCGGATAGTCCCAAAATCTAGCTACCACCGCCGACTTCGCCGACCGAGACAAACTAATTTGCATCGCCGAGGCACCGAGCTGGCGTCAGAACATACGTGATGGGACGAAGTCATTATAATATGTACCATATGACATGAGCACAATAGAGAATGATTTTAAACGATCTGCCGAGAATAAATGTCAAAATCCAAGAGTCAAGCTACGATTGGCATTATTGAATTTGATTAAATGATAATAAGATCAATTAGAGAATACACTTACCTTTTAAGTAAAAGAACAAAACGTGAAAGGGAAAAACGGATTACAATGAGCTTTTAGGTTGTGTTTTTAGAGAGAGAGAGTGTGGCTTCTCTCTAGGTTTCCGGGTGATCCGACCGTCGGAATTCTTCGGAGCAAGAAGGAAAGTCGCTCTACGCAGTGAGGCCTACGCGGGGGCTCCGGTTTTGAGGAGTTTCGACAAACTCCGAGAGGTAGGGGTTTCATCCTACTTGAAGTTACACTTTGTTTAAGTGTTTTGTGGATGTTTCGGTTGGTTTGAGGCCTTGGAATCATGACTGGTCCCAAACCTGGGACCAACTGGGAATCTTGTGAGTCTGCTTTGGATAAATTCGTGATGCTGCATGACCGTTTGGGCTCTGCTGTGCTTTGTGCTATAAATCATGTGGTGGTTTATATGAGGCCTGGAATGCCATGGAATTGGTTCATAAAGTAAAACCCATTGATTTGGATGATTGGGCTTTGAACAATAACCCGAGGGTTTCACCGTTCATGAATAGCACCAATAAATATTTTTGTGAATAATATGTTTGGTTGAGTAATTCAAATCGATCTGTTTAGTTATAAATAGCTCATGTGAGCTAATTTTTTCGGCAAATTGATATTTGAATGCATAACATGTTTTATGTGCTTTAGTTATGTAAATATATGCATGATATTTTCACGTGTGATATGGAACGTTGAAATGGCATAATGCATTTCATATGCACTAGGTAACTTAGGAATTAGGTGTGAGTGCATGATACTTGATTTTTTGAAACAACACATGGTTGTCAAGTGGACAAACCAAAGAACACATATTATACAAATTTATGACACTATTACTAAAGGACTATTAACTAATCCCCGCAACGCCATAAAACTTGTCGACATTATACTATATAAATCACCAATCTCTGGTGAGTACATCATTTTCAAAGTTTGGTTTGGTCCATATTCGCAAGTGCACAGTCGACAAGTAATGCAAATGGATTTAAGTCCAGACATCGATCCCACAGAGATCTCGCAATTTAAATCAACTACCCTCGACTACTCAATTTCCATACTATTTGGATCACAAAATGATAATAGGATCCAGCATTAAGGTGCTGGAGAATTAAACGAACAAAAGGAAAATAACTGAACTAACCAACATACTGAAAGATAAAGAATAAAGAATAATGAATTTCTTAATAAAAGAACTGAATACTGAATAGTTATCCTCAGAAGACACATTAATAGAAGCAGTTATAGTGAACTATCGATTCCTCAGAAGCACGCTTCGATAAAATTTCGATTATCTCGTGTTTCAAAATCGTCTGTCATCAGAAGGCAAATGGATTCTCCACTCCACATTTCATTATCTAATTTATGACCCGATTCTCTTGAATACAAAGGAATTAGATAACTACTTTTTTAAGTGCTGACTCTTAATCCGGTATTTTCTTTGCAATACTTCATACCCATTTTATGGACCAAACCCTAGCCCCTGCCATCTACAAGGATATACAACTTCCGCATTGCTCCTCCTCGAAATTAGAATAGGATCAACTTTCCTTAATTAGATCACAAATAACACGGGATTGGTCTCACTATCCGAATCGAGGTGAACTCTTGCTTGTTTAAATAGATAACTCATTCAACTCACTGATTCTAAGTGAGAAGAGGATTTATCCAAATGAACTTACAAAGCTCAAAAGATCCCACAGCAAAGTTAGTATACCTTCAAAGAAATGCATATTACCTCGTGAATTTTCCCGCGGTCACAATGTGAGGACCTCCTCAAATTCAGCAATGACGCAAATCTTAACGGGTATAAGAAATCGATATTCGGGATCCCAATACAATCAACCCAAAACTGTAAGTAAATTCATTAACTCGAAATTAACAAGTCACGAAACGACTACAGTGAAAGATAAATTCTCGACTATAATGTTCACTTAATGGAAGCTGGATTCCTTAATTACCGAATTACACGATACAGCATTCCTCTGATCATAAGAATAACTCAGAATTTGAAACTAAACACCGAATTTTAAATTTGTCTAAACTTCCAAACATTTCGTGTAGTAATATGAAAATAAATGAATTCGCATTCGCCTTTTCACTAAACGATAACATCCAGATTCGGTAATACAAACGAAAATTAAAATACGAGAGCATAATCAGCTTCTAAAACGATCTAAATGAAAAATTAAGAAAAATAAAAGAAAAGTAAGAAAAAAAATAAAGCAAAATGAGCTTTCGCCATCCGCACTCGCTCCGTGCTCGTCGCTACAGCTGGATACCATGATTTATGTATTTCAATCGGGCCCTAAACTGGACGTAGCCCGGCTGTGGATTTTAAAGTATCCAGCCCAAGTCACTGCCTGCTCACGTGCCTTTGTCGCGGACATCATCAATGTCGCACATCATAATTCCACGCCGCGACATCATCTTATCACTTATGTAACTGATTTTGGTTATTTTGATGTCGACATCTTCTCACGCCTTGGCAGGTTTCAATTGTTCTTCCCGATTTCACGACGCCGATATCTGTCGCTGACCTCAAATTTCGTCATCCGCAGCCTTCAATCGATAGTCTTTGATGTCGCGACATCAATCTCTTTGTCGCGAATTTCATCTTATGGAACTAGTTTCCAATCGGGTCGTTTTGATGTCGCTGACATCAATATCTTGTCGCGACATCTCGCGCCTGTGATCTTTGATTCGGGTCGCTCCCGGAGCGTCGCACCGATCTCATGTCGCGACATCACCTTTAGTTCTCCGAGAGGCTGATCGCTTCGCTACCGCCACCTCGATCCCACGCCGCGGCTAACATCAACTTAAGTCATTTGCGCTTCATTTGTCTTCGGGATGTCGCGATTTCGAGCCGGCTGGCTGACTCACTTCATGAAATTTCACCTTCTTCAACTGGCGTGTCCGTGTCGCGACTTCGATTCATGTCAGCAAGATCGCCTTTATGGCTTGCGCCTTCTTTGATGGTTTTTGATGTCGTGGATTTCAGCCTCTTGTCGACATCGGCGTCGCTGAAGATCAATCTCACGTCGCGACATCAACTTGGGCTTCCCGGGCTTTAACCGCTGCTCTCGATGTCATGACTTCATTCACGCGACGCGCTCATTTTCTTGCGTTTCTGGCAGCAAATTCTTCAAGTCGTGACCTCAATATTTTGTTATCCATGTCTTTAACTAATCGCTTCACTTCGACGCCGCGACCTCATGACCGGACTGTAAACCCCAAACTCCGCATCAATGACTACCGCTTCTTTTCATTTCGCCATTTATCTGACCGACTCTCTCTCCACTTATTGCTGTATTTTTCATCGTGAGATTCTTCTTCTTCCATTTTACCCGCTTAATAACAATGTGACATGGGTGAGTTTCTTCGCTTCTGTGATATTAATTATTCATTTTGGGATGAAAATCGAACGTAAAACGACTAAAATAGATGACTTTTAAGCTCATCAGTTGCAAAAGGAATTTCATAGGATGAATTTCCGAAGAATGGGGTTGGGAGAATGTCCATATCACTTCGTATGAGGACCATGACTGCCAAAAGGTTCTCCAAGGTTCAACATTCGCCTGAGGGTAGTCCTATATTTTTAATGATATCTTCTGAGTGTATTTTCAATAACAACAGTTTTGTTTTGAAAATGATTATTTTTCTCATACATGATTAGGGGCAAGTGAGTGAGTCGGTGAGGACTCGGCATATGGGATGCCATGTAGATATCTGGCAGGATCACGCATTTACTTGAGTGTGTGTTTATACGGAGCATTGGCCGATTTGAGCGCCTAAAACACTCATGTCATACCCGCCTATCTTATTGTCTTAGCTTTATTTTGCCAGCACAAGTATTTCTGGCAGCCCGGCGATCCGATTTTTGTATTGTGCAGAACTGGCAGTGGAACGGGGTTTTGGCTTTACTTTGAGAGCGAGGGTAGAAGTATGTAGGAAGTCAGCCGAACCGCCGCGACGTCCTAACGCCGCTGGTCTCAACATCGCGACGCCCCACAACGCCGCGACGTCCCAACGCCGCGATCGCTAACGCAACACGAACAAAGTCAACAGCGGAACGTCACACGCCGCGACGTCGCCGAGAGTTTTTGTCTCTCCACTGCGCCAGCGTAATCACTGGTGCATCGAAGATCATACGAATCAGTGGCATGGAAAGCAGAGCGTAGCAACCTCGATCTGAAGGCAGACCACTTTTATTTTTTCTTCTTCGATAGAAGTAATCGGTGTTTTACGCATTAAATATTTGCACCACATTCATTATGTTCCCAGATCCATATCTAGGGTGTTGCTGGAACCCCGTCACAATGTATGGATTAAAGATTCGCTTTTGGCATTATTCATTTGTTTATGGCTCGTTAGAGATGTACTCTCTATATCTCGTGATTTATTTACATGGTGGTGTCCGCCAACATTGGCATGGATTGTACTAGATATCCGAGATTCGAGATGAGGATGTCCAGGATCTCGATAGTAGCCTCGGTCAATTCGTAAATAGAGATGGTCCCATTCCAGGCGCTTAATTAAGGTTAGAAATGATTTAAGCATTTGAGATCACTGGCAGAGATACACTCAACCCTACTAGCGAGATAGCGGATACACTCCGAGAGAGGTGATCTCGTAAGCACGATCACCCCACATCACACACTATGAATAAACCGAATAGTAGTTTCTATAGGAAATAATCCATCAAGTGGATGGAGACATAACTCCTAGTCTCCACAACATGCGCAAGTCATTAAGAACGATTAGTTTAGCTTTAAAACATCTGTTAAACACCCAAAGCTCACATCCGTGATAATATTCAAAGGCCAATCTCTATATTCAACACACTTGTCCCCATGGATCGATATCCGCATCAGGCATAATATATTACTGAGGCAACGTATGCACTGCTGCATGTTTTACATATATACACACACATCACGCCACTTACTGGGTTTTTAAGGCCAGCCGCTTTGCCAAGTTTAGTGTGATATAGAGGTCAAAAAGCCAATTAGATATTATTACTAATTTTTACTTTATTTGTTCTACAAGTGTCAAAATTTTGCTCTGTGTGATCATAGCCACACAAAGGAGCGCATGCGACGACTCGGATCAGTCGACTCATATCCGCTTAGATCCTGCTTCGTAAAGAACTTTTACACGTAATACACCAAGAACGAACAGAACATACCAGAAATCTAACAATCATGGAGAAATAATGAAGAGCAGGATCTTTAGCATTGAGCAAACAGCCATAGCAATAACTGGAGGAATCACAACCAGCCGCTTATATAGCCGCATGATCCATTCATGTTGCTGTAGGAGTTTGCCCTACCGCTTGCCAGCTAGTTCGCATAAACATCCGAAGACCACCTATTCGTGCAAACAACTCGAAATGGGGTCGCAACCTTTTGGCTGTATGCTTTAGAACATCTTATTTCATGGATTGCCCAATGAGAATCCAAATATGTATTCGACTTAACTTCCCAAGTCCGCGACACGATCAAGTACAATGGGGTCACCGAAGAGGCACTCAAAGTTGGATTGTCTTCACTTTCATTAGGTGATAGAGCCAAGCGCTGGTTAACAAGTCACCACTGGATTCCATTATCATGGAATCAATTTAGTGTAGTTTCACCAAGTTCTTCCCACCTTCGAAAATTGCACAACTCGTGCAAGAGATCAATACTGGGCAATTTATGGAGAGAACTCCGGCAGAGGCGGGATAGATTTCACGAATCGCGGGCAAAGTGCCCACATCAGCAGATCGATTCGCATGGATGCGTCCATACTCTATAATGTCCGAGGAGTGACTAGAATAGCATCATGTCCCCAACTATAAAATAATAAGAAACCATGGACCAAGCACATGAAAATCTGAAATATGTCTACTAATACAACCTGGCCTAGAGATAAGATTACACTAAAAGAAAAGCTGAGCGCACTATATTATGGTTCTCAACAACTCGTTATCATGTCAGACCGCAGATTAAACAATTAGCTAGACACTGGCGCACCACAACGCCATATGACCAACCCACGGAGTCAGGCGACCGGTGGAGGACAAAGACAAATGGGGCCGTACTAATCGCGTTCAAACAAAGAGAGCAGCCCAATATGTGTCAAGGTTTAATCGAGTCACCACAACAACAAGGATGATGGGGAAACAATTATCATAACCAAAATCAAGGCCAAGGGTGGCGTAACAATCAGAATTAGAATAGTCGGAACAGTCAAGGGTATGGATGGAGGAATAATCATAACAACATGCCACCACCCCGAGTGAGCGAACCACCTCCCCGAGAAAAGTGATTTGGAACAGTTCTCGCGAATGGAAAAAGTTACATCTCACACCGCTTTATGAATGAGACGGGCGCGAATATGCAAACATCAAGCCACCAATTGAACAATCACAATACGCTGAGAAATTCGAGGCCAGATGAGTCAAATGGCCAATCTATTGATAAAAAGGCAGCCGAGTTCCTTACCAAGCAACTCAGAAGTGAACCCGAGAAGAGATGGGAATGAACATGTTAAAGTAGTCACGCTGAGAAGTGGTAAAGAATTGGAGATACAGGAGCAATCCCAATGATAGAGGAGGTAGAGACTGAGAAAGTCATCCAGCCCATTCAGAATGATGATGTAGATAGGGAACAACCCCAAGAGAAACAGTCTGTAGGAAACACAACTGAAGCAAAGGATAACCCACAACCCATAGCCCCAATTCCGTATCCATAACATCTAAAGAAGCATAAGTTGGATAAGCAGTTCACCAAGTTCATGGAAGTATTCAAGAAACTGCACATCAACATTCCATTTGTTGATGCTCTGGAACAGATGCCCAGTTATGTCAAGTTTATGAAGGACATCTTATCTTAGAAGAGAAGACTGGCAGATTTCGAAACAGTTAACCTAACTGAGGAGTGTAGTGCCATACTTCAGAGGAAGCTGCCGCAAAAGCTAAAAGACCCAAGCAGTTTCACTATCCCATGCACCATTGGAAATGTTATCTTTGAGAGAGCATTGTGTGATTTGGGTGCCGTGATAATCTCATGCCCTTGTCCATTGCTAAACGCTCAAGCTGGGGTGTAGTTTGGCCCAACAACAAATACACTTCAACCGCAAATTGTGTCCTTAAAGCATCCGAGAGTGGGTAATAGAAGATGTCTTAGTAAAGGTTGACAAGTTTATCTTTCCCACAGATTCATTGTATTAGATATGGAAGAGGATAAAGAACACCTATAATCTTGGTAGACTGCTTACAACCGGCAGCAATGATTGATGTTCAAAGGGGAGAACTAAAACTGAGAGTGCAGGAGGATGAAGTCAAGTTCAATGTGTTCGAAGCTGTGAGACATCCAGCAGAGAGTGATACATGTTTCATGGCAGAGATAGTAGAGGCTATAGTGTATAGCCAAAGTGGTCTCACTGATCCTTTGGAGGCTAGCCTAGTACAGAGTGATTCCAAGAATATGAGTGAAGAGGCAGAGGAATATGTAAAATGGATGGATTCTTTCGAACCCAATAGAAGGAAATCTTCGAATCTCTAGGTGAAAGTTGTAACACCCCAAAATGTACCATAGTAGTTTTTGGACTTATTTAGGGTATTATTAAGCTAAATGGAATTTTTCGGAATTAAAACGAGAAACCAAAAAATTTATAAGAGCAAAGGGTAAATATGTAATTTACCACTTAAGGACCTAGTGGTCATAAAAGGGAAAGACTAAGGGTTAATATATGAAATGTTTAAAAATGAAATGTAAATAGAAGAAGTTATGGGATTCAAGGCAATTAGAGAAAAGATGGAATAGAAATAATAAAGAATGGAAGGGCTTAAGTGCAAAAAATGAGAAAAGTGTTGAAAAATGTAAAGGCCAAACATGGCCTTAACAACACAAGGATAGTGAGCAATATTCTCATTTTAGAGACCAAACCGTAGAGAGAGAGGAGAAGAGGAAAAGAGAGAAGAAGAAGAGAAGAGAAGAAGAAGGAAAGAAGTTCAAGCAAGGCCAAAAAGGTATGGAACTATATGGAATTCTAAAGTTTTGAATGGTTTTCCATGCAATTGTATGGTTATTATCTTGCCCCAAACCTAGGGTTTGTTAGGATTTCATCCTAACCAAAGATGTATTGAAATTAGGGTTGGTAAAACTCTAAATGGCACAAGATGAGTATGAAATCCTCCCTTTAAGGTTGGATTCATGGTTTAATGGTATGTAATAGAGTTAGGGTTTGGAATAAACCCTAACTAATTTTTATATGTAGTTTGTGTATGGGTTAAGACCCATTTTAGAGTGGTTTTAGGAGTAATTCAAGAAAGGTTTTTGAAGAAAAACAAGTATTGAAAGATAATTTGAGTAAAATAGAGATTACAAGATGATTTTGGAGTGGTTTTGATGTGTATATGGAGTATTGAGTTGATTTGGGTATCAACATATGGAAAAATGGAAGAAAAACACACATTCTGGCATTTTCGAGACTGCACTGCAGACACCTTTGGACTCCAGACCGGCATGTTCTCTCCGTAATCGAACTCGTACCGGGCACAAGGTCGAAAGGTATCGGCACACCCGCCCGTTTGATAAGTGTTCAGATTTCGTACCCATAACTTGCTCATTTCTTATCCGATTTGGAGTGATTCAAGTGGCTAATTAAACCAGACTTCAGCGAAAAATAAAATCAAGAAAATAGGGCATCAGCCAAATTCCGACCTAGGTGGCCCTTAAATTCACCAGTGCTCGGGCTATGTGCAAGCCAATTCCCGCACGCTTGATCATAGAGCAGTCCGAGTTGTTTAGAACATAACCGAGTTTCTGGCTCTACTTGGGTGATTCCAGTTGGAGAAGAACCCCAAATATTAATAGATTTAAAGGATTACAAAGAAAAGTGTCAAATATGGAGTCAAGACACCGGGAAATGAGTATTACAAACTATTCCAAGTGTAATATCGGTAAACTAGTTTGGCAATGAAAATGCCATAACTTTAGTTCGATGATCCCATTGGAATGATTCCAATTTCTAAGTAAAGTAGATTCATAGAGAATAAGAATACATGAATATGATACGAATATATGATAGACATACTCTAAATGAATAGATAGAACATGCCATACAACAATGGATGAAATGCATAAAATGCAAGAACCATGGTAGAAGTAAAAGACATTTAAAGCACAATAATGAAAGACAAGCAATACTTAAACGATAGTACATATATGAATATATGAATATGAAAAGCACATGATAGGAATATAGAAAGTACAAGAATGGCTAAATCATGATAGAAACGTATAAAGGATATGATGCATAAATGATATAAAGGGATATGAATAGATAATGATATATATATATATATATATATGAATACAAGAGTACATAGATGAATTCATCATATATGATAGACAAAACTAAATGATAGAAAAAGATATGAATATATGTATTATAGAGATATATGAGGAACTAATATGAAACTACGTATGTTGAGGAACGACACAGAGTAAAGTAATGATAGTATATATCGTATAAGCAATTGCAGATACCACAGTTATTCATGTTTGTTAAGATATACGAAACGAATAAAGTCATTGCCTCAGATCCACTAAGTAGAGGGACATTGGCATGCCATTAGAGAATAAGTCTGTAGCATATAAGCTCTGAGCTTCGACATTTCCAGGTTCCTAGTGGCTACCACAAATACGTGTCTTTTCATAGATGGTCATTATCTCAGATAATGATAACAAATAAGCCTCCAATTTTCTGCTATAGACCACTGTTGCATAAGATACAATAATTTCTTCGGCCCTTCCATGGTTTCCTCAGATTCACTTCTTTGGTATTTACAGGCATGAAAGTAAAAGTAATATAAAAAGTATAAGATGAAAGTATATGATATGACAGTACAGAATATGAAAGTACATGAAAGCATATGCGAAAACATATGACAGTATATGATATGATAGTAAAAGTATAAGTCTTGTACTCCTATGGGAGATATGAAAGATATGATATGAAAGTATTGGCTTTAAGCCAACACAAGAAAAGTACATAAAGTATATGAAAGCACAAAGTATATGATAGAATAAGAACGTACAATTTTATATGAAGTATACGAATAGTACAGGATCACAATATATGAAAAGTACAAGATTAAAGCATATAACATGAAAGTATACGATAGTACAAGTATGAATATGAAGAATGAAAAGTATAACATGGGCGTGTAGCCACTACATGAAATACATATGATATATATATATATAGTTATATATATATATATATATATAGGGAGACAGCATACATATATACAAGATAAGAAATGATATATGTATAGTACATGAATGTAATACATGTAATCCAAAAGATGACAAGTATAAAATATGTTTATATGAATAATGAGTAGATACATGAAATGCAGCTAAGGTGGTGTTTCTGCACTCACACCATTAGGTGGCTGTCTGTGCTTATGTTCCCACTAAGCTGCAGAAGCTTTAAAGACTCCCGCTTGTTCAACCCGCGGCAGGGTACCTCGAAGAGGAGGCAAGAGAATGGTGACATCCCACACTTCGCAGAGGTGCCACTTTACTGTAGATAGTGCTCACAAAGATCAGTTTCCACAATCTCTACCGTTTAGATACATGTATATGTATAAGTGTTTGTATAAGATGTAAACTCCAATGAAGGACTAAGATTATATTTTGTATTCCGTTGCTAAAAAAATATATTCAATAGCAAATGTACATGTATAAGTAAATGGGACTCAGTATATGTGTATAGATTTTGATGGACACCACTCCGGTGGTGGTTCTTTTGTATATGTATGAGATTTATCTGTTATGTTCATCTTCAGAAAAATAGGTAAGAGTCCAGTCAGCTCTACATCTGACTTTGTCAGATTCATTAACTACTCATCTGAATCTGTATGATTATAAAGTACTCAAGATTTAACGCTAACGCTGAATGAACTGTTCAAGATGGAACAAAACTTGTCTGTTACTGAAGTATATATTCTGATATACATCCATCTCTACTAAAGATTATTCAAAGATCTCACCTAATTAGAGAAGAGGTTATTTGAGAACTGGAGATTCACAAAACGCGCCTCTGATACTTTAGCCGATTGGTGTGATCTGCACCTTCAAGGTGCAATTTACCGGTATTTTATTGAAGATAATACAATCCACAAGGGCAGGAGAGGCTTAAACCAACTGCGGAAAAGATGGTCCCAAAAGATGTTAAAGGTGTTTTGATATCGGCATCATCCATCCATATGGCTGGTGTTCCAGTTTAAGTATGCCAAGAAGGAAGAACAATCATAGAACCAAAATAATATACGTCTGAATAAATGTCAGTGAGAATTGTATTGATTGATCTAAACCAATACGTCACCCCAAAGATTCATTTCCACTGGTCGCTTGATTCATTGTTTGATCATTAGGTCTGTCATAATTACTATTTGCTTTTTTGATATTATTCGCCACAATCAAATTCTCACAGGCCTCCAAGACAGAGATGATGATATTCACATGTCCTTGGCGGGGACATTCATTCAGCCATGCCTTTCGGCCATAATGCGGCACCTTCCAACCACTGATGACACGGATATTCTCACAGATGGCTCAAAGATAATCGGTGACTTTCTACGATTATTTCATTGGGTAGTTCACTGACAACCTGTTCCGGCAACTGGTGAACGTATGATGTAAGGATGCAGAGATCAACTTCGTGCTCAATCGGTATGCCACTAAGTGGTACAGAGGGACAAATGCATTATCTTACTTCAGCAACATAGAATGTAGTAGATAAAGATCGGGGTTAATCAGTGTCTGGCCCACTCATCTTAGTACGATAGTTTTAGTCACACGTTGACAATATCATCAAAGACTTTTCATATTGCAAAACCGTTGATCGACCTCGGTCCGGCGATCTCACGTGAGTCGATGTTCGCGTCGGCGCGATTTTCAGCGGTTAAAGATAGAATCGGTATCAGCGCCCGGTCGAGTAACAGACGGTCCTTCCATCGCTGAGCCGACGTGATGCGCGGCTACGCCACGAGCGGTTAGCCGAGGGCGGTGGAATGGAGAAAGACGATTCGCACCATCGGCGCAGGAACCCGAAATCATCACTGAACGGCGCCATCGGCGTAAAAAAGCAGAAACCGGCTTAGCCGTCAGTTCGCGCTACGCCCGCGCCCGGTTATTCGGCAACGCGTCGAACCACAACTGATCATTCTCTGGCGCACTTGATGATCGGCAGACGCCAAACCTCACCGGTCCCGGCGGGTTCTTTGCCGCGTTAGCCCTGGCGTGTAGCATTGTTGGATAAAGAAAGGACGCAGAAACTGGTTGCCGACTATCTTCGCCATTAAAGGTGCTTTATTTAGGTGTTCAAGTTAACGATCATCACCATGAGCAATTTGAATACAGCACAAAAGGGTGGTTCCATATTTGGTAATAATGTGTCCGAACTAATTGTCACTATGGTAATATTTTTCACATCGGAAAATGATTTATTATTTAGGTGAGTGTCATATGTATACATTATACCACGCGATCCTGAGATAAACCTGGGTATTAAAACAATAAGATTTTGAACCATCACAATATTCTATCATGTGGTATTATTTGCAGCCAATCAATAAAGGTTAATAAAGTCAACCAGTCACTCGTCAACGATTCAAGATGCCCATCACTCGTAGATCCACATGCACATCGTCACCATCAGCATTTCGAAAGCGATCAACCACCATGGTCCAATTCAGCGAAATGCTTTGATTGGCGGGGATGGATTTCATCATTTCCTACCCTGCGCTTAACCAGAGGATCTCACGCGCGATTTATGTCTCATGTATTTCCAAGGCCCATCCATATTGCCTATGCCGGCGGTAGCTTCGGCGAACCATACCGATTCACATTCAAAGAATCATCACATGATAATTCATCATTTCTGTATTTGATGATTGACAAAGTTCTGCAAACACGGTAAGATCAGATATCCTTCATTATCACCCATGAAATAAGTATGAGGTATCAACGAGAAATCAAGTCCATTCTGTAACAAATACACAACGTTATTAGAAGTGATCAGTACAGATAGACGTGACTGGCACACCAATACGTTAAAACAATTCATTTTATGCCTTCAATTATTTATGACACACCTGCGCATAAATCACACTAGTCACTGTGGTGGTCTGGCAGCTGAACATGATGTATATTGGTATAAAGAATCTTCAAAACAACAATCAATTTAATTTGAGAAATTAAGTTTATGAAATGCTCAGATTATATGAGAAAGGACAAAAGCATGGCACGATAAACATATTACCAAGAAGGAATTGCTGGAACAGTCCTTTTGTTTAATTCCCCGCCTCAAACTTCTTTCCTGGAAATTGAAGTCTAGATGGTCTGACCTTCACAAGCTACTTCAAGGTCTTCCACGCGGAGGCAGGTTACGCATCATGAAAGAAAGGACATTCACTAAGTAATAAATCCGCCGGGGCTTCATATTTCGAGGCAGTTCCAAAGTGATAAGGCACTATTCCATTGACCACATCGTGACTAAGTGCGTAAGCATCATAGGAGCTCTGCCCTTGCACATTGAGATTCAGTGGCCGCCGAGCTAACGACATTAAACATAAATACTTCTCGTGAGGTAACCCAAGTTTTTCAAATTTTCTTTCTATGGTTTAATTCTTCGTTGTTTTGTTTGGTTTGGTTTGTCGTTTCATTCATAATCGTAATCTCCTTTTGATGTCTGCTGTGGACTCCGTAATCTGAAAGTATCAGTGGAGGATCCACTCAAGAAATTCACTGTGGTTCGAGGGAGCCGCTAAATCGCACTAAGGGAGTTTTTCTTTACCTTAGTCCATTGTTGAATATTTTGCATTTCGGGGTTTTTTGTCACGGGCCGCGACGCTGGGTATCCGCACGCCGCGACGCCTCAACTTCTGCGGACGCTACTAACCTCCGACGTCGCAACGCTTGGATCTCAACGCCACGATGCTGGCTTGTATCTTCTCCGGAACGCCACTTATTATCGATCCAATGTCGACGCCATTTTTGCACTTCTCCCCAACGGCGCGATTTGATCCCAACGTCGCGACGCGGTTTAACCCCTCTTCAGCTGGGTCGCGACGCTGTACGGCATCGCCGCCATCGCTGATCCTATTTAAGGCAAAAAACACCCTCATTTTTCTCTTACCCTATTCCATCTGTCGAACTGTTGCACTTTGTCGTCTGCAGCTATTACTGCATACCCACACTCCGCGAAATTCACTCCCTTAACCGTCAGAGGTCATTGTTTTGCCCTCCGACCACCTCACCGACATTGCCACCACCATTAACTCACTACACCACCACTGTCTCTGTCTCTGTCTCCTTCCTTCCACACCACACATTGGTGTCCGTGACTCGTTTAGGTTTTGTTCGCCCCTGTTTGGTCTAGTCCTCCATATTAGGTCTAGTTGGAGCCGGTAGGGTCTGTCGTGTGTCCTAGGGTTTGTGTCTACTCCCTCGTTGCCCATTCGTCCTAGTTTTCATAGTGCGCACTTTAGGTGCTCCTACATTGTCTAGTCCATCCCCAAAGGTGGCCCTTTAAAGGCCATTAGTCTACATCAGA
This sequence comes from Tetrastigma voinierianum, assembly GCA_016808115.1. Taxonomy (NCBI): domain Eukaryota; kingdom Viridiplantae; phylum Streptophyta; class Magnoliopsida; order Vitales; family Vitaceae; genus Tetrastigma; species Tetrastigma voinierianum. The sequence continues at coordinate 56,652 of JAEQBH010005319.1, read as the reverse complement.
CACTTAGGGACCTAGTCATTTTGATTTCTCTTTGTGCACCAATGCTCCGGTAAGAGGTTGCCTACTAAACTGGTCGGGCCAAGGAGGACCCGACCCCGACCCCGACTTCTGATGTCACGAGGTTTATCAACGAAGAGGTTTCACAGCTTCTGCCTCAAGACTAATCGCAAGAACCGATCCTTATCAAAGAAAAGGGTTTCCACCAATTCGATGACTTCTTCCGCAAGACTATTGCGACTAAGGGATGGCGGGCTCTTTGCCAACCACCTCGTCCAAACAAGCACAGGTGGTGCGAGAATTTACGCCAACCTCACCTCCCACGTCACAAGAAAGTCCGGTGCTGGTGTGTCGGTAGACTTCAACACTAAGTCTATCAACCAGTTTTATAATCTCGATCCTCGTCCCTGAGTTTTTCATCAGCCTTCTACGAGCAAACCCATTACCCTACAAGGTCATTCAAGTCTTCACAAACAAAGCGGGTGAGTGGAAGCTCAACAATGATGGGGTATGTTTGCCCACTTCCAAGGCTGGCACTCGCCGATATCCCCAACCCCGGGCATCACTTCATTACGCCGCTGCCCCATTCGACGGCACGAACGCAGGTGAGGTGGATCGCCGCGTGCCTCGTTTCAACTATGCTATCATTCAGATATTCGCTCGATGTCAAGTGGTGTTATAGGATGCCATCCTCCATAACTGGACGCTAAGATGAACTCGGGGCACCCTTTCCTCATACGCCTTATGCACACGGTGCCGGTGCCTCTTAGATGACAACGAGGCATACACCTAAATTAAGGCTATATCAAGCATGAGATAAACCTAAACCTACCTAATCTCGAGGATTTATGATTCGAGCTACGAGCTCCTGGACGAGGAGGATCGATGAGTCTAAAACTCATTAAGTTTTTAATCCATTTTCTCTGAGTTTATTATGTATATAAATGTTGATTTGTTTGCGTAAAAAGTGGATAATTGATTCAAATTTCATTTTTAAAAATACGCAGGTTCAAATCTTAGTAAAATAAGAAATCAGCCCGCAGTTGCACTGGTAGTCGCCAATCAAAATTTAAGTCGCGACAGAGGGCTCGGGCCACAATCATTCCAAGTCACGACATCAACAAATTTACTTAGTTAAAGAAAACAGAAGGACCAAACATGAAGTCGACTGAAGAAGGAAGTTGGCGACAGAGAAAAATGTAATAGACAAAAGAAATAATCAAAGGAAGAAATTCATGTCGCGACGCCAAAAGGTTATAAATGATGTCGCGACACCACTCTGAGGTCGCAACGTGGATCCGTCAATGAAAACACAAGAGAGGTCTTCGTAGCAAAAGACGCTGGCAACTAGTTTTCAATGAAAGGTTCCACCGAGGCTCGGGACATGTCGCGGTAGGTCGCCATGCCAAATGCAAGTCAAGTCTGACGCAACCGGTCAACAGTTCGGCCTGATCGCAATCAACATGTCGCGATCTCACCCAGGTCGCCATGTTAACATTTGCAGATGTTAGTTAGTCGCTGACATCACCAAGGAGGTCGCGACATAAATTGAAACATATGAAGGCAAGAAGACCACTACCACAATTGCACCAAGAAATCAAAGTCACAACATGCAGTCATCGCGTGTAAATGTAAAAGTGGTCGCAACTCTAAAATTGATGTCGCAACCGGAGCCGGAAGAATAGAAAGAAATGATGTCGCGACATGTAACCGAGGTCGCGATATCAACACCGGCGAACATCGAACAAATGATGTCGCTGACATCACTGATGTCATACCACCGATCAAAGTAAATAAGACAAACCGGGTTGCAACTTACGTAAAGATAGCCTCACCGTCACTTAATCAAGAGAAAGTCCGCGTCGCCGTATCAACTTGAGGTCACATAGACGCTGAGTCGGGCTTTTCTTTGATTTCCACCGGAGCATTTTGGGGATTCATCAGATTTTCTTTACAAAGATAAACAGATAAATTTTTAGAATAGTAGCAGTTTTCCTTCTTCACTACCTTAAAAGGGAAAAGAAGAGGAACTCGCATATTTAATAGATTTCTACTTTTATTTTTCCGGTTTTCAACTGCTTAACCTGTGCAGACGAGGGGACAGCCGGATTTTTATTTCTATTATTTTCTCTTAAGCATTACCGCTCCTCAAAATTTATGAACTCTGCATAAAGTCCTAATTCATTTCTTCTCGCTTTATCAGAATTGGCAAGTTGGTTGTGCGTGATCTGCACTCCATTTCCTTAATTCTCAATGCAGAACTGAGCACCACCGATTTGATTTACTTAGTTAATCTTTCCGCACATTTACGAGAGAATTAAATTAGTTCGATTTTTACTTACTTGTCAAGTTGAGTGGATAAGTCTCAATAAAGAGTACCTAATACCGTACTTGAGGGAATGTATCTGACTGGAGAGTCCGTGGATGCCCTCCGGAAAGTGACGCGTAGACCGAGATTCCCGAGAGTGTAGAGCATTCTTTCCGGGTATGGTTCGACTCATCGACGGAATCACGAGCTCGATAGCTTCATTTTGATAACCCCACCAGCTTCATAAATTTGAAGCCGAGGGGTGTATTTAACAATATAAATAACTGTGAGAGAGTTCACCCTAATCTAGCAAAGTTCCAATCCCCGTGTTAGCCAGATCTCATCACTGAAAAGGGATAAACCCATGATCCGAGGTCGAGCCACCAATTAAGCATGACAAATTTGCGAAAATCCTAAGAAGGTACAATAAAGTTCTCAATACAACAGAAATGGTGAAGTATTGAGAAAGAAAATACCCGCATTCAAGTAAAGAAAATTTGGAATACAGAATGTTTGATCTCGACTCGAGAGTAGCCAAGGATATCAAATAAGTGAAGAGGGAGAAATCCAATTCCGATAATTAGGAAATTCACAAAATCTCCATCCATACATAAAACAGAGCAATGGACTGAATGAATCGACCGCTCCATCAGATTATCGATGGTTTTCGATCTCACAAAGAACTGATTCAATCCATTCTTTTATATACAATTTATTTACTATTTACTTTGTTTTAGCTTAGCTTTAAATATATTCCACAGTATAGATTATTAATTTTTGTCGTTGACAAACATTCACTATGAGTTTTGAGTCCAAATAGTATGAAATTTTGGGTAGTCAGGGTAGTTGACTGCAGAATTGCCATCAATCTCTGTGGGAATGATACCTGACTTACATTCAGATTACTACTGTATTGCCTCAGGCACTCAGTAGTACACAACAAACCCTTATTTTTAATCCTGAATTACTAAGAGCAATTTATTTTAGCAAGCAAATCCTTATCCAAAGTGACATGGATATAAGAGAATTTAAGGCTCTTGTGCCATGTTAATTGAGGGGTTTTAGTCTATAGAAAAGGCAAACAAGCTTTTAAGGTTGGTTTGTGGATCAAAGAATTAAATAGATCAACATTCACAAAAAGCATAAATACTAATTTGGACATATTAAGAAAAGAACAAAAATAGTTTTTGCGCGTTGGCGCATCGCCTACTGACCCACAAGCCATGTTGAAAATAGTTGTTGTTTGACTAATCCTATTAACTGAAAGTGTGTTTTATTTCAGAAAACCTTTAATGCATAGGAAATGATTCTCGAATTCGATTCCAACAGAGACATCGAATCGAAAGAACACTCAGAGCTTATGAAAGACAAAAGAGCAAGAAAACGCAGCTATGGCAGATGAGAGTGGGCATGACCAGGACAGAGGAACAAAGACAAGAAATTATACTCCCATTGGCGTATACAAATGAGGATTTCTCGAAGGCCTATTATTTGTGAAGAGTATTCGTAATCGACAAATTTACCAGGATGCAAATAATTTCGAATTAAAGCCAGCCTGACACGATGGTTCAAGAACATCACCCCATCGGGTCATCCCAATCGAAGACCCAAACGAGCACCTGGGAAGATTTCTTAGAATGGCGAATACAGTGAAGTTGAATGGTGTGAGACCAGAGGTGATAAAGTTGCATCTCTTCCCATTTTCTTTAAGAGATATAGCAGCCACGTGGTATGAATCGTTACCATATGGTTCAGTTGATACTTAGGAAGAGTTGGTAGAAGCTTATCAAGGGTATTCTTTTTTTCTCTCTCTCCATCTCTCACTTCGCAGAGGAAGAGAGATAACAGTATTCCCAACAAGGGTATAGAGTCTATATGTAGCTCAAGATTCAAGAGGTTGTCAAGAGGTGTCTGGCGCTGAATGACGAAAACCTGTATGGACATAGTGTATCATAATTTTAAATGATACATCTAAGGGTATTATCGATGCTTCATGCCGTGGAGCATCAAAACAAAAAGGCCAAAGAGGTTATAAGATCCCACAGATTCATAGAAAATCAATACTGAAGCTCCAATCTAAAGTTTCAAGAAGGAAACAGCAGAAAAAGGGGTCATGGAGCCTGTGGAGCAAGATGATGCTCGCTGGAGGCAAAAGTTGATACATAATGCATAGATGGACAAACAAGAGAAAGATGACACGCTTCATGAAATAGAGCAGTGGAAAGAGAACTTATGAGAAGAAATGCTGATGTGCCAAATGTATGAAGATTCTTATGCAGGCCGAGGAGGTTAAGAACGTGAACGAGCCAAGAAATTACTCATTTCCAATAAACTTAACCCGCCCCACACACTACAATCCAGCACTGAGGAACCATGAGAATTTCTATACGGGTGGAGGGCATTACAAGGCCCAAGGTATGGACATCGCCTCAACAAGGATATCAAGCAGCCACCAAGGTTCCATCAGCAGTTAAAGAAGGAGCAGGAAAGCAGTAAATGAATATCGTATGAGGAGGACTCAACCATTCAAGAACAAATGTTGCGCCTACGGGGGACAACAAGAGGCTATTACAATTCCATGAACGTAAACTATCCGAGACTGAAGCCAAGTCCACTCACATGTTTCAAGAATGCTAGTGCCTCGCTGAAAAATTGGAGACAATAAGTAAGGCAACCGTCTCAATATGCCAAATCGTGAGCAAGGTACATTCCTATTTTTAAAATTTTAAGAACTCCAAAGACTGCATGGCAATTCAATTAAGAAGTGGGAAGGATTTGAGTAAAGAAGAAAAGCGACGTAGCGAGAAGAGACCGAGGCGTAAAAAGAAGAGACTAAAAGGAAGGAGAGAAGAGCACCTGTGATTGAACACTGAAAGGAAGTAATGACCAGAGAAGGAAGGAGTACTAGCTTATACACCTTCGTTATTTCCACAGACCGTGGTCAAGCAAAGAGTAAGAAGAATTTTCTAAATTCTTTGACATTTTCAAGAAAATAGAAACAACATCCCATTTGCAGAGGTAATCGCCCAAATGCCTCTTATACAAAATTTCGAAGGAGATTCTCGAGCAAGAAAAGGAAGATAGCTTCGAGGAGTGGAATAGTAAACTGGATCTACCCGCAATATCCAACAAAAGCTCCCAAAGAAAGATGAAAGACCTCGTAGCTTCACCATTCCCCGCTCCATGTGGAAATGTGAATCAAGAAGCCCCTATGTGATTCCTCGGCGCTAGTATACCTGATGCCCTATCGCTGTGCAGAGACTTAATTTGGGAACTTATCTCTAACAAAGAATTACATCGCAGATGGTCGACAGATCACTAAAATAAACTGTAAGGCATTTGAAGATGTACTTGTCAAGGCTGGGAAATTCATCTCCAAGTGGGATTTTGTTACCATGTATGGAGGAAGATACCCAAGTTCCTTTCATATTGAAAGACTTTCTGAAGAACTGAGCTGCCCCCATAGATGTACGTAAAGGTGAACTAACATTCTGTGGTTGGAAACAAGCAAAGAATTTAATATTAATTTAGCTCGAACATCCGGACAGAGATACAGACAGCTTGTGGGGCAGTCAGAAGAAACAATAGCCTCTCAATGTTGGAATTGAATTCGATTGTATCCTTCAACACTCTATCAATGAAATTGAGATGAATTTTCAAGATCTTGAGAGTCTCGTTGTGAAGTTCGCTTCAAATTGCTTAACAGAAACAAATTTAGCATAAAATGAAAAATGGGGCCAAGATGAAGTATGCACTTAAACAAAGAAATTACTAAGCAGAAACTAGTGCGTATGGGTTACCATTGAAAGAATTGCCCTACCATTTAAAATATGAGTTTTTGTGGAACTGTGAAAAGAGAAAAACTACACAGACAATGTGATTAATCGTCGAAGAACAGGTCATTGCACTAAAAATACAAGGAAGCGACAAGCCGTCACCGAGATTCAAAAGGTATCAGCCTCCATTTGCATGTACAAATATTGTTGGATGATAATGCAAAACTTCTATTGAGCACCGCAGAGGTCGGGAACCTGATGAAAGAAGTCAGTTAAAAGAAGTTCCAAATGGTTAAATGCGTGTTTTATATATATATCGATGGCCTGGGTAAGCCCAATGCATGTGGTTCCCAAGAAAGGTGGATTCACTATGATCAGAAATGAAAAGAAAGAACTGATTCCTACAAGAACTATGACAGGATGGAGGGTGTGTATTGACTACAGAAAATTGAATACTGCAACTAGAAAGGATCATTTTCCTTCATCAGATTAGATAGTCGATAGGTCATGTGACATCCCTATTTTATTACGGATACTGATATAACCAAATTGCTATTACACCTCGAAGATCAAGAGAAACCACTTTTACATGCCCATTCGTACTTTCGCTTGGGGAGAATGTCTGGGCTGGTTTGTGTAATGTTCCTGCACCTTCCAAAGACGATGGATGTCTATATTTTCTCGATCTAGTAGAAGAAGTTATGGAGATCTTCATGGATGATTCGGCAAGCTGAATGATCCACTTGAATAGTGCTCGATAACCCGGGACAAGACTTAAAAGGTGCAAAGACAAGAATCTAAATTAATCTGGGAGAAATGCCATTTTATGGTTACGTATGAATTGTTCTGTGGCACATGATTTTTGCAAATAGGCTTGAGGTAGACTAGAAAAAGTCAATTATAAGAAATCTAATGCCACCCACTGCGCCAAGGAATTAGAAGTTTCTAAGACATGCCGGGTTTTATAGAAGATTTATCGTAGATTTCTCAAATTGCTGCATCTACTATGTGATTGCTGAAAAAGATACTAAGTTCTATTTTGATGAATCTCGCCATAATGCATTTGAAGAAATCAAATCCATACTAGTTTAGTCTCCCAACATGGCAAAAACTGGGATGAACAGAATTTGAAATCATGTGTGATGCCGTTGATTTGCAATGGGAGCTATGACAACATAAAGATGAGAAAGGTTCAAGGCCATTTACTATGCTAGCAAACCTTTAATGAAGCTCAAGAAAATTAATCTACTTCACTGCATAGAGATTTGGCAATAGTATTTGCATGTGGAAAAATTTAGGCCATACATTTTCGGGGTCCTGGGTGTTGTTATACACACCCATCATGCAGTTAAATTAAATATCTAATGGCAAAGAGCATAAAGCCAAGATTGTTCGATGGGTACTATTATCGTTGGTGAATTTGATTTAGAAATAAAGATAAGAAGGAAGTGACACTGGGAGGTCATCACTTGTCAAGAGTAGAGAAACTAATCAGACAAGAGGAAGAAGAGAAATAAAGCAGAAAATTTTCCAGACATAGCTATTCCGCTTTGTCACCCAATCACCCCGGTATGTCGATATTGTAAAACTTTTTAGTCAGGAATTATGCACTTTAATTCAGCTACCAACAGAGAAAAAGCTAAGGACTCCACATGTGTACTACATCCGGGATGACCCATTATCGTTTAAAAGAGGAGCGATCCGATTATAAGGAGATGTGCACTTAAGGCGAGCAAAGCAAGATTTTACAAGAATGTCATGCATCACCATACGGGAGGGACATTTCATAGAGATAAAACAATCCTACAAAATTCTCCAAACAGATTTTACTAACCTACTATTTTTAAGGACCTGCTTGAATGGGTGAAGTTATGAGATCAATGCCAAAAGAATGGAATATCAAAGAAAAAGGCATGAGATGCCCATGCAAGGTATTCCTATGGGTGCAATTGTTCGATGTAATGGGAATGGATTTATGAGGCCTTTTCCAAGCTTCATTTGGAAATATATTCATACTCCTAAATTGCGGATTATGTATAAAACGGGTCGAGGCGTTAGCCTTGTCCAAAGAATGAAGCCAATACAGCTTGTGGGATTTTTACAAAGAAATATTCTCGCCAGATTCGGGACACCCGTAACTATAATTAGTGATGGAGGGAGTCATTTTCAAATAAGGTGTTTGATAAACTCATGAGTGCATATGGCATCAAACATATTATGAGCTTGGCGATCATCCTCAAACAAATGGCAAGCTAAACAACAAGGAAATAAAGAAAATTTGGAAAAGACTGTAAGTTCCAAAAGATAAGAGATTGGCCTCGTTTGATGATACCATAGCACAATGTAAATCGCTTTTAAAACTCCTATCAGAATGTCCCCATACAATTTGTCTTGAAACCTTGTCACCTACCTTCGAGCTAGAATATAAAGCTATGTGGGCTATCAAGAAGCTTAATTTTATCTTTAAAGCTCGCTAAAGAAGATAAAGTTACCCACAATGAATCAAGAGTTGAGGAATGAAGCCTATGATAGTGCCGTAATCTACAAGGATAAACAAAAACGGCATGATCAACGAATTTTGAGGAGGGAATCTACAAGTGTGAGACTGTGTCTTGTTATTCAACCTGTACTAAGACTCTTTCCTGTGAAAGTCAACCAAATGGAGTGGGACCATTTACGTGGTATCAAGCATTACGCTTTAGTAGTGACACTTAGAACTGTTAATCATGAAGAGTTCAAGGTTAATGGTCGAGATTGAAGCACTACCTGGGAGAAAGTAATTGGAAGAATAACTCTTAGTTCTCTCGAACAAGGAAATTGAAGAAATGTAATGGCAGTTATAAAAAGTCCACTAAAGACTAAAAATGGCAAATTTTCAGAAGGCAATCCACACCGCCTTGATTTTCAATTTTCTATTATAGTTTAAAATTTTATGTGTTTAAATTTCTCTAATTAGCTAATGTGATCATTCATTATTGATCGAGTATAGGTAAATATTTTATTTTTTAGTTTTACAAGACAAACTGGTTGCAACTTAAAGAAAGAGGTCGCGACTAGTCACGACAATCAAGAGAAGTCCATGTCGCGACATCAACTCAGGTCGACACAGACAAATGAATTTCGCTTTTATTCGGATTTCCACCGAGCATTTTATGATTCTACTGCATTCTTTTTTTACAAAGATAAATAGATAATTTAGACAGTAAAGTAGTTTTCTCCTTCTACTACCTTAAAAGGGAAAAGAAGATAACTCAAAGGTATATTTTAGAATAGATTTTTATTTCTTTTATTTTCCGGTTTTGAATCTGCAATCGTGCGCAGACGAAAGTAGAGTCGATTTTTATTTAATATTTTTCTTAAGCATTACTGCCTGTGGGTAATTACAGAAATCTAGACAAATTTCTCGAATTCATTTCTTCTCATTTTTATTGTGACTGATAAGGTCAGGCGTGATCTGATCTACTTAATTCTCAATGAATCAGCGCAACTCACCGATTTGATTTACATTTAGTTACAATCTTCCTCGCACATTTATGGAGAATTAAATTAGTTCGATTTACTTAATGTTGTTTTCGAGTGGATAAGTTCCCACAGCAAGACTTAATAATACCAGCTTGAGGAATGTATCTTAGATATCAGGATGCCCTACGGGTGATCTGAGACGGAATTCTGAGAGTAGAGAGCATTCTTTTAAGGTATGTTCGGCTAAAGCAGAGCAATGGATTTAGTCTGGAATTGAACATTCCATTGTATTTCGTGATAGTTTCGTATCTAATAAGCGATTCAAATCCATTCTTTTATATACAATTTATTTTTTAGTCTTTTTGCTTTTGTTTTAGTTTAGTTTGAACATATTCAATAGTATGGGATTATTAATTTTACGTAGTTTGATAAAACATTCATATGAGTTTTGAGTCGAAATAGTAATAGAATTTAGTAAGTTGGGAGTGGTTGACACATGAAATTCACTATCAATCTCGTAGAATGATACCTGGACTTACCCATTAGATTTACTACTTGTGGCATGCGGGTGTCATAGACTAAATATATTTTAATCACGAACATTAAGAGAAATCTATTCAGTAAGCAAACTTATCCAAAGTGACATGGATATAAGAGAATTGTAAGGCTCTTGTAGCTATGTTAATTTGAGGGGTTTTAGTCTATATAGAAAAAGGAAAACAAGGAGCTACACAACTATCAGGCCCGTTTTGGACTCTTGGGCGATCCTCATGATGACATTGGGCAGTCCTCCTCTCACCCACCACCTCCACCACCACCACAGCCGACCTCGGCAGCGACCCCAATCAGTCCACCTTACGACTTAGAGGACTTGGTACTCGCCTGCCATCGCTTTGATGCATTAAGGATGAGACCCGGGAGCAGAGTCACTCCTTACAGGATCTGGAGGCCCGCCCGCTAACATCACGTACGATTCACAGCCAACAGGCCACTATTCCTCAATGACAGCTGATCCTCAGGGCCCGAAACACTGACTTCTCGCCTCCACGTAGCCGTATGCCAGCTCTGATGACTGGCCAGCTCACGAGGGAGTTCCTTTCCTTCTCTTTCTCTTTTGACATAGTGGGGACCTTTGGATACTTTTGTTTGGGGAGTGTGGGTAATTGGTGGAGTTTATTAGATTAATTATAGTTTGTGATGGTTATTTTTATTTTCTTATTTATGCTGTAGTTTAGTTCGTTTACGCGTGTTTGTTTGTGTTTCAGTTTAGTTTCATTTACGCTTGTTCATTTTAGGTTGTCGAGTCTTGTGTTTAGTTCTGTTTGTTTTTTTTTTTGGTAGATCATATCTATGTTTAGTGGTGTCGTGTTTAGGTGGTGTGCGTGTGTGTTGCCGTGTTCGAAGTCGGGATCACTTTTAGTAGAAGTCCCAATATTATCATGACTTGATGTATAGCTCTAGAAAGTTAGGTCGGATGTTTGATACTCGGAGTGGGTTGAATAGGTGGAGGCATAGTGAATCACCTCAGGGATACCTCAACACTACTTCCCAATGAGCTGTCACTCACACGGATGACCTTTAGGGTATACAGGTGCATTTCGTATACTAGGTTCAACATGAGCCACAGGAGTCTCTGGCTTCAGAGATGGGACAAGTAAATAAAGAAAGGATTGCCTTTGACCCAAAAAATAAATAAATAAAAAAATAAATTTTATATATATGTATATATATATATATAGATATAAAAAAATAGAATAGAATGGGATCTTTAATTGAAATCCAGGGCACGATTTGAGGGTGCTCAAAGCCCGATGTCTTGAGCCCAGGCGGCGGGAGTCACGACTTCCTTTGCGTTCTGGGGACGGAAGATGGAAGTTTCCCGGCCCAGGGCCTGGGTTTAGTTGAGGTGTTCGGGGTGGCGTTCGAGGGCGAATGCCCGGTGCCCTTAGCAGTGGTAGAGAGTCACAATGCGCCAGCTACATGGAGAAACACTTGCATAAACTTACGGGCACTAGGTTTTGTTTGATGTTATGGTAGTATGTCGGAAGCAAGCGGTGCGTTCCTATCCTTTCATAGTTAGATTTTCCCAATTAGGTGAGTTGAACTCAAGTTTGGGGGCGTCGGAACCTGGGTATAAACTATAGGTCATTTATTCTACGCACATAGGGTCCTTGGGAAAGGTTATTGAATATCTTGGAGGTTGAGGCATTTTCCAATTACATCAAGTTCAATCTAATTTTTTTCGACAATCGAACACCCTTGCGAATCCCCTGAATTTCGAACAAAATGGAAAAAGTGTGAGTCGGTCCAATTTGGTCCTCTATCTATCAGCATGTGCAGCACACTATCTTAAGTGTTAGGCTATAGTATGAGGTGTGTGTGTCGAGTGCTAAAGGTCGGTTCTTGCTTGGGGACAAAAGCTAGGACTGGGGGTGTGATGAGTGCCTAAAGCACTCTTATTCATGCCAGCGTGCGTCTTATTGTCTTAGCTTTATTTTACAGTTCAAATTAGTATTTTACATGGCAGGCATCTGATTTTTGTGTGTGAGCTGCGGGTGGAGCAGGGGAGGTTTAAGAGCATTTGGAGCGGATGAAGTGCATAAGGCTGTTTGGGCGTCGCGACGTCCCAACGTCGCGATGTTGGGTAAACAAGCGGCAATGTCGCTACGTCTCAACGTCGCAACGTTGCAACGTCACGACGTCAGCGAGAGTTTTTGTCTCTCCATCATTAAAAGAAAGGGGGGACCAAAATTCGAGGCATCGAAAATCGTACGAACTAGGGCACGGAAAGTGAGAGCAGCAGCGACCTTGATCTTGAAGAAGAAACCTACTTTTGTATTTTTCTTCTTTTTTTCGGATAGAAATGCGATGTTTCAGTTAAATATTTGTGTACTCATTATTATGTTCTAGATCCATATCTAGGGTGTTTTTGAACCCTATCACAATTGCATGGATTAAAGATTCGCTTTTTATATTATTCAGTTGTTTATGGCTTGTTAGAGACTGCTCTATATATGTGATTTATTTACATGGTGGTGTCTGGCCAACATTGGTATGATTGTACTAGATATCTGAGATTTGAGAGATAAGGATGTCGGGGATCGAGATAGAGCGACCCTCGGTCAGGTCGGGGTAAATAGAGATATTAGATTCAGGAGGTGGCGGCTAAGGTTAGAACATTTAAGCGTTGGGGTATCGAGTTGGGGTGAGATGCCTCAGCCCTACTAGCGAGATAAGGCGGATACGCCTCGAGAGAGGGTATCTACGTAAGCAGTCACACAGTCAATAATAATTCATGAATAAACTGAATAGTAGTTTCTATAGGAAATAATCCATCAAAAGTGGCAGGGGGAGACATAACCCTAGTCTCCACAACATAGTAAGTCATTAAGAATGATTAGTTTAGTTTAAAATCCAAATATTAGTAGCGTAACCAAGCTCATCAGAGATAATATTGGTCGATCTCTTGTATTCAACACACTTGTCCCCGTGGATCGATATCCGTACTCTAGGTACACTATATTACTTGAGGCGGCACGTGCACTTGCGCACATAGGCGCCCCATATATACATATGCTTTGGCCTATCAATTGCATATGCACTTAGGTGGAGAGTAACCCGTTTAAATTGATTCCCTTCTTGGACATTAGCTCACCTTGTGGGAATTTCATTATTTGGTGCGGGGAGCGCCGAGGAGGCAGTCATCTGAGGCGATGCGAAGAAAGTGGGTTGTGGCTTTGGTCTTTCCCAGTTGGATACATGTATTAGAATGTTTTGAACTTTTAATATATGTTGTATAAGAGTAAATGATTAACTCTTGAAACTATGGTACATAGTTGATGTATATTGATGAGTATTGTTGTATGGGCCCAAGTGGCCGTTTTACTCATGTTATATCTTATGATGTTGATTGGGACAGGTTAGATACCTCGGGTAGAGCTCCCCATACAAAGGGGCTACGCCCGATTTTAAATGGTCGTGTCGGGTTACCCCATTCCACGAGTATTCAGCGGGTTGGTTTGTCAGCGGACACGGTTTTGGGGCATCCGACTTAGTATCGAGGCCTAGGTTTAGAAATACCTAGGGCTTGAGGGGATTTGGGCTTAGGCCATAGTCTTTGAGGTGTAAGAACATCACCACTTGGTGTGGTTCGATGTTAAGTTAGGTATGAGTTTACCTGGGAAATCACAGGACAAAACTAGGACACTGCATGCATGTCTTTGGTGTGTTTGGTGTGTGATTTGATGAATGATGTGTGATCATGTGTTGTGTTTGGTTTGTGTGCTTAGTGAGTAGCACATAGGAGTGTTAGAAAAAAAAATTGGGAGTTTTACGGTGTGTAAAACTGGAAAAAGAAAATTAAATCAAATAAATTTTATAAATTTATTTGGTTTATTAGGAGAAATTTTTTTTTTTTCAAAGGTTTTACAATTTGTAAAACTGAAAAAAAAAATTTGAATAAAATAAATTTTTATAAATTTATTTGAGTGTTATAGGTATATATTTTTTTTGGTATTTTCCAGTAGCTGGAAATTAATGTGTGAAAAAAAAAATAAGATGAAAAAAGAAAAAAATTAAAATTTGGTGCAGGGACTGATTTGGGCTACTACCCAATTGTATTGTGATAGAAGGCTTTGTATCGTGACTTAGGCTTTTTGGGAGTGCAGTGGGTCCAAAGTGTATTGCAATAGGAAAAATTGTATTGCAATGGGTGGCTAGATGGTTGAGGTTTGTATCCTGATACCTTTGCGCGATTGTATTGTGTGAGGAAGGAACTGGGCGCTAAAGGTTGTATTGCAATACACGTTGGTGTGTTGTGTTGAGAAATTTCTTGGTATTTGAGGACGTGTATTGTGATGGGCGTGGGCGAGGATTTGGAGCGTGTCGTGTCCTGACCCATTGACTGCGATCTGTGATGAGTATACTGATGACGATCCATGTGCACACCTCACAGCCTGTCAGCAGTGTCAGGCCGGCTGGGGGCGCCGTAGAGGCCACGTGCTGGCGCTCTGTGCCCACCTAGGTGTGTTAGGTTTGGGCAATGAAATTTGTGCATAGTGCACCAGCTGTCTTGGACTTCAAATCTTGTTTGAGTCACTTTTTGGGCACTATTCATCACAACATTTTTTTGAAAAATAAAATAGAGGGAAATATAATTTTGGAAAAAAAAAAAGAAGAAAAAAATTTTAAAAATTTTCTTGTGTATGATTTAATATATGGGATATTTATATTGCATTTCCTAGGAATGCATTGACGTGAGTATGTAGAAAATTATTTTTTACGTGGCCAGATAGTGTCTCGGGGTTGTCTTATTGCCTTAGAATCTTGCATTGAAGCGTGTAGATGGCTAATTAGAAGTGAGGGCGTAGGGCGTCCACGAGTGCGTCCCGAGCACCACCGGTATTTGTCCAATGAGTGCTTTGTGAAATTTGTAGGTATTCGCGTATTGCTCTTATACGGGCCGGTGTAGCGGAGTAGTCGGGAGGTCTGGTAACCTCCGAGAGGTTTAGGGCACATCATCCTCGGAGCATTCACGGGAAGGAGATCCAGGTGGTGCGAGACCATTGGTTAAATGCGGGTTGAAGGTGTTAGAGGCTATGGAGATTACCTCTGACGCAACCAGGATCAGACTAGCTGCGTTCCAGCTAAAGGGTGAGGCCCAAGTATGGTGGAAATGGGCAAGGACCTCTAGAGATCTAGAGGCAATGACATGGGCAGAGTTTCATGAGTTGTTCATGGGTAAGTACTTTCCAGATACATGCGAAGGCTCAGGAGTTCCTGGAGCTGAAGCAGGGGACGATGACCGTGATGGATTATGTGGCTAGATTCACGGAGTTAACCCGTTTTGCTAATGACTACATGGCCTGAGCAGCGAGGTGGGGAGAGATTCGAATGGGCTGAAGTTGTCCATTCGGCGAGTTAATAGGACTTGGCCTATAGGACATGGACTCCATTGTTGGGATGACCCTGACCATAGAGAGAGAGATCGAGGATGCTCGGAGCACTCAAGATGCGGGTGTTGGTAGCAAGAGGGAGGATCATCCTTCTTCTAGTTCGGGGAAAGGCGGAAGGGTGCACGGACGAGTTTCAAGACCGGGACGGAGGATTGGGCATCTAGTCGGTCGGGTGGGGATATGTTGCCACGCCCAGCTGACTGGGCATGTGAGGGGCGGGATTGCCCCGGAGACGGGGGATCCGGGACTTTGGGACGGCTGATCCCGATTAAATTTGTAGAGCAGTATACAATTCATTCCTCCACACCCTAATTACGGGTTAGAGGAACCGAGTTTCGATTCGAGGTGCTATCTGAGCACCTTCGGCCTGGTGAGGCGGAGGGTCGAGTGTGGAGTCGAGGTCAGGTCTGGGACTCATAAATTTGGGACTTCTAATCGGGCGGGGGCGGGCGATATGTTATTTATGTGACAACTTGAGCATATGAGGCGGGGTGTCTTAGGAGCGAGAGGTCTCATGGTCTTCTGGGGCGGCATCTGTGAACGGTCGGATATGTAGTGCGTTTCTACTCTTACCTTGTTGACTAGAGTAAGCGTTTAAATTGGATGCATCATATTCATTCATTGTTGCATCTTGCATGATGGAATTGGGCTTAAGAGGTTAAAGGCCTTTAGAGAAGCCAGGTATAGATTATCTTCCCTAGGATGTAGGGTGAAGTTCAAGCTGATAGGTCGGGATTCTGAGGTTAGAGATCTCTCAGTGCATCATGGTGGACCCAGGAATGGGAGTCTGATATGTATCATTGCATTCATGTGCAAAGTAACATCGCGTCGAGTCGGTTTTGGGTGCACGGTATGGAAATTCACCACTCTTGGTGAGTGTGGGCTGGGTTTGTCTTTGGGACTACGTCCAATGAAGACTCATAATTCGAATTAGGAAATGATAAGTAATTAAAGTGTGTTGGGCGAAATATAAGAAGGGAAATGAATTAATCCCTAAGGTGAGAAGCACAGGTTAGGGTGAAGGAGACACGTGATGATCCGAGAAGGTCTTGTGTGGGTGTAGGGCAGGAAATATCCCAAATTTTGTGTGGGTGTAAGAGACCGGGGTATCGAATTTACGTGTGGGTGTAAGAGAGACTAGTGGAGAAATCCAAAATTTACGTGTGGGTGTGAGACAGGATAGAGATCCCAAAATTTACGTGTGGGTATAAGGGGCTGGGAGAGATCTAATTTACGTGTGGGTGTAAGGGCAGGTGGGTTCATCCTAAATTTACGTAATGGTGTATGGACCACTGAGGTATCCTGAATTTTACGTGGGTGTAAGAGACCCGGGGTATCCCAGAGATTTACGTGATGGGTGTAGAGACCAGTGGAGAAATTAAAAATTTATTATCATATGGAACATGGAGACCACGTGGAGATATCAGAAATTTACGTAATGGATGTAAGGGCTTTGCAGTGTAGAGTAGAAAGTTTTGTTGCAGAGATGAAACGTCGATTTATCCACGTAGACTTAGAGTTGGTGATAGAATTCGGGGTGACTCGAGTTTGGATACCCCTTTGGAGATTGTTGGGTGTTGCGCCGGAAGGGCTCGGTATGGATGTCATTCATGACATGGACTAGTTTGTGGTCCATTGGATTGTCGGTGATTGTAACCTTGGGAGGTCGGTGTTTTACACGAAGGGTTGTGTAGGTTTATATTGTGTGGATTATATAACTAGGTGTTAGAGAACCCACCAGCTACTTGAGCATGCGTCTACTGGATTATAAGGGTAGTTGGGAGGAGCAATTTCCCTTGTGGTCGCCTCTGACAAGTTATTAGGAGTATCTGAGATGGCACCATATGAGGCATTGTATGGGAGCCGTGCAGTCAAGATTATGTTGGACCGGGTGGGAGAAGGCTCCATCAGGTCACGATGTTGGTCCAAACACCTCCCGAGAAGGTGAGCTTGATACGACAACGTCTTCTCAAGGCTCAGAACCGGCAAAAGAGCTATGCTGATGTGCGACGTTGACCCTTAGAGTTCGAGAGTGGAGATCACGTCTTCTTGAAGGTGACCACTGAGGGGGTGGTGGTTAAATAGCGGAAGCCACCGGACTGTGGAGCCTTTGGGCCTGAGAGGGTAGGCCTTGTTCGCGTCTTAGGTTTAGGCGTTCTGGCCATTTATGTCAGTGTCCACGGAATTTCACATCTCCATACTCACATATCCGGCTCATGTGGTGGATTGGGGACAAATTAAGGGTTGACAGTAGGACCTTAGGAGGGACCGATTATGCATTTTTGGATAGCCATGATTAGGTTCTATGGCGCAAAGCGTAGAGGCTGTAGTGAGGGTCTTTATGGCGGCACTATGGGGTGGAGAAGTCAAGTGGGATGCGAGGACACGATCACGAATTACCTATCCCTTCTTGTTTAAGGATTGAAGTGCGTGGTTTAGTGGTTTAATATTTAAATGGCGAGGTTTACATCATAAATGGAGTGCACATTGCATATGCATGTAGTGATTGTGTTGTCGAGAATTTGGGACAAAATTCCTTTAAGGAAGGAGAATGTAAGACCAATTGTTCTGGAAAGAGTCGTAATTGGTAGAATCCCAATTTCTGTCTCGGAGAGACGAGAGAGGCGAGGGTTTTCATCGTTGGGATCGTCTCGCGAAATCTAGCTAACTCGTCGAATTTCATTGAATTTTGAGACAGTCAAAATTTGCCGCGTTTTGAACATGCGACGACAGGTCTGGTAAATGACTTTATGTGATGTGTGCGAAGTCACTTATAACATCTTACTCATAGTATGAGTTGCATGAGTAAGAAATGATGGAAATGGAAAGGCTGAGGTGAGTGCGAATGTCAAAATCCAAGAGTGAGGACGCAGTTAATTCTGGTTGTTAAATGATAATAAGAGCGAAATAGAAATAGTGTTGTCTCTACCTTTAAGTAAAGAACAACGTGAAGAGAAAAGCGAGTGATTGAGCTTTAGGTTGTGTTTAGAGAAGAGTGTGTGGCTTCTCTACAGGTTTTGAATGATCAGGCGTCGAATTCTTTAGACAAGAAAGAAAGTCACTCCTCTCGGTGGGGCCTCACACTGAGACTCGGTTTGAGGAAGTTTAAGCGACTCAGGAGGCTAGGGGTTTCATCTACTTGAAGTTACACTTTGTTTAAGTGTTTTGTGGATGTTTTGGTTGGTTTGGCCTTGAGCAGCCAGTTTGATCGATCCCTGAAAACTTGGATGAGTGTGGAATTTTTTGAAACCAGTTTGGACAATGTGATGGTCTTGCAGTTGATCAGTGATATTGAGGAGTTCAGCTGTTCGTGTGAATAGTATTCATGAAATAAGTTTTGTGAAATAATGTGTTTGGTTAGATGGTCGTCGAATTGCTCGTAGTTGTAGTCGCCCATGTGTTCTGTTTACGGTGAGTGATGATGAATGTGCATAACATGTTTATGTGCTTTAATTTATAATAAGTATATGCATGATGATATATTTGCATGTTTGATATGAATTGTGTTGAAATAATAATGCATTTCACATTTACAGAGGTAACCTAGGAATTAGGTGTAGGTCATGACATATCAATTCGAAAAGCGAACATTGTTGCGAAGGAATTTCACATGATGAATTTTCGAATGGGGTTGGGAGATGGTCAATGGATCATTTGGATGAGACATGAAACATTTCGGAGGATTTCGACAGTTATTTCGGGTAGTCCACTCCACTACTGACATTCGGTGGTGTATTTTCAATAACAACGGGTTTGTTTTGAAAATGATTATTTTCTCATCATGAAGCCCGAGGCAGTGTGAGTGAGTCGGTGAGGACCTTCGAGACATGAAGGATGGCATGTAGACATTCAAGTGGGATCATTATTCTTGGTTGTGTGTTTACATTGGAGCATTGCATATGCACTTAGGTGGAGTAACCCATTTAGGTGAAGGATTCCTCTGCTGGGCATTAAGCTCACCTAATACGAGGAATTAAATTATTAGTCTGAGGGGCGCCTGAAGAGCGTATCTAGACAATCTTGAAGAAAATAGGGTTGTGGCTTTGGTGTTTGATTGGATACACATGTATTAGAACGTTTGAACTTTTAATATATGTTGTATAAAAATCAAATTAATAACTCTTGAAACTATGGTACATAATTGATGTATATTGATGAGTATTGTCGTATGGACCCAAGTGGTCGTTTTTACCCATGTTATATCTTATGATGTTGATTGGGATAGGTTAGGTATCTCGGGTAGAGCTCCCCGTACAAGGGAGACTCTGCCCGATTTTAAAATGAAGTCGTGTCGGAGTTACGGAGCATTCTACGGGTATTCCTTGTGAGTTGACAGGTTGTCAACG
Source organism: Tetrastigma voinierianum (assembly GCA_016808115.1). Lineage (NCBI taxonomy): Eukaryota > Viridiplantae > Streptophyta > Magnoliopsida > Vitales > Vitaceae > Tetrastigma > Tetrastigma voinierianum. The sequence continues at coordinate 36,809 of JAEQBH010005319.1, read as the reverse complement.
GACACCCCGGTTTTGGGGCGTCACAGAGCTTGAGACTTGCTCAATTCCATTTGGAACTTGGCTAGATCACTCATGGTTAACTCTAAACTTGCTTTCTTTTCTTGAGGGGGTAGAGGCTTAGCTTGCTCCACCGAATGCATTACATTTGAATTGTTTCTCCAAGAGAGGTTAGGATGATTCCTCCAACCCGGATTGAAGTTGCTTGAATATTGGTCAAATTGGGGTTGAGGAAATTTACTCAAATATTGATCTTGTTTCTCACTCATTTTCCCACAAGGATTTCCCATTTGACATTCGATACTAAGATGAGGTTCATAGCAAAAATCACATGAAGGAGGGCATGTTTGGATCACATTTGTCGCAGCTTGTGCATTTTGGAGTTGGGTAAATTTTAGTTGCTTTGTAAACGAATCGCCAAATTGTTAAAAACATCTAACTCATGAACTTTGACTGGTTTCATTGGAGCTACTCTTTTACATGGCCATTAACAATTGTTCAATGCCATATTCTCTAATAATTGGTAGGCCTCATTCGCACTCTTACTCATCAAGGAACCTCCAGTTGAAGAGTCCAAGAGGATTCTAGTATTCCTAGTCAAACTATTGTAGAAGTGATGCACTTGCATCCATTTTTCCAATCCATGGTGGGACATTTTCTAAGGAGATCTTTATATCATTCCCCGAGCCTCCTTAGAAAGTTTCTCTATAAGTCGACGAAAATTATGTATTTCAATTCTCATTTTCTTAGTTTTTAAGGCCCGAAGAACTTTGAAAGGAACTTGTGCACAAAATCATCCCAAGTAGTGATAATTCAGGAGGTTCTGAATTTAGCCAATGTTTTGCCTTGTCCTTTAATGAAAATGGGAGTAGTCTTAAGCGAATCGCATCATCGCTCACTCCATTATACTTCACCGTATGACATGCTTCTACAAAATTAGAAATGTGTGTTGGGATCTTCATTTGGAAATCTCATGAACTGAATGTTTTGAATTAGTTATAAAGTGATGGGCTTGATTTCGAAGTTTTTAGCTTGTATAGTTGGTTGCCTTATCACCAGTGGGATGCCAGTAGGAGGAAAAGCATAATCCTTCAAGGCTCTCTCAAATTTCTCCATAGGAGAGGCTGATTAGGGCAAACTTTCCTCACTTGTAGATTGAATATCTACCTCTTCTTCTCTAAAACCCTCTACATTCTCCATTGATTGATGCTCAATTTCAATGTTTTCTTTCTTACCCTTACAGAATCATCTCAATGTCCTTTCTAATTCCTAGTCCAAAGATACAAGATTTTTGTCACCAAACTTTCGCATAAATCAAAGGGTACCTCAAAATTCAGTGATGAAGAGAAAGCATGTCAAAAACTAGAACACAACAAAGAAAACAAAAATATTCAATGTATGGGAGAAATTCTTAGTATCAATATTAACATAAAATGCCACTTCTCGGGCAATGGCGCAAAAAATTTGTTGGTTAATTTCCAAACTTAATATGTAAATTGGACACTAGATAAGTGCAAGTGTACGCATTGTTTAACAAGTAATACAATGGAAGATGAGTGTCAAACCCACGGGGAAATGGTTTGTTAAGTACTGAAATTAGGAAATTTCTCCTTTATCCGAATTAATGTTTTGATGAAAATTGGATATAAACAAATGAGAATGTCTAAATTAAAACTAACAACATTGAGAATGAAGCTAAATATGTGAATAAACTAGGGTTTTGTTTAATTACGATCTGCGATTAGCATTGATCTTCACTCCAATTAATCATATGGAATTCTTGCAAATGGTGAGCCTCATTGATTTACTTATGGATCTCTGATAACCCATAACTACTCCAAAGGTGCAGTATATTGCATTTCTACTCAACCCCCCAGCCTAAGAAGTTCACTAAGCAAGAAAGCCTTAATCACCCACATAAGAGCCCATGATATTTCTTATCTATGGAGGGTATGTTATTTCACCTAAGTACAGCCTATTACTCTCTTTTCGAGGTCTTGAAAGCAGATTCTGAATCATATTGATAGTAGTCAATTACTAAATAGCATGAATTACTAATAACCATGAACAACAAGATGAGATAATAAGAAAATAACATTTCATATAACAAACAAGAAAATCAGCAATTAATTCTGAGATTCATGTGCGATCTACACGAGAGCCTAGGTATGAATTTAGAACATCGTGAAGAAAGGAAACGGCATAGAGTGGACTGAAAACATAAAGAGAGTAGAAGAAACTCTAATAATGAGATTATCTTCAATTTTTCTTCTTCCTCCTCTTCAAATCTTTAAGTCTTCTATTGTCTTCACCTCAAACTCTCTGGACACTTTTCAAATTAGGATATTTTCTATTTATATTCCTAAGGTAAGTTTCCTTATTTTGCACAAAGTGGGCTTTTAGGCAATCGTTGGGCCATGAAGCCCGCGTTAAACATGGATGCTAGGTCACGACTTGAGAAATTTAAATCTTCAGCATATATACGGCCATTATATCGCGACATGTTAGTTAACTCTTGTGACTTACCGCGGCGTCACGGCGTCTGAAGCTGAACGTCGTGACGTTGAGCTTGTCTTCCTAGAGCATCTCCATGTCTCAACGTATGAGTGCTCATGTCACGATTTCAAATTTATTTTCTGCATTTTCTTCCATTTTTGCTTCTTTTTGCCCCTAAATGCCTTACTTCACCATATAACCTCAAATTAGACCCTGTAATGCCCATAGGGGCAAAAATTGGTGTAAGAACACTTATTAAAATGATAAAATCTAACTAAAAGCAACTAAAAACCTGGGTTTGTAATGTGTATATTGAATACTCATTAGTAGGACATTTTGAGCCAACAACACTCGAGGCGATTTCTCTGATCACGCAGCCAAATTTGGTAATTTCCTCCGCCTTGCAGTTGGTGACCCCTCTTCTACCCCTTTTCTAAAGCCACAACAACATGAGGGAGATAATCGGCACTAATCACCCTCAGGGGAGTTCCTCTATTCTTTTATCATGTTTATTCATTGAGGATAATGTTTTGTTTAGCAGTTGAAGGATAGTCCCAATGTGAAGCTAAGATCTTTGAGCTCTCGGTGTTTGTGAGTTGTTTTTGTGTGTTGTTTGCTTGTTTGAGTTTTTGTTTATGTTAGTTATTTTAGTTTTGTTTGGTTGAGTAGTTGTGTTAGTGCTTTTTGGTTTTTTTAGTTGTTAGTATCTATGCATGTGTTCCTTTTTAGTTGTAGGTGTGTTTTGAGTCAATTGAGTTGAATTTGGTGTCATGCTAGCTATTTGGAGAATGCTTGAATTTTCAATTTGTTGAGACAACTTTGGGATACTTGGGTATTTGTTTGATTTAGGACTGATGTGCATGATTAGTTGTAAGTGACTTAGTTTGAACACTCCCCTTAGTCTTCAAAAAGCTATTTCTTATGGGAACTTACATGCACACACGCATTAGATCTCTTGTATACACCTTGGTTCCGATTTCTCTTTCTTAAATTTGAATTTGCCTTAGGGGACCTTAACTTGAAGTGTGATGGGACACCTCTAAAAAGAGGGCCAATGTGCCCCACCTATGAAAAAATAGAGAGAAAAAAAAAAGAAAAAGAAAAGAAAAGAAAAAGCTGAAAATGAATGAAAGACAAAAATTGAATAAAGTGGTTCAACCCAATCAAAATCTCGAGCACAATTTGAGGGGCCTTTCAAAGCCTAATGCCCTAAGGCAACTGGTTGGGAGTCATTGACTTCACTGCTCGTTACTGGGATAGAAGAGGGGTTGTCTCACAAGTAGGTGCTTTGGCCTTTATTTGAGTTTTTTGGGTGAAGTTCGAGGGGAATTGAATGCACGGTGCCCTTAACCAGGCGGTAGACGCCATGCCAAAGGATCCCTACTACGGGGACACTCGTCAGGCTCCACCTCGACATTGCTCCCTCTTTGTCCCCAGTAATAGCATTGTGAATAAAAAGGGTGCTTTCTCATCCTATTTAAGTACTTCTTTCAAATGAGTGGATTGAGTTTGATTTTGATGGTAATGGAACCTTGGTCTATATTTGAAATCTAAAATCAAAAGTTTCACTAAGTTCCCTTAGGAAAGGTTATTGAGGAATTTGTGGGCTAACTCAATTTTTGTTCACCATGCTAATTGTTGCCTCATCCTTTAAAGATTACAAATGCTTTTGGATCTATTTTTGGCTATTTTATTTACTTTAGAACTTGTCATTGTATTCTCAATTGCTACTAGCACCTTGTTCATCATACATCTTTAGTGTTTAGTATGTTTGTGTCTTTTTCGCTGCTTGGATAGAGTAAGGAACTAAGTTTGGGGGTGTGATGAGTATTCATTATAAATAATTTGGAACTCTATGTTTTTAGTGCTTTCTTTTAGTATTTTATGAAACTAATAAGTGTTTTAACACATTATTTGCTTATCTTTGTGATTAGGGCAATCCCAAGAGAGTTGGGGTGACTAGAGCCATGAATCGGAGCACATTGTGGAGGCCAGATCAAAAGAAAAGCGATTCCGACCACTTAGCGACGCGAAATCACGTCAAGAGGTAGGTGACGATCTCAAAAGAGTGCAGCAACGCACGTCGTATGTACGGATACGCGTCATGATGTGGCTAGGAGTTTGATGCGACAATTTCACCTCTGCGTTGCAGCGTCGTTCTCTCATGTCATGACGCCGGCTCATCTCGACTTGAAGTCCAACTGTGATTATACTAATTAAGTAAATTATGGGATATAAAAGGAAAATGCCCTAATTCACAAGGAGTTCGTTCTTGGAGACTTGGGAGGTGACCTAGGAGCTCCAAGTGTTGAAGACAAGGAGGAAGAAGATCAAGAGCTAAAGATCTCCATCAATTTTATAGTTTCTTGTTTCTCTCTATGTTTTCTTGTATTTGGATGTCTCTTTATTTCTCTAGAATGTTCTAAACTCTGAATCTAGGGTTTTGATTGAGTTTGATCATGAACTATGAATTAGGATATTGATTTTTATTCCAATTGAAGCTTGAACCATATTCTATTAGATGTTTTGTTTAGATTAGAATACTTGTTGATGATTGATCAGTATTAACTTGATTTGTGGCCCATTATGAAACTGAGGGGTATTTAGCAGGTTAGACCATGGATAAAATGTCACAATTCATCATAGGATAGAGATATTCATAAGATTTGTGTGGCTACTTGGGTTTCTAGGGTTTAATGGGTTTTTAAAATCTTGGGTTCTAGTAGGGATGCAAAATGACCTAATTTTGAGGGTAGATAGCGGTTGCTTGAGAAAGATCCACTTATGCAATTGTGAAACTAGCCATTAATAGAGGATTCAAACATCAATTGGGGAAAAATTAAGTCTAATTCATAGGGATTGATTAAATGAAATCAAAACCCTAGACCTTCATCTCATCCCCTTTTCTCTTAATTGAGTTGGATAGTGTTTGTTCATGTTTTGAATTGCTCAATTAGATTTTTATTTCAATCTCACATTTGTTTCAATTCGGATAAAGCTAGGGTTAGTTTAATTTCAGTACTTAGTATCACAAATTCTCTATGGGATGATACTCTTACTCTTCATTATATTACTTGAGACAATGCGTACACTTGCACACTTAGGCATACATTTTATACAACAAGTTTGAGCCTTAACACTCTTATTTTCCAAGATCACACTATGGGCCAAACATTCATGGGTCTAACTTTTTAAATAAGGTGACCAATAACCTCATGCCTTTTCATAGGATAATTCTGCAACTTTAGCTTAATGACTTTCTGACAAGGGATTCCTTATTTTTAAGCACTTAAGGCCAATTACAAAGGAGTGGGAATTTGGATCTTAAGTAAGAAAAAAAAAAAAAAAAACAACTTAGGGTATGTTTGGTTCTTCTAGCAGTTGGTAACTGATTATAAATTATTTTTTGGTAAAGTAGCTTATTAGAAATAACGGATTGAAGGTTAATTTACAAATATAGACATAATAGAAAAAAAAAACCAATGGATGTATATATAGAAAAAAGAGATAAAAATAAAAAATAATATGAAATTATGAAAATTTATAATAAATAATATTATTTAATAAATTAATAAATTTATAGATAATAATTTATCAAATTCTTATGATTATTTTTTATAATATTATTTATAAATTTATGAAATAAATTTTATATTATAGTTATTTACATTTTTCATAAATAAAGAATCTTATTTATGGTTATAACCATGACAAAAAATAATATTATTTATAACCATAAAAATATTATTTATTTCATATATTATTTTTTATGATTAATAAACCTCCCTTACATGTATGATTATGGTCACTCGTATCTCTGATATTTTGCAATCTTGTCCGTTTGTCTAAATTGATTGTTTAGGACTTATTTCTAGGATTAAGAGAATGCATGATTATACTCATAGGATGTTTAATTAGTCAAAAAGATTTGTAAATCTTAAAAAAAAAAAAAAAAAGGTCATATGAGAGTAAGAAAAACCCTGAGTAAGACCTATAATTGAGAGTAAGAAAAACCCTTAGTAAGACCTATAAAACTTTTTTATCTCATCCCTCACACCTAAAACTGAAAATCATAGCCCTCTCTTAAAATTGGTATCAGAGCCATAGATCTAGTTAAATATAGATAAATTAATAATCAAAGCGTATATAAGAGACTTAGAAAAGTGTTTAGACCCTTTAACTCTATCAAAATACATAGATCGGAATTTAAAGAATTAAAAAAAGTAAATAATATTTAGCGGAGGTTATAAGCAGGAATCTTTAATATTAAAAGAATTTAGTTATTCATGAGATAATAACTACTATTGAAAAATTAGACAAAGAAAGATTAGCATTTAATATACTCAGAAATAAACTAGAAGGAAAACATTTAAGATTAACTCACTCATATATAAACAAGCTTTATTTATCTTATTTATTTAAAAATTAGTTTATGTCGAGGTGATACTCAGGAAAGAATTAGTCATAGATTTCCGAAAATAGTGATAAAGTGTGGAACTATAGAAAGCCTTAGACATTTATTAATAACTGAATATAATAATTACATAGAAACATTATATATAGTCCCTCTCCCTATAAGAAGACAAATCAGCACATAATATTATACTATAAAACATTTTATAGAAAAATTAATTAACTTAATAGAAACTCCACTTGTTATAGATTACCTAGAAGAACACATAGAAGATATAACAATTACTAAAGATTAGTCATTCAATTAGAAATTTATATTATTTAGATCTCATAATAGAAAAGTTAGAAAAACAAATCAGTTCCTTAGATTCATTTAAACTCAAGTGCAACTATAAAAAGGAGCTTTATACACATAACATACTCTGAAAATTTAGAAAACTCTTACAAAACTATTAATACATTAGTAGATCTAAAAATCAATTTACCATAAAATTTTAAGACTTTCAATCCAGAATTTAGTAAGATAAAACATTTAGAAAATAAAGTAGAACAAATAGGAAAAAACCTTGATTATATCCATTCACTAGACTTGGTAAAAGAAAATAGAATACTAGTACATAAGATTAAACACTTAGAAGAATCTAATAATAAGATCACTAACCAATTAGAAAAAGTTGCAGAAATAAACAAAGAACACACATATATATTAAAAGAATTAAATAGACTAGCATATGAATAATTTATCAAAAGATCAAACTTATCTCCAAATTCTAGATAATTAAAATTTCCATAATATAGCAGAATTACAAGTTGAAAACCTTTATTAGCTAAGCAGTTTAACTTTAGTAAAGCAAAATAATATAATAATATTATTATTAATAAACATAAGTCCGAAACTTGGTAGAATCCACGATAAACCTAGTAGTTCAAACACACAATACATAGAAAATATTATAAAAGGCACAAATAATTTAGAAATTGGAAAATCAAAGAAATCAATAGCAATACCTAGAACTTATACTTTTGGAACAAGTAAAAACAAACAAACAAAAAAGTAATGAATAGTAGGGTCATTTTCGGGGAGTATCTAAACAATATCTTAAATAGGAAATAGTAGTAATAATGATGAATTACTTAGACAAGGCGATAAATATGGAACAAATGGAGTAGGAAATCTATGATCAGGAATAGAATAGAAAAACTTTAAAATTAATGGTTTAAAAATACTAGAACCGAAGTAATATATAAAGAAAATATTTGAAAAGCAATTTATAAAATGTATCGAGGAAGAAGGAATCCAATGTTTAGGAAATGATACAATTACACTGGAACTATTAGGAAAAAGTATAGTAGATGAATTAAGAAAAGATTATAGCTTTTGTCATTTAGGGTTAATAACTATAGCCATTAAAGGATTAAGAAGGAAAGGTTTAGGAACAAAAACACTAGTACATATATATGATGATAGTTGGATAGATATGGGAAAAGCAATGATAGCAAGTACAGAAATAGATAAGAATAATAACATACGAATGGTATATTGTATGCCAAATTTTATGATGAGTCTTAAAGACTTACAACAAGATATTAAAATAGGAATTAAAACAAAAGGATATGAACAACGAGTAAAGGTAGTAAGTTAGTGATTAATATAGGATTTATTGGAAGATGTACAAATTATGCAGATAATAAAATAAAAATAAAAGTAGAAGATGTGGTAAATCTATTAACCACCAAAAGGAGTAAAATCATTAAACGGTATTAAGTACAGCAATTTTAGTAGGATTAGAATGGGATCTAGAAGATTTCGCTAAAAGAACATAAACGGTTATACCAAAATCCTCTTTAGTATACCAAAATACTCTAGGAAAAACTAGTATAAGATTTATAAACTATAAAAAGGATGACATACAAGAAAGTGAATAATACCAAGAAGAATTAACATAAACAAAAATAGACTCTGTAACTCTAGAAGAAAGAAATTATCCAATAAAAAGAATACTCTATGAAGCAGACGGAGTAATAGCAGGAGAAGAAGATTTAGTAAAAATAGAAACATCAACTTTGCGAAAAGGAAAAATAGAAGAAGACGAAAGATTGATCTATGATATTTTAGGAAATATTGTAGTAATAGAATTAATAGAATCAGATAACGACTTAGAAATGATGGAAGATGAAGTAAGTACCGCAACTTCTCCTACACAATGTGCTAGAAGCCAACCTATGGAAGTAAGACACAATAGAGGAGGAAACTTACCTAGACCACAAGCAAATTATGAAGATAAACCTAGACCAAGCCAATCATATGACGAATCTATAGATTTTAGACCTAAAGGAAGACCTTACCCAATAGAAAAACCTTACAAGTTCCAAGGATAGGCCTCAAGACAAATACTAAATATAGTAGCTCATGATCCACAATTATTGAATAGTGTAATAGACGTATGGAAGTATCCAAAGAGTACTTTAAGTCCGAAAATATACCCTAAGAAACAGACCCTGAAACTATGTACAAATATTTAGAAACCTCTTTGGGAGAAAGTACTAGGGCATTATGGGAATCATACAAGACAAATTTTAGGGAAAATTACAATAAAACTAATCTAGGAGCTAATCCATATAATTTTAAACCAACTAGTAGTCTAATTGGCAGACAAGATCCCAATTCATGACATATTACCCTCCAACAAGAAGCATTATTACATTTAGAACAAATGCAGATAAAAGACTAGAGATATATAAAAGAATTATGCCAATCATTCTACCATTTTTGCGCTATTTCAATAAATGGATTTAATCAAGAATTAGGAGAAAAACTGTTTAGAAAACTTTCAGGAACCTTAGGAAGAGAAATAGAAACCTCATGGAAAGAATTAAAAGGGGTCCAACAAAATGAGATAATAGAAAATCCGGAACCTTGGAGTATAGAACATAGGATAAACCATATAATGAAAATACTCTCAAAAGAAAATACGAAATACAAACCCAAAAGACAACTTCTAAGAAGAGCTCCAGATAGATTTTGTAAAAATATATTTACACCACAAACATATGGAATGGAAGAAAATCGAAAAGAAAAGAAATATAAACCATATAAAAAATATAATAAAAGATATTTCTTAAAGAGATCTACTAGAAGAAAACCTTATTTAGGATCCTAAATGTATTACGAAAGAAAAAAAGTATAATCCAAAGAGAATATATAAAAATAAACTTAAGTGCTATCTAGAAAGAAAAATCTATATAATACTAGGACTATGCTTTTAGAATGTACAAATGAAGAACTAGTAGAAATAGACAAAGAAATATCTGATACTGAAACAATATACAGTATAGTTAGTATAAAAGAAGGAAAAGAAAACACAGATAGTGAAAATGAAGATCTATTAAATGATTTAGCATTAGTAGAACTAGAATTTTTAGGAACATAATTCATGGATATGACATGTGAACATAAATGGAAAAAGAATAGAGGACTTGATAGTAATAGATTTTTTAAATGTAAATGGTTTTCAGATAGATTACATAGAGCAAAATGTCATAAATGTTATTTAGAAGGATGTATAATATGGAGAAGAATATTTCAACACTAGTTCAAGTATTGAAAGGAAATGAACAATGGTGAGAAAATATAGATATTTCTTTAGATGAAAATAATAGAATAGAACAAGAGATAGTTGTGATAAAAGGAAAGATATAATGATTTAGTTATAAAATTTGAAAAACATATAGGAAAGAAAAATTAAGAGAAATCCCAAAAGAATTTATGAACGGGTTGAAAATAATAATGTAATAATTCATCCTATAGAAACATGTAATAAATTAGGAGAAATAAAAGCACCTCAAATAGAATGTACAATAAGGATAGAAGAATTTTTAATAAAAAAAATTCACTATTAGATACAGATTGTACTCATGTAATTATAGATGAGAAAATAATACCGAAAAAATTTATAACCTTAGCAGAAAAACCTATAACAAAGACAACAAGTGTATCGAAAGTCTTAATAGATATACCAAACTAATTTAAGCACACAGCCAAAAAATATATTTATGACAAATTGCTACTCTGTCCCAGAATATTCCTTACCATTAAAAGAAACCTGGATAAAACCTTTAAATTTTAGACACCAAGTCATATTAGGATTATCATTTCTATTAAAAGACAATGGACAAATAACTTTTAATAAATATTTTTTTACCCTATCAAGACATTGCATGATAAGTCCGCTACAAAAGAAATTAGAAATTATAAGTCCAGAGGAATTAGATAAACAAATAGAATATTCTAAAAACCGTTATTAGCAAAAAGATTGTAATCAGAAAAGAAGGACAATGTCATAGAAACATGTACAGTTAAGAATTCAAAGACGTAGAATATAAAGATATAAATTTAACCAACGACCTGGTCCAAGTTAGTAATAGTATATACTACTTTATGATAAATATAAAAGAAGAACAAATACAAAGCTTAATTGATAGGCTAGAAAAACTAGAAATTACAGAATAAAATGTTTTAAAATATTGGGAAAAAGATAAAGTACAATGTATATTAAAAATAAAAAACCTGGATTATAAAATAAAACTACTAAGATATAAGCAACTGAAAAAGATAGAGAAGATTAATAAGACACACATTATTGATTTATTAAAACTATATAATACAAAGATCGATTCTACCTCATATCAAGAAATTTCAGTAAACAAACATAGTGAATAAAAAGAAAAAGTAGATGGTGGATTAACTACAAAAGGTTAAACGATAATACAAAAGATGATGGATATGATATACCAACAAAGAATATTTATTAGAAAAATAAAATATTGTACTACGCTGGGGCAAATTGACAGAATCAGATTTTGACGTTAAGATGCATCCAAACAAGATACCTTGACAACTTTTTTTTCGTCTTATGGCGCATTTCAATGGTCAGAATGCCATTGGTTTAAAAATGCACCATCAATATTCCAAAGGAAGATGGATATATCTTTTAGAGAAGATAATGATTCATTTGTAGCAACTACATAAATGATATACTTGTTTTTTAGCAAGAATAAGAAAAACATATAGGACACTCAAATAGTGGCTTAAAAAAGTTCAAAGAACATATATTATAATTAGTAAAAGTAAAATGCAACTATTTCAACAGACTATAGAATTTTTAGGGGTAATAATTGTGACACCATTTCCGAGGGTCCGTGACAACTCTGGTCAACTTGTTTAATAATCGTGGATGCCTGCAATCCCACACCATCATCAAAATCAGCCCCTTGCAATGAGGAGCTCTACCCAAAGTACAAAACATGTCCCAACAATTAACAACGACCACATCAGTCCATGCAAGCAGTAAAACGACCACTAAACATGCATCAATATTCACAAATTACATCAACATATACCAATAGTTCAAGAGTATTATTAATACTTCTTAACCAAAACATATATCAAAATTTAAAAAGTTGAATATGAGATGTTCTACAAAACGAATACCGTAAAGCCACAACCTGTACTTCCTTATGGGCAAGATCTTCAGTGGAGCGCCATCCTCCCCGTACACTCCCCGTATTCGAAATAGTGATCCTCGACAGGTGTGAGCAAAGCCCGCAGGGTAATTTCCCTACACAGAAGTGATTCCCACCCTAAGTGGCATGCCGGTAAAGCAATCACACTTGGCAAATGATATGATCCTACTTGAATGTCTACATGCCCAAACTCATGTCTCGAGTCCTCACCGACTTCACACACATGCCTAAGCTAAACATGAGTGGTGCAAACATGGGCTGAAACATGCTTTGTTCTCAAAAACTTACTACCGGTTCGGGTAAAATTTTACTGACAAACCTCCGAGGCGACCTCATTGATAATCCTACAAAACAATTCATGGCCCCTCCGACGTGAATTGCTGACACCTCCCAACACAATTCTCCAAAAATCTTCCGCCGAAATTCCTTTCACAAACATTTTCTGCTTTTGTTTTTTCATGTCATGCACTCACACTTACTATTTTTAGTGGTGTCCTAGCAGATGTGGACTCCGATTGTTAATTCCAAAATATTCATGCTAATATATTTTTCATGTATATATATTAACATAATTAATTCACATAATCATGTTGGTCTGACTAAAGAATCAATAACACCAAACAGTCACAATGCTAATAATCACCAAGCAATTCATTAATCACCCAAACCACACAAAATCACACAAACAAATCACGTGAATGCTGAAACCTCGTGTCGGCAATCGGTCACGGCCACACACAGATTTTCTCCACTCATTCAAATGTTTTCAGACCGAAATCACGCTAAGTCAAGCCCATAATATCCCTAACCGCTCATGGCTCTGGCAATTAAAGAATAAATACAAGTAGGAGAAGACCCTCACTCCCTGAGTTTTCTAACTCCACCAACCAATGTCCACGCCAGAACCTTCAATCGAGTAGACGATTTCTTGTTTCTGTCTGGCCGAGAATCGATGGTCCGAACGGCGCGAATCAGAGAGAAGTCACTCCTTCTTCTCTAAAATCAAACACCAACCGCACGCCCATTTTCTCCCATTGGGAGAAGGAAGACTATTCCTATTTGTCTTATTCCATTTAACTTTCAATAATTCCATCCATATCCTTAAGTTTTGATTTTTGACACATGGATGAATCAAGCCATCTGGCTTCCAATCTCCTCTCTCTAATCATGCACATGTGTCACGTGAGTACATGTAAGAGGTGACTTTGTCACATCACATGTTCACAAGCTATTTTACAAAGACCACACCCTAAGGCTCTAAAACGTAAAATCTTAGGGAATTATCTCGCATTCGACTAAATTCGATGTGGTAGCTAGATTTCGCAAGACGATTCCAACGGTGAAGTCCGTTTTGTCATCCGAGATCTAGAAAAATTTTGGATTTTGATCGAAATTACCATTTTACCCTTTTTCAGAAAATTAGAATTTTCTCGAGTTTTACATTCTCCCCTCCTTAAAAGGAATTTCGTCCTAAAATTTTGTACAATCACTACGAATCACATGCATATGCAACATGCACTATACCATGCATGTAAACTAGTCATTTGGCATAACCACTGAAACCACGTAGACTCATCCCTAAACAAGAAGCGGATGCGTGGCCTGCATTCTGTCCTCACGCTCCCATGTCACTCCTCCATCCACGGTGCCGCCATAGCACCCCTCACTAGCCTCACGGCCCCGCGCCGCAAAACCCGATCCGCCATCCACACAAGACGAACCCGCCACATCCATCCGTGGTCAATCCCCAATCTTCCCAAACACCACATGAGTCGGATCCGAGTGTACCTCTAGAGCATGGAGACGTGAAATACCCGTGGACACTTGACATACAGCGGTGGTGTTTCAACCTAAGACGCCATTTAGGTCACCTCCTCGAGGCATCCCCAAGGAGAATGAACTTCGGGCGATGGGCCCTACTCAAGCTAACTCGACCACTTCTCTCTTAGGCATCACCTTCAATAAGATGTGATCTCCAACCTCAAACTCTAAGGGTTGACGTCGTACATCAGCATATCTCTTCTACCGGCTCTGAGACGTGAGAAGACGTTGTCATATCAAGGTCACCTTCTCGGAGGTGTCTCTAATCAGATCAGGACCAGTGATAAAGCTCTCTCCCACCTCGATCCAACATATCACATCCGCATGGCTCACAATGCCCACATAAAAGATTCAGATACTACCGGAGCAATCGCGTTACAGCTTAACTCCACTAAGGGAAAATGTTCTTCCCACTACCTTTATGATCCAGACGCATGCTCGCAGCAGATGTCCTCTAACACCCAGACGGTCCTCTCTTAACCGACCATCTATCTCTGCGGGGTGGAAAGTCAGACTCATGGTCAGAAGCTCAGCCTTGAAACTCTTCCAAAAGTGGGTCGTAAACCTTAGGTCTCTATCCGATACTATGATACCGTACCATGTAATTCACTGACCCCTTAATGTACAACCGATGCATCTCTCCAATGTGAATGTCATCCGCACGACTAGAAAACGTGTCGACTTTGTGAGCCGGTCCACTATCACCCCACGCGATCATGTCCTTGCGTTGTCCGTGCGCGCGGGTCACAAAAATCCATCGCGGACGCGGCTCCCCACTTCCACCCCACCTCCCACGGTCAAGTAGCCCCGTTGGCTCCTGCCCACTTTAACTCATGACATGAGACATCGTCGAACAAAGTCCCCCACGTGTCTCTTCATCCCGCTCCAAAGCACTAACGACGAAGATCCCGGCACATAGCCCGTACACCCGGATGCAATGCAAAATCGAGAGCGCGGAAACCGAGAATCTCCTATCTCAAATGGTCAACTCGAGAACCACTACTCCGCCCTCTATACCGAAGACTACCACCGCACGGATGGTCCAACCTCACTGCATCAGATTGCAATTTCTGGCCCCTCGATGGACACACTATCTCCTCGCCTTGTCCCTGGACTCGATCACTCGTCATCGTAGACGGTAGCTACTTAAACTCCCTAACGCATCTCTGTCACCATGTGATCAGAGCTCCAAACCATTCCACGCTCGCATCCGCCACTCCCTGTGAAGCTATACTAGCCAATGCCCCGTGACTTCCGACTAAAGGCATCAGCCACTACATTTGCCTTACTGTGGCAGGAATGCAAAGAAGTCATAGTCCTCTAGAACTCTATCCATCTACGTTGCCTCATACTATATCCTACCGTGAAAAATATACTTCAGACTTTCATGGGCCTGGCACAATTCGAATCGCTTCACCATATAAGTAGTGGCGCCAAATCTTCAAGAAGGCTGCGACTACTGATTAGTACTCCAATAGTGCAATTTGAGTCTTTATATTGCTTCAGCAAAATTAATGACTTCAATAACTCAATTGATACTGGGTCCCTAGCTTTATTATCGACACATTTTGTAACTATTTTTAGTAGTTTGGCAAGTCAAATGCCTCATAATTCCTCATAATTTGATCTAAACGCATGAACTAGAGCCGAATTCGGAAGATGCCTGATCAACCAAAGAATCGATAAAACACTAAGAGAAGGAGCTCATTGTGGTTTTGTGGTTGCGAAAGTTCGCACCTCAAATTTTGCAGGTTGCCAATTTTTGCAACTCCGCGAACACCGGCCACCGTGGTACCTCATGGATCGTTGACTCGCCGTGGTTTAGATACAAGTTTGCCTCATGTAAATTTTCGTTCTTTAAAACATCATAGGTTTCGGTATATCGGAGCGACCTATATAAGCTCACCGTTTGTAATCAATCAACTTTTTCACTCCATCAATCAATCAAGGAAATTTGGCACGAAGCTTCCTCTCCTCCACAAGGTGATTTTCCTCCCTTCACAGATCTTTTAGCTGCCCACCTTCACGATGATAAATCAAGGGATGCTCTTGCTTAAACCCCATCCTTGAAGGAAGGCCACTGGATGCCGATTTTGGGTAGCTCTAGCCGATGTTCTCATGCTCATGTAACACCCCAAACATTTTAAAATGATTTATTTTTTTTTCTTTTTGCTGGCTCGATTTTGCGCCTAATATTTTTAAAATTAATTCAATATTTCACTTAAGTCCTCATGGGTTTTTCTTGAATTTTTTAAGGCCCCTGGAATTATTAAAAATGTCTCTTTGTCTCTTGGTCAACAAAATCTGTTGACTTTTCCCTACCCTAAGCCACTGCTCACGTATTTTTGTTGATTTTTTTATTCATGTATTTTCATTAATTTTATTTTATAACATATATTTGACCTTACTTTTGCTTCATAAAAATTCCTATAATTTATTTCATTCATTGGGTATTTTTAGCATTTATTTCGGGTCAATCGTCAGAATTTGACTCCACTGGGTATATTTTCCTAAACTGATTTAATTGAGAAATAATTCCTAAAAATTATTATAAATTCATGATGGACCTTAAAACACCTAAAACTTAAATTCCATGAAAAGAAAAATAATCATTTAAAATGCCTGGGGTGTTACATTCTTCCTCCACCCCCCCTCCCCCCTTAATAAAATTGCCTCGAATTTATTAAAGAGTGTGTAATTTTATCACTCGAAGAGTTGAGGATATTTGTCCTTCATCGACCGCTTCACTCTCCTGTGCACACTCCTACTTCGTGATTCTCGCCACCGAACCTTACCATAGCTATTTTGTTTCTCGCCGGGTTCGTCTATCCACTATGGCTACCGGTACCTTCATATGATGGTCGCACTTTAGTCTCGAAGAATGTGAGACTGATGAGGAACGTATCTCTGCACATTGAGATGTGTCAATCGATGCAATATGGCCAAAGTTGTGGGCAAAGCTAATCTGTAAGATACATTGCCAACCCTATCCAATATCTCAAATGGCCCTATATATCTCTGTCGCCTTCCCTTTCTTCCGAATCTCATCACCCCTTCATGTGAGATATTTTAAGGAAACTGATCACCCACAATTAAACTGCATCCCCAGCCTCTGACAAGATAACTCTTTTGTCGACCGAAAGCCGTCCCATTCCCTCTCCTCGAATAATAAGTACTTTCTAAGTTTCCTCTCGATACCAACTTAAAAAATCAACAAAATACGTGAACAAGAACCTGGTAGGGAAAAGTCAATAGATTTTGTTGACCAAGGGCTGAAGAGACATTTTTAATAATTCCTGTGGCCTTAAAAAATTCAAGAAAACCGCAGGGACTTAAGTGCAATATTGAATTAATTTAAAAATATTAGGCCTCAAATTGAGCAAAACAAAAGAAAAATCAAGAACCCTAAGCTTCATCCTACGCGAACTCCGTCGGGAAGATAAGAAAATTTGTTGCAGCCAATCTCCTTGAATCAACCTTGTGATTTATGTTGGGAGACTTGAAGGTATATTAAAGCGCTATGGTTTTTAATTTTGGTTTTGCATGGTCTGTATTGGAGGAAAGGGGCTGGAATTGATAAATGGTTGTTGCTCGATGGTCAATTAGGGCTGTTTGAATGAATTAATTGTTCTAATGTGTATGCTAGGTTGCAATTGTATTTTTGAATCTATAGAATGTGACCTAAGAGGTATGAATTATGTCTGGTATGTTTAAAATTTGGGGAAAAATGTATTTAGAATGAATTGAGGTGGTAATTAGTGAATTTAAGGGCTGAATCGATTGAATGTGAATTTCTGTTTGAAGTTGACTTGATAGAATCATAGGAGGACCTAATGGACGAATTTTAGGGCCAATTTGACATCATTGGAAAGATATGGATGTTAGTGAAATTTTTCCACTGGTTTCAGGTCTTTTCGATGCCGGTAGAGAAAGATATAGGCAAAATACTAACTGATGCGCACCTGCCAAAAAACGAGTTTAGTGATTAAACATTAGATATATGAAATTAGTTGTGAAATTGAATATTAAAATTATAATTTTGGGTGTTTAGATGTTAAAAGGCAGAATGTTGATGGTAAGGGAAAGTAAAAGGATTTTAAAAAAAAATTATTTAAAGCTCAAGAAGGACAATGAAACGGTAAACGCCTAATTGAGCAAGGGGATAACAAGGTATGGCTTGTTATGATTTTGACGCTACTTTATATTTCTTTTCTGCATGAATATTGGTATAGAAAAACGGTTGGGGAAGGCTCACACTGCTCAGTGGTGAATAGCCTTAGCCGAGCCCGGACTAATAGGGAGAGGTGAGTAAATTTATATCATCGCACTTGCACCTTCGAAATGTATAGCAGTTGTTTTCATTGTTAACTTGATCGTAGTAATCACTATGATTTAAGACCCTTATTCTCGAAAGCATTCATTGAATTGAATCTTGTCATATGCCACAAAGTCACGTTGTCCCGATGAATATTCATGTCGGGAGCACTAATAGCTAACTCTTATTGTATTTTGGTGTTATCTCTTACAGCGTCGTGTACCTGGCTACCATAATTTGTAAACAAGTAATGTCATTGATGGTATGAATCACAGAAAGCCTAACTGATGGGAGGTCATCAGGCTATGTGCACATGGTACCCTCTGGTGCGGGCAAACAAGGCCTTCCTAGAGAGGTGGTAAAACTCTGTGCTTAGAACCCTACTGGCTCTACCGATCTTTGGTCGAATGTACTCTGATTCCAAGATAAAGGTAAAAAGGAATGTGTACGGATTCCTAAATGGTAAACTATATTTCGTATGTTTCAAACCCCAAATCTCATTTGATATCGTTGTTCATATTGCCGCTATTCGTTGCATAACCTATGTACCGTGATCGATCGATTTGGTTATTAACCTCATCCTCGCGAAATGCCTCTGAGTACCTAGCCTCACAAGTATGGTGATATATTTTACTCACGTATATCCCTCACCCCGTTGATTTCCTTTCGTGTAGACAGAGAAAGGAGAATCTGCATTTCTCGACCACTCAATCTATATTCAAAACACGAATGGATTATTATTTTCGTTTATTCGTGAATGAGAGTCTAAGTTCTTAAGGCTCAATGGTGAATTAACTTGGTTATTGGGTTAATTATTTGGTTAAATTGATAAATTTTGAATAGTTGGTTGATAAATTTTTTGCTTTTGATGAAACCTTATTGATATTTTCGATGAGACCGCTGAGGGTCGCTTTTGTTAAGGGATGACCACGAGGTCTATTTGTTATGTTATTTGAGATAATATCATGATATGAGATTTGAGCAATTATTAGTAGATTTTAGATTGATATTGCAACAACAGATTTGTCATTAGTTATAGGAACTAATAGGTCTTTGGCCTGTAATTTTCTGTGAGAAATTATTGTGATTCCAGTTTGCTACTGGTTTTGGTGGCCTTAAGCCCACCCATCTCCCTAAAGACCTGGCCACAAATTTCTATAAAAGTGGGATGTGACACTTCATGTATGCATTTAAGGGTATTTGTGCTCCTGCTTCTCACCTTAGGTTAAAATCTCCTAGGCATGCTCTCCCTAATGTGTATTTGGCGCTTTTTTCGGGTTCGTGATACTTACCAGATCCATCGATGCCCAGCTTAGTTGCCTCCTATTAGTTATTGTGGTAGGTTTGGCAGATATGTTTTCATTGTTAGGAACATTTATGCCTAATCAAATGCCATCTTTCAAGAGGAAAACTCTTAAGGTCTAGGTTTTAAAGCTAAATGAAGATCCGGTTCGGGAAATGACTATATGTCATTCTCCCCCATGAAAGGATAAAGACCCGAGCACATGTCGGTTACCTAACCTTAAGCCTGGGCACAGACTTCAAGGAGTTCTCTAACTTTTACCCGCTATTTCTGCCACCATTCACACACACCATTTTTCACAAACTCTTTAAATCCAACGAAAACACCATTTTCAATGCATCGTAACTCTTCTCTCGAAAGAAAACCCATCCCTCATGTTCGACCCTGAGCCACTATACTACAAAGAGCTTTGCCACGGAGTAGTAGGAATCCTAGGTTATAAATTTTGTTGATTCCGAACACCTACTTGGCCAAACGAACTGTAAATGGCGTCGTCGCTGTGGACGGTGCCCTGCTGAGAAAGAAAGTAAAGGAACTTGCGGATTCATCACAAGTTTTGGTGCAATCACATTTCTTTATTTTATCATTTTTCCCCACTTATAGCCTTCAAATCGTAGGGGAATTTGAAAAATTTCACTGGGCAGGAGTTTGAAAACATCACCAAGTGCATCAAGTTACTCCTCGTTTTGATTTTTAATTAACCATAACCTTTTTATTAGCCTTGTTTTTGTTGGTTTCTTGCTTGTGGTGTGTTCATATGTACTATGCAGCTGACAGAACATCATAGAGATTGAAAGGCTAGGTGTTCCAATTGAACAGGGTTGTGAAGTTAGCCTGCACACCAATCAGATGGAGACCCCACCTAAAGAGCAACAGAGCCAACAGGGGGTTCATGGTGAACCCAATGCATACAGATCGATGAGGGATCACATACACCCAATTGCTGGGTGAGTGCACCTCGCGCATTATACCCTCGTAGAGGATGTGGCAGTGAGACCTTATTTAGAGCCCCTGCTCCCGACTTTTCATGGTATGGAAAACGAAAATCCATGCACACATATTCGGGATTTCGAGGAGGTTTGCACTACTTTCAAGGAAGGTGCATTTGATATGGACTTGCTCAAGTTGAAAGCCTTCCCTTTGACCCTCAAAGATAAAGCCAAAATTTTGCTTAATTCACTATGCCGCGACCATCGAACCGGGCCGAGCTGCAGTTTTAATTCTGAAGAAGTTCTCTTTAGTAACCATAAGACCAACAATCCAAGAGGAAGATCTACACCTTGCAGCTCATGACAAAGAAAGATTCTATCGGCCGGAAAGGTATCTTGAAACCATCGTTGCATGCCTCACCATAGCTTTGATACATGGATGCTAGTGAACTAATTTCTATGATGGAATGTCCTCTATGAAAACAACTCCCCGAGACCATGCTATGGAGGGTACTTCCTCAAGAAACTCGATGAAGCCATGGACTTTCAACTACGTGGCTGAAACCTCCAAGGGATGGGATGCAGCCGAACTAACCGCAAAGTGGAACTAAAGGCTGTTGTTCACCTCAACAAGAACTCCAGGAGTGCATTTACTCACCGATCGAGGAAGTGTAACTAAAGGCTGTTGGTTCACCCAATGTAAGAATGGAAGAACTTGAACAGAAACCAGCAGAGGTACTGGGGTGCAATGACTGAGCTATCTAGCCAACCATGGTTTCAATTAAGTTTCAATCTACCGGTCACCAAGGAGAACATTGTCCAATTTCTCCTTCAGTAAGGGATTTGCTGGTTGAAAATGCAAATGTTGTGGGACAAAATAGGCCACCAACTGATGCCCAGTATGGCAACACTTATAATCCCAACTGGAAGAACCACCCCAACCTAGCCTGGAAGCCTAGACCTCCAGTATATGTTCCCCCAAGGTCCACCTCAAGAAATAAGAGCCACCTCAACCTCGCCACCCGTGGGAGCGCCATCGCGAATTGGAAAGGTGGTGGGGAATTTTCAGAGGAGCATAAACCATTTCACGCCCAGATTAACCAAAGAATATAATAGGTAGAAAGCTCCATGGATAAAAGAATTGATGGGTCACAAAGCCTAAATCAAAAATTGATACTATGCAACCATCCATCGCAGCTCGAACACCGCCCACTGTGTGATCGGAGAAAGTGAGATTCCCTCCCAAACACGCCCTAACTTGTGGGAGTGCATGAACTAAGCTTCTCCAACAGCCCGCAAAGAGATCGGATGGAAGTGGCGTGCCATTATCACTTTGAGGAGGAAGGAAATCGGGCAACATGCCCCAACCTCGCGCGAAACCAGAGAACAGTGAGGAAAAGCGAGTCTCGAACATATATTCATTAAAGAGGATTCGATGAACGAAAGCATGCCTCCCCCATTTCCTCAAGCACTAAGAGGCAAAAAGAAGGCTTCTAAGCAAGAAGGCATCTTGGAAGTGCTGAGGCAGGTCAAGGTGAACATTCCCCTACTTGACATGATCAAGCAAGTCCCTACTTATGCAAAATTTCTAAAGGACTTGTGCACAGTCAGAAAGGGATTGGGCATTGATAAGAAATCCTTCCTAACATAGCAAGTCAGCTCCATCATCCAGTGCAGAACCTTGGTTAAATACAAAGATCCAGGGACCCCCACCATTTCGCCAACATTGGAGGGACTCGCACAGACAAGGCACCGCTTAGATTTGGGAGCTGTCAACCTACCGCTATACTCAAGCAAGTGCTAGGGCTCGGAGAGCTAAAGCCTACCAACATCACCCTATCCTTAGCGGATCGATCAGTGAAAATACCAAAAGGGATAGTTGAGGATGTCTTGGTAAAGATAGACAAATTCTACTATCCGGTGGATTTTGTGGTTCTTGATATAGAGCCAATGGCAGAGGGCACCACCAACCTTGTGCCCATCATACTGGGTTCATTTTCAAGGCGCCTAATGCTATAATCAATCATTCTGAATGGGGTTATGTACCACCTTCGCAACATGACATCGGAGCTCAACATCTTCACTTGAGCAACAAGGATAAGCCACCGGTGATGAGGAGACAATCAAAAAGAAGTCTCGCTTTTAGTGGCACAGTGTAGGAAAGCACAAAGGCTCATAAACTGCAAGGAGAATTAACAAAGAACCACGGCGCTTAATGAAGGATCAACCGCATCGGGCCACCCTTCCCCGCCTCCGTCATGCCATACTAGCACCACTCGTGAGAGCATAATGCTTAACAACTGTGAGCAAAGTTGAACCTAATCCGCAGCGACACCTCATCGCAAGCATGGAGGAGCTTCTCCTCCTTGACCCTCCATGAAACCTCTAAACAGCATAACAGGGAGTGTTTCAGCAGAAACTTTTAAACCACTCCAAATTTTAATGAGATTTTTTTTTATTTTATTTCAATTTTTAAATTAGGATTTTCATTAATATCCTTTAATTTCCAAATTTCAGAATTTTCTTATTTTTCAAGTTTAACTTCTCCTAATTTCATTCAGGTTGGCTACAGTGTTCTAGTTCGTGGGGAGCAAATTCTGCCTGGTGACTCTTCAGTTAGAAAATTCGCGAACTCCGCGAATTAGGTTGTGAAAATTTTCGCAACCTGTGGACACTATTCATCTTCTCCCTGCAACCTTTCGTTTTCCTGCAACCCTCCGTTTCACATTCCTGCAATTAAATTTTATTATCTTGGTTTCTCAAATAACACGGTCACTAAATGCCATTAATTGTTTTTGTCTTCCCACCTACCCCCTCCCTTCCTATATAAACCTTGTTTTCATTTTCATTTCTCACTTCATCCTTCTAGTTTTTTAAAACTCCATCTCCTTCAAGTTCGCTTCTCCCTCGGGTCTCGACACGGCGAAGACTGGGAGGAGCTCATTCCTTCATACCGCAGGTGCGCCAGGGTCCCACTCCCCTTGCCGGGACCTCCACTCCAGGGCCCTGATCTCTTCAGCGCCGGCCTAGCTCGCTGGCTGCGCCCCCCCATTACCGCCGCCCCGCCCCAATCATATTAGAGCTCCCGGGTCGCCGCCGATGCTAAGGGTTCCTCCTCTGTGGCCCCTACCCATAGGAGATATCATACCCGGGTTGGCCCCACTCCACCCGCTCCTTCGCATCCCAAGCCAGCCCGGAGGGCCCCACTGGCTAAGAGGGCCCGGACTTCAGGCCAAAGGAGTCATCCACTTCGAGACCCAGGGCACCACCCTCACCACCTTATCAGGGTATTTTCGGAGCCCCCGACTTATCTCCTACTTCCATCATCAGGCGGCCTTACTTCCCCTACGACCCCATCTCGGGGAATGTTGGATCATAGAGGAGAGATTTGATGGGAGGTACTACGATCTCCCGGCATTTGCAGCGGTAATCCGAGCCCGCGGACTCCAAGATCCTCATGCAAAATATATCATCCGAGTCGCTCATGGTGCCGCGTCAGATTCAATATCCCCGTAGTCATCGAGTTCTTTCATACGATGACATCTAGCATGAGGTCAACCTAATCGGCTTCGCACTTTTCTATCGATGGTCGACCGTGAGATATTTCTCGTGCTCCGACATCACAAACGCTTCTCCATCTTCTAGTGGTCCGCCAACGCGGGCTGGTTATAGACAACGCCCATTCGACCAGTGAGACGGTCCGACTCCTCTATGGACGCCATCAAAATGATATTATTCAAAGGCACCTCCCGCAGTGTATGCTTATGATAGACCACATTTTGAGGTCTAATATGTTTCCACTTCAGCATATTGTTCAGAGGAGATGAGCTATTTGGAGGTGTTATATCGCATTTCAGAGGGCTACCGGGTTCAAATTTCGGCAGAGGTGATTATGACATCCCATTTCATTTCCGCGAGGATGTATTCACCGGAGTCCTCCCGCGCCTAGTCCATGCCTCTTTTATTTCCTTAACTATTATGTCAGATTCTAGAGCACATCGGCCGGCTGAGCCTCGATTGGAGCGTCACCGCGACTATGAGGCCACCCTTACTATCGACGGCATACAAGCTCAAGCCTTCCATCTTCCTCTCCCGGATCGGGACAGAGATGAGTCACTGATGAGATCCACGAGGACTCCGGTCTCCTATAACCAGTGCACACCGGGGGAGCCCCAGCCTAGCTTCACCAAGACCCTCCAGCCTCCTTCACCCAATCGACCACAAGATCGTAGCTCCAGCATCAGGCGACTGTGTCTGATGCCCTCCGCCCCTCCGTGAACCTTGGGCCCATGCCCATTGCTCCCACGATATAGCTAGCCGATACCCACACCGCCCCGCAGCAGACATTCCTCTCCGCTCAGTGGACTTCCCGGTTCTCATGGAGACCTGCCCGCACATTCTCAAATTAATTATACTCATCTAGAAATCCGTGCCACACTCATAGAGAGGATGACCCGCACAGAGGCTGTCAGAGCACATCCAGCCAGCCCATGCAACCACAGAGCCACTCAGCCTCCCGTTGTCTCCCGCATACCCCTACTCAAGCCTCGCCTATCCCTCCCCAGGATTCCGCTCCACCATCGCCCGCAACGCTGATGTGTCGCAGAAATAAGAAGAAAGATCGCCTATAATTTCACCAAGAAGACTCAAATCGCCTGAAGCTGAGGATGGATCCTTCTCCAAATTAATTGAGGAGGTACCACTTCCTCCACTTAACTCTTCGCCCGCTGCCGTGATAGTTAGTGTCGAAGCATGATGTTCATACTTTTGATTTTAGTTTTACTTGTACAACATGCCCAGCAAAGCCCATTTTTGTTTATGTAGAGGCTTGTTGTTTACTTCTTTTTGTAAAATTCAAAAATTTTGTAAATTCACCTGGATATATATAATACAAATCTATATTTCTATACTTTTGCATCTCATATTGCTCCTTTTATCGCAGGTTTTGTGCTCAACTTGGACTAAAACATGTACAAATTTCTGAAACTATTACCAAGGACTATTATCTTAACTACTTCTAAGAACTGCGCCATAAAACTTGTTGACACCAAAACAAAACACGATAAAACCACTCAATCTCTTAGAGTAAATCATCATTTTTGTTGGTTTTACCGATATTCAAGTAAGTGCATAGGTGTCAATAGTAATAAATGGATTTGTCCGTATATCGATCCCACGTAGATCTCAAGAATTTTAAATCAACTAATTCGACTACTCAATTTCCATACTATTTGGACCACAAAATGATAATAGGATCCAAAGCATTAAGGTGCCGAAACAATTAAAAACGGTAACAAAAGGAAAATAAATCGAACTACCCAACATACTAAAAGAATAAGAATAAAGAATAATGAATTTCTAATAAAAGAATCGAATACCGAACGCTTATCCTAAGACACATTACAGGAAACATAGTGAACTATCAATTCCTCGTGAGTTACTCCTAATAAAATTTGATTAACTCCGCCAAAATCATTCAAGACGCGGTAGTACCGATCTCTCCATTACTCACATTTCATTATCTAGACTCAGACCCGATTTCGAATACGGGAATTAGATAACTACTTTAAAGAGGGACTTCCTTAATCTGAGTATTTTCTTGCAATACTCATACCCATTTTATGGATCACTCGTAAAACCTTAGCTCCCAGTTATCTGGCCAAGCAAGGATATACAACTTCCGTATCGTCTCCGAAATTAGAATAGATCCACCTTTCCTTGATTAGATCTCGCCTAACACTTATTTGGTCACCATCCGAATTCGAGGTGAACTTTGCTTGTTTAAATAGACAACTCATTCAACTCGTTCTTGATTTCAAGTGAGAAGAGGATTTATCTATGAACTTAAAGCTCAAAGGACTTTAATAGCGTGTTAATATACCTTCAAAGAAATGTACATTACCTTGAATGCCTCCCGGTGTCACTGGGAGGAGCTCCTTGGAACGTGAGCAATGACGCAAATCTTAATGGTATAAGGAAACCGATATTCGATCCCAAGAAAATAAACTTCAAAACCAAGTAAATTTATTAACCGAATTAATGTCGCTGAAAAGACTACGTAGTGCGATAAATTACCATAACGCTCACTGCACGGAAGCCGGATTCCTCACCATCGAATTACACGACACAAAGATTCTCCGATCATAAGAATGATCGCACTGAAACTCGAAACAATCACCCGGAATTATTCGAACTTCAAACATTTCAGCAGTAATTTGAAAATTAAATGAATCGTGATTCGCCACCAAACGATAACATCCGTATTCAGGAAATACAACGAAAAAAATAAAATACGAGCATGATCTGCCTAAAACGACTAAATGAAAATTAAGAAAAATAAAAGAAAAAAGAAAAATAAAGAAAGAAAATGAGCTTTCGCCTATCCGCATCTTCCGCCTCAGGCCGCTAAGCCGCCTCGGTTTACTGATAGTCGCCAAGATTTATAGGTTTTCCAACAAACCCCAATCCTAATGTAGCCCGTTGTGGATTTTTGAGCATCCGTGCCTAAGTCACCGCTCAAAGCCCACCCGCTCCTTTGGTCGCGGACATCATCGAGGTCGCGACCGATCCCACGCCGCGACTTCAAATTTTACTCTATGTAGCCTTGATTTAGTCATTTTCGCGTCGCAATATCACCATCTTGTCGCGACATCTTCTAAAAAGAACCGTGAGGTCAACTGAATATCGCGTTGGTCGACATCAATATCTCGTCGCGACATCTCTTTAAGGCTCTTCATCGCTGACTGTCGCTCCTCGATGTCGCGACTTCCGATCTCATGTCACGACATCAGCTTAGTTCTCCTCGAGGCTTTCGACCGGTTGCTGATGTCGCTGACTTCGAAGCCGCTGTCGTGACCTCACTTCATGAAACTTCACCCTTCAATCGAAGTAAACCGGGTGTCGCGACTTCATCTCATGTCACATCGCATTGCTGCTTACGCCTTCTGGCGGTTCTGATGTCGTGACTTCAGCCTCTTGTCGTGACATTATCAATGTCGCGACATCAATCTCACGTCATACATCAAATTCAAGTTCCTAAGATTTCCATCACCAAACCTCTCATACCTTAAAAGGTGTTTGCCGCGACCTTCCATCCCCGCCACGGCGATCAATTGTTGTCGCTGACCGCACGTCGTCGCTGACCGTCGTTTTCTTAGCTCCCGACACCCTTCGCCATCGACCGGGTACTTACCGCCGCGACCGCATCAAATTCCTTTCATTCTTTGGTGTCACAATTTAATTTGATCGCGGTCAACCCCAAACCGCATCAATGAATCAGCCATTTTATTTCTCGGGCCGCTATTCGACCGCACTTTTCTTCCACTTTATTGTCAGATTTTTCTACTTTCTTCCCGCTTAATAACAATTTGGTGAGTTTCATATTTCTCAGATATTAATTATTCATTTCTAGATGAAAATAGAAATCGTAAAATGGACTACAACAGATGACTTTTTAAGCTCATCAAACTCCCCAAACTTAAAGTTTTGTCATTCTAAAAGCAAAGAAAAAGAAAGAATTGTTTGTCCTCAAACAAAATAATTCTTCTTAAGGACATTTTTCCGTGATTTGTTCCGTTAGCCATTCAATTTAATTGCAATGCAAGGTATGCAAAATTTTCCGTACATTTAACTTCAAGTCCGGGCCTCTGTCAGGGTCTCTACTTTATGCTATGCAAACTATCATGTTGAGATTGTTTTACAACACATACTCATTGATCCTCGTTATCAATGAATTAAATTCCTTTCCTTTCAATTTATGGTCAGCCATTTAACCCCTAAAGTTCTTCACAATTTTGATTGCTTCTTCTTCCAAATTCCATAGCTTGTTTTTCATATTGATCTCCACTAATGAGGTGAATTCACCTTCCAAATCAATCCAGGTCTTTGGGCTTATATTGTGAGGCTTGGGTAATGGGTAGGATGGAAGGAATTTTAGGTATAGATCACCCTCGAACATTTTCTCTCTCTTCTTCCCCTTTCTTTCTTATAGTTTCTCTAGTAAACTCTAAACTTCATATGTTTGGGATATTCCTTGATTTCTTCGTTTCAGAATCGTATTCTATTTGACCTTTATAATTTCACCCAGGAATTTCCTTAGCTGGTTACCTAAACTTAAGGATGTGCAATGTTTTAACTTTTTAGGCTTTCTAACACTCTTAGCGAACTTTGGGTTGCAACTCCACACTCAGATGGATATTAGGGTACTAGGTGTTGAAACACCTCAAGAACTTAATTGTTCAAGAGAGTTAGGCCACAAGATAAAACCTTATCCCTAGAAGCCTTCTTTTCGCTGCATTTTCGCTTCCGCTTTTCTTTTTCATCTCTTTGAAAGGAGTTCCTCAAAATATAAACTCCAAACTTACTCTTTCTTCCTCTTTGAATTCCCGGGTAAACGAGGTCTTTATCGAAGGATTGATGTCTTAAGATGAGCTGGGGTTTCCATTGGTCTATTTTTGAAAATAGGCTTGTTGGCCACTGAATCATCAGATATGCCTCAAAGATAAGGAATAGGGCTGGCTAGAAATGAATCAAAACCATTCAAGAATGGCATGTATCATCTTCACACCAATCACCTAGGATTTCACTTCAATCAATAATCTAACAAATTCTAGAATCCGGATTTATCAAAATTGACTAACTATATGAGTATTCACCCATTTTTATTTATGAGCAGTTGGTTAATCGGATATCCAAACAGGCTTTTACCTTGATCGCTCATACCACAAACTCAAAAATATATTGACTCCATCCATTAGACACTCTAACTGACTTATCACTTAAATATATTTTTTTTTACCTTGTTTTTCAATTAAACTCTACATATTTGGTCCTTATTCTCGTAATTTTTCCTCATTTCATTTTTACTTTCCTACTCTAACCGCTTCATCTAAATTAAGATAATACTGTCCTCTCGCCAGCTTTTATTCCTCGAACTATTTCCTACTTTGATTTCCTAATCATTCAACCACAAAGCAACATAACATTGAACACCAAATGCGCATTAGTACACAACAATTCCATTTAACTTTCATTTTATTTCGATTGATTTTCAAATCGTTGGATACACATGGGAGTGAGATGGTACCGGGTAGCGTTAAAGCGAGGCGTCTATTTCTTTCTTTTGACGAGGTGGCAAAAATATCGTGTGATCAGGTTTAAAGTGTTCAAATGAGCCGGGAATGAAGGGAACTTCATTTCCTTCTTCTTTCTCTTAGTTTCCCTCTCAACTGTGTTCTTCAACACAATCTCATTGAGAGATCAACTTTGCTCAAGACATCTTGGCCTTCTCCCTAAGCTATCTTATCAGGTTCTCCATTTCTGGCTATGACTTCCAAGAATTTAGAAAGATTGTTAATCAAATCTAAATTTTCTGTACCATTCCTTCGTCGTAGGATTCAAATTCTCCCATTGCTTTTTGTCTCTCTCATTCAGCCGCTTAAATTCTCCTTCAGATTTGTATAGTAATTTGAAACCCTTTTATCCGCTCCCCAAATTCGTGTCATGTTTTTATCTCTTGTCTAGTAATGCTGTAGAGTTGAGCATCTCGGGAATAAACCTATTGTTATAGAAAGCTTCATGAGCTCAAATGAGTTTCAGTAAAAGATCTGATCTCTTTCCTTCATTTCTTTCGAACTCTTTCTCGCTAAGCTCAACATTTTTCCCATCCGTTCTTCTCGTTCGCTTCTTCCTTCCACCTATGTTCTCTTTCTTGGATCTCCACCTCATGCTCCTTTCTTTTTCTGCTTAATTCTTCTTCCCACTGGTCTCTCTTCTTTTTCAATTCTTTCACATCCCTCTCCTCACCCCGCCAAGTCTCACTCCTTCTCTTTCTACCCTTTCATCAAATTGAGAGCCTCTGCACTGACCGGTTCTTGTGCTCCCCTCGAGCTTCTCCGCAGGTTGGAAATTTCATGGTACAGATGGGAACCGCCAAGGGATGGAGAAGTCTATCACTGTCTTCATCCTACCCTTCATTATCCCCCGCAAAGACAACTGTGGTTTGATGTCACCAAAAGCCCGCCTTGATCAAAATCGGGTCCTCCTTCTGCTCTTTCGCCTGTTTCTGCACCTCCTGCTTCACTCTTAACTCCTTTTCCTCCGATTTCTTGGCCCTGAGCACCTCGCCAAGAGCAGGAAGCCTGGGACTCTTCTGACTCCCAAATTCTTTCACTCCAAATTCCTTCACATAGAACTGTGATCGTTGCCGGGTGGGGAAGTAAAGACTTTTGTTCCTTCATGGATGGTGATTTGCGATAGAGTTCTCTATGATAACTCCTATATTGATCTCTGCACTTTCAGAGATATATACAAAGAAGACAGCTTCGTTTCCTCTCACCGTGCATAAACGTTTCTGTTAGGGAAACTAACACATGTACAAGAAGAAACCATACCTTCGCTTCCTCGCGAGTTTCCCTGCTCGTAGTTCTGGCCTTCTCCTTGGTCTAATCGCCTTCCATCGCTGAGCTTCTCCAGAATCTTCCTAAAATCTCGTTTTTCCAAAATTTTCCCGACTTTGGAGCCAGCGTTGTATTATCATCCCATATTCTCATTGATGGCCTCGATGAGACCTTAATTCTCTAACATAAACGACTCCATCCTTCCTTCCTACCATATTGAATAAACTCTCTCACCAGACGTCGTATATCCTGCCTGTGTGCGCAGAGACTCTCCATCCTCTCTCGCTTCTATTTCATCTCCTCAAAGAGTCACAGTGGTTTTCACCCCTTTCAGAATAAACCTTGTTTACAAGATTTCTTCCACTGGGAATAAGCTTCACTGATATAAATCTCTACTTCTTCTTCTTCTCTCCTTCCTTTCCCCTTCTCGTCTCGTTTCGAGAAGTCATTTAACTTCGCTGATGGCATCTCTCCTCGCCGCTTCTTCCCGACGAATCTCATCTAACTGCTTCCTCAAGTAGTTTCTTCTCTTCTCTGGATTGTTCGTGTTCCCTCATTATCTCTGCTTGTTAGAACCGGGGTGGAATTTTTGTGCTACTGAAGCAAGAGAAAAGCTTTTCCCGATTTATTGAATGCTGTGGTTTTCAGAGGTTTAGATTCGGGAGGAAGACGAAAGCTGATACCGGTTACGCGCCTTCGAGTGGAATGAAATAAGCCTAACAAATTGCAATTCAATCAATGTTTGGGTTAATGATTCAATTAAGAATCGTCACACTTCAATTCCGCTCTTTATTTAGGTCATTAAATTTTGTGGCTTTTTTGAAGTGAGTGGTTGGCACATGTCGCACTTTTAATGTCGCTTACCTACCTAACATGTCACACACATGTGGTTCTCAAAGATCCGCTTGATGTGGCGACAATCCTTCTTCTTTTTTGAAACTTAATTCACTGGTCATACACGCATTTCCTTCTTCCATACTACTAATTGCTCTTTTCCAAAGTGGTCACGACATCGGCAGCCAGAAGATTAACAGCCTTGTCACGACATAACTCGCCAAGCCGCAGACCAAGCCCTTTATTCAATGATTTCAAAACTTTGAATTCTTCTTATTGTTCCTAACCCGTGTGTATCTCTTCGTAAAGTATTTTAAGCAAAGATTTACCAATTAATTCAAATATATCTACGTAGTCAAGCATGTAAAGTTACTCCCTTTTCCCCCCATGTCACTCCTCCGCAAGTTGGTCGTGGATTACTCCCGTAGTCGCCTTCTCTGCTATTCATGTCTTTAACCGCTCAAAATCACCGCAATATTCAAGAAAATTCTAATTAAAACTACAATCTATTTCTAAAAATTAAATCTATCCTTCTAGAAAACAAATCCCCACTCCAATTTATCATAACTAAAAGAAAAGAAATAATTCAAAATTTAAATCGTAATTTAAATCCTCACGGGTCATTTTCTCCCCATTACTGCCAGCTGAGTCCTTTAGTCGACTTGCCGCTGTGGTTCTTCTTCTTTTCCTCAAGAACTACTGGGAGTTCTTCACTTCTTCCTCTTCCTCGCTGAGATAATGCTTTGTTCATTCATTGACTCAATTTTTCCCCATCATCGACTTCGCACGCCCAAATGCAAGACGGATACCACCGTACGCTCCACTCCAATCGATTTTAATTTTCCGAAACAACTTCGCCTGTGCACTGCAGCAAAGACTGCTCCTCAAAAGACGGGGGCCCTCCGACCGATATTCGCTTACGCCATTTCGCTGAACTCGTGGTCGCGATACCCTTTGTCGAGGGTTCTCAACCCCGCTGGGGCCTCAGTAGCTCCCCTCCACCATAATGGTTCTCATGCGGTTCCTCGAGCTGGTGATAATGTGCCGCGGTAGGTTAAAGATCATTTAGCCGGTAAGCTCGCTCACCCAACAATTCTCAACTTCACATCATAAAGTCCTTCGCTTACTCTTTCAAGACTTCATTAACTCCTTTCACCGCTTTTGTTTCATGAGCGCTGTGTGTCTTTTCTTTCTCGCTTGTCTAACCTGTGCATAATGGTATCCAACTCGCCTCCATGGTCACATCTCGCTTCGCCCATGATCCCCTTTCCCTCTCGTCGCTTCCTCTCGAAAGCCCTAAGGAGTTTTCATGTTACATTTAGCCGCATCTTCAATCACTCTTTTCATTTCAAGACTTTTCGTTTGAATGCTCCACAAAGATGAAGCATCAATGATCCCTTTCGAGTATATCATTCAGTGCAGCATGATATACAATGTCCATCCGAGTCTTCGTGATCTATCCCATGCATTGGACATCTTCTCAAGAACCGCTTGAATCTTTCCCATGCATACAAAGCTTTCATCTTCCTGGTCAAATGCACGATTTCCTCCTTCTTTCTATGGCAGGGCCGGGGAAAGAATCTACCTAAGTAGTTCTACTAATTCTCCATCACCGTAACTATATGGTAAAGATTCATACCATGTAGTCGTGATTCTTAGAGAGAATGGGAATAGATGCGCTTTATGACTGGTTCACCTATCCACTTTAACAAGATCGCCATCCCGAGGAATCTCCCAGTGCTCGTTGATCTTTCACTGGACGACCAAGAACCGGTGCTGCCGGACCATTGTAATCGTAAAGGCCGGGCTTTAATTCAAAATTATTAAGATTCACCAGCTCGCCCTGATCGCCGAGCATTCTTCCCAGATAATCGGGTCTCCGTAAACTTCCATCAGACGTTGGCCGGAGATCTTCTAGCTTTTTCTATATGTATTTCAACCTGATCCTGTCTTTCATCTGCCATGGTTGAGTTTTCTGCCTTCTTGGTCTTTCTCAAGCTTCTGAGCGTCCTTTCTATTTCCGTGTCAGCTTCTGGAATCGACGTTGTCTGCTTCCTATGCATCAAAAGTTATTCAAAGCAAAACATACTCCCATTAACACAGATGACAAATCATAAATATATTCAACATGGATTGTTAAAGGTCGCAAGGGCTACAAGAGTCATCACAAATGTCGTTTTTTTGTTCTTTTCTTTTGAAATGTCCAAAATTAGTATTTCTTCTTTCATCCGAATATTGATTTATTTAAATTTTTGATCCTAAGTAACTGCTACTTACAAAACCTTGTCGATTTAATTAAACACATGTACAAATTTCGACACTATTACCAAGGACTATTATCTATCCCCAACGACGCCATAAAACTTGCTGACACCAAAACAAAACACGATAAACCACCAATCTCTTAGAGTAAATCATCATTTTTTTAAAAGCTGGTTTTAGTCCTGATATTCCCGCAAGTGCACGTCGACAAGTAATAAAACGATTTAAGTCCGTGACATCCCACGTAGATCTCAAGAATTTTAAATCAACTACCTCTAATACTTCTAATTTCCATACTATTGGACTACAAATGATAATAATCCAAGACAGTGCCGGAACAATTAAAACCTAACAAAAGGAAAATAACTAACTACCAACATACTAAAAGAATAAGAATAAAGAATAATGAATTTTAATAAAAGAACTAACAACGCTTATCCTCGAAGACACATTAATAGAAACGCTATAGTGAATCATCAATTCCCCGTAGAGTTACCCTTCAATAAAATTTCGATTAACTCCGCTTCAAAATCAGTCTAAGGCGTTTGCAAGGCATGCCGATCTCTCCATAATTCATTTCATTATCTATTTCAGACTCACTCTGAATACGTGGAATTAGATAACTACTTTAAAGAGGGACTTCCTTAATCCGGCATTTTCTTTTCGCGAATACTTCATACCCATTTTATGGACTACCAGAAACCTAGCTCCAAGTTACTCATTAAGGCAAGGATATACAACTTCGCATTGTTCCTCCTCGAAATTAGAATAGATCCACCTTTCCTCGATTAGATCCTACCTAACACTGATCAAGCCACCATCCAAATTGAGGTGAACTCTTGCTTGTTTAAATAGATAACTCATTCAACTCGTTCTTGATTTCAAGAGAAGAGGATTTATCTATGAACTTACAAAGCTCAAAGGATTTAATAGCAGTTAATATACCTTCAAAGAAATGTACATTACCTCGTGAATGTCTTCCCTGTCACCTGCAGGAGCTCCGAAATCAGAGCAATGACGCAAATCTTATCTGCATAAGAACCGATATTCGATCCCAAGAAAATAAACAAAACCGGGCAAATTTATTAACCTAAATTAACAAGTCGAAAAAAGACTACGTAAAAGATAAATTCACCATAACGCCTTCACTAATGGAAGCCGGATTCCTCCCACTCATCGACTACATCGATACAAAGATTCCTCCGATCATAAGAATGACTCCACTGAAATCGAAACAATCGACTCCAGAATTTGTCTCAACTTCAAACATTTCGTAGTAATTTGAAAATTAAATGAATTCGCATTCACTTCAAATTTCAAACGATAACATCCAGACCAGAAATACAAACGAAAAAAATAAAAATACGAGAGCATGATCTCATTTAAAACGACTTTAAATGAAAATTAAGAAAACAAAAGAAAAGAAAAATAAAGAAAGAAAATGAGCTTTCGGGATATCCGCATCTTCGCCCCAGGCCGCTGCCGCCTAATGAAATGATACCGCTGATGGTATAGTGGTTTTCCAATTGGGCCCTAATCCCAATGTAGACTGCTGTGGATTTTAGAGTAGCCGTGCCCAAGTCACCGCTCAAGTCGCCATCTCAGCTTCCTCGTTTGCGACATCATCGAGGTCGCGACCGATCCCATCGCCGCTGGATTTCACTTTTTAATGGCGTAGCCTCGATGAAGTCATTCTCGTGTCGCTGATATCACCATCTTGTCGCTACATTCTAAAAGAACCGAGGCTTCAACTTTAGTCATCATGTCACGTGACATCAATATCTTGTCGGACTCTTTTTGGCTACCAGATCACCGGGACCGTCGTTCTCGATGTCGCTACTTCGTCTCATGTCGCCGACATCACTACCGAGGCTGATCGTCGGGCTCGATGTCGCTGATTTCAGCCGCGGTCGGACTTTACTTCAGCGAAACTTCACCCTTCAATCGAGCAAAGTCCGTGTCACGACTTCGGATCTCATGTCGCTGACATCGCCTTACTTATGTTTCTTTGATGGTTCTTGATGTCGACTTCAGCCTCTCGCTGCGATATTATCAATGTCGCGACATCAACTCACGCTGGCATCAACTTAAGTTCTAGCTTCATCACCAAACCTCTCTATAGCTTAAAAGGTAAAGTCATTGGCTGCTGACCTTCTTATCCTCGTCACACATCAATTGTTGTCGCGACCCCGACGCTATCGCGACGCTGCTCTCTTTAGCTTCCGACACCCTTCACCGCTGATCCGTACTGGCTGTCACATCTCGCATCAAATCTTTCTATCTTGTGTCACGACCGACTGACCGTGTCAACCCCAAACCGCATCAATGAATCACCATTTTTTTATTTCGCCCGCCATTTGATCGCACTTTTCCACTTATCGTAGATTTTCTACTTTCTTTCTTCCCGCTAATAACAATTTGGTGAGTTTCTTCATATTTCAGATGTTAATTATTCATTTAGATGAAAATAGAAATCGTAAAAATGGACTAAAAATAGAGATGACTT
Organism: Tetrastigma voinierianum; assembly: GCA_016808115.1. NCBI lineage: Eukaryota > Viridiplantae > Streptophyta > Magnoliopsida > Vitales > Vitaceae > Tetrastigma > Tetrastigma voinierianum. Next base: position 13 of record JAEQBH010005319.1, on the reverse strand, counting down.
TAAGCTCATCATT